>JAJEQZ010000012.1:0-600000 GCA_022833035.1 Fusarium marasasianum
ACCCTAACCCTAACCCTAACCCTAACCCTAACCCTAACCCTAACCCTAACCCTAACCCTAACCCTAACCCTAGCCCTAACCCTAACCCTAACCCTAACCCTAACCCTAACCCTAACCCTAACCCTAACCCTAACCCACTACTGTTACAAAGCGGTAAATTACCTAACTTAATATATAACTTATATAACCTTAAGTACTTACTATTTATATTTTTTTTTTATTTTTATTTTTTATATTATATTATTTTAAAATTTAATTTAATTTATTATTAAAATTATAAAGTTTAAAGTAATAATTATATAACCTTAAAACTTAATATTAAAATTATTAAATTTTTTAATATAATATTTTATATTATATATTATAATATATTAAAAAATAAATATTATATTATATTATTTTTATATTATAAAATTTTATTAATTATTTTTTATATATTAATTATAAAAATATTTAATTTTTTAATACTTTATATAATTTATTTTTTTTTATTTATATTAATAATATATTAATATTTTAAGTATAATAATTATATACTTTATTATATAGTTAATTAGCCTTTTTTACTAATTATATTAATAGTTTTTAACTTTAAGCTTTTAAACTTATATAAAACTTAATATATTTTCTTTTTAAACTTTATAATTATTTCTTTTTTATTATAGATTTTATATTATATATTACTAATTTTCTTTAATATAAATTATACTACTATTAACTATACCTTAATTTTATAAAGCTAATTATTATATATAGTCTTATAAAAGGTATTAAAAAATACCTTTTACCTTTACTATAACTACCCTCCTTTAAAAGTTTATTTAAAAGTTTAAAGGCTTTATATTTTTTAATTAAAAAAGTCTTTACTAATTTAAGGGTTATTAAAATACTACTATATAAGCTAAAAAACCTTATAGCTAAAAAGGGTAAGCTTAATATAGTTATTATTATTTTCTTTTTATTAAGTTAGCTTAATTTTATTAGCTAAATTATAAAGCTTATTATAATTACTTTAACTAGCCTTTTAAAGACTTTATTTAATTATAAAAATTATATTAAGGTTTTTTATTAAATAAGGCTTACTAAGGCAAGGTCTTTATAAGCTTCTTTTAAGTATTATAATAATATAGCTATAATATTATTAATAATTATAATTAAAAGTTAAGTTAAATAACTTACTATATATTAAATAATTAAAGTATAGTATTTTTTTAAAGTAAGTTATAAAAGGAAGATTTAAACTAGCTAAAAAGTAAGTAAGGCTTTTAAGCTAGCCTATTTATAGTAAGGTTTAGGCTATAAATAAAATTACTAACTTAATAATATTAACTTAATAAAGCTTTACTTCCTAAGAGGTAATTAATATTTAAATTATACTAAACTTTAAAGATACTTAGATATACCTTTTAAAGCTAACTTATAAACTTAAAAAAAAAAAAAAAAAAAAAATATAATTTATTTTATAAATAAAATTTTAAAAAAAAATTTATAATAAATAAATTATAATTAAATTATTTAATATTAATATTAATTATATAATAATATATTTTATAATAATTTTAAAAAATTTAATTTATTTAAAGTTAAACTTTTAATATTAAAGCTTTAATAATAATTACTTTTTTAAAATATTAATAAAATAATATATAATTTATTAAAATTAAAAAAAGTATTTTTTATATATTTTTTAATTAAAATTATTTATTTAATTAAATTATTATATAGTATTTTAACTTAATAATAATTAATAAATAAAAATTAAATATTTTAATATTAATTATAAAAGTATTAACTTTAAAGTTTTTAATTAAATTAAAATTTTAATAAATTTAATAATAAAATTACTTTTAAGCTATAATATTTTAAATAATTTTAATTATAATAAATATATTATTTAATTAATTAAAAAGCTATAAAAAGCTTAATTATAAAATTTATAACTTTTTTATAATTTTAACTTTTTTTAATTTATTTATTTTTTAAAGTTATATTAATAATTATAAAATTATTAAAAATTAATTAACTTTAAGTTATTTATAAGTTTTTTATTTTAATTATATTAAATTAATAAATATTAATTTTAATTATAATTAAAATATTAAATATAAATAATTAATAATTAATAATTATTTATTAATAATAACTTTAACTATTTTTTATTTATTATAAGTAATATTAAATAATTTAAAATATAAATATTATTAACTTTTAATAATAAGTAAATTATAAAGTAATATAAAAAAAAACTATATAAATATAAATAATTAAATATAATAATTAAATAAATAAATAATTACTTAACTTAATTATTTTTAAATATAATATTTTTATTATTTACTTTTAAATTATTTTTATAATAAGTTATTTATAATAAAAATATAATATTTAAAATATATTTATTTTTTAAATAATAAAAATTAATAATATTTTTATAAAATAAAAAAATATTAATATAATTATTAAATTTTAAATATTATTATATTTATAAAAGTATTTTTTATTAATTTATAAATAAAAGTTTATTAAATAATATTTAAAGTTTATATATAATAAAATTATTTAAAAAAATTTATTAAAGTTAATTATATAAAGAATTTATTAAAGTTAATTATATAAAATAAAAAGTTTTATATTTAAAAAAAAGTTATAATTAATTTAATAAAATTTATTTAATTAAATATATTTACTTTATAAAATAATAATTAATATAAAAATAATAAATAATAATTTTAATATTAATTTTAATAAAATTAATTAAATTATAAAGTTTAAAGTAATATTTATATAATTTTAAAAGTTAATATTAAAATTATTATATTTTTTAATATATAATATATAATATTATAAATTATAATATATTAAAAAGTAAGTATTTTAAAGGTAAAAAGTAATAATAAAAAAAATACTATAAAAAATAATAATTTTTAATAGTTTTAATTATAAAAAAAAGTATAAATAATAATAAATATTTAATTAAAATAAGATTTTTATTATTAAATAAAAAATTAAATAATTAATTTAATAATATTAAATATAAAAATAAAAAGTATAAAATTTAATTTAAAAATGTATAAAAAAGTTAAAGTTTTAAGGAAATTTTATTTTTTTATATTTATTAATATAAATATCCTTTTAACTTTACTTATAAAGCTAAACCTTTTACTTTAAGTTATTTATTTTAATTATTATAATATTATATTATATTATTTTTATTATATAAAACTTTATTAATTATATTTTATATATTAATTATTAAAATATTTAATTTTTTAAAAAGTTATTTTATTTTAATTAATAATTTTTTATATATTAACTTTAATATTATTATTAAATTTATTAATAAAACTTTTAAGTTTTATTATATTTTTTTAAATTATTTTATTTAAAATTAAAATATTTTATTAAATTTTAAAATAATATAATATTAATTTATTATAATTTAGCTTAACTTTTATTATTTATTTTTTTTTAAGTTTATAAGTTAGCTTTAAAAAGTATATTTAAGTATTTTTAAAGTTTAATATAATTTAAATATTAATAACCTTTTAAAAAGTAAAGCTTTATTAAGTTAATATTATTAAATTAATAGCTTTATTTATAGCCTAAACCTTACTATTAATAGGCTAGCTTAAAAGCCTTACTTTTTAACTAGCTTACTTTTATTACTTATATATTTATTTTATAAATATATATAATTTATAAAACTTTTTTATTTATAATTAATTTAAATATTATAAAAATTAATAATATTATTTTATAATAATTAAAGTTTTAAATAAATAAATAAATTTATATTAAATTTATATTTATAAATTATATAATATATTATATTAAGTATTTAAATTTAAAATTATATTTTTAATAATTAATAATATAAATAAAGCTTATTAAAGTAAAAAAGTATTATTAATAATTAAAAAATTAAATTTTATTTAATATTAAATAAAAATATATATATATTTATATAATTTATATTAAAATAATATAATATAAAGTTATTATTAATTTTTAAATAATATAATTTTAAAATATTATTATTTTTATATTTTTTAATTTTAAGCTTTTAAATTTTTTATATATATTTTAATTTTTAAATTAAAGTTAATAATAATATTAAATTAAATAAAATATAAAGTATAATTAATATATATAATATAATTATTAAAGTTATAAAATACTTTTTTATATTATTACTTAATAATATAATAATTATTTAAAAATAAATTAAATAATTAAAATATAAAATATTATAAAAGTTAATATAATATTTTTAAAGTAAATTATAAAAAAAATTAAAAATTAATTAAAAAGTAAAGTTATTAAATTAATTTATTTATAATAAAATTTAAACTATAAATAAAATTATTAACTTAATAATATTAATTTAATAAAACTTTACTTTTTAAAAAGTAATTAATATTTAAATTATATTAAACTTTAAAAATACTAAAATATACTTTTTTAAGTTAATTTATAAACTTTAATAAAAACTTTTTATTATTATTATTATTAAATTTACTTTTAATTTTAAATATTTTACTTAAAAGTTAATTATTTATATTAATTATTATTTTATTTTTATAAATTAATATTAATTTTTTAATTAAAAAATTATATATTATATTATTTTATTATTTTATTATTTTTTTTATATAATTTTTTTTTTTTAAATAAATTTATTATTTTTTATATTTTTTATTTATTTATTTTTTTATTAATTTATAAAAATATATTATAATATTTATTTTATTTTATTTAATATTTTTTTATTTTAAGTAATTATAAAATATATATTATAATTATTTATTTAATTTAATTAATTATAAATTACTATATAATAATTAAATTTAATAATTATTATAAATAAATAATAATAAAGTTTTAAATTAAATTTTATTATTAAGAAATTTAATTAATAAAACTTAAAATAAATTATATTATTTTTATTTTATTTTAATTATTTTAAATAATTTTTAATTATAATTTTATTATTTATTAAAAGTAATTTTAAATAATTTAAATTTAAATTTTAAATTTTTATTTATTATATATTATTATAATTATTTAAATTTAAAAATATATAATAATTAATAATTTAATTAATTTACTTTTTTAACTTTTTATATTTTAAATTTTTATAATATTAAAATAAAACTTTTTTATTTAATTATAATTACTTAATAGCTTTATAATTTTATAAAATAATTTTTTTTTATTTTTTTATTTAACTTTAATTACTTTATATTTTTTTATAAACTTATATTTTTTTATTTAAACTTAATTACTTTATACCTTATTATAAATTAAAATTTTTTTATTTAAACTTAATTACCTTATATTCCTTTATCTAACTACCTTATACCTTTATAAATTAAAATTTTTCTATTTAAACTTAACTACTTTATACCTTTTTATATTAAAATTTCTTAAATTTCTCTATTTAAACTTAATTACCCTATACCCTATATATTAAAATTTCTCTATTTAAACTTAACTACCCTATACCCCTTTACCTAATTACCCTATACCTTTATAAATTAAAATTTCTTTATCTAAACTTAACTACCTTATACCTTTTTACTTAACTACCCTATACTTTTATAAATTAGAATTTCTCTATTTAAACTTAACTACCCTATACCCCTTTACCTAACTACCCTATACCTTTATAAATTAGAATTTCTTTATCTAAACTTAACTACTTTATACTTTATATATTAAAATTTTTCTATCTAAACTTAACTACCCTATACCCTATATATTAAAATTTCTTTATTTAAACTTAACTACTTTATACTCCTTTACCTAACTACCCTATACCTTTATAAATTAGAATTTCTTTATTTAAACTTAATTACCCTATACTTTTATATATTAGAATTTTTTAAATTTTTCTATTTAAACTTAACTACCCTATACCCCTTTACCTAACTACCCTATACCTTTATAAATTAAAATTTCTTTATTTAAACTTAACTACTTTATACCTTATATATTAGAATTTCTCTATTTAAACTTAACTACTTTATACCTTTTTACCTAACTACCTTATACCTTTATAAATTAAAATTTCTCTATTTAAACTTAACTACCCTATACCTTTATATATTAAAATTTCTTAAATTTCTCTATCTAAACTTAACTACCCTGTACCTTTATATATTAAAATTTCTTAAATTTCTCTATTTAAACTTAACTACCCTATACCCCTTTACCTAACTACCCTATACTTTTATAAATTAGAATTTCTCTATTTAAACTTAACTACTCTATACCCCTTTACTTAACTACCCTATACCTTTATAAATTAAAATTTCTTTATTTAAACTTAACTACCTTATACCCCTTTACCTAACTACCCTATACCTTTATAAATTAGAATTTTTCTATTTAAACTTAACTACTTTATACTTTTATATATTAAAATTTCTTAAATTTTTTTATCTAAACTTACCTACCCTATACTTCTATAAGAACTATATAAAACTTATAACCTTAAAAGTATAAGGAATAGTAGCTATAAGTTAAAAAGAGGATTTAACCTTTTACCTTTTTATTTAAAATTTAAAATCTAGCTAAAGAGATAGCTAATTTATAAAAAATAAGCTAGTTATATATAATACTTCTAACCTACCCTGCTAGTAATTATACTAGTATTTATAACTAAGAAATATATATTAGGCTAGCTTATAGGGCTAGCTACTAGGTTAATTAAACTATAAACTAAGTAGTATATAAACCTAAATTCTCTAGTAGGGACTAGAAAATAAGTAGTACTATATAGTATAGTATTACTAACTTAATAGCTGCCTAGAAGTTAAGACCTAGGATTAGCCTAAGTATAGATTTATACTAATAACTTACTATACTACTTAGGTAAAAAAAGTATAAGTTACCTAGCTAGCTTACAGCTATTTAATTTATATAAAAAATAAGTAAAAAGCAAGCCCTTAGAATAAACTATAATAATATATTAACCTTAACTTCCTTCTTAATACTATAAAATAAAAAGAAAGGCACTGCTAATAAATAGAGAAAAATAGCATTTTATTTACTATACTAACTATAAACGCTAAGATAAAAAGTAAATTAGGAAGGGGATATAAAGGGATTTTTTACCTATAACTACTTAGTTATAAGTATATAAAGGGGATAGCGTAAATAAAATAGATATAATAAGAGGCCTAAGGAACCTGTAGGCTATATTAAAGCCCTAATAGTTAATCTTTCTTTTTTCTAGTAATAAGGTAAGTAGTATAGTTAGCGCTTACCTCTTACTTTAGTCCTCTTTATAGAAGGAGCTAACTAACCTATTTTCTGTTACTAATACTAGCTTAAGACTGTAATATAAGTCCCTACTTAGGTAAACCCTTAATCTCTTTCTATACCTTAAGGTAATAGGGAGGGAGGTAACTATTTATATAAGGTATATAGCTATTAACTCTTTATATATCCTATACCCTATTGCTTTGCCTAGTGTAGAAATTACCTTATATAATAAAAAACCTACTAAGGTTTTTTTATTATATTTACTTTAAAGCCTTTTTTTAATACTTATTAAGTAGGCTAAGGTACTAATATAAAAGAAATAAGTATTATTTTTTTTTTTAGTTTTCCCTTAAATTCCCTATTCCTTTTATAAGTTATAAAGGTATAAAACTATAATTATTTTCCCTAAATTATTTACCTAACCTAGCTAGTAATCTAAGCAGTAGCAGTAAGTAAAAAGGACAGGCTATAGCTACCCTAAGTATAGTATAGGTAAAACTATATAGAACTTAAAGTAATATAAGGTAAGTATAGCTACTAGACTAGCTTCCTAAATACTATCTTTACTGCCTTTAATATAATATAGGAATATCTATATAGAACTAGAGGTAGCTTTAAGCTAACTTAGCTACTTAATATACCTTAAGGAGCCCTTTTTACTAGTAGTATTAAAGCCTAAGTACTGCTAGCTTATTTAAAAGAGGTACTATAGTATTAAAAACTATTATAGTTAAATCCTTTATAGTATATTACCCCCTTATTACTCTATAAATATATATTTATATAGGCCTATCTGCCTATTTACATAACCCTAAAAGGTTTACTAGGTCTAGCTATAATAGTAAGTATAATCTGTATAACCTTATACTAAAGTATAGGCTTTTAGAAAGAATACTTACTATATTACTTTATTACTAAGGCCAGAGCTTATAAGGTTATATAGATATAGTATATTTAAGTAGTAAATAGCCCTAATAGCTATAGGGCAAAATTTACTATAGCCTAGGTATTTAACTAAAGCTACCCTTATATATAATATAATTTTAAATTAAGTACTTAAGGGTTTAGCTTATTTAGTTAACCTGTGCCTTTATAGGCCTGGCTAGATCCGCCGCCCCTTTATATACCCTTTAATAGCATTTTAGTAAGCTATATGCCAGAACTGGCTTATAAGCTACTTTTTATTTTCTATAATATTTATTTATATAGGTAAATAAAAAAATCAACTTATAGCTACTAAACTATAAAACTATTTTATATACTTTTTTAAGAAAGTTACTAAACTAATTATTTTAACTAAGGCAAGTTTAATAGTAGTAATTATATCTTTATATAATATCTATAGAAGGTATAAAAAGTATTTAAAGTTTAGTTTAAGGTAGGTAAGTTTTATATTTAAAGTTACTTACCTTATAGTTAACTTTAATTATATTTTATAGCTACTATAGGCATTATATATTAATAAGAGTACTACTATTTAATTTACCTTATTTAAAATAGTTAGTTTAGTAACTTTTTAAAAAAAGTATATAAAATAGTTTTATAGTTTAGTAACTATAAATTAATTTTTTTATTTTCTTATATAAATAAATATTATAAAAAATAAAAAGTAGCCTATAAAGTAGTTTTAGTATATAGCTTACTAAAATAGTCTTAAAGGGTATATAAAAGGGAATAAGTTTAGCTAAGTCTATAAAGGTAAGGATTAACTAAATAAGTAACTACTTAGTACCTAATCTTATAGACTTTTATTATATATCCTTTTATATAACCTAAAAAGCTCTAGCCTTAATAGCAGGGGGTTTATAGTAGTTATTAACCTCTATAAAACTACTTACTTAGGCATAATAGTATACTAAGGATACCTATATTTATTTAATCTAGGGTTACCTAGGCTACTAGTAAATAGGCTTTATAAATAACTAGCTACTAGCTAGATATATAACTTAAGTAATAGAAAATTAGCCTCTTACTATAAATACTATAATAGTAAAAATAGTATATAGTGCCTTCCTTTTATAGTACCTAATATAAAGAATCTAAAAGGAGGAAGTAGAATTCCTTAGTAGTATTATTAGCCCTGCTAACCTTACTATAAAAGGCATAACTTTACTATTACTACCTAGTAACTTATCTCTCCAGCGCCTTATAGCACTAGTAGCTAACCTTAGCGTATTATAGTTACCTAGCTAATCTCTGCCTAAGTTTATAGGGGTAGTATAATTTCTAGCTTAATTTACTAGCCTTAAGGGGTATTAAGATTTCTATTCTTCTTTAAGCTAAAAGGCTAGGGACTTATTTATATAGCCTAGTTAGCTAAGAATATATCTATAAAGGATATATTATATAATACTAGCTTTAGCTAGCTATATAAGCCTGGTTTTTACTTAACCTTTTTAGGTACTAGTATTATAGTTAGGTATTTTATAATACTAGCTTTAGCTAGCTATATAAGCCTGGTTTCTGCTTAACCTTCCTAGGTACTGGCATTATAGTTAGGTATTTTATAATACTAGCTTTAGCTAGCTATATAAGCCTGGTTTCTGCTTAACCCTTTTAGGTACTAGTATTATAGTTAGGTATTTTATAATACTAGCTTTAGTATTAAGTATCTTAGGGCCTTTAGTCTAGACTAGATTTTATAAAGGTAATACCTTTCTGCTTAACCTTTTTAAGCACTGGTATTATAAGGAGCTATAGTGGCTTTATATATAGTAATAAATATAAAGTAGCATTAAATTTTCCTTTAACCTAGGCAAGGTAATATATATTCTCTTTTTAACCTGTATTATTTTAACTTTTACTAAAAATACTTTTAGGTAACTAAGAGTATTTACTAGCATTATTTAAGGTTATTAATATACTTTTTAATTAAAAAGTATATTAAGGGTAAGTTACTAAATTAGAGTATTGTACCTTTTTATATATTATAGCCTTAGAGATAAGGTAATAGTTAATAGGTTAAACCCTTTTTCTTATTACTTATAAACCTTACTACTATTTATAACCTTTATATTAATGCTTTAGTATAACTATAAAGGTTATACCCCCTTTTAACCTTATTTTCTTAATAGTATATCTTTATATAGGCTTGGGATTTTCCTTTTAGGAACTTTTCTTATATTCTTTAAGTACTTATATTTAATTATCTATATATAGTAATATATATAGAGGTAAGTTGTTATATAGGTATAGAATATACTAAGGTATATAAATACTTTAGTATTTTACCCTAAAGAAAGGGTTCTTATTTTCCCTACTTATAAATCTTTTTAAGGATCTATACTATAATATACCTTCTTAGAAATTATTATATTATAAATTTACCTTTATTAATATTAACCCCTGCCTAGATTACTTAATTTAAAAAAGTTAAGTAAGGAAAAATCTTATTTTAAAAAAAAAAGATTATAAAAGTTTAATAAAACTTTAAATAAGTAAGTCTAAGAAAGTACTAACTTTTTTAGGTAACTTACTTAAGATATTCTCTTAGTTATATTTTTATTTAATATAAAGTCTAGTAAGGAAAAGGTAAGAAAAAGTCTAAGATAGCTAATATATATTTACTTAAGATTAATTTATTATTTTAAGCTATAAGTTATATATAAGGTAATTAATATATAATAAGTAAGTAAATATAATTAAAGAAAAATAGCTAACTTAATATTATAGCTTAATTAAAGATATTACTAATTATAAACTACTAACCCTATATTTATTTAATATTATAGCTTATATATAAACCTTTTTATATAAAAAAGTAACTAACTATATATCTATCTAAAGCCTTAACTAATATATAGATTTAACTTAATAACTTATATTAAAGTTAAAAGGTATAAGGTAATTAAAGAAGCTGTATAGAGTAGTATTATTTAATATATAGAAGCCCTAAAGGAAAAGAAACTATATAAAGTAGTATTACGTAGTTATTTAATATATAGAAGCCTTAAAGGAAAAGAAGCTATGTAGAGCAGTATTATATAGTTATTTAATATACAGAAGCCTTAAAGGAAAAGAAGCTATATAGAGTAGCATTATATAGTTATTTAATATATAGAAGCCCTAAAGGAAAAGAAGCTATGTAAAGTAGTATTATGTAGTTATTTAATATATAAAAGTACTAAAGGAAAAGAAGCTATATAGAGTAGTATTATTTAATAAATAGAAGCCCTAAAGGAAAAGAAGCTACGTAAAGTAGTATTATATAGTTATTTAATATATAGAAGCCCTAAAGGAAAAGAAGCTATGCAGAGTAGCATTATATAGTTATTTAATATATAGAAGCGCTAAAGGAAAAGAAGCTATATAGAGTAGTATTATTTAATAAATAAAAGCCCTAAAGGAAAAGAAGCTATATAGAGTAGCATTACATAGTTATTTAATATATAGAAGCCCTAAAGGAAAAGAAGCTATGTAAAGTAGCATTATATAGTTATTTAATATATAGAAGCCCTAAAGGAAAAGAAGCTATGTAAAGCAGTATTACGTAGTTATTTAATATACAGAAGCGCTAAAGGAAAAGAAGCTATACAGAGCAGTATTATATAGTTATTTAATATATAGAAGCCCTAAAGGAAAAGAAGCTATGTAAAGTAGTATTACGTAGTTATTTAATATACAGAAGCGCTAAAGGAAAAGAAGCTATGTAAAGCAGTATTACGTAGTTATTTAATAAATAAAAGCCTTAAAGGAAAAGAAGCTATGTAAAGTAGCATTACGTAGTTATTTAATAAACAGAAGCCCTAAAGGAAAAGAAGCTATATAGAGCAGTATTATATAGTTATTTAATAAATAGAAGCCTTAAAGGAAAGGAACCTATATATAGACTTATAAAAACCCTAAGCTAACTTATAATTTATCTTAGTTAAGGCATACTTAACAGGAATATATTTAGAATTACGCCTACTTATAATTTATTGCAGTTAAGGCATACCTAATAGGAATATATTTAAAATTATACCTACTTATAATTTATTATAGTTAAGGCATACCTAATAGAAATATATTTAAAATTATACCTACTTATAATTTATTACAGTTAAGGCATACCTAATATAGAATTATATTATAAGTATAAGTTACTTACCTTATAGTTAACTTTAATTACGTCTTACGGCCACTATAGGCATTATATACTAATAAAAGTACTACTATTTAATTTACCTTATTTAAAATAGTTAGTTTAGTAACTCTTTAAAAAAAGCATATAAAATAGTTTTATAGTTTAGTAGCTATAAATTGATTTTTTTATTTTCCTATATAAATAAATTTTATAAAAAATAAAAAGTAGCCTATAAGGCAGTTCTAGTATATAGCTTACTAAAATATCCTTAGTAGGTATATAAGTAAAGTATAACTTAACTAATTAGTTATAAATTAAAAGATATATATACTACTAGCCTTCTTAGCTAGCTAGATAACTTTACTAATAATAAAAAGAATATTAAGTAAATTTAAACTTAAACCTAGGTTTAAGAAGTAATATAATTAAAAAAACTTAACTAAAGTAAAGGATTAAAAATTATTATTTCCCTAAATTACTAGACTTTAGGTCCTCCTTTTTAAAACTTAATAAATTTATAGACTTAAAGTTAAAACTATAATTACTAGCCTAAGTATTCTTTATTTTAATTCCTTAGTTAGGCTATTACTTAAAATACTATAGAAGCTATCTATCTTTTAAAGTATATAAATTACTAAAGATCCCTTTATTACCTTTAAGTTTAGATAGAAATCTAAACTTAAAATTCTTTTTTACTAAAATAGCCTTAAAAAAAAAGGCTAATAATTCCCTTACTAGTTAAAATAACTATAAATTATCTAGGAAGCTATAATATAGTAGTTCTATAAATAAAAGTAAAAGTTATCTTATAAGTAAAAATAACTAGTGCTTATTTAGGTAAGATAAGTCTTTAATAACTTAAAGGATAGGATTTCTATTATAAATATAGTCTATAATAAGATTAATATTAAGGGGCTAGAAGTTTATAAAATACTAAGAGTATTAATAGTTAGTATTATATAGTAAACTAAAAACTCTGCTATATAGTATTAAAATTATAAAATAAATAGTCTTAGCTATTTTTTTTATATTAGTAGTAAATTCTATTTTAGCTATTATTTAATATTAAATTTCCTATAAAGCTATAATTATACTTTTAATAAAATAACTATAGTAGCCTTTAGTATATATTTCTTAGTTAAATGCCCTTAGTAATTCCCTATAAAGAGAAAGGATTAGCTTAAAGGTACTAGATATTATATTTACTAGTAGGAGAAAGATTAGTATATAGATCTTAATATAAAAGACTTTAAGTATATCTTTATTTTTTTTTTAAATAAATAGAATAGGCTTAGTAGGTTTACTTCTAAATAAAGCTTAGATATAGGTACTAAGATAGGGCTAAAGTTAGTCTTAAAATAACTTAATAAAATAATAATCTTTTTAATTAGTTTTAAATATAGTAAAAAGTTTAATAAAAAGCTTTTCTTAAAGGGTCTTTTTAATACTAGGTTTTATATTAAAGCTAAAAAGCTTAAAAATAATAAACTTATACTATAACTAAATTATTTTACAGTAACCTATAAAGGCAGGGTTAAAGATAGGGGTAAGTAAAGGGTAGTAAGAAACCTAAGCCTTATCTAAGATCTTATATAGAATCTATATATTAATAATACTTTTTGCTTTAATATTAAGGTTTACCTTTACATACTAAAGTCTAGTTAATAGTAAGATTTTCTAGTTTATATAAAGTATTATTAAAGTTAATAAAATAAACTTTTAATATTTATATAAAATTACTTAAGCAATAAACTTAAGGGCTTTTTATTATAGGTCTTTATTTAAGCTTAGTAATGTAAAAGTAGCTTAAAGTAAAAGTATAAAAAACTAATAATTTTAGCTAAATACCTTAGTAATAAAGCTAGTAGTGCTTTATATAGAAAGTATATAGTATTAAAATAGTAATAAAAATATATAAATATACTAAATAGCTTATATATAAAAAAGCCTAGAATTTTAGTTAAATAGATTATCTAGTAGCTATAGTATACTATACTATTAAATAATAGCTTAGAGATTAAGGCCTTAGTATAGAAATTAAGTATATATAGTATATTAATTACAGGTAAACTATTCCTTTTTTTATATTTATTTATTCTATAAAAAATTAGTTCTTTTACTAGTTAAGAAGTAAATAAGAAGTTTTTAAAAAAACTATATAAAATAGAAAGTAAGGAGTTACTAAGCAGGTAAAGGTTCTTTTAGTTTAGAGTGACTTATTAATATAATTAAAGTCTTATAAAAAAGAAAGTTAAGTAAGATAATAAACTGTAAGGATTATAATATAAGAAAAGAGTTAAAAAGATAAGTAAGGATTATAAGATAAGAAAGGTAAATAGTTAGTAATAATTAGTAGGAAAAGCTAGAAGGTAGTTTTTTTAGCTTACTATTATACTATATAAGAAAAAGGATATTAAGGTAAAAAGTAAATTCCTTATAAATACTATAACTTAAGAGGTAATAAGTAGTAAATATAGTATAGAGGTAATTTTTATATACTTACTAGGCAGAATAAATAGTATCTTATAAAGATAAATATTACTTCTTTTTAGTTTTAAAGGCAAGGTTAGCCTTAAGACTATTATAGATAGTAAGTAATAGAAGCTAATTTAAAGTAAATAGGCTATAGTTACTAAATATAGTTAAGAATAAGTCTTTATTATAATTATAGGCCTTAATGTAAATAATTCCAGGGTTTTAGGTATTTAGGTCTCCTAGGTAATTTTATTATTATATAGATAAGGCCTTTGCTATATAGGTACTAGCTTTATAAAAGAGAAAAGATTAATAAAATAAACTAGAAAGGGGCTAAGTGTTAATAAGATAGCTAATGTTAATATAGAAATACTTAAAGTATTTTATTTTCTATAGTAGTATTTATTATTATTAGGGATTTGCTAATATTATTAGGTACTTGTAGTTACTAAGGTTAACTTAATATAAAAGTAAATTAAGAAACTTAGGATTTAATATAAATAAGATAGAGGTTATAAGTTATGTTATTATTATATAAATAGAATTGCTATTAATAACATTTTTTAGATTATATACTTAAAAGAGAAGCTTTAGGTTTTTAAAGTAAAAGAATAGTTTTAAAGAAGTTATTAAAATGGAATATAAATTAGTATAGTATATAATACTTTCCTAGAAGGAATAGAAATATATACTAGAAATTAAATATTAAAGCTATAGTGTATGGGCAGTATTATCTCCTTATAGTTATTAGCCTAAGGGGTTTTCCTTTTATAAAAATGTTTTTATATAAGCTAAATTAAAGCTATAAGGCATTTCTTGTAAATAGTATATAGGAAGTATTTTATAGGCTACAGGAAGAATAATCTTATTAAATAGCTTTTATTAACGTTTATAGAAGAGGCTATTATATTTTGCAGATAGTAGCTTATAGCTTGTTAATTAAGCTTAATTACTAGGTTTTGGAAAAAAGATAAAAACTAAAAAGCGTACTATTAATATTTAAAATATACTAAGAAAAATATAGCAGGTTTTTATAAGGATAAGACTATAAGGGCAAATAATCTAATTATTATATAGATTGTAGCTATAAGGTAAAATAAATAATAAATAGAAAATACTAAAGCTTTAAATTACAGTAAGGCTTTTAGCTTTAAGCTATATACTATTAATATCCCAAGTTCTTATAATAGGGCTAATTAATATAGTAAGTAGTGTTTATTAAATGTATTTAGTTTTAAATAGAGAAAGTGTTTATTATTATATTAGTTATTTAGTAAGCTATTACTTACTAGACTTAAAGAAATTAGGGTTAAATAAATTAGAAAAGTAATATACTAGGGAAGGAAGATATAATTTAAATTATTATAGTTATTAGGTAAGGGTAATAAAGGTATAGCTAGGTTATTAAGTAGATAAAAAGGTATATATATATTATACTAAGAAGAATTATAATATAAGCTAGGAGTAAAGTTAAGATTACTATATTTAGAATCCTTATATAGTAGGATTTTCTATTATAATAAAAGAAAGGAATTACTTAATTAAGTTAGTTAAAGTTTAGGGGGTAAAGGAAGGTATAGTATTAAGTTATAATATTAATATATATAATTCTTATAATTATTAGGGAGTTTAATTATAAGTAAACGGAGATAAGGCTAGTAAAATAGGAAAGGTTAGGGAAGTAAAGGATTAAGATAAAGATTATTTAGAATTTAAGGATAAGGCTAGTGTAAAGTCTTAGTTCTATAGTAGGTTAGGCTGGATAGATAGTATAGAGGCTAGTATTAAGGCTAATACTAAGGCTAGTAAAGTAGCCTGTTTTTATAAAAGGTTAGGCTAGATAGATAGTATAAAGGCTAGTGCTAAGGCTAATACTAAGGCTAGTAAAGTAACCTATTTCTATAAAAGGTTAGGCTAGATAGATAGTGTAAAGGCTAGTGCTAAGGCTAATGCTAAGGCTAGTAAAGTAGCCTATTTCTATAAAAGGTTAGGCTAGATAGATAGTATAAAGGCTAGTGCTAAGGCTAATACTAAGGCTAGTAAAGTAGTCTATTTTTATAAGAGGTTAGGTTAGATAGATAGTATAAAAGCTAGTACTAAGGCTAATACTAAGGCTAGTAAAGTAGCTTAGTTTAATATTAGATTTAATTAAGTTAATAATATTAATACTTAAGGTTATTATTTTTTAAATAGTATTAGTAGTTAAAATAGTTTACTAATTATTTTTTAATATTTATTAGAAGAATTTAGACTATAGGATAATAAAGAGCTTAATAGCTAAGTAGGTTATAAATTAAGTTAAGAAAGAACCTAAATGCTATTTTCTTAAGATTATAAGATAGCTTCTTATTACTATTTATAGAGTTAAGACTAGTATTCTTTTTCTTTTTAAGCTTTAATTAAAAATATTATAATTTAAGTAAAGTAAATAGTAATAAAAAAAAAAAGATAAAAAAGAAAAAAAGAGAAAAAGGTAAATAGTTAAATAAAAGGTAAGGTTTTATAAAGAGTTTAGTACTAATATAAATTATATAGTTAGTACTATACTGTAATTAAGTAGGTAAGGTAGGACTATATAGATAGCATAGTACTAATATAAATTATATAGTTAATACTATACTATAATTAAGTAAGTAAGGTAAGACTATATAGATAGCGTAGTACTAATATAGATTATATAGTTAGTATTATACTATAATTAAGTAAGTAAGGTAGGACTATATAGATAGTATAGTACTAATATAGATTATATAGTTAGTACTATACTGTAATTAAGTAGGTAAGGTAAGACTATATAAATAGTATAGTACTAATATAAATTATATAGTTAATACTATACTATAATTAAGTAAGTAAGGTAGGACTATATAGATAGCGTAGTACTAATATAGATTGCGTAGTTAGTACTATACTATAATTAAATAAAGAAAAGAATATACTAAAGAAAGTAAGCTAATCTTTTAAAGGTAAAGGTTAAAGGCTAAGGAAATTATCCTTATTAAAAAGCCTTTTAATTAAAATAACTAGTTAAATAAAGAAGTAAAATTATAATATAAAAATAAATAAGTTAAATTAAATTAAAGTCTTTAAATTAAAAAAAAGTTTATATAAATAGGATTTTTTTTAAATTTATTAATTTTAATTTAAAAACTTTTTTTAAAAATTTTTTTTTTCTTTAAGACTTACATTTTCTCTATCCCTAATATAAAAGTAAGAAAAGATAAGACTGCTAAGTAATCTCCTCCTTTAATAATCTCCTTTATAATTGCTTCCTCTTCCTAATGCGCTTAAGCGTATAAGTATTAAGCAAAAATGCACTAAGATTTATAAATAAATTAAATAAAGAGTATTATAACTTCTCTCCCTTTAATAACCTCCTCTATACGCTGCCTCTTCTTCTTAATGCACTTAAGTATATAAGGAAGCTAAGTAATCTCCTTCTCTAATAATCTCCTTTATAACTGCTTTCTCTTTCTAATACACTTAAGCATATAAAGAAGCCAAGCAATCTCCTCTCTTTAATAACCTCCTTATAATATAGCAGCTTCCTCTCCCTATACGCTTAGGTATATATTAACTTTAACCCTAGGCACAGTAGCTAAAGCAGTAGCTTTACTAAAGGCTAAGGTAATAGCTATAATTACTAGGTAATATCTAATTATATAGTATTAGGTAATTATAAATAAAAATAAATAATACTAAAAAGTAAATAAATAGAAAAGTACAGGAAGGTTAAAGGCTTTTTAAATATCCTAGTATTAGGTTATAATTATATTAATATCTAAATAGTATATATTTAGATCCTATAGCACTGTAAATTAGCTATATAATTAAATAGCTTTTAAATAAATAATCCTTTTCTAATTATATATAATTACTAAATACCCTTACTTTTTAAAATAGTAAACTACTAAGACTAGGAAAAGGTAAATAGGCCTATATTATATTAGCACTACGCTAAGTAGTACTAGAAATAAAAAGTAACCTAGCTAACTTATTATTATAATAAATAATATATTTAACTAACTAGACTATATATTTCTTAAGTAAATATTCCTATAAAAGGAATTACTATAATAAGTTATTTTATTCTATAGTATTATTTAACTTATTAGTAGGGATAAGAGCAGGTAATATAGTCTTTATTACTTACTATTAATCTTTACCTTAATTAAGGAGCTATAGGCTATAAGAAAGATTATCTTATAATTTATAATACTTAAAGTATCTAGACCTTTTTAGTACTACCTATATAATTAACCTTAGGGTCTTACTAGCCTAGTAAAGGAATTAGTATATAGGTAAGATTAAAATAGGGCCTTTAGCAATAAGTAAGGGTTCCTATTTTTTACCCCTATAGTTTTTAAAAGGAGGTTTATATATTTAGGGTTATTTAGTAAGGACCTGCAGGAGATTAGTAAGGTAATTAGCTTCTATTAATAAGCTAGCCTTATAGCTAGAAGGCATTTTCTATTACCCTTACTAGCTCTAAATAAGATTAATAAAGCCCTATATACTCTCTTTAAAAGTATTAAGGTTAGACCTGTATTATTACTATACTTCCTCTATAGCTTTATTCTAATTACTTACTAGTAACTGCCTGTATTACCAGTATAGGGCTAACTACTAGTTCTAAAGCTACTTATATTTAGATTTAAGCTGCTATAAACAGGGCTAAAGGAAGCTAATAGTAACGGTATAAAGGACCTTAGGTATTAGTATTATTAGCTCTTTTATCTTACTATCTTATAGTATAGAAAAAGGTATAACCCCTAATTTATACCTTTATAAAAGGTTTATTTCTTTTTCCTAAGCTAGGTTAAGAAAGTATAGTATAAATATCTTAATTTAAAAGAATTAAGGAAGGTTAGTATAGCTAGATACCTTTAAATATATAACTAGCTTAGTTAGGTTAGCCTTAAATAAGATAAAGATATAGTACCTAATATACTAGCTTATTTCCTAGTTAAAATTAATATTATAGCTATCTAAGGTACTTTAAAATAATATCTTATACTATTAGTATAGTATAAGATAGTTTAAGTTATTTTATAAGGGTAAGGTATTTTTACTAGTATCTTAGGATAGCTTAAAGAGCTAGTTAAAGATAAAAAGGCTTTAGAAATTATCTATTAAAGGCTTATCTTAATAGGATATTATTTAGTAAGGAAGCAATAGCTATAGTAGGTATAGCAAATAGTATTAAGAGTTACTACTAAGGCTAATTATAGTTAGGCATTGCCTAGTACCTCTAGCTATATTACCCTGGCTATTTCCCTACTTCTCCTTTTCTTTAGATCCTAAGTAATAAAGCTAATATACTTTAATAAAGACCTGTTTAATATTATAAGCTACTAGGATATAGCTTTTAGGTACTTCTACCTGCTTAATTAGCCTATTTAAACTCTTAATCTACAGTAAGGATAAGGTAGCTCTAGAAAACTAAGTACTTTTTTATAATAGGGTTTACTATAACTTAAGCTTAATAAGAAAATAGAAATTATAAGTATAAGTAATCTTTTAAAATATAAAAGTAAGTAATTAAATAATCCTAGCCTAGATAGTATTACTAGGCAGGCTTCTTTTAAAGTTAATATTAAAGTTAAAAGTATACTTTAATATAGTAGTACTACTGGCCTAGGTACTAGTATAAAACCCTAGTTATAGTATAGATATAAGCTACTAATATATATATTATTTAGTAATAATAGCCCCTAAGGCTAGTAAGGTAACTATAAAGGGTAATACTAGCTTAGCTTATAGTAAGTATTATTAGATATATATATATAGGAGGACCTTAAGGGTAAGCTAGCTAGTAATTTAGTTAATATAGTTTAGTATAAGCTATACTATACTATCTTTTCTTATTTAGGTAAGAAGTCCTAGCTTATAGTAAATAATAGTTTAGGCCTAGGTAGCTTAGTATTATTAATTTCCTTATACCTAATTAGATAGCTACTAGTTATAGCTGCCCTAAAAACGCCCCTGTCCTTAATAAGCTGTACTCTATATAGCAGGTTTGCTTTTACTGTCTTTTTCTAAAGCGCTAGCCTAGGTATACTACTAAGCTTCCTAAATCTACCTATTAAATAAATACCTAGCCTTACTTATAAGGCTAAGGATAAGGAGGTATATAAGGAGTATTACTATATAAAAGGTAATAAGTAAAAAGGTATTATAGCTAGGGTCCTTAGGTACTATAGAAGGATAGGGTGCTAATATATTATTATTATTTAGTTATATCTAATTAGATACCTTAGTTAGCTATACTGCCTTTTAACTTACTAGGGGTTATAGTAAAAGTATTACTTTTAGGTTCTTTACTGCCTTATAGAAGATATAGTTAAGGGGTTAGATAAAATAGGTAGTATTTATTATAATTAGCTAGTTTATATACCTTATTAGTAGAACTTAAAATAGTAATTAGTTATTAGCTAGGCTATTAGGGTAGAATGTTTTTATAATAGGTTTATAGTTAATTTTCTAGGGGTCTTTTAGCCTAAAGGCTTAGTATTTTTATAGAAATAAAATACTATTAAGTTAAAATATTACTTTATAGTATATACTATAGTAAGAGGCCTGTATACTTAACTAGACTATATTAAAATAACTTTTATAGGTATTTTAGGCATTAAGGATTTAGCTATATTTCTAGCAGTTATTAGCTAGCCTGTCCCCCTTTTAGCTTACCTAATATAACTAATTAATTAGGTCCTAGGGTAATGCTAGTAAGGAAAGGCTTATACTGCTAAAGAGCTAATAGTTACTATATATAGTAAAGAAGAGTTTCTTATTATAGTTATAGGCCTTTGCCTATAGGATATAAAGCTACTTATTATAGCTTACAGAGTTACTAGTTACTAGTAATAGTAGTGCCTTTAATATATAGGTTCTAGATTAGTTAAGTAAAAAGGACTAAAAGTAAGTAAGGTTAAGGGACTAGGGTTAACTACTAGCTGCCTATATAATATAGATTAGGTCTTAGTAGTACCTTTTATATTCTAGCGCTTTTTATATAAAGATAAGTAGCTAGGTAAGATATAAAAAGAATACTAGGTAATCTTAGTAGCTAATATTAAGCTAGAATAAGTTTAGGTTAAGCTTATAAGGCATAAAGTAGCTAAGTACTTAAAAACCTAGTTAATTAATTACCTCCTTAAAGGTAGTGCCTTAAAAGGCATTCTTTAAATTATATAACTATAAAATAAGCTTAGGGTTAGTAAAGTAAAAGAAGTTAAAGTTAGTATATTAAGAGTAAACTAAAATATTATTAGCCTTCTTAACTAATAGTTAGCTAAAGGCTATAAGGTTTTCTATTAAAAATAAATACTATAAGTAGCTAGTATAGCTACTATTATTAATATACTAGTAATTAGTTACTAGCTTTTCCTAGTAGTAGTAGGCCTTACGCTTAGCTACAGTAAATAATATTAATAGCTTTTAAAAGGCAGGGGCTTAGCTAGCTTACCTAGCTACTAAAATAATAATCTAATTATATAGTTCCTGCTATTAATTATCTAAGAGAGCGGTTAAGATAGCGCTAAGGCTAGCTACTATATTACTAATAGTTATATTAAGGAAAAAAAGGAAAATAATAAAGCATATACAAGCAGTATAAAATAACCTAAAGTATATATATTTTATCTTAGCCAGGTTAATACTATATAGCTAGACTGTCTATTTATTTAATATATTAAGCTTAGGTAATAATAGGAAAAATAGGGAAAAAAGCCTATAGCTAGGCTATATAGCATTTAAGCTATTAATACTAAGCTAGATACTATTAATATCCTACTATTATAAGATAGTAATAGCTTTATTAGCTAGTAGCTTAGCTTTAGTTTTAGTAAAAAAAAGATTAGCTAGGGGCCTTTTACTTAGTAATAGTGCCTAGCTTTTAAGTCTAAAGGCTGGGCTTAGTATTAATATTAATAAGAGAGGTAGCAGTATACTAGTAAGGTAGCAGGCTTACTTCTAGATAGAGTAGGTATAGAAATTAGTATCTAGGGTCTTAGTATAAAGCAGGTTAGCCTCTATATAATTAGTTAGTCCCTAATAGGTAATACAGTAATAGGTATATAGGTAGCTAGGCTAGAGGGAAATAGCTACTTTATTTCCCTTAACTTCCTTACCTTGGCTTTTAAATATAAAAAAGCTTCTTAAGACTTAGCTATAGTATATAGCTTACTTACCTATTAAGGTTTAGTTACTAGCCTTATATAAGGCTATAAAGGTAAAAAGTATATAGTTTTAGTTATTATAAGTTACTAGTATATAAGGAAAGGTAAATATATATAAGCTTTATTACTAAGTCCTAGAGGTTAACTAGCTACTTTAGCTAACGCTAGATACTATATAAAAGTATCTAACTAGCTCTTTTAAGCTTAGGAAATTATTTAGTAAGGCAGTACTAGGGTTACTAGTATTACTAAAAGCGCTTAATAGCCTATACTTTAAGGTAAAAAGTAATAGGTTTAGTAAAGGTAATAAGGCTAGGCTACTAATATTAGTATTTAAAAGGCTTTTCTAGTTAAGGGGTACTGGATTATATATATTATTATAGTTACTATTAACTATAAGGCTCCTATCCTTTACTACTTACTCTTTTTAGAGTTAAGGGGCTAGTAATAAGGATAAATAGTTAATTAGCCCCTGCTTATACTCCTTTTCTATAGCTAGCAAGGTTAACCTTAAGGCTATAGAATTAGTTAGTTTACTATAGTAAGCATTATAGGTAGCTATTTAATTAGTTAGCTATACAGGGCCTAGGCCTATATAGATAGGTATAGGTTATAAAGCCTAGTTATAGTTCTTAAATACTAGCTTAGGGAATATACTAATATAAATAATATTGCCTTTAAGGACTACTTTATTACTATTTTTATTAGCTAGTATATTACTTCTATTTAATTAGGTAGCTACTAGTATAAAGGTAGCCTGCCTATTAATAATACTATTATCTTACTATTATATTTTAAGTCCCTAGGTAATAGGTAATTTATATAGCCTTCCTGGCCTTTAGTATAGACTAGTAATAAGCAATTTATATAGCCTTCCTAGCCCTTAGCGCAGACTAGTAATAAGTAATTTACATAGCCTTCCTGGCCCTTAGTATAAACTAGTAATAAGCAATTTATATAGCCTTTTATATTACTTTACTAGCCCTTACTACTACTACTACTACTACTACTATTATTACTATTACTACTATTACTATTAACTAGTACTTAGGGATTTATATAGCCTTTTAGGCCCTTACTACTAACTAGTACTTATAATAATAAGGGATTTATAAGGCCTTTTAAGCCCTTAGTATAGACTAGTAATAAGGGATTTATATAGCCTGCCTGGCTATTACTACTAACTGCTTTTTAAGGCTATAGCTAGAGGTAAGGAGGCTAGAATTAGTTTATAGCTACTATCTATAAGGAAAGGTTTTAATATATTCTGCCTAGGCCTATAGGTTTAAAGCTACTAGGGACTGTATTATACTTCTAGGCTACTACTACTATCTAATTAGCTATTACTGCTTTTCCTATTAGCTTTATTTTTTAATTATTTAGCCTTTATTAGGCTAGACCTAAGGGATAGTTTACTAAGCTACTAAAAAATACTATAGTCTATTTTAAGTAACTAGCTACCTAATTAGTTAGTTAGTAAGTAATTAGTTATTAGTACTTTACTTATAATCCTATAATCTTAGCTACTTATTTATTTATTATTAGTTTTTTTATTTTTTCCCTTTATTAGCCTTACTATCTTAAGGGGTAAGAAAGGGAAAATATAAAGTAGGAAAATAAATTTTTAAGAAATATAAAGATATTTAGCTTCTTTTTATAAAAACTTAAGCTTTAGCTATACTTAGTATAGCTAGCTTTAATTCTTAGTAATATTTAGTAACTAGGTATGTTTTTTTTATTATCTTAAAGTAATATTTAAATTACTTAAGGTTTTATATTAGTATTTCTAGGCTTTAGTACTAAGTAATTATATATCTTTATACTTAGCCCTAACCTACTAGTAGTAATAGTAGCTTCTTTCTATCTAGTTTAGCTTAGCCTTTAGTAATCCCTATTATTTGCCTTCTTTTTCTTAGCTACTTATAGCTATAAGTATAGTAATAAAGGCTTTCTAGCTAGCTAGGGTATCTTATATCTAGGTAATAAAGTAAAGAATTAGATTAATTAGTAGCTTATAATACTATATAACTAAGTTTATAATAGCCTTTTGCCTTTCCCTAGATCTTTAAGCTATAAGTAAGTTTCTAAATAAAATAAATCTAGCTATTTTAGGTAAAATAGCACTCCTTCCTTTATATCCTTAGGCTACTACTATTTAATTAAATAGTAGAAAGGCCTGTTAGCTAGTAGGGCCTACTGTAAAGTACTATTATACTTTTTTTAAATTTTCTATTAGTTCTATACTAGTTATTATAGCACTTTTATAGCTACTATTAGCTTATACCTAGATCCTAGCTTCTCTTTAGCTTAATAGCTACCTAGCTATTATATATATTTTAATACTATATTATAGGTAGGCTTTATAGTAAATAGGTTAATAAACTTAGTAGTTTTACTTTACTATAGCTTATATTATCCCTTAGTTTATATTATTTCTATTAGATTATATAGTATAGACTTTACCCCTTTAACCTAGCTAGTATTTTCTTTAAAAGCTATACCTACTTATATAATAATTTCTTTTTTTTTTTTACTTAGTAATATAATTATAGTTAGTAAGGGTATTTACTATATTACTAGCTTTTTTTATAATACTTATATATATATTATATATATATATCTATTTATAAATAGTAATATTTTATTTTAGCCTTAGCTATAGCTAGCTACTTACTTTTAGGTTTTTACTAAAATTTTAAGTTTAATTAATTATTTCTAATTAGCTTAGCTTATACTTATTATAAGCTAGCCTTACTTTTATCCTTACTTTTCTTAGCCTTAGCCTTACCTTATTATTCTTACTAGCTAGCTAGGGCTATTACTTCCTTATTACTTTATATACCTATTACTTTTTCCTTTCCCTTTTTTTTCTTACCTAATTATATTATATTTCTCTTTCTTATCTTATCCTATTTTATCTTATCTTACCTTATCTTATTATGCCCTATCTATTAGCCTTAATAGTATCTTTTATATTTACTACTAACTATTTCTATTTCTACTACTTTATAAATATTATACTCTTTTCGATTTTTTTATTTACTATCTCTCCCTGCCCTATAAATATTATACTCTTTCTGATTTTCTTATTAGCTATACTATCTTAGTCCTTATACTTACCTTACCTTCTTTAACCCTTTTTAACTTTTTTTCCTTCTTTTTAATTAATTTTTAAATACCCCTTTACCTTTAAAATCTATCTTTGCATTACTATTAGCTACCTAACTATCTGCTTACTGTATTCTAGAAAAGTATATCTAGATTTAATATCTTTTGCCCTTACTATGTGCTTTTAACTGCTATTTATTACCCTAACTGGCCCTGCCTGTAAACCTGTACGAGTTTAACCTAATCCTGACCCGGATCGGACTGCCTATATAAGGCATAGCTAGTAGCTAGTTAGGATAAATATATATTTATTTATAGTAAGATAGAAAAGTAAGTAGCTTAGTATAAGGTTATAGTTAAGAGGTATTAAATAAATATTAATTAATTTAATATACTTAAAGCTTAAATACTATTACTTATTTATAAGTAACTTTATTATAATATACTTTTTTATTTTTTTATAAAACTATTTACTAATTTAACTTATTAATAATAAAAGCTATAAATATTTTATTATTATTTTATTATTATTAGTATTAAATAATAAGTAGCTATTTTATATAGCTAGTTATATACTTGCCTTATAAGGCTAGAGATTAATATACTTTAAAAGTATTAAAATTAAGTAAAGGTTATAGTTATTAAGTAATTAGAATTTTTATTTAAGTATATAATAATATACTAAGCTAATTTATATTTACTTTTATTATTTTTATTACTATAAGTTTTATAGTAGCCTTTTATTATAATTATAAACTTAATTATATATTTTTTTATTTTTTATAGCTAATATTATTAACCTAAGTAAGGTATATAAAAATATTAATAATAATTATAATATTAATATAGTTTTATTTTTTAATATAAACTTATTTATATTTAGTTTACTAATAAAATATATTACTATAATTCCTTTAACTTAATTCTTTTATAAATAAGCTAAGTAACCTTTTCTTTTTAATATTACCTTTATATTATAGTAGCTTTTTCTTTTTAATATACTTAAGTATATAAAATTACTAAGCTTCTTTTACTTTAATAACTTTTTTTTTTATAATAGCTACTTTTCCTAATATACTTAACTAAATAAAATAGCTAAGCTTCCCTTACCTTTATAACCTTCCTATACTATAATAGTTTTTTTTTCTTAATATACTTAAATATATAAAATTACTAAGCTTTTTTTACTTTAATAACTAATAACCTATATTATAGCTTTTTTTCTTAATATACTTAAGTATATAAAATAGCCAAGCTTTCCTTACCTTTATAATAGCTTTTTAAAATAGGTTTTTATTTTTAATATACTTAAGTATAAGAGATTACTAAGCTTCCCTTACTTTTATAACCTCCCTATACTATAGTAACTTCTTTTTCCTAATATACTTAAGTATATAAGACTGCTAAGCTTTTTTTACCTTTATAATTAATAATCTATACTATAGCTTCTTTTCCTAATATACTTAAGTATATAAAACTACTAAGCTTTCCTTACTTTTATAACTAATAATCTATATTATAGCTTTTCTTCTTAATATACTTAAGTATATAAAACTACTAAGTAATTTTCTTTTTTAATAATCTTTTTTATAATTACTTCCTTTTCCTAATATACTTAAGTATATAAGACTGCTAAGCTTTTTTTACTTTAATAACCTATACTATAGCTTCTTTTCTTAATATACTTAAGTATATAAAACTACTAAGCTTTCCTTACCTTTATAACTAATAATCTATACTATAGCTTTTTTTTTTAATATACTTAAGTATATAAAACTACTAAGCTTTTCTTACTTTTATAACTAATAATCTATACTATAGCTTCTTTTTTTAATATACTTAAGTATATAAAACTGCTAAGTAATTTCCTTTTTTAATAATCTCCTTTATAACTACTTTCTCTTTTTAATATACTTAAGTATATAAGACTACTAAGCTTCTTTTACTTTAATAACCTATACTATAGCTTCTTTTTTTAATATACTTAAGTATATAAAACTGCTAAGCTTCCCTTACCTTTATAACTAATAATCTATACTATAGCTTCTCTTTTTAATATACTTAAGTATATAAAACTACTAAGCTTCCCTTACCTTTATAACTAATAATCTATACTATAGCTTCTTTTCTTAATATACTTAAGTATATAAAACTACTAAGCTTTTTTTACTTTAATAACTAATAACCTTTACTATAGCTTCTTTTCCTAATATACTTAAGTATATAAAACTGCTAAGCTTTCCTTTTATTAATAACCTTTACTATAGCTTCTCTTCCTAATATACTTAAGTATATAAAACTACTTACTTTTTCTCCTATTAATAACCTTTATTATAGCTTCTCTTTCTAATATATTTAAGTATATAAAACTACTAAGCTTTTTTTACTTTAATAACTAATAACCTTTACTGTAGCTTCTTTTTTTAATATACTTAAGTATATAAAACTATTAAGTAATCTTTTCCTTTAATAATTTTCTTTATAATTACTTCCTTTCCCTAATATACTTAAGTATATAAGCATTAAGTAAAAATACACTAAGATTTATAAATAAATTAAATAAAAAGTATTATAACTTTTTTTCCTTTAATAACCTCCTTTATATACTGCCTTTTCTTCTTAATATACTTAAGTATATAAGGAAGCTAAGTAATCTTTTCCTTTAATAATCTTTTTTATAACTGCTTTCTTTTTTTAATATACTTAAGTATATAAAGAAGCTAAGTAACCTCCTCCTTCTAATAACCTCCTTATAATATAATAGCTTCCTTTCCCTATATACTTAGGTATATATTAACTTTAACCCTAGGTATAGTAGCTAGAGTAATAGCTTTACTAAAGGCTAAAGTAATAACTATAATTACTAAGTAATATCTAATTATATAGTATTAAGTAATTATAAATAAAAATAAATAATACTAAAAAGTAAATAAATAAAAAAGTATAGGAAGGTTAAGGGCTTTTTAAATATTTTAATATTAAGTTATAATTATATTAATATTTAAATAGTATATATTTAAATCCTATAGTACTATAAATTAGCTATATAATTAAATAGCTTTTAAATAGATAATTTCTTTTTAATTATATATAACTACTAAATACCTTTACTTTTTAAAATAGTAAACTACTAAGATTAAAAAAAGGTAAATAGGCTTATATTATATTAGTACTATACTAAGTAATACTAAAGATAAAAGGTAACTTAGCTAACTTACTATTATAATAAATAATATATCTAACTAACTAAACTATATATTTCTTAGGTAAATATTCCTATAAAAGGAATTACTATAATAAGTTATTTTATTTTATAGTATTATTTAACTTACTAGTAAGGATAAAAGTAAATAATATAGTTTTTATTACTTATTATTAATCCTTACCTTAGTTAAGGAGCTATAAGCTATAAAAAAGATTATTTTATAATTTATAATACTTAAAGTATTTAGACCTTTTTAGTACTGCTTATATAATTAACCTTAAGGTCTTACTAGCCTAGTAAAGGAATTAGTATATAAGTAAAATTAAAATAAGGCTTTTAGTAGTAAGTAAAGGTTCCTATTTTTTATCCTTATAGTTCTTAAAAAAAAGTTTATATATTTAGGGTTATTTAGTAAAGACCTATAGGAAATTAGTAAGGTAATTAGCCTTTATTAGTAAGCTAGCCTTATAGCTAAAAAGCATTTTCTATTACCTTTACTAGCTTTAAATAAGACTAATAAAGCCCTATATACTTTCTTTAAGAGTATTAAGGTTAGACTTATATTATTACTATACTTTCTTTATAGCTTTGCTTTAATTACTTACTAGTAATTACCTATATTATTAGTATAAGGCTAATTACTAGTTTTAAAGCTACTTATATTTAAATTTAAGCTACTATAAATAGGGCTAAAGAAGGCTAATAATAATAATATAAAGGATTTTAGGTATTAGTATTATTAGCTTTTTTATCTTACTATTTTATAATATAAAAAAAAGTATAACTTTTAATTTATACTTTTATAAAAAGTTTACTTTTTTTTTTTAAGCTAGGTTAAGGAAGTATAGTATAAATATTTTAATTTAAAAAAATTAAAAAAAGTTAATATAGCTAGATACCTTTAAATATATAACTAACTTAGTTAGGTTAGCCTTAAATAAAATAAAGATATAATACTTAATATACTAGCTTATTTTTTAATTAAAATTAATATTATAGCTATTTAAAGTACTTTAAAATAGTATTTTATATTATTAGTATAGTATAAAATAGTCTAGGTTATTTTATAAGGGTAAGGTATTTTTACTAGTATTTTAAAATAGCTTAAAAAGCTAGTTAAAAATAAAAAGGCTTTAGAAATTATTTATTAAAAGCTTATTTTAATAAGATATTATTTAGTAAAGAAGTAGTAATTATAGTAAATATAGTAAATAGTATTAAAAGTTACTACTAAGGCTAATTATAGTTAGGTATTACTTAATACCTTTAGCTATATTACCTTAGCTATTTTTTTACTTTTTCTTTTCTTTAGATCCTAGGTAATAAAACTAATATACTTTAGTAAAGACCTATTTAATATTATAAGTTACTAGGATATAGCTTTTAAGTACTTTTACTTACTTAATTAGCCTATTTAAACTTTTAATTTATAGTAAGGATAAGGTAGCTTTAAAGAACTAAATACTTTTTTATAGTAAGGTTTACTATAACTTAAGTTTAATAAAAAAATAGAAATTATAAGTATAGGTAATTTCCTAAAATATAAAGATAAGTAATTAAATAATTTTAGCTTAAATAGTATTATTAGGTAAGCTTTTTTTAAAGTTAATATTAAAGTTAAGGGTATACTTTAGTATAGTAATACTACTAATTTAGGTACTGGTATAAAACTCTAGTTATAGTATAAATATAAACTACTAATATATATATTACTTAGTAATAATAGCCCTTAAGGCTAGTAAGGTAACTATAAAAAGTAATACTAGCTTAGCCTATAGTAAGTATTATTAAATATATATATATAGGAAGACCTTAAGGATAAGCTAGTTAGTAATTTAGTTAATATAGTTTAGTATAAGCTATACTATACTATTTTCTTTTATTTAAGTAAAAAGTCCTAGCCTATAGTAAATAATAATTTAAGTCTAGGTAGCCTAGTATTATTAACCTTCCTATACCTAATTAAATAATTACTAATTATAGCTACCCTAGAAATGCCCCTATTTTTAATAAGCTATACCTTATATAGTAAGTTTATTCTTACTATTTTCTTTTAAAATACTAGCCTAGGTATATTACTAAGTTTCCTAGATTTACCTATTAAATAAATACCTAGCCTTACTTATAAAGCTAAGGATAAAAAGGTATATAAGAAGTATTACTATATAAAAGGTAATAAGTAAAAAGGTATTATAGCTAAGGTCTTTAGGTACTATAAAAGGATAGGGTATTAATATACTATTATTATTTAGTTATATTTAATTAAATACCTTAGTTAGCTATACTGCCTTTTAACTTACTAGGGGTTATAGTAAAAGTATTACTTTTAGGTTCCTTATTACTTTATAAAAGATATAATTAAAGGGTTAGATAAAATAAGTAGTATTTATTATAATTAGCTAGTTTATATACTCTATTAGTAAAACCTAAAATAGTAATTAATTATTAGCTAGGCTATTAAAGTAAAATATCTTTATAATAAGTTTATAATTAATCTTTTAAAGGTTTTCTAGCCTAAAGGCTTAGTATTTTTATAGAAATAAAATACTATTAAGTTAAAATATTACTTTATAGTATATACTATAGTAAAAGGCCTATATACTTAACTAAACTGTATTAAAATAACTTTTATAGGTATTTTAAGTATTAAGAATCTAGCTATATTTCTAGTAATTATTAACTAGCCTGTTCCTTTTTTAGCTTACTTAATATAACTAATTAATTAAGTCTTAAAGTAATACTAGTAAAAAAAGGCTTATATTACTAAAAAGCTAATAGTTACTATATATAGTAAAAAAGAGTTCCTTATTATAATTATAAGCCTTTACTTATAAAATATAAAGCTACTTATTATAGCTTATAGAATTACTAATTACTAGTAATAGTAGTGCTTTTAATATATAGGTTTTAAATTAATTAAGTAAAAAGGACTAAAAGTAAGTAAGGTTAAAGGACTAGGGTTAACTGCTAGCTACCTATATAATATAAATTAGGTCTTAGTAATGCCTTTTATACTTTAGCACTTTTTATATAAGGGTAAGTAGCTAGATAGGATATAAAGAGAATATTAAGTAGTCTTAGTAGCTAATATTAAGCTAAAATAAGTTTAAGTTAAGCTTATAAGGTATAAAGTAACTAAGTACCTAGGAATTTAGTTAATTAATTACCCTTTTAAGGGTAGTGTTTTAAAAGGTATTTTTTAAATTATATAACTATAAAATAAGCTTAGGATTAGTAAAGTAAAAGAAGTTAAAGTTAGTATATTAAAAGTAAACTAAAATATTATTAACTTTTTTAACTAATAGTTAGCTAAAGGCTATAAGGTTTTTTATTAAAAATAAATACTATAGGTAGCTAGTATAGTTATTATTATTAGTATACTAGTAATTAGTTACTAGCTTTTCCTAGTAATAGTAAGCTTTATACTTAGCTATAGTAAATAATATTAGTAGTTTCTAAAGGGCAGGGGCTAGGCTAGCTTACCTAGCTACTAAAATAATAATTTAATTATATAGTTTTTACTATTAATTATTTAAAAAAGTAGTTAAGATAGTACTAGGGCTAGCTATTATATTACTAATAGTTATATTAAGGAAAAAAAGGAAGATAGTAAAGTATATATAGGTAGTATAAAATAACCTAAGGTATATATATTTTATCTTAGCTAGGTTAATACTATATAGCTAGACTATTTATTTATTTAATATATTAAGCTTAGGTAATAATAAAAAAGATAAAGAAAAGAGCCTATAGCTAGGCTATATAGTATCTAAGCTATTAATACTAAGCTAAATACTATTAATATCTTACTATTATAAGATAGTAATAGCTTTATTAGCTAGTAGCTTAGCTTTAGTTTTAGTAAAGAAGAGATTAGCTAGGGGCCTTTTACTTAGTAATAGTACCTAGCTTTTAAGTCTAAGGGCTAGGCTTAGTATTAATATTAATAAAAGGAGTAGTAATATACTAATAAGGTAGTAGGCTTACTTTTAAATAAAGTAAGTATAGAAATTAGTATTTAAGGTCTTAGTATAAAGTAAGTTAGCCTTTATATAATTAGTTAGTCCTTAATAAGTAATATAGTAATAGGTATATAGGTAGCTAGGCTAGAGAGAAATAGCTACTTTATTTTCTTTAATTTCCTTACCTTAGCTTTTAAATATAAAAAAGCTTTTTAAGACTTGGCTATAGTATATAGCTTGCTTACCTATTAAGGTTTAGTTACTAGCCTTATATAAGGCTATAAAGGTAAAAAGTATATAGTTTTAGTTATTATAAGTTACTAGTATATAAGAAAAGGTAAATATATATAAGCTTTATTACTAAGTCCTAGAGGTTAACTAGCTACTTTAGCTAGTACTAAATACTATATAGAAGTATTTAACTAGCTTTTTTAAGCTTAGGAAATTATTTAGTAAGGCAGTACTAAAGTTACTAGTATTACTAAAAGCACTTAATAGCCTATACTTTAAGGTAAAAGGTAGTAAGTTTAGTAAAAGTAATAGGGCTAGGCTGCTAATATTAGTATTTAAAAGGCTTTTCTAGTTAAGGGGTACTAAATTATATATATTATTATAGTTATTATTAACTGCAAGGCTCCTATCCTTTACTACTTACTTTTCTTAGAGTTAAGGGGCTAGTAGTAAGGATAGATAGTTAATTAGCCTTTATTTATACTCCTTTTCTATAGCTAGCAGGGTTAACCTTAGGGCTATAGAATTAATTAGTTTACTATAGTAAGTATTATAAGTAGCTATTTAATTAGTTAGCTATATAGGGCCTAGGCCTGTATAGATAGATATAGATTATAAAGCCTAGTTATAGTTTTTAAATACTAGCTTAGGAAATATATTAATATAGATAATATTACCTTTAAGGACTGCTTTATTACTATTTTTATTAGCTAGTATATTACTTCTATTTAATTAGGTAGCTACTAGTATAAAGACAGCTTACTTATTAATAATACTATTATTTTACTATTATATTCTAAGTCCCTAGGTAATAGGTAATTTATATAGCCTTCCTAGCCCTTAGTACAGACTAGTAATAAGTAATTTATATAGCCTTCCTAGCCCTTAGTATAGACTAGTAATAGGTAATTTATATAGCCTTCCTAGCCTTTAGTATAGACTAGTAATAGGCAATTTATATAGCTTTTTATATTACTTTACTAGCCCTTATTACTATTACTATTACTATTACTATTATTACTATTACTACTATTACTACTAACTAGTACTTAGGGATTTATATAGCCTTTTAGGCCCTTATTACTAACTAGTACCTGTAATAATAAAGGATTTATAAGGCCTTTTAGGCCCTTAATATAAACTAATAATAAGGAATTTATATAGCCTACCTAGCTATTACTACTAATTACTTTCTAGGGCTATAGCTAGGGATAAGAAGGCTAGAATTAATTTATAGCTACTATTTATAAGAAAAGGTTTTAATATATTTTACCTAAGCCTATAGGTTTAAAGTTACTAAGAACTATATTATACTTTTAGGCTATTACTACTATTTAATTAGTTACTATTACTTTTTCTATTAGCTCTATTTCTTAATTATCTAGCCTTTATTAAGCTAGACTTAAGGGATAGTTTACTAAGCTACTAAAAGATATTATAGTTTATTTTAAGTAACTAGCTACCTAATTAGTTAGTTAGTAAGTAATTAGTTATTAGTACTTTACTTATAATTTTATAATTTTAGCTACTTATTTATTTATTATTAGTTCTTTTATTTTTTCCTTTTATTAGCCTTACTATTTTAAAAAGTAAAAAAAGAAAAATATAAAGTAAGAAAATAGATTTTTAAGAAATATAAAGGTATTTAGCTTTTTTTTATAAAAACTTAAGCTTTAGCTATACTTAGTATAGCTAGCTTTAATTCTTAGTAATATTTAGTAACTAAGTATATTTTTTTTATTATCTTAAAGTAGTATTTAGGTTACTTAGGGTTTTATATTAGTATTTCTAGGCTTTAATACTAGGTAATTATATATCTCTGTACTTAGCCCTAACCTACTAGTAGTAATAATAGCTTCTTTCTATTTAGTTTAGCTTAGCCTTTAGTAATCCTTATTATTTACCTTTTTTTTCTTAGCTACTTATAGCTATAAGTATAGTAATAAAGGCTTTTTAGCTAGCTAGGGTATTTTATATCTAAGTAATAAGGTAAAGAATTAAATTAATTAGTAGCTTATAATACTATATAACTAAGTTTATAATAGCTTTTTACCTTTCCTTAGATCTTTAAGCTATAAGTAAGTTTTTAAATAAAATAAATCTAGCTATTTTAAGTAAGATAGTACTCCCTTTTTTATATCTTTAAGTTACTACTATTTAATTAAATAGTAAAGGGGCCTATTAACTAGTAGGGCCTACTATAAAGTACTATTATACTTTTTTTAAATTTTTTATTAATTTTATACTAACTATTATAGCACTTTTATAGCTACTATTAGCTTATACCTAAATCCTAGCTTCTTTTTAGCTTAATAGCTACCTAGCTATTATATATATTTTAATACTATATTATAGGTAGGCTTTATAGTAAATAAATTAATAAACTTAGTAATTTTACTTTACTATAGCTTATATTATTCCTTAGCTTATATTATTTCTATTAAATTATATAGTATAGACCTTACCTTTTTAACCTAGCTAGTATTTTCTTTAAAAGCTATACTTATTTATATAATAATTTTCTTTTTTTCTTTACTTAATAATATAATTATAGTTAGTAAGGGTATTTACTATATTACTAGCTTCTTTTATAATACTTATATATATATTATATATATATATCTATTTATAGATAGTAATATTTTATTTTAGCCTTAGCTATAGCTAGTTACTTGCTTTTAGGTTTTTATTAAAATCCTAGGTTTAATTAATTATTTTTAATTAGCTTAGCTTATACTTATTATAAGCTAGCCTTACTTTTATCCTTACTTTCCTTAGCCTTAGCCTTACTTTATTATTCTTACTAACTAGCTAGGGCTATTACTTTTTTATTACTTTATATACTTATTACTTTTTCCTTTTTCTTTTCTTTTTTACCTAATTATATTATATTTCTTTTCCTTATCTTATCCTATTTTATCCTATCTTATTTTATCTTACCTTATCTTATTATACTCTATTTATTAGCCTTAACTATATCTTTTATATTTACTACTAACTATCCCTATTCCTACTACTTTATAAATATTATACTTTTTTTAATTTTTTTATTTACTATCTTTCCCTATTTTATAAATATTATACTCTTTTTAATTTTCTAATTAGCTATACTATCTTAGTCTTTATACTTACCTTACCTTTTCTAACCCTTTTTAACTTTTTTTTTTTCCTTTTAATTAATTTTTAAATGCCTTTTTACCTTTAAAATCTATTTTTATATTACTATTAGCTGCCTAACTATCTGCTTACTATATTTTAGAAAAGTATATCTAGATTTAATATCTTTTACCCTTACTATATACTTTTAACTGCTATCTATTACCCTAACTAGCCCTGCCTATAAACCTGCGTAAGTTTAACCTAACCCTAACCTGGATCAGACTGCTTATTATAAAGTAAAGGGCTATAAGCTTTACTTTATTATTAAAAAAGCTTTTATTAAGTTTTTTAAAAGGGATAAAAATGTATTTATTATTTTTAAGTTTAAGTTATTAAATTACTATAGCTTCTTTTTAAAACCTATATATTAAAATGTAGGTAATTAATTAAGCTTAAAGATTTCTTTTTTTCTATACTTTAAGTATAATCTCCTTTACTATTATTATATACTTATATAGGGTAAGATTATTACTTTTATTATTATATTTTTAAATAGATTAATATTATATTTTATTAATAAAGGAATACTTAGAAGCTTTAGTAGTAAAGTGCTTTTAGTTAAATTTACTTAGTATTATATTTTATTAATAAAAGGGTATTTAAAAGCTTTTATACTTAAGTATTTTTAGTTAAATATAAGGAATTATAGCTCCCTATTTTAAATATTTTATAAATAAGAAAGATTAAAAAGAATACTATAGTAAATTCTTTTAATTAAATAAAAAGGATATATATAGACTTTAAATAAGTATAATAGCTAGCTTCTTTACCTAAACTGCTATATTTTATATAATTATTTAAGATCCTTACTAAATTCTATTTACTAAAATACAGGTAGTTAATTAAGCCTACTAATTCTTAATAGGCCAATCTTTAAATAGCCTAGTATTATATCTTATTAATAAAAGGATATTTAAAAGCTTTTATACTTAAGCATTTCTAGTTAGATCTGCTTAGTATTATATTTTATTAATAAAAGGATATTTAAAAGCTTTTATACTTAAGTGTTTTTAGTTAGATTTAGGTATTTATAGCTTTCTATTTTAAATATCTTATAAATAAAAAAGATTAGGAAGAATACTATAATAAATTTTTTTAATTAAATAGAAAGGATATATATAGACTTTAAATAAGTATAATATCTAGCTCCTTTGCCTAAACTGCTATATTTTATATAATTATTTAGGATTTTTACTAAATTTTATTTATTAAGATATAAGTAGTTAATTAAGCTTAGTAATTACTTTCTTTTTGCCCTTTAGGTATAATATCCTTTATAAATTACCTCTAAGCTTTTTTAGCAATCCTTAAGAAGTTAAGCTTAATAAAAAAGGCCTATAAGATTATTACCTATAGGCTTTAAGTTATAATAAAAAATACTAGCAGTATAGTAACTATTTTATTATAAGTTATATATACTTACTAGATTTCTTACCCTAGAATATAGGAAGTTTATTATACCTTTTAATTCCTTTTATTTTACTTTTTAGATATAATTTCCTTTATAGTTATTATATACTTATATAGGGTAGGTATAGCTTTTTAATTTTTTACTTTAAACTATTCTTTTTATTCTTACGTTTTTAGATATCTTAATATTATATCTTATAAATAGAAGGATATTTAGAATTTTTAGTAATTAAGCGTTTTTAATTAAATCTAGGAAAGTATAGCTTTCTATTTTAAATAGCCTATAGATAAAAAAGATTTAAAAAAATACTATAGTAATTCCTTTTAATTACTTAGAAAGGATATATATAGACTTTAAATAAGTATAATATCTAGCTCCTTTACCTAAACTGCTATATCTTATATAATTATTCTAGATCCTTACTAAATTCTATTTATTAAAATACAGGCAGTTAATTAAGCCTAATAATCCTTAAAAGGCTAAGCTTAATAAAAGAGGCCTATAAGATATTTACTAGTAAGCTTTAAGTAATAGTAAAGAATACTAGTAATATAAAACTATTACTAAATTCTATTTATTAAGATATAGGTAGTTAATTAAGCCTATAGCCTCCTTTTCTTTTTACTTTTTAAGTATAATTTTCTTTATAGTTATTATATACCTATATAGGGTTAAACTTTAATCTTTTAGTATATATTATATTATTAAGGAGCTATAGCTTCTTATTATAAATATTTTATAGGTAAGAAAGATTAGGAAGATTACTATAGTAAAATCTTTTAATTATATAGGAAAGATATATATAGATTTTAAAAAGTAAAAATCTCCCTTTAGTAAGACAGGAAGACATTATACTAAAAGGGACACTAAATATTACTTATAATAAAGTATATTACTTTTACTAAATATTAGCTAAATACTTCCTAGCCCCTTACCCTATTTACTAAATCTATAGTATTACTAAATCCTAGCTATATATTTATAATTCTATAAGTATTAGTATAAAGAGTTATTTAGATTTTCTATTTATAATACTTATTACCTTATTACTATAAAAAGAACTAGGTATATATAAGTCCTTTTCTAGCTAATTAAGTAATACTAAATAGTAGTAAAGATATATAGGTAATACTAAATAAGTTATAACTATAAAGGAGATTTAACTATAAGGTTAAGAAAAGGCAAATAAGTATATTCCTTATACTAAAGGCAAGGGGCAAGCCTAAATAGCCTTAAGGATCTGGCCCTTATAAGGTAAAGGGCTATAAGCTTTATTTTATTATTAAAAAAGCTCTTAATAAGCTTTTTACTTATTATAACTAAGTTTAGGTTATAGCTTATCTCTTAGCGTAAGCTTAACCTTAAGTAAAATAATACTATATAGTTTAATATACCTTTCTTAAAAGGCTTTAAAAAGACTAATACCTTTAATAATATTTTAATAGCCCTGTAGGGGTAAATAATAAAGTATATAGAGGTTTAAAGGTTTAGGGCTCCTTAGTAAAGCCTTAGCTCCTGTATATAAACTGCTATATTTTATATAATTATTATAAATACTTTTTATAACCTATATATTAAGATATAGGCAGTTAAGCAAGCCTACTAAATTAAGTAATAAAGATAAGGAGGGCTTTTATATTAGCCCTAATAGGCTATAATAGTACCTTAGTATCTAATTATATAATACTATATAGTTATAAATAAGGGTAGATAATAAGGAATAAGTAGAAAATATATTACTAAAAATCTAGTAAAAATAGTTAATAAGGCTTTAGTTCTTAGGGTTAGGGTTATATAATAAGCGTCCTTATTACTAGGTAATATCTAATTATATAGTATTAAGTAATTATAAATAAAAATATATAATACTAAGTAAAAGAACTAGATATATATTACTATATCTTATATTATTACTATAAAGTCTTTTTAAAACCTGTATATAGAGATATAAGTAGTTAATTAAGTATACTAAATAGGGCAGTAAGGGCATAGTAGCTAAAGCAGTAGCTAGAGTAGTAGCTTTACTAAAGGCCAAGGCAATAGCTATAATTACTAAGTAATTTAATTATATAGTATTAAGTAATTATAAATAAAAATAAATAATACTAAATAGTAAATAAATAGAAAAGTATAAAAGGGTTAAGGGCTTTTTAAATATCTTAGTATTAGGTTATAATTATATTAATATCTAGATAGTATATATCTAGATCCTATAGTGCTATAAATTAGCTATATAATTAAATAGCTCTTAAATAGATAATTCCTTTTTAATTATATATAATTACTAAATACCTTTACTTTTTAAAATAGTAAACTACTAAGACTAGAAAAAGGTAAACAGGCTTATATTATATTAGTACTATGCTAAGTAGTACTAAAGATAAAAAATAACCTAGCTAACTTACTATTATAATAAATAATATATTTAACTAACTAAACTATATATTCCTTAGGTAGATATTTTTATAAAAGGAATTACTATAATAGGTTATTTTATTTTATAGTATTATTTAACTTATTAGTAGGGATAAAAGTAAATAGTATAGTTTTTATTACTTACTATTAATCCTTACCTTAATAAAAGAATTATAGGCTATAAGAAAGATTACCTTTTAGTTTATAATACTTATAGTATTTAGACCTTTTTAGTACTATTTATAGAATTAACCTTAAGGTCTTACTAGCCTAGTAAAGGAATTAATATATAAGCAGGATTAGAATAAGGCTTTTAGTAGTAAGTAAAGGTTTTTATTTTTTACCTTTATAGTTCTTAAAAGGAAGTTTATATATTTAAAGTTATTTAGTAAGGACTTATAGAAAATTAGTAAGGTAATTAGCCTTTATTAGTAAGCTAGCCCTATAGCTAGAAGGTATTTCCTATTACCCTTACTAGCTTTAGATAAGACTAATAAAGCCCTATATACTTTCTTTAAAAGTATTAAAGTTAAATCTATATTATTACTATACTTCCTTTTTAGCTTTACTTTAATAACTTACTAGTAACTGCCTATATTACTAGTACAAGGCTAATTACTAGTTTTAAAGCTACTTAAGTTTAGATTTAAGCTACTATAAATAAAGCTAAAGAAGGCTAATAGTAATAGTATAAAGGACCTTAAGTATTAGTACTATTAGCTTTTTTATCTAACTATCTTATAGTATAGAAAAAGGTATAATAATTACTAATTTATACCTTTATAAAAAGTTTACTTTTTTTTTTTAAGCTAGGTTAAGGAAGTATAGTATAAATATCTTAATTTAAAAAAATTAAGGAAGGTTAGTATAGCTAGATACCCTTAAATATATAACTAGCTTAGTTAGGTTAGCTTTAAATAAGATAAAAATATAATACCTAATATACTAGCTTATTTCCTAGTTAAAATTAATATTATAGCTATTTAAAGTACTTTAAAATAGTATTTTATACTATTAATATAGTATAAGATAGTTTAGGTTATTTTATAAAGGTAAGGTATTCTTACTAGTATCTTAGGATAGCTTAAAGAGCTAATTAAAGATAAAAAGGCTTTAGGAATTATTTATTAAAGGCTTATCTTAATAGGATATTATTTAGTAAGGGAGTAATAGTTACTATAAGTATAGTAAATAGTATTAAGAGTTATTACTAAGGCTAACTATAGTTAGGCATTACTTAGTACTTTTAGTTATATTACCCTAGCTATTTTTTTACTTTTTTTTTTTTTTAGATTTTAAGTAATAAAGCTAATATACTTTAGTAAAGACTTATTTAATATTATAAGCTACTAAAATATAGCTTTTAAGTACTTCTATTTACTTAATTAGTCTATTTAAACTTTTAATTTATAGTAGGGATAAAGTAGCCCTAGGGAATTAAGTACTTTTTTATAGTAAGGTTTACTATAACTTAAGCTTAATAAGGAAATAAAGATTATAAGTATAGGTAATTTTCTAAAATATAAAGGTAAGTAATTAAATAATCCTAGCCTAGATAGTATTACTAGGCAGGCTTCTTTTAAAGTTAATATTAAAGTTAAAAGTATACTTTAGTATAGTAGTATTACTAGCTTAGGTATTAATATAAAACCCTAGTTATAGTATAAATATAAGCTACTAATATATATATTACTTAGTAATAATAGCCCTTAAGGCTAATAAAGTAACTATAAAGGGTAATACTAGCTTAGCCTATAGTAAGTATTATTAAATATATATATATAAAAGGACCTTAAAGGTAAGCTAGCTAGTAATCTAGTTAATATAGTTTAGTATAAGCTATATTATATTATTTTCTTTTATCTAGGTAAGAAGTCTTAGTTTATAGTAAATAATAGTTTAGGCCTAAGTAGTTTAGTATTATTAACTTTCCTATACTTAATTAAATAGCTACTAGTTATAGCTACCTTAGGGATACTCCTGTTTTTAATAAGCTATATTTTATATAGTAAGTTTACTTTTACTATTTCTTTTTAAAGCACTAGCTTAAGTATATTACTAAGCTTCCTAGATTTACCTATTAAATAGATACCTAGCCTTACTTATAAGGCTAAGGATAAGGAGGTATATAAGAAGTATTACTATATAGAAAGTAATAAGTAAAAAGGTATTATAGTTAGGGTCCTTAAATACTATAGGAAAATAAGGTACTAATATATTATTATTATTTAGTTATATTTAATTAGATACTTTAATTAGCTATACTGCCTTTTAACTTACTAAAGGTTATAATAAGAGTATTACTTTTAGGTTCTTTACTGCTTTATAGAAAATATAGTTAAGGGGTTAAATAAAATAGGTAGTATTTATTATAATTAGCTAGTTTATATACCTGGTTAGTAAAACTTAAAATAGTAGTTAGTTATTAGCTAGGCTATTAAGGTAAAATATCTTTATAATAAGTTTATAGTTAATTTTTTAAAGGTCTTTTAGCCTAAAAGCTTAGTATTTTTATAGAAATAAAATATTATTAAGTTAAAATATTACTTTATAGTATATACTATAATAAGAGGCCTATATATTTAACTAGACTATATTAAAATAACTTTTATAGGTATTTTAAGTATTAAAGATCTAGCTATATTTCTAGTAATTATTAACTAGCCTATTTCCCTTTTAGCTTACTTAATATAACTAATTAATTAGGTCTTAGGGCAGTACTAGTAAGGGAAGGCTTATATTACTAAAAAGCTAATAGTTACTATATATAGTAAAGAAAAGTTTTTTATTATAGTTATAGGCCTTTATCTACAGAATATAAAGCTACTTATTATAGTTTATAAAGTTACTAGTTACTAGTAGTAGTAGTGCTTTTAATATATAGGTTCTGGATTAGTTAAGTAAGAAGGACTAAAAGTAAGTAAGGTTAAGGGACTAGGGTTAACTGCTAGCTGTTTATATAATGTAAATTAGGTCTTAGTAATACCTTTTATACTTTAATACTTTCTATATAAGGGTAAGTAGCTAGGTAGGATATAAAAAGGATATTAGGTAGTCTTAGTAGCTAATATTAAGCTAAAATAAGTTTAGGTTAAGCTTATAAGGTATAAAGTAGCTAAGTACTTAGAAACCTAGTTAATTAATTACTTCTTTAAGGGTAGTGCTTTAAAAGGTATTTTTTAAATTATATAACTATAAAATAAGCTTAGGGCTAGTAAAGTAAAAGAAGTTAAAGTTAGTATATTAGGAATAGATTAAAATATTATTAGCCTTCTTAACTAATAGTTAGCTAAAGGCTATAAGGTCTTTTATTAAAAATAGATACTATAAGTAGCTAGTATAGCTACTATTATTAGTATATTAGTAATTAGTTACTAGCTTTTTTTAGTAGTAGTAGGCCTTATACTTAGCTATAGTAAATAATATTAGTAGCTTTTAAAGGGCAGAGGCTTAGCTAGCTTACCTAGCTACTAGGATAATAATTTAATTATATAGTTTTTACTATTAATTATTTAAGAAAGCGGTTAAGATAGTACTAGGGCTAATTACTATATTACTAATAGTTATATTAAAGAAAAAAAGGAAAATAGTAAAGCGTATATAAGTAATATAAAATAACCTAAGGTATATATATTTTATCTTAGCTAGGTTAATACTATATAGCTAGACTATTTATTTATTTAATATATTAAGCTTAGGTAATAGTAAGAAAGATAGAGAAAAGACTTTATAGTTAGGCTATATAGTATTTAAGCTATTAATACTAAGCTAGATACTATTAATATTTTACTATTATAAAATAGTAATAGCTTTATTAGCTAGTAGCTTAGCTTTAGTTTTAGTAAAGAAGAGATTAGCTAAGGGCCTTTTACTTAGTAATAATACCTAGCTTTTAAGTCTAAGGGCTAGGCTTAGTATTAATATTAATAAAAAGGGTAGTAATATATTAGTAAGGTAATAGGCTTGCTTTTAGATAGAGTAAGTAGGGAAATTAGTATCTAGGGTCTTAGTATAAAGCAGGTTAGCCTTTATATAATTAGTTAGTCCTTAATAGGTAATATATTAGTAAGTATATAGGTAGTTAGGCTAGAAGGAAATAGCTACTTTATTTCCTTTAACTTTCTTACCTTAGCTTTTAAATATAAAGAAGCTTCTTAAGACTTAGCTATAATATATAGCTTACTTACTTATTAAGGTTTAGTTACTAGCCTTATATAAGGCTATAAAGGTAAAAAGTATATAGTTTTAGTTATTATAAGTTATTAGTATATAAAGAAAAGTAAATAATATATATAAGCTTTATTACTAAGTCCTAAAGGTTAACTAGCTACTTTAGCCAGCGCTAGATACTATATAAAAGCATCTAACTAGCTCTTTTAAGCTTAGGAAATTATCTAGTAAGGCAGTGCTAAAGTTACTAGTATTACTAAAAGTACTTAATAGCCTATACTTTAAGGTAAAGGGTAGTAAGTTTAGTAAAGGTAGTAAGGCTAGGCTATTAATATTAATATTTAAAAGGCTTTTTTAGTTAAGGTATACTAGATTATATACTTTATTATAGCTACTATTAACTACAGGGCTTTTATACTTTACTACTTATTTTTTTTAGGGTTAAGGGGCAGGTAGTAAGGATAGATAGTTAATTAACCTTTACTTATATTCCTTTTTTATAGCTAGCAGGGTTAACCTTAAGGCTATAGGATTAGTTAGTTTACTATAGTAAGTATTATAAGTAGCTATTTAATTAGTTAGCTATATAGGGCCTGGGCCTATATAGATAGGCATAGGTTATAAAGCCTAATTATAGTTTTTAAATACTAGCTTAAAGGATATACTAATATAAATAATATTACCTTTAAGGACTACTTTATTACTATCTTTATTAACTAGTATATTACTTTTACTATTTAATTAGATAGCTACTAGTATAAAGGTAGCCTGCCTATTAATAATACTATTATCTTACTATTATATTTTAAGTCTTTAGATAATAGGTAATTTATATAGCCTTTCTGGCCCTTAGTATAGACTAGTAATAGGCAATTTATATAGCCTTTTTAGCCCTTAGTATAGACTGGTAATAGGTAATTTATATAGCCTTCCTAGCCCTTAGTATAAACTAGTAATAAGTAATTTATATAGCCTTTTATATTACTTTACTAGCCCTTATTACTAGTACTACTATTACTACTACTGCTATTACTACTAACTAGTACTTAGGGATTTATATAGCCTTTTAGGCCTTTATTACTAACTAGTATTTATAATAATAGGGGATTTATAAGGCCTTTTAGGCCCTTAGTATAGACTGGTAATAAAGGATTTATATAGCCTGCCTAGCTATTACTACTAACTGCTTTCTAGGGCTATAGCTAGGGGTAAGGAGGCTAGAATTAGTTTATAGCTACTATTTATAAGGAAAGGTTTTAATATATTCTGCCTAGGTCTATAGGTTTAGAGCTACTAAGGATTATATTATACTTTTAGGCTATTATTACTATTTAAATAGCTATTACTACTTTTCTTATTAACTTTATTTCTTAATTATCTAGCCTTTATTAGGCTAGACCTAAAGGATAGTTTACTAAGCTACTAAGAAATATTATAGTTTATTTTAAATAACTAATTACTTAATTAGTTAGTTAGTAAGTAATTAATTATTAGTACTTTACTTATAATCCTATAATCTTAACTACTTATTTATTTATTATTAGTTTTTTTATTTTTTTCCTTTTATTAGCCTTACTATCTTAAAGAATAAAAAAAGGGAAATATAAAGTAAAAGGATAGATTTTTAAGAAATATAAAAGTATTTAATTTCTTTTTATAAAAACTTAAGCTTTAGCTATACTTAGTATAGCTAGCTCTAATTCTTAGTAATATTTAGTAACTAAGTATATTTTTTTTATTATCTTAAAGTAGTATTTAGGTTACTTAGGGTTTTATATTAGTATTTTTAGGCTTTAGTACTAAGTAATTATATATCTCTATACTTAGCCTTAACTTACTAGTACTAATAGTAGCTTTTTTCTATTTAGTTTAGCTTAGCTTTTAGTAATTCCTATTATTTACCTTTTTCTTCTTAGCTACTTATAGCTATAAGTATAGTAATAAAGGCTTTCTAGCTAGCTAAAGCATCTTATATCTAGGTAATAAAATAAAGAATTAAATTAATTAGCAGCTTATAATACTATATAACTAAGTTTATAATAGCCTTCTGCCTTTTTCTAAATCTTTAAGCTATAAGTAAGTTTTTAAATAAAATAGATTTAGCTATCTTAAGTAAAATAGCACTCTTTTCCTTATATCCTTAAACTACTACTATTTAATTAAATAGTAAAAAGGCCTATTAGCTAGTAAGGCCTGCTATAAAGTACTATTATACTTTTTTTAAATTTTTTATTAATTTTATACTAACTATTATAGCACTTTTATAGCTACTATTAACTTATACTTAAATCCTAGCTTTTTTTTAGCTTAATAGCTCTCTAGCTATTATATATATTTTAATACTATATTATAAGTAGGCTTTATAGTAAATAGGTTAATAGACTTAGTAATTTTACTTTACTATAGCTTATATTATCCTTTAGCTTATATTATTCCTATTAAATTATATAGTATAAACCTTACCTCTTTAACCTGGCTAGTATTTTCTTTAAAAGCTATACCTACCTATATAATAATTTCCTTTTTTTCTTTACTTAGTAATATAATTATAGTTAGTAAGGGTATTTACTATATTACTAGCTTTTTTTAAGATACTTATATATATATTATATATATATATTTATTTATAAATAGTAATATTTTATTTTAGCTTTAGCTATAGCTAGCTACTTACTATTAGGTTTTTACTAAAATTCTAGGTTTAATTAATTATTTCTAATTAGCTTAGCTTATACTTATTATAAGCTAGCCTTACTTCTATCCTTACTTTTCTTAGCCTTAGCTTTACTTTATTATTCTTACTAGCTAGCTAGGGCTATTACTTCCTTATTACTTTATATACCTATTACTTTTTCCTTTCCCTTTTCTTTCTTACCTAATTATATTATATTTCTCTTTTTTATCTTATTCTATCTTATCTTATCTTACCTTATCTTATTATAATTTACTTCTTATTATACCCTATCTATTAGCCTTAATAGTATCTTTTATATTTACTATAAACTATCCTTATTTCCACTGCCCTATAAATATTATACTCTTTTTAATTTTTTTATTTACTATCCCTCCCTACTTTATAAATATTATACCTTTTCTGATTTTTTTATTAGCTATACTATCTTAGTCCTTATACTTACCTTACCTTCTTTAACCCTTTTTAACTCTTTTTCCTTCTTTTTAATTAATTTTTAAATGCCTTTTTGCCTTTAAAATCTATCTTTATATTACTATTAGCTACCTAACTATTTGCTTACTATTTTCTAGAAAAGTATATCTAGATCTAATATCTTTTGCCTTTACTATATACTTTTAACTGCCTTTTATTACCCTAACCTACTCTGCCTATAAGACTGTATAAGTTCAACCTAACCCTGACCTAAATTAGACTGCTTATATAATTTAAATTATTATAGTTATTAAGTAAGGGTAATAAAAGTATAGTTAGGTTATTAAGTAAATAAAAAAATATATATATATTATATTAAAAAGAATTATAATATAAGCTAAAAGTAAAGTTAAAATTATTATATTTAGAATTTTTATATAATAGGATTTTTTATTATAATAAAAAAAAAATTATTTAATTAAGTTAGTTAAAGTTTAAAAAGTAAAAAAAAGTATAGTATTAAGTTATAATATTAATATATATAATTTTTATAATTATTAAAAAGTTTAATTATAAGTAAATAAAAATAAAGTTAGTAAAATAAAAAAAATTAAAAAAGTAAAAAATTAAAGTAAAAATTATTTAAAATTTAAAGATAAAGCTAGTATAAAGTTTTAGTTTTATAGTAAGTTAAGCTAAATAAATAATATAAAAGCTAGTATTAAGGCTAATACTAAGGCTAGTAAAGTAGTTTATTTTTATAAAAAGTTAGGCTAAATAGATAGTATAAAAGCTAATACTAAAGCTAATACTAAGGCTAGTAAAGTAGCCTATTTTTATAAAAAGTTAAGCTAAATAGATAGTATAAAGGCTAGTACTAAGGCTAATATTAAAGCTAGTAAAGTAGCCTGTTTTTATAAGAAGTTAAGTTAAATAGATAGTATAAAGGCTAGTACTAAAGCTAATACTAAGGCTAGTAAAGTAACTTAGTTTAATATTAAATTTAATTAAGTTAATAATATTAATACTTAAGGTTATTATTTTTTAAATAGTATTAGTAATTAAAATAGTTTACTAATTATTTTTTAATATTTATTAAAAGAATTTAAACTATAAGGTAATAAAAAGCTTAATAGCTAAGTAAGTTATAAATTAAGTTAAAAAAAAACCTATATACTATTTTTTTAAGATTATAAAATAGCTTTTTATTACTATTTATAAAGTTAAAACTAGTATTTTTTTTTTTTTAAGTTTTAATTAAAGATATTATAATTTAAGTAAAGTAAATAATAATAAAAAAAAAAAAAAAAAAAAAAAAAAAAAAAAAAAAAAAAAAAATAAAAAAAAAAAAAAAAATAAAAAAAAGGTAAATAGTTAAATAAAAGGTAAGGTTTTATAAAGAGTTTAATATTAATATAAATTATATAGTTAGTACTATATTATAATTAAGTAAGTAAGGTAAGATTATATAAATAGTATAGTACTAATATAAATTATATAGTTAGTACTATACTATAATTAAATAAGTAAGGTAAAATTATATAAATAGTATAGTACTAATATAAATTATATAGTTAGTACTATATTATAATTAAGTAAGTAAGGTAAGACTATATAAATAGTATAATACTAATATAAATTATATAGTTAGTACTATACTATAATTAAGTAAGTAAAGTAAGACTATATAAATAGTATAGTATTAATATAAATTATATAGTTAGTACTATATTATAATTAAGTAAATAAGGTAAGATTATATAGATAGTATAATATTAATATAAATTATATAGTTAGTACTATACTATAATTAAGTAAGTAAAGTAAGACTATATAGATAGTATAGTATTAATATAAATTATATAGTTAGTACTATACTATAATTAAATAAAAAAAAAAATATACTAAAAAAAGTAAGCTAATCTTTTAAAGGTAAAGGTTAAAGGCTAAGGAAATTATCCTTATTAAGAAGCCTTTTAATTAAAATAACTAGTTAAATAAAAAAGTAAAATTATAATATAAAAATAAATAAGTTAAATTAAATTAAAGTCTTTAAATTAAAAAAAAGTTTATATAAATAGGATTTTTTTTAAATTTATTAATTTTAATTTAAAAACTTTTTTTAAATTTTTTTTTTTTTCTTTAAGACTTACATTTTCTCTATCCCTAATATAAAAGTAAAAAAAGATTTAAATATATTTTTTAAAGCTAGCTTATAAACTTAAAAATAATAATATTAATATAAATTATATAATTAATATTATATTATAATTAAATAAATAAATTAAAATTATATAAATAATATAATATTAATATAAATTATATAATTAATATTATATTATAATTAAATAAATAAAATAAAATTATATAAATAATATAATATTAATATAAATAATATAATTAATATTATATTATAATTAAGTAAATAAAGTAAAATTATATAAATAATATAATATTAATATAAATTATATAATTAATATTATTAAAAAGTTAAATATTTTTATAGCTAATATATAAGGTATAGCTAATAAGGTCTTATAATATAAAAATAATATAATATAATACTTATTTTTTAGTATATTATAATATATAGTATTATATACTATACTAAAAAATATAATAACCTTAATATTAAGTTATAAGGTTATATAGCTATTACTTTAAACCTTATAATTTAACTAAATAAATAGCCTTAATCTATAAATATAAAAAAGATATTTTCCCTAGCCTTAGTAAGCTATATACTTTTTTTATTATTACTTTAAAAAGGTAATTAGTACTAAGACTTTAATACTAAAGGCCTAATTTTAAATAAGCTAAAAACCCTTAAAACTATTATAAAATACCTTACTATATAATTAATATTAATAATAGCTAACTTAGCTATAACCCCCTAGGTATAGTAGCTACTTATTATATAAATAATTCTTTAACTAATATTAATAGTTTTTATCTTAATAATATTTTAAATTTATATACCTTCCTTTATAATTAGAAAATTATAAGTAAAAACCTTTTATATATTAATAAATTACTACTAAAATAGTAAGTTAACTTAGTAATTTTTAATTATAAAGTAAGGCTTTTTAATATATAAAATAGATTTATTTTTAAATATATTATAAGCTAGATATAAGCCTTAAAAGACCTTATTAATTAGCTAAAATAGGGTTAAAACCTATTAATAAAGTAATAAGTCTTTATAACCTAAATTACATTAAGTAATAGTAATAGTATATACTAAGTATAGTTTATAAAGTTAAAATATATAGTTATAGTAATTAAATTAATAGTATAAATATTATATTATAAAAATTAAAGGTAATTATAGTATAAAAAAGAGAAAGTAAAGAAAAAAAAAAGGGAAAAAAGGTAAATTAAAAAATAAAGGTTTTAGTATTAAGGAAAAAACTATAAATATTAGTAAACTAAAGCTAGCTATATAGGTTAGTAATAAATTAAATTAGGCCTTAAGGTAATATAGTATAAAGAATATAGGTTAAGGAATAATATAAATAATAAATACTTAGGATAATTAATATTATATTAATTATAATTAAATAAATAAAATAAAATTATATAAATAATATAGTATTAATATAAACTATATAGTTAGTATTATATTATAATTAAATAAAAAAAAATATCTTAAAAAAAGTAAGTTAATTTTTAAAAAGTAAAGGTTAAAAGCTAAGGAAATTATTTTTATTAAAAAGCCTTTTAATTAAAATAACTAATTAAATAAAAAAGTAAAATTATTATATAAAAGTAAATAAGTTAAATTAAATTAAAGTTTTTAAATTAAATAAAAGTTTATATAAATAGGATTTTTTTAAAATTTATTAATTTAAATTTAAATACTTTTTTTAAAATACTTTTTTTTTTCTTTAAAATTTATATTTTTTTTATTTTTAATATAAAAATAAAAAAAAAAAGAATTTAAGTTAAAATAAGTAAGTAAGCTTATTTAATATATATAATATATAAACTTAATAAATAATATAAGTAATATAAGTAATATTATTATATTTAAAAGTAAAGTAAATTAAAAATTATAAATATTTTAAAAGTTAAGTTATTTAAAGTTTAATAATTTATAATTTATTATTTTATTAAGTTTAAAATTATATATTTAAATTAAATTATAAGTTATAATTATTATTTTTAATTTAATATATAAATTAAATAACTTATTACTTAATTAATTAAAGTTATAATATAATAAAATATAAAGTATTATATTTATTAATAAAAAAAAAGTTTATTTTATAGTTAAAAAATTTAAAAAGTTAATTTAAATTTAAAAAAATATATAAAAAATATTTAAAGTAATATAAAATTTTAAATAAAAGTTTTAAATAAATAATATTAAATACTAACTAATTAAATTAATATTATATAAAGTACTTATTTATTTTTTATATATTAAAAGCTTATTATAATTAAGTTAATTTAAAGTAAGCTTTTTATTAATAATAACTTAAATTAATATTTTACTATTACTTATTATAGTATTTTTTAATTATATTATAAAGTATTTTAATATAACTTTTATTAAGTTTTTTTTTTAATATTTTTTTTTACTTTTAACTATAACCTTAATAATTAAAGCTTTAATACTTTTTAAGCTATATAAGCCTTTAAAAAGTAATTTAAATACTTTAATAAAAAAATTAAATTATATACTTTAAAATTATATTAAATCTTACTATTTAATAGCCTTAACTATATTAGCTTTATTATTAATATTATATATAATAATTTTATTAATATATATAAAAGTTACTATATATATATTTTTATTATAAGCTATTAGGCTTTAATAACTAAAGTAGTTTATATAAGCTTTTTAAGTATTAATTAAATCCTTATAAAAAGAATTTTATTTTATAAGTATTAATTTTAATTTTTTTTTTTTTTTTTTTTAATTACTAATATAGCTTTAAGTAAATATTTATATTAATATAAAACTTTTTATAATATTAGTTTTTATATTTAAAATAATACTAATACTTATTTAAAGTATTATAATAAAATTATATTAATTTAATTTTATAGTAAGATATTACTTAAGCTACCTTTTTTATAAAATATAAATTTACTAATAAGGTTATATTATAAACTAATAAGCTTATAATTAATATAATTTACTATAAAACTAGTATAATAACTATTAATATAATATAAAGGATTTTAATTAAGTTATTTTTTATTATTTTATTAATTATCCTATCTTTAATATAGTTTATACCTAAGGTATAAAGATATATACCCTTAGAAATTGCTTACAGAACAGCCATATTAAGTATTAATTAACTTGTATATAGTTTCCTTACTAGTTACTTACTAAGGACCGAATTAAAAAGGCCTGCGCTAACCTTCAGAAGCTCAGAGCAGGAACCCTTAGTAACGACGAGATTTTAGCCGAATTCGAAGATTTACAACATAGCTCGAGGAACAACCCTGCACAAGGCAAGATCAAAGAGATCTTCAAGGCCCTAAATAGGAAGAGAATTGCTATCGTTATCGGCATGAACACGTTCCAGCAGGTCACTGGCCAGGCTTTTATGTCCACGTACAGTGCCGTATTTATTTCTGGGCTTGGCACAATCAACCCATTTAATATAACGGTCATTAACATGTCTTGCTACCTCTTCACCATGGCTATCGGTTTATATCTCAACGATCGCGTTGGACGCAGGTAAGACCTTCTACTTACCTTCTGCTTCAACATCCTCGTGAAGGTTAATGCTAATTCATGTAAACAGGCCATTGCTGCTCCTTGGTGCATCCATACAGTGTGCCGCAATTATGACTGTAGGTGGTTTAGGGTTGATCCACGAGCCATCCGCCAGCGTCAAGATTGCCATTGTTTCCCTAGTCACGGTCTTTGGATGCGGATTTATCCTTGCCTGGGCACCTCTTACCTATGTCGTATCTACTGAGATTGCACCATTGAGGCTCCGGGATGTCACTAAAAGAGTTGCATCCTGCGTCAATGTCCTTTTCCAGTTCGCTGTTAACTTCTCTATCCCTTACCTGCTCTATTCGCCATATGCGGCGCTGGGCTCTAAAGTCGGGTTCATATTTGGGTCGCTCTCTTTCTGCGCTATTGTTTTTACCTATTTCTGTGTGCCCGAATGCAAAGGTAAATCATTAGAGGAGATTGACTATCTATTTCAACAGGGTCTGCCCATCCGGGACTTCGGTTCGCATAAAGGTGCTATTACCCATTACCATGATAATGGGAAGATTGAACTTGGTAAAGTGTCTGTCTCGACTGTCAAGATCGAGCATGTCGAATGACCACACACAAGCTTTTCGTTTCTATCCTGTTCACATTATTTACCCCGGTCCTTAGACCTAATTTGAGTCGCGTCGCCAGCAGCTTCTTCTTCTCTAAGAGCAGTAGGAACTCAAAGGATTAATTGTTTTAGTTACTATACTTGCTTAAGCATATACGTCTTGAGAATTAAGATAGCATGGTATTACTCCTGATAACTCCCCAATCAATTTAAATAACTTAATAGGCAACCCTAGTTTCATGTGTAGGAATGAGTCCCTGGAAGGGATGTTGGTAAATGGCTTGCTTCACCTGTACTCTTATCGCCATATCTTTACCTCAGGACATAAGTATCTGTCTGGAGAAGGTACTCTAGACTATTCTCCCTTACAAAGAGTAACGAATTTCTTTGTTCTCCCAATCGGTCTCATCAAGATGGGCTTGGCCCACGTGCTCAAGAACGTGTTCATTTGAGACAGCCTCAGCTCCGTGCTGCTGATTCCTTTGTTTGTTCCATCTTGCCATTATCTGTCTCATAGACATAACAATAACAATATTCAGAACGTAACAAGCTACCATTATATTAAATGCAGTCTGGGTAAATCGATTAGTACGGGCTAGTAACTGAGTGCTCAGAACTTACTTTGTAGCCAGGAGCTTCTTGCGCAATAAATGTAAGTGGCCCAATGATGTACCCAACACAAAACCCAACAAATAGCATTCCATTAACAGTAGCCTTTTTTGTGTGTCCGGTAATATTACTGGAAACCAAACTAAGAGTTGTTGGGAAACCGCTGGCTTGTGCACAAACGAGCCAGATGCCTGCCAGACGGGCTATCTTGTTTGACTCTGGAAGAAGCTTGACCATCAAAACTCCAGCCAGTGATATGAAATTGAGAATCGCAATAGACAAGCATCGCGCATTCTTCAAAGTCATCGAAATGGCCACAGTCAGGATGACAAAGAAGAGAAGAAACGCGCCTACCGACATGGAGAGAAGCTGGGTTTGGAGAACGCTGTATCCAAAGTCCTTTATGATAACACTTCCAAACTGTAATTAAACTTGTAAGTAGAGGTTGCAAACAGTTTCGCAGGCAGGCAAGGCCTTAAGCACTTTGCATTACTTACAGCAGTCAAACCACCACCTGGAATGGTTGAGAACACACAGAGGAGAAAAAACAACCAAGACCTGGGGTCTATGAAGGCTTCCCTCATCTGTGAATGGTTCCATTCTCCTGTTTGGGTAGAATGCCTCGCTCCCTGTACTCTCGCAAAGGCTAGTTTTCTCTCGTGTTCATTGAGGAACCAAGCACTTTGGGGATCAGTAGGTAGAAGCCACCAAACAACCAGGCCCCAAATAAAGGTCGCTGCCCCGAAGATAATAAAGAGGAACTAAGGGACTGATTAGCTGTTGAATGACAGATTGTTTCTTGTCTCAATCATGTGCTCACATACCTGCCAACTTTTAATCGCGCTGTTGATATGGGATATGCCATACGCCATGATACCGCCTATTATATATGCTACACTAGCTCCGCCATACCAGAGACCGTGACGTAAGGCATGTTCGGAGGGTTTGTACCAAGTGGACGTAATGATTGTAAAGCCTGGGCCGATAGCAGCCTCAAAAGCACCGAGTAAGATACGCAGGACAGCCAGACTGGCAAAGCTCTTTCCAGCGGCCATAACCATCTGAATACCAGCCCAGATGAGCCTGATTCAACGCATCAGTGTAAGTGCACAAGGATATCAAAAAGAATTCGAGAGAGGAAACATACACGGTCAAGACGACGACTTTAGCCACTGGCAATTTGACCAAGAGAATCGAAGATAGAGGGCTCGCAACGAGAAATCCCACGTAAAAGAAGCTAGAGACCCAGGAGTATTGATTGCCACTAAGTTTCTGTAACTTGTTATTAGCGTTTATGTTTCTTAGTATAGATAACAGGTTGACTTACTGCATCCTGTAAGATGCCCATAATTGCAGTATAGCCAAGGGACGTCTTATCGAGATACTGAAAAAGGTATAGAACGAACATCAGAGGCATCAAGCTGTCCCACCCTTAGATCGGCATAGAATTCTAAGAGGTGAGTGACTCACTGTAGGTCAATCTTTCGAACCAGTTTTCGCTCCTCAGCTGAGGTCATTGTCAAGGTCGAGTTTGCCTCACCGACACTGGCACTAGGATGCTTGGTCGATAGCTCCATTGAGGCTTTGTCCTGGCTAGGAAAGTTGTGATTCCTTGAACCCATGTTGCTGTCTATGACTGGTGATGCTGTGATTCAATGGGGCTTCGAAGTGTGATGACTCAAGAATCTCCGCGGCGATTGTGTTACTCTTTATACATCAGTCTTCCGAGCCACAAAGATAAGGAGCAGAAACAAGCAACCCTTAAGCTGAACGTATGTAGCGAATCCCATCATCGCCAACTATCTCGGCTATTGAACCCTCTGGTTGAAGGCCCAAACCCAATTGCCCAGGAATGTGGTCCCGGGTACATGTACCCAGATTTTGAGAAATCCTATTGGCTGGGTACAGGTACCCGACTAGTTGCTGATACCGCCCAGCAGCCCTAGCTACTTCCCCGGATTCTTGGCTCCCTCGACCTAGACGGGTACAAGTACCCGAACCAAAGTCTATTTTCAGACCTCTTCTTTCATTTCTGGGTCATAAAAATGTATTTAGAAAGAGGAAAGACCCTCTCTAGTACACGTCTTACACCATCACTGCGCTACAACCAGATCACTTCATTATGGCCAAAATCCCTATCATCCCTGATCATGTTATGATTCCTTGGATCCCTCCTCCTCGGCCAAAATATGTCCTCACCGGCGCCAACATTATTGACCCTGTGCAAGACACGGTGCTGAAGAACGCAACAATCTATCTCTGCGATGGTATCATCAAATCTATCAATGGTGACGCAACAGAATGGAGCGAAGATCCTTCTGTTGTTGAGATAGATTTGGCCGGAAAGTATGTTTGTCCTGGTCTTATAGACTGCCATGTGCATCTCGCAGCAGTTCCTGGTAAGAGGGGTCTTGAGGATTTAAAGAATTGGAACCTTTCAACCTCGCTCCTACGCCAGCCACAAGTCTGCAAATCTATGTTGGAAAGGGGCTTTACGACCGTAAGAGATTGCGGAGGTGCTTTGGCTCCCTTGAGAAAAGCGATTGAGGACTATGTTCATCCAGGGCCAAGGCTGTTCATCGCTGGACACGCATTGTCACAAACAGGCGGTCACGCCGACAGCCGCGAACAGCTAAATGAACACGAGTGCTGTGGTGGAACTACCCTGGGCATTGGACGAGTCGTTGATGGCGTACCAGACTGTTTGAAGTATACTCGAGAGGAGCTTCGCCAAGGCGCCGACTTTATCAAGATTATGGGTGGTGGTGGTGTGGCTAGTCCAACAGATAAGATTGAGCACATCCAGTTCTCAGACAAAGAGATCAAGGCCATTGTGACAGTCGCGTCTAATGCAGGCACATACGTGACCTCTCATGCCTACACACCTCAGGCGATCCGACAGGCAATCAACCAGGGTGTTCTGGGTATCGAGCATGGAAATCTCATCGATAAAGAAACCGCTGAACTCATGGCTGCCAAAGGAGTCTTTCTGACCCCGACCCTTGTTGCTTATGCAACAATGGAGCAATTTGAAGGCTTTCTCCCACCTGCCTCGGCCAAAAAGAACAGGGAGGTATTGGAGAGGGGATTGAAGGCCATCAAGATTGCAACCGAAGCTGGGGTAACGGTGTGTTTCGGAAGTGACCTCCTCGGGCAATTACATTTTGCGCAGTCCCGCGAATTCGGCCTCCGGTCTCAAGTCCAAAGTTCGCTTGAAGTGCTGCGAAGTGCGACCATCAACGCTGCTCGAATGCTTAGGCAGGAAAGCTTCTTGGGCCAGGTTGCCCCAGGATTTGCTGCCGACCTTCTGATCCTGAACGTGAATCCATTGGAGGACATTACCGTCCTGGATACACCCGAGAAGCATGTACTGGCAACATTCAAAGATGGACGAGTCTTCGCATCTAGATGGTCAAAACTGGAGACATACCTTAGCCGAACAGTAAATATTGCTTAGCTTATTGACTCAATCAAGAGATGCATTGAACTCCGTCACAAAGCCAGTAATTGATTATCCTTTCCAAGTTGAAGTTAGCATATCTTAGTTATCAAAACTAATAAATGATGCGAAGGCGGGAGAAAGAGGCATTGTGATGCTGACACAGTAATGAGAACATGGTTTTCCCCCACAATATCAGCTTCTGTTACTTCTCAAAAGTCTCAAGAATCTTGTCTATCAACTATTGAGCTTGCCGACCAAATGGAACAAATGAAGTTATGTATCAGCTCAATACTTAAGAACTAGTGTTGTTTTGGCCTTGGCTGGAATGCCGTTCACGTGATTGTTTTTAGTTTCGGCAACCCCTCTTCTTGAGTTAAACCTCGAATCATCCGGGGCATAACGGGATTTTCTTATCTATTTCTCCCGAACCTCATAATCTGTTTCCTGATAATTGAGAGATTTTCGTTCTTGTACCCAGGTTTTCACAATCATCAAACTCACTATTTCTATAATGCCTGCTCCGCAAGAGGGCGGCCCATCAAAGAGACACCGCCCGCACGTGCCTTTAGATAAGCGAAAAAGGGCAGTACGCGCATGTCTTTCTTGTAGAGGCAGTAAGAAGAAGTGCATCTTGACCTCGGTGGATCAATGCCAAGAGTGTACTCGGTATGGCCTTGTATGCACCTTTGAGCCGGTTCTCAGGGATCGTGGCAACCAACTGCGGGACGTTCCATCGAGACTGCATAGGTAAGTCTCACATTCTAGATCTTTATCCACCCTTTTCATGCAATTTTACAAGTTCCATGTACTAATCTCGTAACGTGAAGCTCAGCAGTGTGGGATGAGGTGGCAACAGACGTCTCCCGATGTTTGCAAGAGAGATTTCCTGACATCAAGCTCAATTTTGAACAACTCTCCATTGTTTCAAATCTCTTCAATGAAGCTGTTTGGAAGAGGCGACCGCTTTTGTTTCATCGAAATGATAGTTCCTTTGGACCATTATCCACGGCGTCGGAGCTGGTTCCTCCGCCCAGAGTTGTCGCGGAGCCTGAAGCGAGCGACTTGCCAGCCACAGTAGAGAACGGTATGTCTGGAGTTGATTTGAAATGTACTGTGTTATGACTTATTCTTTCTGATAGAGCACTCGCCTTCGGTATCCCACGCTAGGTTTCTGGCTGCAGTCTCAGAGACAATTCCCCCATTCTGCTCGAAGGATCGCTACGTGCGTAATATCATTCGCTACAGTACCGTTTCTTTTACTACATTCTAACCAATTATACACAGGATCGGTTAAATATGAGAAGCCTCGCTCGGAAAGAGGACGTATATTACATCAACAATATACTTGACCAGCTTCCTCCTCGCGACGCTTCAGAAGCCCTTGTTGATTTGTTTTTTACCTTTCTCGAGGCTAACTGGTACTATTTCGACAAGAAAAGATTTCGAGATCTGTTTGCTGATCTGTATGCTGATAAACCTTCTACACAGCAACTTCGCTGTACCACTGTTTGTCATGTTCTTCTCGTCTTGGCTCTGGCAAGTACATTTAAGCATTTGGTCGACCCAGTGCAGTTTGTGGATGCAGACAGAGATGCTCCAGGAGGCAAACTCTTTGCAAATGCCACCAGGCTAATCCCAGAAGTAATCGCAGCTAACTCTGTGGAGAGCGTGATATGCTCCCTCTTGATATCGCTATACCTCCTTGCCACTGACGATATCGAGCACCACCGTATTTATCTTGGACTGGCTCTAAATCAAGCAGTCGGGCTCTCTATGCATCGCGCAGGGGTGAGTAGCGACGAAACTCCTGAAGCTCGAGAGGTCAAAGTCCGAGTTTTTTGGACTGTCTACACTATTGAACGGTAGGACAGTTGTGAATATTATACATATTTGTGAGAACTGACAGTTTACATAGTCTAACATCTGGTGTCATGGGTCTTCCAACAATGCTGCAAGTCAAGGACATCAGTGTTTCGCTGCCACAGAAGCGACAGGATCTAGATGGAGATAACTGCCAGGCTGTAGATCGACTGATTGCAGTAACGAAGCTAACCATGGGGATGGACGAGATTATCAACGAAGGGTATGGGACAACTTTTAATCTCTCCCATATGACAAATGCCACAGTAGCTGATGCATCTCAAGGAACATCGAAAGGAGTGAGAGTAAATTTGAATGGGCCCTATCCAAAATGGAATCTCTCAGGCCGTCAGTTCCAATCGATGCATCCAAGTCCCTAGCATCGTCGTTACGAGCGGATGCCCACCTACAGATACTCTATCACATGATTTGGGTAAACATCGGCCGCGGTGCCACGTTGCGTCTTGTTCGCCAATCACTTCAACCTGCATCTATCTCAATGGCTTCGGGAGACCAAGAAGCATATCTCACATCCCAAAGACTAGTGGAGCAGTGCAGAGAGGCAGCCACAATGATTATTAACTGGATTGGCCAGATGCATCACCGCGGCCTACTCGCCAAGTATTCGTTTACAGATTTTCATACATGCAGCTCTGCCACTATTGTACTTCTTTTATACTCTGTTCTTCATCCCACTCATGATTCATTACCCATAACACAAGGAATAACTGCTCTGCAGTATATGGCTGAGGGCAGTAGGTTGGCCATGAACGCACTGCAACTTATCGAACGACTACAGGAGGCTATTCACAAGTCTAGTACTGTGAAGGTCTCGGCCTCTACTATGAGCCAGCCCTCACTATCCGGGATAGTGGTAGGCCAGGACTTATCTCAGAATCAGTATATTAGTAGTGCTGGAAATATTCCTTTCGATTCTATTAGTGACTATGAATCTTCTATCTTACCTGTTAATCAAACCTTGTTTCCGGACTTGGAGCCATGGCTTCTAGAGTATTCCGACCAGGATTTACTACTGTTTGGATTCGATGGCTTTGGTTCAGTGTTTGATGCAGATGTTTCTTAGACATGAACTTTAGAAAGGAAATTGTATTTATTATATCAGGCGGTCTTTAGTTTTCTTAACCTTTGTTACTTATTAATTACCCTAACTGAGAGCTTAACGGCTTTTCCCCCCAAGTTCCTGGCTGGGATGGCGAGGGATTCACCTGACCACAAAAGCCACATGGCATATCTGGATCGTGTTGATAGCGGCGTATGGTCACACCCCCACCCAAAGCGCCTCGTCACGATATTCTATGAGGTAGTCTTTGAGGTCGACCAATTTAAGGATAGATGGCATGGCGATTCGCATCCTTTTATTTTCTCCAACGGTGACCTGACCGGCTACGGCCTCCATGGTGACTTCCCCAACGGCTGGGACGTTGAGGTCTTACAGAAGGCAGTCAATGACTGCACTGATGACTCTGGTGTTATCGAGAAGTGCCCTGTCCTTACATTCTTTGACGACGATGCCACGAACTGGTGCCGCGTGCCTGTTTAAGTCGACGAGAAGACCAACGGGGTCCTCAAAACACTCCCTGGTTGCAATCCTGTTAAGCTCGGCCCGGAGCTTGCTAACCACGTCGTCGGCGAAGCCTGCAATGCCGCCAAGGAGATTAGCCCACCTACGCGGCCTTTTAGCGACGTTACCGGCACTAAGAAATTCCCTTATGTGGGATGCGCTAAGGACTCTTACGGTTCCCGCAGCCTTGGTATGGTCCAAAGTAGTGCCGATAATATGACGATTGATTCATGTCTCGACTACTGCGAGCGTTGGGGCTACTTGTTCGCCGGCCTTGAATACGGTCGAGAGTGTTATTGCGGGAATTCGGTCGATAAGAGCAAGCTTCCAGTGAAAGGACAGCTAGTTAAATGTGAGATGACTTGTGCAGGTAATAAGGAACAGATCCGTAAAGGCTTAGGTACACTTTCTCTTTATCAAAAGTGCAAATCATTAGAGGGTTCTTGTAAAAATACCCATATTATGTAAAAGATCTTAGTTTGTGTTTGTGACTATTGTGGGTAGCTAGGTTTATATACGTCCTGTTAACTCTCTGCCTTGATAGCTACTTGCATATCAATTAACTATAGCTACTTTAAATCTATCCCTAAGACTCCTCCAATCTGGGTTATTAATCTAGGCTTAGTGAGATTACTTCATGAGTTGGACGGCACTATGGATTGGACATATGGTATAGGGTAGTGAATTATATAAGCTGACATGGGCCAAACGGAAAACGGAAAGCGGTTCATGGACTTAGCAAGGGTGGCACGGTCCAACGCGACGCGATGTAAAAACGGGCCACGTTTCGCGTTTGCTGTTAAGAGTCAAAACAAAACAGGCCGGTTTGTGTCGTGAATACTTGGGTAGGCGCAGCACACCTGATATTAATATTAGATCATAAATACACAGTATCCCAGCCAAGATTCAAGCCCATACCATCCAAAGCCAGGGAGAATTCACTCATCGGCACCGTCTCCATGCTCCCATCCAGCTTCTGGAATACCAAATCCAGCAAGTCCACAGCCCTTCTGGCGTCTGGCGACCACTCGCTCCATCGCACCCACGTGTCCCTGCAATTCCTCAATGTACTCTCGATGTGCGCCATGTCAATGCCATCGGTCTCACCGGCCGTAGCAGGCCATGTTCCGAAATGATAGAGGAACGTACCGAGAACCGCCGTTGCAACGAGGGCCTCGTGCACTGCGAGTATGGACCTCTTATTGTTGAGCACAGTCAGAGCGCCACCGGGCCGAGATTCCGTCTCCATAATAATGAGTAGCTCTATGTTTTGTAGGGCTGCTTGTATGCATTTACGTCGTGAGTGCAGTTCATACTCGACATCCTGTTCCACAGGAGGGTCTCCCTCGTCGGCTGATTGGGGGCTCTTGAGAAGGTGGGATATGTGCAGCATTATGTACATCTTGTTATAGAGGCCGGTGAGACCGATTCGTTGCCCCACTCCAGCTGGGGACTCGGAAAGACAGTTGCTCAGCGATTCAAACTTGAACCTGTCCGGGATGGTATCCCACGTCTCTACAAGGCGGGCCTCTGCGTGTCGCTTCTCAGAAGGCAATAAGAGACCTTGAAAAACGTTGGCATCAATCAGCCAACCGACGGTGAGACTCAGCTTATACCTGGCCAGTGGAAACGACACTGGAGTTAGTTCCGAGTCTGGGCGTGACTCGGGAAGAGTAGTACAGCTTGGATCGAGGTCACTGTCGTGCAGGTTCCGAGGGGGTTTGGTGTCCCATGATCCTTCAGCTATAACCCTTGGTGATCCGCTGAGGACAGAAATTGAGGTATCGAAAATATGAATCGTGGCCCAGATCCGCCGCCGCATCTCGCCTTCAAAACAAGATATTTCGGGGAAGTGGCACGGGTCACGGTGGTAGCCCATGCGAAAGGCAATCTGCGTCATCAGCCCTGTTGTGGCATAGATTCCTGAATGGACATCCGGCGAGGGACATGTCGTCATGAGTTCCAACACTGTGTAATTGATCAGTGTCTCAAGAATGCATGGCCCTCCCCGAACATAGTCTCCAGCCTTCAGGCAGTGTACCATATGATGGGCATATTCTGAGTATTGCGCAGTGTATTCGGAGTCCGACATCGTATCACTGGCTGGGGCTTCTGATTTGCGTGAGAGTATAGTTGAAACACTGAGTATACTATAAAGGAGGCCAACCCAATGGATCGGCACATCACGAGGGCTGGCCCAGAATTGTTCGTACTAAAGTTGCTCAGTATGGCGTCAATATGTCCTGAATGAGTGGCAACACTTGTGTGCTTACTTACCTCTCGAAGAAACGTCGGGGGATGAAGAGCAATCACTTAGAATGTATCGTTAGGGCATGTTGCTCAGTACCAGGGCAGGGAGTCGCAATTCCAAATACCTACGTGGCAATATCGACATCTCACTGAAATAATAAAACACCATCCTGTCTACTATGCTTTTCTCGGGCAGCTCAGAGATCAGCATTTCCTTTGCAGGCGGGCGTGTACTGCTGTATAGCAAGAGTGGGCGCTGGCGCGACTCGTCGGGTACTTCCTGACCGTATATTTCGGGAGACTGAATCTCATTTAGATTTTCAAAGTGGCCTTTCATTTCCGAGATTCCGTCCATTATAGCAACCCAGTGAATGCCCCCAAAATACTCTGTCCCTTGATTACCGCGACGCATCGTCCCAGCCTCGGCTAGATGGGGTCGTAGCGACATCCCGCTGTTGCTTAAGGGCGACGAAGCGTCGAGATCAGGCCGCTCGTGACGTATGGTAGCCAAAGTCGATATCATCATCTGCTCCAAGGATTTGACTTTGTCCTCAAGAACTGAGAGGCTCGGCTTCTGTGCAGTTTGGGCTCTAGGGGACGGCCGCGATAGAAGCCGGGGTGCGCGAGCACTGGGAAAGGAGCAGCTCAAGTTGCGGGATGTACAAGCGGAGCATGGTTGCGTCCTGTCACATTTCAACCTGGAAAACAAGAGGAAGAAGAAAAAGTCAGAAAGTTGTTCTTAGAGAGTTTGCAGACACGAGTAGGCTCAAACTGTACTTTCTCCTGCGACAGAATTCGCATGAAAGTTGTTTCTTATCGCGGCGGCGATGAGGTGGAGGACCTGTTATCGGAGGGCTTAGATCCGCGGCTTTGTGAGCAGAACAGAAATCCGCTTCGTGAGAACTTTGATCAGACATTCCGGCAGATACGGATGCAAGCTGATGGACTCTGGGAGAGGAACGGAGACTGGACAAGAGGGGGCTACATGGCGGGGCGAACGGCAGATTTTGATGCTCGCTCCGCACGCACCGATCATCCGCTCCCGTCGCCGACCCTCCGCTATAGCGCGCCCCGCACGAGCGCCGCTTGACCCAACCAGGCTGCTTAACCGAGCGACTCAATCCGTGTACGGGTACGGATACAGAATATGCCGATGCAAAGTGCCCCTTGATTATGTCCGTGGACATAGCCAGTCAAGGTTCCTTCGAATGGTTCCTTTATATCCTAGACTCGATAAAAGCCTGGCTTCTTCACGGTTTCCCTCTCACTCATTCATAAAACATATACTCCTCTGATATTGTCAACATGAATTCCGACGTCGAAACCGCTGTCGAATCTAACCATGAACGAGGCTCGAAAGAAGAGTTGGACGCCGAGAGCAAAGCAAACGCCACGTCTGCAGACCCCAATGTCGTTGACTGGCAGGAAAATGACCCGGAGAACCCTTTGAACTGGCCTGCTTACAAGGCTGTCGCTCATATTGTCATCATCTCTTTCATGACACTCACTGTGTAAGCTATCTTTTTCGTGTACCCTACAGACTTCCCGGTTCAACCGCTCACCCCTGCGGATAACAGTAACCTCGCCGCGACCATGTTCGCCCCGGCCGCAGACGATCTTGCTAAAGATTTCGGCATCACAAACGCGACAGTCGTGACCCTCACCGTTTCGATCTACCTGTTAGGGTTCACCTTCGGGCCCCTGCTGATTGCGCCTCTATCAGAGTTGCATGGAAGGTACTGGATATACAACGTTTGCAACCTGGTTATATTGGGTATGACCATAGGCTGTGCAAAAGCTCCTAACCTGGGAGGCTTCATGACTTGCCGCTTTATTGCTGGTATAGCTGGCTCTGCTCCGTTGACGATCGGGGGCGGCACGATTGCCGATGTGACCTACCCGAACAACAGAGCCAAAGCAATGGCGGGTTGGGCTCTTGGGCCTCTCCTCGGACCTGTAAGTCCACTGTCTCAATTTACGCTTTCGTTTTCCGTGCTGAAGTTAAGTACCAAGGTCCTTGGTCCAATTGCTGGTGGCTTCATAAGTGCTAACCTAGGCTGGCGATGGACGTTCTGGATACTTACAATTCTGGTAAGTAGTATCACCACCATAACGGTGCAGACTCCTTGACTGACTTGGGCAATAGAGTGGTGTTAATACCATTATCTGTGTCTTGTTTATGCGAGAGACCTATGCACCAACCATCTTAGCCCAACGAGCCGCGCGACTTCGCAAGGAGACTGGCAATGAGAAACTTCGGCCAGCTGGAGCTCGCTCTATCAGCACCTCGGCCCTTATCCTGCAGACCATCACCAAGGCCATCACCATGCTCTTTACCAGTACCGTTTTGTTCGTACTGTCACTGTTCAATGCCTTTGCATTTGGTCTTCTATACCTTCTATTTACTACCTTCCCCCAGGTCTTCGAAGGTCAGTACGGCTTCAGCACCGGCGTCTCCGGCTTGAGTTACATTGGAATCGGGATAGGCATGTTCATTGGTCTCTTTACCTTTGGTATTACCGATAAAATAATGAACGGCAAAAATGCAGCTCCCAAGCCTGAGACTAGGATGGTGATGACAATGGTTGCAACTCCACTGCTTGCGGTTGGCTTGTTCTGGTACGGTTGGTCCGCAAAGGAGAAGGTCCACTGGATTGTTCCAATAATAGGAACCTCCTTCGTCGGATTCGGTATCTTGGCTATCATGGTGAGTGGACCCGGGCCAAACAATATTTCCCGCCTTACAACTCTAACCTTCGTCTCGTCTAGCTGCCCTCTCAGCTATATGTTGTCGACCTTTTTGGCGCAGAAGGGGCTGCTTCAGCTCTTGCCGGGCTCGCTGTGTTCCGCTCTTTGTTTGCTGCATTCCTTCCTTTGGCCGGACCTCCTATGTACGATAATTTGGGCCTTGGTTGGGGCAATTCTGTCTTGGGCTTTCTCGCTGTAGCCTTCATTCCACTACCTATCCTTTTTTACAAATTTGGGGAGAGATTGAGGAACAGGAGTTGAAACAGTTCCATGGTGTTGGCGTAACAGCGCATAATTAGAACTAATAGATAATTGATTAATTGATACTTAAAGCTTATGACATCTCAAAGAGACATCAAGACAACACACTTAAGACCTCCAATTGAATTCAGCTTCTGGAAGGCAATCTGCGCGTACATAGCTTACGGCATTTTCCGTCACTACCTACCCCGGACTAGATAAATGATAAACGCTAAATCTAATTAGCGTGCCTTACAGTCATTGGGCACATGATGAACAGTTTTCCCCGCGTTTTGACGAGCGGATCTTATTTCACCCATAATTTGTGGGAATTGCTTGCTTTGCTTTATCCAGGGTTCTTCCTCCACTCCTTTACCGGCCGAGCAGTCATGGACAAGACGCCGAGACGCCGAGCCCACGGGCAAAGGTCACGCACTGGATGGTATAAGCCTCCCTCCGAAAAACTGAGTTGCTCGCTTGCTTACACCTGTTACCTACTGCTTCTAGTCTACCATGCCGCATCCAGAAGATCAAGTGCGACGAAACCCAACCCTGCTGTCAACAATGTTGCAAGCGTAATCGCGCATGCAACATCTCAAGCTCCCGATTTCGCGTCTATAGTCGCGCCTCTGATCCTGGTCCTGGAACAACGCAGAAGCCGTCAAAGCCACCAGAACCTGACCTGATTAATAACAGTTGCCACGATGTCGACGACGACAGTTTCAACACCCATGGTAGATCTTGGCACTTACTTATTCGTGAAGATACCGTGGCTCAAGGTCTAGACGTGAATGCCGAGATGCCCAGCGACCCCAGCCCAATGCCAACTGCTATCTATGACGCGAGTTGCATCCTGGCACAACTGGCGAGCCCATCCACGGTCCATCTTAATGAAGCTCAACCTCACAGGGCGACTGTAGCCACCACGCCCGAAAGATCTGGCACAATGAGCTCACTTACATCAAACAGCATGGCAGTGCAGCCAGAAGAGCCTGGCCGGGGATTCAACATTCCAGAGGCATCGGACTTCATCGTCTCGCCCTCTACCGTTGAAACATACGACAGTTTGCTGCGTTTGCCAGCAATGATCGCGACACATGCTCTCACACCATCCCAAGACCGCACAAATGCAAACGGCGTGTCTTCGACGAATATGATGGACCAGGGATCGGAGATTATAGAAACCGACCCTGAGCTGTCCTTTTTCTTGCGGCAGTTTGCTGACACTATGGGAAACTGGTAGGCTGCACCAAACCTAAAGACCGCCACATTACATCCTGATCATTTCAATAGGATGGACTTGTTCGATATGGATCAGCATTACCATAGAGTCATTCCAATACTCGCATGGAGTAGCCCACTTCTTCTCTATTCTGCTTGTGCCGTGGCAGCCAAGCAGCTCACTTTAGTTGAACCCACTCCACAGGAACTGAAGCCACGGTCCCATATGAAGTCCTGGCAAGCCGGTTCCCATGAGGATTTTGCATGGCATAGCACCAAGTACTACGATCGTGCCATCTCGTTACTATTGAGGTATGTTTCCAACCTCAGTTCAGGAGATTCTGGGGAGGTAGCTTCAGAGCAACAAAACGACAATGATCACGATCCCAAACCATGTAGAAATGAGATCATCATAGCGGCCACCATCTTATCAGTTTACGAGTTTCTCACCGCTAGTGACCAGACGTGGTCTGAACACCTTGATGGTATCCGATCTTTCATTCGTCTATCGGACGAACTGGGCTTCAATTTTCAGCCGACATCAGCAAGCCCTATTCTCGATCCTCTGCCACCGAGTCTTCTACGAGCTGCCTGTTGGAACTTTGCACGGCAGGACTTTCTTGCAGCTTGTGAGTCATATTCTTTTTCTTTTCTTTTTGTTGACATTCCTGAACGTCACTGCTTTCCTACTAAGGCATAGCTAACGCAGTTAGTGATCAATGGCCACAAGACTCGTCTTGATACCGAAAATCCAGTTATCTGGCGGCGAATGGGTCTAAGCGTCTCTGAAGATGGGAGACCAATGGCCCACGTTCATTCCAGTTCCCCAGAAGATGCCTGTTCGCAGGCTTTACGGCCTGACATAATATCCAACACGCTTGTATGGCTTCTCTCAAAGCTAGCCAACTACGTTGCGCTTGCTACCGACTCAAGACAGCAGGCAAACTCGACGAGAGTTCTAGAGGCTACGTGGCTCTCTTTGAATGAGGACTTTGGAACATGGCATCAAGGGCTACCCTCTAGCTTTCGACCATCATACCGAGTACGATACACGCCTCGTCACGGTGCTGAGGGGTGCCAAAGGTGTAGGCATCAGCCTGAATCTTTGATTAGTTATGAGACGTGGTACAGTAGCAGTATGTGTGCCTCTAGCATGCAGTCCTATCACATGAGTCAGATACTCCTCTTGATCCACAAGCCGGAGAGCCTAGCAGTTCCTGTTTCACGACCCTCTGCCTCAGGGAGCCCCACCGATGCCTTAGTCAAGTTTAACCTGATGAACCGGGTGCTGCAGTATCATGCCACAGAGATATGTGCTATTGCCTTATCCAGGCCGAAGGAAGCCGCGAGAATACATATGTTGCAGCCTGTTTACCTCGCGGGTCGTTGTCTACACAACAAAGCTGATCGTGCTATTGTTCTTATGCTGCTTGAGTCCATTGAGACCGAGTTAGGGTGGAGCTCACAATATCGGGTGAAGGACTTACTTAGAGAATGGGGCATGGATCGGAACGAGATCATGGATTGCTGTGATTGATCGTCTTGTGGTTGGTTGGATACTGATAGCGGGATTTGAAGCCACATATGTTATCTGTGTATCGTTCTGGCAGTACCATAATTACAGGCGAATATTCTCTGAAATGAAGTTCTTCCTTATCTAGATACACTCATTTACTGATTCTTTTTACATTATCTACTTGCGAAGGATAAAGCAAGCTTGTCATTCAGTAGCTGCCACACGGATGACACTGTACTCTTGTCCAAGACGAATGAAAGGCCGGCAAAAGCTGGCAACAATGCCCACAAGGGAGAAATGCTGCCGCCGCTCTTGAGGTCACACACAAATCGAAAGTCTCCCCAGCGAATAAATATACTTCTCAGCCAAAAGTGCCACTGCCACTCAGGGTATATCAATAGGTTCTTGCCCGTCTTTGGCTCAACATACCAGTTGCTGCATCCCGAAGACCAGACCAAGCTCTTACACTTGGACTGAATCCATGAGTTCTCTTCATCTTCGGCCTGCTGTTTGACTTGGACAGCCTCCACCTTTTGCGAGGGCCAAATAGATAATTTTGGCGGGTGCAGTGAGCGGAGAACGGGATCGATGACGCGGAGGGTAAAGTTGATCTGACACTCGGTCGACCATGTGACTGACAGGTGACCAGTGAGTGTGTTGGGGCCCATCATGATGAACATGTTTGGGAAGCCGGCTATACAAGTTCCGTAATAAGCTTGGGGGAGTCCATCATTATGCTTGTTCCACTGTTGGAACCTGTCAGTGAGTCACTTGATATATATATAGTAAGGGTGTGCGTGCAACATGAGTGCTTACATGGTCTTCAACGCTGTTCCCTTCGAGACCGATGATCTCAATCGGAGCGAGCAGTTTTGTCGTCTCAAAGCCGGTAGCGAGCACAATAGCGTCAGCTGGGAGTTCCTTGCCAGAGCGGAGAAAGACGCTACGACGGCCGATCCGCTCAACAGGATCGTCTGAGACAAGATGGAGGTTAGGCCGATGTAACGCCTCGAGATAACCCGTGTCAAAGACGCGGCGCTTGCAACCAACTTCGAACTTGGGAACCAACGTATCGACATACTCGGCTGGTGCATTTTCTCTAATGTACTTTCTAGATGCCTCGCTCAGCTTCTGACGGGCATTTTTGCCGGTTGCAGTATTAAACATAAGCCACTCGGCCTCGAGTTGGGCGTAGATGACAGTGCGGAGTAGCATCATGGCACCAGGAACCCAACGCATCATGAAGCGGAACAGGGCGGAATACTCTGGATTTGGACGCTCGAGTAGCCAGTGCGGTTGGCGCGCAAACTGGGTGACGCTCTTGGCAGTCTGTGCAATGACGGGCACGAACTGCGTGGCGCTGCAGCCGTTACCAAGTACCACGACATTCTTGTTGGCGTGGTCGAAGCTGTGGTCCCACGTCGCAGAGTGGAAGATGTTGCCCTCGAAAGTGTCATGGCCGGGGACCTCGCACTTCTTGGGGATGCTGAGAGCACCGACGGCTGTGATGAGGATGTTGGCTCGTCTTTGGGTGACTTTGTTGGTGCGATGGTTGAGGATCTCAACGAGCCACGTGCTAGACTTGGACTGCCACTCGGCCTTGGTGACGCTATGCTGGAGACGTATGTGAGAGTCGATGCCTTGCTGGCGCGACACGTCTTTGAAGTAGGCCAGAATCTCAGGCTGCATGGTGAACTTGCGCGTCCAATGCGGGTTCAGGCCAAATGAGTATGAGTAGAAGTGGGAGGGGACATCAACTCCGCAGCCAGGATATGTGTTCACGGCCCAAGTTCCTCCAACTTCGGTGCCTTTCTCGTAGATTTCGAAACTGGCATGTTTGTACTTCTTCTGCAGTTGGATGGCGAATCCAATACCTGACATGCCAGCGCCGATAATTAGGACGTTGGTATCAGCGGCAATCATCATTGTCATGAGAGCAAGGTTGATTGAGGATGAGGAGATACCAGTATTGGCCAAGAAGACAAGAAATCATAAGAGGGAGAATAAAGATATCAAGCTTTTGCTTCCTTCTACCACAAACCAATATTTCCTGGCGTCAAATTTGCTGGTATCATAGAAAGGCTGGGATAATAAAGTCTTCATGAGCGCCGTAGAAGGTCTTGCCTTGATTGATCATGCATTCTTCTTCAGAGCCACGCCAAAATTACCCTTTTCAGATGGCTAGTGAGTTTAGCCAAGTGACAACGTCCATTTAGTACCCGGCATTGCCGTCCTAGCCGCCATTTCCAGCCATGTATGATACAGCTGCCGATCTAACGCCTAAATCTCCAAATCGGGAGATTTTATCCTCAACTGTATGGTATTTCTGAGCACCTCTTCATCATTGTAATTATAATCGGCTCCGCACTCTACGTCTGGTCACATGCATATCATCGTCCGGGAGCTAGGAGAAGAGCCAGTTGACTAAAAACGCGGGGAACCAGTCGGAAATATTCCTACTCCTCTTTCAAACTAGCTTATTCTTCGTCATCGCTCTTAGGCCTGAGGGATCTTGAACTGGCCATTGATTGATACCTAAAGCTTATGACGTCTTAACGAGACATATCAAGCCAATAAACTGGCCATCTCGCTGAAACTTCAACACAAGCTGCGAGTGGAGTTGATAGGCAAGGGAGCTGAAAGACACCAATTCGGTATTTAGCACCTCTCCCAACTGAAATATCGCGAGTATTCCCAATACAAGAAACAGAGATATCGAGACAGGGGCCACAGGAGTTATCCTTGGCAGATAGCCGGAACGGCATCGCATCTACCAACCTGTTGTATAGCATCTTTCTGATAATGTGAAAAAGAAACTAATAATCAATTGATTCGAATTATCTGAAACTGTGTTTTTGACAGAGATTCATAGCCCATCTCAGCTATGCTTCCTTTGTGAAAGTATCCCCCAAACCTCATCGATGCCCTTCCCCAAGCCACTGACGGTATGTCCCGAGCCAGATGGACCAACATCATTGAGAACATGGACCTGTCTTGTTTGACCTTTTCCAACTTCCAAAACCGTCCCTCCAACATATTCATCCTTCTCAACCAGACTGGCCATTGCCAGCGCAACATCCTCAGGCTCTACCCATTCGTCTTTTGCGCCATCAATCCACGCCAGCTTCTCTGGATGCTCTGTCCACAGTGGAGTTTTGATGACTCCTGGTGCAACTGCTGTCACACGAATGCTAGCCAAGCCGGTACTTGCAGGTGGTGTCTCGAGACCAGCGAGCGAGCGGACGAAGTGGGAGATTCCGGCCTTAGCTGCACAGTACATGGGCACCGACAAGACTGGGCCTTGTGCTGCGATAGACGAGATGTGCACAATAGATCCAGGTTTCTTGTTCTCTGTGAAATGCGCAATGGCCTGTTGGGTTGCATAGATCGGGTGCGTCAAGTTGATGTCAAGGCTTGCGAAACGACTTGCGCTGTGCACGTCCTTTGACAACTCTGTGCCGACTGGGTGCCAGAAGTTGGAGAAGGGCTAGAATACGTCAAGCTTAGGCTCGTACACAGGAGATGGATCGACGACTCGAGCCATACTTACTGGGTCGTATACGCCAGCACCAGGGCAGACGATATCATAACCCCCAAACTCCTTCTTCGCAACCTCAAATGCGCAGTCCAGTTGATCCCATTTCGTGACATCGGTCGGCTGGTATAAAGCCTGAGAAGGGAAGGCCTTCAGCAACTCGCGCGCCTCAGGCCGAAGAGCGAGGTCAGCCATGACAACATTACATCCCCGCTCGAGGAGGACCTTTGAGAAATGATAGCATATTCCCGATCCTGCTCCCGTGACAACAGCGGTTTTGCCCTTGACCATGAATGACATTGTCCTTTCGTGATGTATATTTCTCGCTCAAGGTAAAGAGAAACTCGATGAATAGCTGACGATCTCAAACAAGCTTGTGTTGCTGACGCAGAAACGGGCTGGGCTATGTAGTCGCGAATAAGCGGAATGCACAAAAGGTCATTGTTTGATTTGAGGGGGCGGAATGCCTGGGTCCCAGTCTAGACTCCACACAGAGCGTGTTGGCAACTCATGATCTGACTCGGACTTGAAAATATGCTTCCCCACGATACCAACCCCGCGGGGTTCCCACGTGTCATGCATAAGATGTTATTAGTTCGAGGACGTGGAGGGGTTGATGGTGATACGACGAAAGGTTGCACCTAGCGCTTAAATTTCCACATTAGGAATCGTACCAATGTCTGTTGCAACCGAACCCCGCAAAGATCCTCAATTTACCGCAAATTTTACTCAGTCAAGTCTAGTTTGGCAACTGAGCACCAGTCCGTAAACGGAAAAATAAGAGTGCCGACTCGGCTAGCGTTACCCCGGAATTTGGCAGTCGGCCGGCCCCCCAGATTTCTGGGAGTCAGAATGCGGAGAAGTCAAGGTTACAAACAGGCTCCCGACCAGTGTGAGATCTTAATTCGCCAATCAATATGCTGATCATGTATCAAGGCCCGCAGTCTTTTTCGCATCAAAGGAATTCATGGCTCTTGGCATTCAAGTACAAAAAGCGATCTGCAACCCATTTCCACCTTATACATCTTACAACACATGGTCCTTATTTTGCAAACCATCCATAAGCATTTGATAGCAACCTCATCAACCAAGCACAACTCACCAGTCCCTGGTGACTGAGAATACGTCATGGGCCGAAAGTACCTGGGCGGCTCTGGAGAGAGCCTGACCGTTTGGATCAGTCTCGCAGCATCAACTGTACTAGTCTTCTATGGCTACGATCAGGTATGAGAAGCAAGCAGAGCATCCTGGAAGACAACCCTCGCTAACAAGATCAAATTCAGGGTGTTTTCGGTAACATTCTTGTTTCCAAAGATTTCATCGAGACCGTGGGCCATCCTTCCGTCTCGGCCCAAGGCACCATGACATCTGTATACAACCTCGGCTGTTTTGGTGGCGCGCTCTCGACGTTATACACGGGTGATAAGCTTGGGCGACCCAGGTCCCTCATCGTTGGAAGTTTGATCATTGCTCTTGGCGCTATTATCCAGGCTACTGTTTTTGGACCGACGCAGATGTACGTTGGACGCGTTGTAGCAGGTAAGCGCTTGGCTTCTCATATCATGCATTTGTAAACGGACGTTGCTGATACTCATATCTCAGGTATTGGAACCGGAATCAACACCTCAACTGCTGGCGTATGGCAGTCAGAAACAGCAAAGACCGCCAGCCGTGGCAAGCTCATTATTATCCAGATGGCCAACTGTATCACGGGCTTTTCCATCTCCAATTGGTTGACACTCGGCTTCTCGTTCGTTCCAGGAAGCGCCAGTTGGAGATTCCCTCTTGCATTTCAGATCTGTGAGTTCTGTTCCATCTGTCCTTATATAAAAGTTCTCCGTCGCTAACTTGTATGCCAAGTCTTCTCTGCCCTCGTCTGTCTTATGTGTCCTTTTCTCCCCGACTCTCCCCGTCTGCTTATGCGCAAGGAGAAACATGAGGAAGCTCTTGAGGTTTTGGCGGCGCTTGAAGGGCACGGCGCTACTGTGGACTCACCCTCAGTACGAACTCAATATGCCATCATCAAGGACATCATGGACAAGGAACATGGTGATGAAACTACGTGGTGGCAGCTAGTCACCGGGCGTGGTCCATCTGGTGCAGTAAGGAGAATGATTCTTGGCGCATGGATGCAATGCATGAACCAGGTTAGTTCTATTTTTGCCTGTCTCCATCACTCACCGTTCAATGTGAAGGAGAGGGCTAACCTGGAGTACTAGATCTCGGGCATCAACGTAACTAGCTACTACATGACCTATGTCTTCATCAATGCCCTCGGCCTCAGCGAATTCATGGCCCGGGTTCTTGCCGCTGCTGGCTCGATTGACTACCTGGTCTTCTCTTTTCTCGCCTGGTTTGTAATTGAGCGTTACGGTAGACGTCGCGTCATGATGGTCTCTGCTGCCGCTTGTGCTGCCTGCTGGACCATCATCTCAATTGCCGCCTCCCAGATCGAACTCGGCCACGGTAACCGATTCTCGTGGGGTTGTGCTGCCATCTTCGGTTTCTTTGCCTTCTTTGCGGCGTTCGGTATGGGCGTCTTGGCAGTGCCGTGGCTTTATCCTACAGAGGTGAACGCTTTGGCTTTCCGGGCCAAGGGTGCTAGCTTGGCTATGGCCTCCAACTGGTAGGTCAACATCGTGATTTCTGGCAACGCTTACTAACACCATGGTATAGGATCATGAACTATATGGTTGCTCAGATCACACCTCCAGGTATTGCCAATCTTGGGTACCGTTTCTGGGTGATATGGGCTGTCATCTGCGCTGCCTTCGTGCCAATCACCTACCTGTTTTACCCCGAGACTGCAAACCGTTCTTTGGAGGACATTGACCGATTCTTCGCCGAACACCCGGATATTTTAGTCTTCCGCAATAAGACTGCCACTCAGCTCGCAAGGCCTAACATTTACTTCGAGGCGGATAAGGTTATCGCTGAGCAACAAAAGATCCGAGGCGACGTGGATGAGAAGAGCATTGCTAGTGCAGTTGAGAAAGAGTTTGCTTAAGAGTATAGTTGATTGCAGAGTGTAATGAGTTGACACAGCTAGATAAAATATTACTGCTAGCTGTAACACCAAAGAACTGACCTGTTCAAAATATTTTGATAGGCATCTGTATAATCGCTTACGTGACAAGGAGGTGGCTTTAATGTATCTTGACACGCCCATTCAATTAGATAGCTTTATAACTTCAACCCTTACTGCTCTGTCTCCTTGTCTGGCATTGTGGCGTCTGATCAATGGCTAATTAAAAGCGGGTAAAAACTTACCGAAATTTCGTAAAGCTATGTCCCCCGCATTAGCTAGTATTCCCAGCGAGGGAAATAACCCATCTTTTACCCTGTAGCTAAGCAGGATTTAACCTCATCAGATAATTTTATGTCTATAGTACTTGTGCAATGCATTACTGGTGCAAAAACTACTATACACCAGCATTAGTAAATTTCCTATTCTGATCCTGCCCCGGAAAGGAAGCACATCGTGATTGGCGCGGGAAGCTTGAGGCGGGACACGTATTTCCAACAATCCAAGGGCCATAGAAATTGTGAGGAAAGGCGCATGGGGTATTATGCCGGTTAAATAGAACACACAAATCGCTTGCAGCGTCAGTCTTGTTTGTCCGCCTGGGAAGTCCTTCGCATATATAATAGCGATCAATACCCGACATGGCAGTATTCCTCGTTTCTCCCAGCTCACCTTTTCTGGATCTGTCTCCAATTGGGACCAATCTTGGCTACCAATGCGATCGTACATATCTTCATTGCTTGTAGCTGGTGTAATGTCCGGTCTTGGTGCCGCGACATCAGCCAGAATGCCCTTAGACATACGACAAGAGGCAGCGTTCACCAACCCGGTCCTTTTCCAGGATCTTCCGGATATCGATGTTTTCCGCGTTGGCTCTGTCTACTACTACTCAACATCGACCTTTGCCTTCTCTCCAGGAGCCCCAGTCCTGAAATCTTACGACTTGGTTAATTGGAGTCCCATAACGCACAGCGTTTCCGACGTTGCAGATTTTGGAGAAGAATATAAACTGAATGGCGACAACGACCGCGCCTATGTCAAAGGTGTTTGGGCGAGCTCAATGAGGTATCGCGAGTCCGACGACAAGTTCTACTGGATGGGCTGCATTCAGTCCACTGGCAAGACGTTTCTCTACACGGCTCCAGGTAATGGTGCCGCCGACAACGACGGCGAGAATGACAATTGGGAATGGACTCTTGAAGGTACTCTCGACGAGTGCTTCTACGATAATGGAATCTTCTTCGATGATGATGATACCATGTACGTAACATGGGGCAATCGAAAGCTCCGCGTTACTCAACTCTCCGACGATGGACTGAGCGTCGTGCGTACCGAGACGATTTACGATAGTGGCGATGATTTGTATCTCGAAGGCGCCCATTTGTACAAAACCCGGGGCTACTACTGGGTTTGTCCTACGAAAGTCGCTAGTGGCCAATACATCCTTCGCTCAACTGAGCCGTTTGGCAAATACGAGGTCCGGGAATTCTGGGATAACCTTTCTGGGCCACTCTCCAACGCCGGTTATGCTCACCAGGGCGGCATGGTGGACACTCCCGAAGGCGACTGGCATTATCTCGCCTTCATGGATGCGTATCCCGCCGGCCGCATCCCTGTTCTGGCCCCCATCGCATGGTCTGACGATGACTGGCCTTCAATTGTACTCGATGCTAAAGGCGGCTGGGGAGTGACCTATCCAATGCCGGTCAAGACAAACAAGACTGTTCCCGGTGTCGAACGCCTTGATGACTTTTCAGCATCAACCTTGCACCCAGAGTGGGAGTGGAATCACAGCCCTGACTCGGATTACTTTGCGCTCGGGTCAGGCGGATTGACTCTCAAAACTGCCTCTGTCGTTGGGGATTTGCTTAATGCACGAAACACTCTTACTCATCGTATCACAGGCCCACGATCTGTAGCGACCTGGCACCTCAATGTCAGCGGCCTCACGCAAGGTGATCGCGCTGGTGCAGCCATATTCCGCGACGAATCCGCATATATCGGCGTGCACAAGGATACAAATGGAACAAAAGTCGTGTTTGTCAACGAGATTAATATGAACCAGCAGTGGCAGACTGTCAGTAGAGGCTCGATCGCATTGTCGGGTCCCTCAATAGAGGCGGACGAGATCTGGCTTCGCGTTGACGTTGAGGTGACCCCTGCTTTCGGCTTGTCTCCTGCAAGGGAGGCGCATTTCTACTATAGTCTTGATGGAGAGATTTGGAAGCAGCTCGGCACGTTTGTACTCCATAACAGGTGGCAATGGTTCACGGGCTTCCGATTCGCGATCTTTAACTTTGCGACTGTTGAGCTGGGTGGCCAAATAACTATTAAAAGCTTTCAGAATGCATTAGCTTGAGTGGTTATCAATTATATCTGAGATGCAGGCCTAGATGCGCCACGTAGGCTTTATCTTATGTCTATCTGCAGATGAATATCGTGTGGCCGCCGGCTGAATGTTGGCTCGGCCGCCGGGGCACTCCCTCCGTTAGTCGAACTGATTGGCAGCTATAATAATTATCAGAGCACCTGCTTTCGCTCTGGCCCTCTTTTACTGGAAACTTTTTAATTACTGGGTGGTCGTTAAGAGAGCAGTAAGGGTGACTTTTTCTTCTAGTAATATTCGACAGTACGCTGTATGCATTGTTGGCGGAGACCTTGGAAAAGGGAACTTAGCGGACCATCGGGTAAGCTGCCAATTATAACTTCTTACGTGAGGCTCCATGTCGGGAGATCGGATCGGAGGTCGTGGGGGCATGGGTTCGAGATCTCGAATAGCGCGTTGTCTAGACCACGTACATAACTAGATTAGGTTAGCAGGCACGCGATATGCATTGGCATTCATCTGTGGGAAATCTGCCTGAGTTGATGGCTGAGAAAGCTGAGGTTGGGATTTCCGACAAGATAAGAACAAATAAGACGCTTGGTTTTAGTCACACTCCAACGTACCGCAGAAGATAACGTCCATAAATCTCACTGGCCAGGTTGGGACGGAAGCCACCGGATTAGAGTTGGGTGGCGATAAAGCTAAGCTGGATCCCTTCTGGCTTATCAATAGGTCTTATGATTTATCGATTCGGGAGATAAGCTTTACAGCGTGTTTCTTTTCGGATATCAATCCCCAGACTCCCCTCATTCATTTCGCGTTAAAACGCTTGGCACTTGTTTCCAACAGCTTGGTCTTGGTCTCCAGTTACTCCTGTCTTGTTAATTGACTTGGTGCTGCGCTTCGCTTTCCCTGTCTTACCCCAAGATGTACTCAGACGGCTCGGACGCTAAGAATGGCTTCGGGGTCACTTCCGACTCCGAACCGGGGCAAGTCGGCCCGGTGAGGCGACGATTCGGATTCAACTTCAGCCTCGAAGTTGACCAGGAACCGAGCTCTTTTGCAAAGTCGAAGAATTTCTCCAATGCGGATTTCGACCCAATCCCCCCTTCGAAGCGAACCTGGAATTGGGGTGCCTATGTCGCTTATTGGATGGCAGATGCATGGGCTGTGTCGAACTGGGAAGTTGGTAAGCTTGCTGCGTTATGTATAGTCACAGCAAGAGCGCGAGTTGCTAATGATTCGTGGCGTAGCCTCGTCCATGATTGCTGTCGGACTGAGTTGGCGAATGGCAATTGGAGCCTGTGTTCTTGGTAACTTTCTCATGGGCATCGTCATTACAGTCAATGGAAGAATCGGAGCTATTGTGAGTTTCTCAATTCGTCATTGTGGCTCCTCATCGACTGACTAACTAACTTGTTCACAGCTTCACACTCCCTTCCCGGTTCTCTCTCGCATGCCTTTTGGTTACTACTTCAGTTACTTTGTTGTGCTGTCCCGCTGTGTCCTAGCCATTGTTTGGCTCGGGTAAGTGCACTTTGTCCTCTTGATGCTGCAAGGTTCGTGACTGACAGATGTCTTATAGTGTGCAAACCACGACTGGAGGTCAATGCATGACCGTTCTACTGACCGCCATCTGGCCGAGCTTTGCCAACATCCCGAATCACATTCCAGAATCTGAAGGCATCACCACTGCAGGCATGTGCGGATTCGTGCTCTACTTCCTCCTTCAGCTTCCCTTCTTGTGTATCCCATACACCAAGGTACTACTTCATACCCCCTGCGTTAGCTGAACATCAGGCTGACAATTCCAGGTGCAATACTTCTTCGCCTTCAAGAGTATCATCGCTCCGATCGTCTTCCTGGCTGTCTTCGGTGACACATTGCATAAGGCCGGAGGAACAATTAGCCACAGCACTGTGATTTCCAAGGGCACTACCATTCACGGTGCCACTTTGGCATGGGCATTCTTCAATAGTGAGTAAGGCAGTTCCGGCGTTTTATTTCATCCCCTAATAACTGAACAATTCAGATCTCAACGGAGTCTTGGGTAACTACTCCACGCTCGGTCTCAACATCGCCGACTTTTCGAGATATGCCAACAAACCCAGCGCTCAAAACGTGCAAGCCATCGTTATCCCCTTCATCTTCAGTACGATTCTACCTTTCGTGCATCCTGTTCAAATTGCTAATTAGTGCCATCAGCCATTGTTGGTCTCCTTGGTATTTTCACCGCAGCTGCTTCCCAATCTGCGTATGGCGAGGTTCTCTGGAACCCGATTGATATCATCAACTTGTGGATGAAATCCGGTTCCTCTGGTGGACGTGCTGCAGCCGCCTTCGCCGCCATTGGCCTGATTATCGTGACGCTCGGTATCAACATTTCCGCCAACTCAATTAGTGCCGCCAACGATTTGATGGCTTTTGCTCCCCGGTATATCAACATCCGACGTGGTCAAATTCTCGCCGCCATCATTGGTAGCTGGGCTTTTGTTCCGGTAAGTCACTGCAACTTGTATCTTTGTTGCTACAACATCTCAGTCTCTAAGTTCTGAGCTCGGTTCGTTAAATCACTGACTTTTTGCTGTAGTGGAAAATTTTGGCATCGGCTCAAAAGTTCATCGCCTTCCTTAACGGCTATACGATCTTCTTGGGTCCTATGACCTCTATTCTTATGACAGAGTACGTCCACCCTAATCTTTGCCTATTGTGAAGCTGTCTGACTCTAATCCTTCTTCAGTTACTACATTCTCCGCCGCGGCAAAGTCTCGGTCCCAGACATGTACGATTTTCACGGCATCTACCGCTACTCGCAGAAATGGGGATCTAATTGGCGTGCTGTGGTTGCCTTCTTTATCGGCTGCACCCCTCCTCTTCCTGGCTTCATCGACAACATTGTCCAAGCGGGCGGTGGCCATACTGGTGTCTCGCTAGGAGGTCAACACCTGTAAGTCCTACATTCCATCCTTCTCTTTATCATGTCAATGCATGCTGACTGAAATATGTACATAGCTTCTACATTGGTTATGTCTACTCTTTCATATCTGCTGGCGTCTTCTACTATCTCCTCAACCACTTTTTCCCAGCCCCTGAAAGCATGGTGGAGTTTGCTATAACTGGAGAGGACATTATTGCTGCTCAAGATGCTAAGAACTTGGAGAGAAAGCAAGCAGGATTTACAAGTAAGGAGTCTGCTTAGACGAAACATGAGAGCGTAGTAGTCAATATGAACAGGCCAAGAGTCTCAGGAAGGCTTGGAGAATAATGAGATAAATTATGGTTTATACTAAGATTGAAACATTCTATGCTGGATAAATACTTTATTTCCCTGTCGCCCGAAGAGGCATACAACAAGAATCCATTTTCATCCTGATCAGACGTCGTCCGGCTTGTTGCGCACTTGTTGACCGACCTCAGTGCTCTCGCCCAGATAGTCTGACCGCAGAAGTGAATGTAAATGGCTGTAGTTAACCATGTGGCTTGATAATGACCTCTGTTTCCACACTCTGTCTCATCTCGCTTCTGACAATATGATATTTAAGGTTATCAAGCTCTAAGACCTCTCAAGGCTTTACCTCATATAGAGCTTGGTGCAACGTTATTATGTGTTATACGCCTCCCGTCAATTCTGGCTGAAGAACACCCAGCGCCTTGAGGAACGCGTCGGCCATTAACGCTCGCGATTGATACAGGAACAGCCCACCTATGCGACCCGGTGGTGTCTGGAAGTCATAGTGTTCTTCTACGGGAGTCCCAAAAGAATTGAGAAGCCCAATAAAGTCCTTCATCCAGGGCTTGTTAATCAGGTAGAGATTATCCGAGTCTTCCTCTTCGACCTCATGGCAGCCTGGATTTCTGTTTGAGGCTCCCACTGTCGTTGTATTAGCTAATCTGGCATCGACATCTCCTATCTCCCGGGCAACAACCCCAGAGCTTTCAGCTTTCAAATTAGTCCCAAGCTCTGATGATACCTTTGAGTCTTGCATTTGAGGAACCTCAGCTTGGTGAAACGTTCTGGGACGAAAGACATAGTCTCCGGCGTTGACCCTCGTTGAAGTTGACAATCTACCCATATGGCGTTCCACAACGGCTGTGAGATTCTGATATTGCTCGTTACGTCGATCTTGACTTGTCCATAGGTCTTCTCTCCGGCTCACAATATAATTCAGCTCCTCAATCCGTTCCTTAGACTCTGATATCCGGCCAAGATACCTGAGACACTGCACCCTCCTAGTGGTCATCCATCGTTTCTGTTCAAGGGTGCTAACATCGTCAATGTTGGTACCTCTGAACCTGCAAATATCATCGGAGCACTGGTCAATCTTGTCGAGGACGAAGAGAACAGTTTCCCAATCCCCAGAGTTGAAGTACACCTATGTTTTGTTTAGATCTATGACGAGCAACGATTGACCTGTTTCAATGTGCCTTACCTCTACTAGTTTATCGTAGATGTCAAGTTGACTCCGAGTGTCGTACCGTTGGATTGCATCCCGTAAGCTCTGATCAAGAGGGGGTGGATCTTGTCCCTGGTTGGAGGAGGCAGTATTTAGAGCGTCAAACGCGTCGACAAGGGTGTCCAAAGACTTCAGAGGTGAGAAGTCCTCGGAGGAGTCAACAGAATACTAATGGATTCAGCATACATGATCCACAAAAATGCAACAGACTTAGCATACCCTCGCACGGTTTTGATGGTTCCGCCACGTCTCAGTCAGGTCCAAAATAAAACCCATTCTTCTGTAAGCGTGCGTTTCCCCCCAGACATCGGCAAAGGTGCGGAAGGTCGAAGGTAGGTCAAGATCTGGGGAGACGTCGGCCCATAGATCCATCGTCTTTGGCATCCGTCCCTCTTCACACGAGAGCTCACAGTCTGTAAGAAACGATATCGAAGTCGCCATGCTAAATAGTCTCTGAAACTCTTGGTCATCGAGGCTGGTTGGAACTACATCTTGCAGAATCATCAAGGCATCTTGATAGATACTAGCAGTCTTTAGTGAAATGTCGTAATAGTAATGGATAAGAAATTGCACCAAGAGCGTGATGCGCAATATCTGGAAATCTGACAGCTTCCTCGCTCTAGCGTAAAGACCCTGATTAACAACAAACCGCAGGCCCTCATTACTTGTTGGTACAAATTCTGGGACCATGGCTTTCAGCGCTTCGAGAGTGAGGTCAGCGAACATGTCAACGGCGTGCTTTGGGATATCTTTATGGAAAACATGAAATGAGCCAACGACCCAAGAGAGATCGAATAGTGCTGATTCTTCGGTGTCGCTCTCTAGCTCTGGAATAATATGGCTCAAAACGGCGGTCAGATTTTCCCACTCATCCTTTGGCTTGGACTTGTGAGTGGTAGGGGAGTAAAGGCCTGTTTTGATCCAATCAATACTTCGATCGTGGTAGTAGGCTGCTGCTCTGCGCCAACTACAAGTGATGTCTTCCTCTGAAGAGGGCTGATTCCGCGTGAACTGAGAGAACAGGGGGTGAAGTCGGAGAGGGCCAATGGTCGCTATTACTCCTTGCGTGTTTGTGCAGCCTGCTTCGACCAATGCCTTTCTGGCAGAGGGGTCAACTCGATAGATTGCAAAGACTTTGGCCAGGTAATCTTCTGGCACTGAAGTGGTAAAGGGGATGAGGGCTTTCAGAAGGCCAGAGTGATCATCTTCAAGATGCTTCCACTGCAAGAATAACTGTTTGAGACGGGAAGCCTCCCAGTTCAGGTCCAAACTTCCTGTCTTGAGATGCCAGTAAACTTCGTGGGACTCACGGCTAGCGATCACTGGAATTACAACTTCGATTGCCAGTGGGTTATGCTGAAGGAGCATAAAAATACTTTGACGGTACCAGAGTGCTGAGTATGATTCTTCCTTCTGTTGTTTGCCCTTGAGCAGGTTGTCTGCCAGTTTTGTGGCAGAAACCGAATTCAGACTTTTTAATTCATAAGCGAAGTGTCTCCCGGGCTTCATCTTGGAGAGTTTCCGGCGAACTGAGGGTAGAGACGTCCTTGACGAAATCAGGATGAATAAAGGCACAGCGTCCTCAGACCTTTCCAAAACAGCGAGCTTTAAACAGACTTCTGCTAACCAGTTTGCACTCTCCTCGACATTTTGAAAGACGAGTAAAGTAGCTTGTGAGTACAGAGTCTGAGTTATGTGATCTTCGGTCTCGGGTTCATCCATTCGTTTCGTGTCTATCACGTAGCCGGCTTGTCGGCGGATATTCGCAAGAACTGAGCCGAGCGATGAGATACCAGAAGAGCAGTCCACGTGAAAAACACGCTTAATCAAACAGCTCTCATAGAGCCATTCGCTCAAGTTGTTTAGTAAGCATCGTTTTCCTACTCCGTGAGGTCCGTAAACGATACAGACACGATTCCTTAACAATAAATTTTCCAATTGGAGCATGTCGAGTTCCCGGCCAAAAGGCTTTTCAGGGAGCATTGATATGCCTGCTGCTGTCTCACAAGGCGTTTCAAAGACAGTCACTGAGTGCTTGTGCAGTTGACGGTCGTTCGCATACAGTACAGGAAGAATGTCATCATGTAGAGAAAACGTGAGTCCAAACAGGTCACTAGTTCGCTCCTTGTTGAGCCTTAGCTTGGCACGCGCTTCATGAACAGCAAGGAGAATATTCCTCGTACTCCATAAGAGACAGTCATGCAGCGCAGATGCGAATATCTCCACAGCAGTGTGTGTCACCTTGAAGGCCATCCCGAGGACGTACGGTATGCCATGGGAGGCTAACTGGTGTGCGAAGTTGGCCGTTGACGAGCCGGTAGTAGAAGCGCTCTGGCATGCATTCATGATGATTAGCTTAACTCTGTTGACGAACAATGCTTTTCCGATATCATCAGCACTGACTTCAACAGTGTAGTCGTCATCCGGATCCTGGAACAAGAGAAACGCCCTGAAAGAAAAGGATTAACAACGACGCATACCATAAACTTGGGAGACTTACCTGTCACCCCGGACCTTGCCATGTACATCGAGATGCACAATATCATAATCCTTTTCACAGAGATGACGCAAGAATTCCTCCTGTGTTCCTGGACGGGCAATGTCAACAGACACTGAGCCCGAAGAATCTTTACCAAGTTTCTGAAGTAAAGGGCGCGATGTCAGTCGAGGGTCGATTGCATCGTTTTTTCCCCTTGCGACTACGAGAAGGACGTTGATGCATTTCTGTATGTCAATGTGCGTTGGTGCTCGTTGTAACTGCGCTTTGTCGCCCAGGGCGATGCGACATACTGTGACGTGCGTGTTGCTCTTCCACATTTCAGGTGACTCGAGTGCTTCCCAATGAATCTTGGAAAGCTCTGTTCCTTCGAGTATCTCAAATACAATCCGCACGAACCCTAACTGACATATCGAGGTATAATCTATCTCTAGCTCCTCAAGGAGAAGAGAGGTCTGGCCGTTAATAAGGTTTTTGGCATTGTTGGCCCTTACGGTCAAGAAAGGATCTCCAGGATATCGCTCGAAATACCATTCAATCTCTTTTGCCGCCTGAGGAACTGTAATAATTCGCGTGAGGGGAGCTTGAACAGTTGTGTTGTTGTCCTGGTATCCTTCAGGGCGGTGAAAAGAGAGCATAACCTCAACCCTGCCGCCGCCCGCTCCAGGAACAGGCGCAACCTCTTCAATTGCGATGAAGAGTGTATGGTCCATCCTGAGACTTTCTATTGACTCGGGGTTGTCCAGAACTGGATTGGCAGCATCAGACCCAAACAGTGATAAATCGTCGGAAGAGAATGGCATGCGATTTCGAAAATAAAACCAGGAGCTATCGAAGCACAGCATTCGACTATTTCGCCTGTACAACTGCAGTGAAACACCGCCATTCTAAGCCATAAGCACTAGTGGTCAGATGGTTTACCATTTAGCATCAGTGGCGTGTCACTAACACCACAGCTGAAAAATAGTCACTTTGTATTGTCTGCTTCCGTTCAAAAACGGAGAACATCCTGATTGGTCTGGGTTGAAGTGTTCAATCAAGCCCCAGCGATGCCATAACATTACCGTCCCTCGTTTGCAGCTCAACCTCGTAACTCGGTGACAAAACAACGTCTCCCTCCTCGTCCTCATCTAACCCATCGGACATGCAGAGCTCCCATTCCTTGACCTCCTGGGTGTCCCTTTCTGAGAAGTGGCGTTAGACAGTAACTAGTATAGAAGAGTATATAAAAGAACTTACTATGCTCTGGCCCAAACATCATATCCTCAGACCCCCGGATATCCAGATTCTTTCTCATAACAATTTCACCGTTGAGCAGTCTGGAAAGAATCAGCCCTTTGCGCTGCAGCTGACGGTACCGAATGGCAATTATGGACTCGCCAGCATATGTGGCGCTCCACTCCACCGACTTGTCGCTCTGGTTCCGCCACTCAGCGGAGATGGACGGTAGCTCCACTGGTACGCCCCCAACACCAAGAATGGCGGCCTCTAGCGCCTTTGTGATCGATATGTCGAATCCAACACTGGAGGACTCGGAATTGGCGACGTGACATGAGGCATTAACGACAGTCACGAACCCCGTGATCATGTACAAGTGCCTGTTGTCGTCGAGCCATTGCTCTGCTTTTTCCTTCAGCTGCGGATTGTGCAGCATGTTGCTCAGAACCTCTCTCTCCTGGGGCAAGTTGAAAACTCGGGACAACTCTCCAAACCAGTTGGCGGCAGGTTTCTTTGCTTTCTCCCTCTCTACGGACAACAGGTCTTCGATGAGGAAGCGCGCAATGCCGGTAGTATTACGGCCAAGGAGGACGGAGGTAGACCGCGCCTTGATATGGAAGGGGGCCGCAGTGCTGCTGTAGAAAGACGTTGGATCCTCAGGGAAGTAATTGGCCCATGGCTGGTTTGGGTTGTCGCAAACACGTCCGAGTAAGGTTGGGATGAACTGGCTGGGTAGAAGGTTCTTTGGATCCAGAAGAAGGAATTTATCGCTGCCACCCATTGTGTAACTGGTCTGTGAAGTTCAATATGAGTACTTCTAGCCTTGGTGGTGCGAATAAAGAGCCTGTCTTGTAGGGCAGCCTAGGTATATACGCTCCCAGAGGGTCACATTATGAAGGAAGCTCTTACCGGCTAAACCAAACCGCGTCATTAGTGTTCATGCGCTGAACCTAAGCCACCGTGCGTACTCAGCTGGGCGCTCAGTTGGCGTTAGTGGCGCAATTTGGGTACCATTCGCTTGAAGTAAAAAAGCCACGGCTTCTTATTGCAAGCAATATTAGCCCACTGGATCCAGCATCAAAACCCTGGCTAGCGAAAGCTAACCCAACTTCACCAACATTTCGACAATAACGACTTATCGATTTTACCAAAATGGACGCTTTTACTCAGGAAGTTCTGGCCAACCTCTCTACCGCTGATCACCTAGACTTGCTAGAAGCTCTGACGTTGGACGATTCTGGAGGAGACTCCATTCTCCAAAACGATGGGCCTCAGAGAAGTGCCGAAGACGGTAGTGGAGGCAAAGTCGCATCCCACAAGGTCGCTGTCGCAATGTGGGACATTGCAAGACAGGCTGTACGAAACGAGCCCATCGTGAAGGCCGCAATTCGCGGAGACATACCCCAACTCAAGGATATTCTTCAGCAGCCTGGCGTTGATGTCAACATCAGAGACGGTATGGGAGACACAGCACTGCTTGCCGCTGTCTGTCATGACAAGGTCGATGCTGCTATCCTCTTGCTTGACGCCAAGGCAGATCCCAATATCCAGAGCTTCGACTCATGGGCAGCTCTTCACGCCGTGAGCCGAAGCGGTAACCAAGAAATGGCCGCTATATTACTCGACTGCAAAGCCAACACTGAGATCACAGATGAAGCTGGCTGGACTCCGCTTCACGTGTCCAGTCTCTACGGGACCAACGCCATTGCAGATCTTCTGCTTGAGCGAAAAGCAAAACCAAACGCACAGGATTTAGACGGTCTAAGTCCTCTCCATAGTGCAGTGGACTTTGGGCAGAGAGATGTGATTCAGACTCTCGTCCGACATGGCGCCCATCTGGATGCCAAAGACCACAAAGGCCAAACGCCGCTTCACATAGCATCAATGAAGAGGCCGTTCCCTCCTCCTGTATCCCTCTTGTTGGATCTCGGAGCGGATCCCAAACTAGCAGATGATAACGGATATACAGCCCTCCATTTTGCTGTTCAAGGAGGCCATGATCCAGCCTTGGCCGTTACTCCCTTGCTCCAACGAGGCGCCGTTCCGAACATTTCCGCTGCTGACGGCTGGACACCGCTTTTGTTGGCGGTCCACCGGATGACCAAACCAGGTAACTACGGAGAGGCCGTCCTCAAGACCCTACTAGATGCAAGTCTGACAGACGTCAACCGCGTATCAACCATCTCTTCTGGCGATACTACGCCCCTGATTCTAGCCATTCAGGCCAGAAACAAGCGAGCAGTGCAACTCCTCATAGACCGCGGTGCAGATATTACGCTTCCTGTAGAGCGTGATGGTCAGCGTATCACTCCTGTTCTCCAGGCCGCCGCGTGCCAAAACCCAGAAGAGGTCGAGATCTTCCGGCATCTGCTCACGGACGCAAGCTCCAGGGAAAGGATGGCGGGCGACATCACCCTGGCTCATATTACTGCCCTGCATGGGCACTTTAACTCTCTGCGGCTCCTACTGGAACGCGGTGCCGATGCCAACGCAGCAGACAAGGAAGGGAGGACGCCGCTACACTTGGCCGCACATCACAGCCACCCGGAGTGTATCTCACTTCTTCTAGCACAAGGGGCGAACGTCAACGCTAAAGACAATAACAGACGAACCCCCCTGCATGAAGCCGCAAGTAGTGCAGATGAGGAAGGCATCTTGTTGCTACTAGATGCAGGGGCTGATATGTTGATTAGAGGCGGCAGAGAAAGACTGCAGTCACCTATAGATATCATGCGGGAGAAGCTCGGGTCGGAGAATGATAAGAATGTGCAAAGAAGGTATTTATCGATTTTAACTGTTATGATAGAGACCCTAGCAGAGAGAGATCCCCGAGTGGGAGAGGTTTCACAGGATCGACGAGGAGGTTGGACTATAGACGCAATACAGCAATTCTGCCAGCCTGGCGAGGAAGAGAGACGACAGGGTCCAACAGTATCACAACTGAGGGAAAGATATCAGCCGAGGTTTAACACAGAAGCAGGACAGCACTAGTTTAGTTCGCAGATTGGACTTAAGTTTTAGTCACATAATGAGGAAATTGATAGTTAATTAGGAGTATTGATGAAAGGCTGCATCATTATATAACAATGCTGAAGACAAATTACAAGTTGTACCTGAATGACTTGTTTTCCCGATCTGTCAGGTCCTCTAAGCCGTGGCTGAGGTCAGGAGAACCATAGGCTGTATCGCGATGTTTGTTCTCCCGAGCAAGTGCCCATCGAAGTGCAAGGGCGGCAAAGACACAGACTGCAAAGCAGATCATAATCCCAGTAAACGATTCGTCATAACGAGGGGCAAATTTCCTATAACAGTCAGCATACATGCGCTTATATGCATGAGAAACGGTCATTCACTTACGCGTCAAACATGAGAGGGCCGATAATATTTCCAAGACAGTAACCCAAGAATGTGGAAGCAGCATACACAGCCTTCTTGGTATGTCCAGCAACATTGGAAGTTCCCAAGCCAATGCACTGAACCCAGGCAGAGGAGAAGAAGTTGACCAGATAGAAGCCGATGATGCGTCCTGCTTTGTTAGAGTCTGGAAGTTGCCATATCAAGGAACAACCCAGAATGACAGGAATAGATGCTCCAACGATGACATACAACCTGGAGTTAGGAACATTCTTGCCAATATACCCTGAACCGAGAACACAGATGAAAGCGAGGGCTCCAATGGGTAGATTGAGCAACAAGGAAGTAAACACGTCGAAGCCCATGTCCTTGAATACAATAGTTCCAAATGTGGTGACAGCGCCGGAACCTGTGCAGGACACAATAGATAGAACCATAATACCCCAGAGGCGATAGTCAAACAAGGCCTCTCGGAACTGGTAGGACTTAAAACGCTTATCCTCAGTCCCGGCATTATTTTCTCGCACTCGCTCTAGGAGAAGATGGCGCTCGGCTTCTGTAAACCCTTTCGCATGCTGAGGGCTATCAGGGAACAGCCACCAGAGGGCAATACCCCAGACCAGAGTAGCAAGCCCGGCGATGATGTACATCCACTGCCACGAGTTGAGGGCGCCTCCCTTGATATGGCCAAGTCCGTAATTGATCAAGGGTGAGATAAGCAGAGATCCTCCGCTGCAGGAATACCACCAACTTGATCGTGCGACCTGCTCCGAGTGGGTGTACCAGAGGCCTACAACGAGCATGAAGATAGGTGAGACACCTGCCTCGATAAGGCCGAGCATAAAACGATTAATTAGGATTCCGGTATAGGAAGTGCATGCCGGCGTGCAAAGTATAACAAAAGACCATAGAATGCAGATGGTGGTGCAGACGATTCGAATGGGGTATCGTTGGGCGAGAAATGAGGCGGGATAAGTACCAGCGATATATCCGAAGTAGAAGATAAGAGATACCCAGGAGTACCTGATGCCAGTGGTGAGTTTGAGGTCATCTCGCAAGCCGAAGATGGCGGCCTGGCTGAGGATAGCCTTGTCGTAGTATTGGAGGGCGTAGGTAAAACAGAGCTTTTGAAGTTAGTCTCAGCTCCAGTAGAGATCCCGAGTTGACTTGCCACAGGCATCAGCTTTCGATCGATCTTTCGAAGCAACTTTTTGTTCGTCTCTTCATCAAGCTCGACACTGGCTCCAATTACGGAACTTGAAACAGTCTCAAGATTAATGGCAGAAGCTTTGCTATGAACGCTGGCCTTGGAGCTTGCTTCTTGTTCTTGACGTGTCATGGTTGCGATCGAAGGTGGCATAGGTAATGGACAATTTCAGGAGCTTGAAGAGTATGGAAGAAGCAAGGATAATGAAAGAGGGACTGATGTTGCGGGTTTAAGTAATTAATGGTGGATGCCTCGACTGCACCAACCCCAGATTATTTACCCCAGATGCGATCAAACTTCAACTGAACATGCCCCTGTAGCGCACTACGTTACCCCACACACCGCTATAAACCCGCCAATCCGGCGGGTCGAATTACACCAATCCGGCCCTGGAATACTACCGCGGTGTACAGTCCAGAGACTCCACCGTGATCCGAGCCGGTCGGATATTGAGGTGGCTAGTCTGTTCTAGGAATATCCGAGACCGCTGCTTACCACTGACCTCGGCCACTGTTCCCCGACCTTGAGCAATGAAGTGAAGGTCGTATCACTTGAACGTTGTTGCCCTGGAAAGGACGCGGAAAAGATACCGTTGTACTTATCTTACGGAAAGCTTTCCTTACCAACATCAACCGTGCGCTTGTAAATCGCTTTCATCGATCAAACACATTTCAAGATCAAAGATGGCTATCATTTCGACAATTTCTTCGAGCTTATCCCGGCCATCGTTATGGGTTCTGTCAAGGCAATGCACCACTAGCCATCAACGTCTTTCTTTCACAAGATATGTTTCTTCCAACGCACGGTCCGGTCGGCAGGGACAACATCCAATAGGGTACTTTCTGCTAGGACTGGGAGCTGCAGTGAGTTGCATGGCTCTCGCACCATCGGTAGGCATTGATCTATTCCGAGCGCCAGCAGAGGGCACCACTCCCAGGTGGACGGAAAGCAACACGTCACTTATTCCGGTAAAAGCTGTATATGCGGATAGAGCAACTATGTTAAAGGTAAGCTGATTCCGACATTCCGAAAGTTACCAAACACGGGTTGCTGACCATCCAGGCTGTCGATGAGATACGCCGATTACTTGGTGAAGACATCGTCAGCGTAGACTTGGATGACATCGATGAGCATGGCTATTCAGAGTGGTCTACGTCAAATACTGACGTACGACCAGTGGCTATTGTGCGGCCACAGACGACAGAAGAGGTCTCGAGCATCGCGCGTATTTGCACCAAGTATAAAGTACCGATGACTCCATACGGGGCTGGATCCAGCGTCGAAGGCAATTTCAGCTCTCCTCATTCTGGGGTATGTCTAGATCTATCTGGCATGGATAAAATCGTGGCGTTTCATCCTGAGGATATGGATATCGTGGTCCAGGCCGGTGTCAATTGGACTAATATGAATGAAGAAATCAAGCATACTGGTCTCTTCCTACCACTTGATCCTAGCCCTACTGCATTGATTGGTGGTATGATAGCTACCAACTGTAGTGGTACCAATGCCATGAGATATGGAACTATGAAGGATTATGTTATCAACCTCACAGTAGTACTCTCAGATGGATCTGTTATCAAAACCCGTCACCGTCCCCGGAAGACATCAGCTGGATATAACCTTACGGCTCTTTTTACCGGGTCTGAGGGGACACTGGGCATAATCACTGAAGCAACGTTAAAGCTAGCTATAATTCCGGAGAACTTCTCTGTTGCAACAGCCACCTTCTCAACCGTTAAGGAGGCAGCGGACGCGGCCTTCAAGATGATGCGACGGGGGATTCCTCTCGCTGCCTTGGAAATGATGGATGATGTTCAGATGAAGGTCATTAACCAGAGCGGTGGAGCAGGCGGAAGACTATGGGATGAACATCCTACACTTTTCCTCAAGTAAGTAGTCCGCGGCTGCTAGTCGTCCGAGAATACGTCCAAGTACTCACCAAAATGCAGATTCTCAGGCTCCCAGAACGCGGTTCAAGACAGCATAAAACAGGCCAAAGAGATTACCAAGTCCAATAGCTGCCGTTCTTTCGAGTTTGCCAAAACAGAGGATGAGATGCAATCCCTTTGGTCTGCCAGAAAACAGGCCTTGTGGGCTAGCCTCGCCGTCCGGCCAGAGGGCACCCAGCTCTGGTCCACAGATGTTGCCGTACCTCTGTCTCGAATGGCCGAGCTAATTGGTAAGTAGCGCCGTGCCTCTAACATTGGTTGTTGGACTGAGACAATGAACCACAGAAATATCAAAGCAAAAGGCCAGCCAACTAGGACTCTTCAACAGTGTTATGGGACATGTCGGTGATGGCAACTTTCATCAGCTCGTCATGTACAACCCGGATAATAAGCCAGAACGCCAAGCTGTGTCGGATTGCGTGGATGGAATGATGGTGAGAGCACTAGAGATGGAGGGTACAGTATCAGGCGAGCATGGGATCGGATTGGGAAAGAAGGTACTTATGTTCTTGTCTCGAATTGCCTTGTTCCAGCTAACAGATATAAGCATTGCTTGCAGAAAGAGCTTGGCCCCGCCACGATAGGTATTATGAAAGCGATCAAAGACACTCTGGATCCCCAGTAAGTACATAACGAACATTATGAGTATTTAGTATTTGCTAAGTCTCTCGTTTAGTTGGCTATTGAATCCGGGTAAGGTGTTTGACTCATGAAAAGTTCAACAAAATCAATGCGTTGCAACCCAAGGTCTCTACCTGCCTAATCATGCCCAAGTGCTAAGAAATGGGAAAATACATATTGAAGCTGCCAGAGAAAGATAGATATAAGTATGCGGATAATAAAGATGTTTATTTTAAAAGAGAAGGTGTAGCCAAGATCTAATCAACTACAGCACCATAGATCTTGTTGAGCTCGTTCTGCGCAGAAACGCACGTAATGGCTGAGAAGAAGTAAAATTGAACTAGAGTATTCTACAAAAGGCTATGTGGTTGATTGCCGACTATAAAGTAAAGCTTCAGGCTGCGAACACAGATAATGAATGACAATCTGGTGTTCTTTTTTCTTTTTTCTCCAATATAAGTATTCCACACTGAATTGCGGGCCTGATTAGGGCTAGCTCATGGCGAGCTACGGAGCTACAGGGAACATCACAAGGCGCGTGCGGGGTTGGGGTTCATCAAACCGACTCGGGACAAGCCAAGCCTCCCCCGGATATTCAGAAAGGCCGGAACCAGGAATTGCATCCGAACGCTGAGGATCCTCCCCTGTCTACCACTAGCCGAACCCCAAGGTATCGTCTTTCCAGCGGCAGTCAGTCACGAAATTGTTTACAGCCCGGAAAGTTGCAGTGACAGGCTCGGATAGCCCCAAAATGACGGATCGCACCGGCAATGACGGTTTGCAGGGCGTGCAGCTTGATTTCGTACCCATCAACCAGGCAAGCTCGCCTCCTGAATCTAAACGGCGCCGCACGTACTTGTCTTGCGAACGTTGTCGTAGGCGCAAGACTCGCTGCGAGCCAGCATCAGACCGGAAGCGGCCGTGTCAGAGATGCTCAGCGGACAATCAGCCCTGTGAGTTCAGAGCATCACGAAGCACCAAACGAACACTGTCGCTTGCTGCCGAAGACACTGAGTCAGTGTCCAATCACAGCCACACGGGCACCGATATCAGCATCCCAGCTTTGATACCACTTGCGCCTCGAGATGTTCCAGTTCCTCATCTCCATGAAACGGAATACGTCAATGACTTGCCCGTCACCGACTGTTCGCAAGGTCCGACGTCGCCAAGCGCACTCGATGCAAGAGAAAGAATTATTTCTACACACATAAATAATGCATCAGATGCCCTTGACCTTCTCACATTCGCTGCAAGCGGCACTCGCGCCTACAACAACCCTTCTGCTACGCCGAGCCGCGAAAGCCAAGTTCCATCTACTACCTCCCCGACTGGTATCTCAGATATAGCCCTCAGCCAGGACAGAGCATGGAAAACCTTCTCCCTTATCAGAAAGGGGATTGTATCGCAACAAGAAGTGATGGACTATCTAGGATTCTTCTTCGACCAGTTATGGCCTCTAAAGCCAGTTGTGCCGTCTTACTACCGCGATCGGGCCACTTATGGTCAGCTTGTTGATGAGGAGCCTCTTTTGGTAGTGTGTCTCGTGACGCTCTCCTCGAGATACTTTCCACTGCCTGGAGGTCATGGCGAGATTAGGTCTGAGCGTATACACTGGCAAGCGTGGAGGATCCTACAGCGATCCCTCCAGTCCGTCATGTGGGGATCTACGACAACACGTTCTCTTGGAACAATAGCGTCGATGCTACTTCTGATTGACTGGCATGTGAAGGCCATCAACAACCCGTCTAACTTCACAGAAGGAGAAGACGAAGTTAATGATCATACCGATAGCCATGGCTTCAAGCCTTCATCCAACAACATAGACTCACTTACTGGACAACCACGATATGGGATGGTTTCACTAATGGAAAGGCTGAACATTATATCTCCGGCATATCGAAGCAACAAGATGTCATGGTAAGTATATGACATTCCTGATTGGCTTATCTAACTTGAAAGATTATACTCATGACACTGACATAGGACTCTTCTTTCAAATGCTATTGCTTTGGCACATGAAGGCTGTTGTTTCCAAAACGAATCTTCCAGCTCCAGATCTGCCCCTTCCAGTATGGACGCCGTGAGAAAAGAATGGAATGGCCTTCTCTGTGTGTTCATTTACTTCGCAGATGAAGTTCTCTCGACTCGCCTAGGTCTAGAACCCTTGTTGCCTGAGAAGTCGAGACAAATAGTCAAAGACCGATTTGCAACGACGTTCACCGAGTCTTTACCCGACAGCCATCTCTGGGAAGGCTATTTTGAACTGTCAATAGAGACTCGAAAGGGGAGGGAATTCTTGCTCTCATTGAAATCCCGAGACGGGTCTTTTTCTGATCTAGATCTTGTCCCGCACTTGGAACGACTACGAAGGGCTCTGCAGCGCTGGAAACGGCAGTACTATCATCAAGATGGTTGGTTCCAGGAACAAACAATTATGTCCAAGCTTACAGTTCCCAGATATCAATTCTTTATTGAACGCATGTCTTGTCATTGAGTTTTACTACATAAGCTTGTTCTGCTTCGCTCCAGCAGCTCAAGCCATTCAAACTGGTTCCGCGTCCCTGCCTCAAGAAACGCTTCAAACCTTGTCTGAGTTTGAGAATCACGCAACCCAGGCTAGCCATGCACTTTTATCGACAGTCGTTGATTCTTTGAAGCCTTTAGGGCTCATTAAATATCTCCCAGTTCGATGTTGGCTGTTCATCGTCGCTGCAAGCCTTCATCTACTCAAGGTATGTTGCATATTCACACAAAGGAAATCCCTGCAAACCGCTAACAAGCATAACACACTAGGCAACTCTAACCAAAACCAAGGATCTAAGTCGGGCACACCCAAACATCCATCTTCTACACCGCGTCATCAATGTAGTCCATAATGGCTCCCCAGATGATTCGCATATGGCAGTCCAATTCGCCAAATTTCTGGGCATTATGGTACAGATAGCTGTTCCCGCAGCGTCGAGCAGCCTCAATGTAGCATCAAAAGCAACATCTGGTGAGGATGGTAACGGTACTGAACATCAGGTAATGGACGGCATCGAGAAAGATGTCTATCAATACACATTTAATGATGTGGCGGTTGAGGGAATAAGTGATTGGAATGCTCTTCTTGATTTGGACTTGGCTCCAGATCTTTTTATGTGGTGGGAGTCTATGCATACCTAATAAGAATCTGTGACAGTGGAACCACTCTGGTGACCTCAAACTCGGCCTATCATCACCGTGACGTTGTCTCAGCGACTGTATCTAAGGAAACACACCAAGTCGGGATCTCAAGTATTAATACGTTCACGAAGGACACTAATAGAGCGCAGTTATGATCTTATTAATGTTATCGTACTATGGTTTCGTAGTACTAAAATTACCAGTGCCTATGATATCACCATCCTCCTCCTTACCGCTCTGTGCCCGGTCAATGCGGAACTGGCTTGTCTGGAACAGGCGAGGCAGTTTCGTCTCCTCGATTTGAGTGCCCTGGGATACCATCCGAGCCAGCTCCTTGGCTGCCAACCAAATGACAGGCATGCCGTGTCCATTGAAGCCAGCTACGATGAATTGCCCATCCTTGCTGGGAACTTTACCGATGTGTGGATTTGAGTCATAGGAGTAACCCATGACGCCGGTCCAAATGTTGCTCACTTTGGCCCCTGTTTCCTCCCAGCCACGGTAGGTTTGCTGCATATAGTCCTCATAGTAGTTCTTTGCAGAGTCAATAAGCACACTGTCGTCCACATTATCATACCACTGTTCCTTGAATGGCCGGAACAAGGATGAAGCACCACCTACGATGATGCTACCATCATGCCGAGGGATAAAATATGATAGCGTGTTATCCTTGGTGCGGTTGATGTATGAGTTGTTCAATAACGGCGCTGTAGTTCCCTCTGGGACGGTTATACGACAGCAAATACCCTTACAGGGGATGATGTTTTTGCTGTATTCCGGAAGAAGCGCTGAGACATAGGCGTTGTTGGCGTGGACCACCTTTCCTGCTCGCATCTTGCCACGCGGCGTCTCGACGATGAATGAACCGTCACCCGAGGGATCTGGGGTCACAGAAGTAACAGGTGTTTGTGCCTGGACGTTGACGCCTGCGGCGACGAGCTTTCTTGTGAGATGCATCAAGAATTTGAATGGCCACATGGTCCCAGCCGTAAAGCTTGCGCATGCAACAGCGCCTTTGACACCGCAGATCTGTTGTATAGATAGATCAGTCAGTATATAACTCCAGCAACATCCTCGTACCGCACACAAAGCAATTTGGGCGTTCGGGTTACTTACACCTTCGACTTTGTCGCCTGTATAAAACACAACATCATCCATATACTCGAAGTTGTGAGAGACCATTGACTGGTAGACGGCCTCTGCTTTCTTGGCTGAGTCCTCATTGCACCAGACATCAATAGATCGGGTAAGAGTGAAGTCGCAGTCGATCTTCTCTTCATCAATGATCTTCTTGATGGCACGCAAGTTGGCAATCTCAAATTCGGCAATCTCAGCGCCAGCACGCTCGCCGGCTCGATCTATGTAGGTTGGAATATGGCCGTAGAGGTCTGGCCTACAGTGTCCGCCGTTGCGGCCAGTGGCACCAGAGCAGATGCCCCTAGCCTCGAGGATGCAGATAGACGTTGTGCCAGCATCGCGGACGAGGTGATGTGCTGTGCTGAGGCCTGCGAATCCAGCGCCGATGATGACGATGTCGCTGTAGTCAAGGAGCTGCTCTGAAGAGCGGTGGTCACGCAGCTCAGTCAAATCCTGTGGCAGGTCTTGTTGCCAGAAGCATGGCGCGGGGTCCGGCGCGGGCATGCACTTGGACGTACCGGCGGTGCGAGATGTGTTGCCGTTTGAGATGGCCATGATTGCGCTATGATGTGATGAAAGTTTGCTTACAGGATCAGGTTCAGTATCTCAAGTGTGTTATGTATGGAGGTTATCTGACGGCATACACCGTTTTAGTTTAGCTGAACTTTACTTGTTGGCTTGTGCTATCGCGTTCGCTCGGATTTGTCAGACTGGTTGTATATAGTTAGATAGACCGGAGTCGGGGTCCACCGGGCCGGCATTACCCAATCTGGACAAGTCGCTCCGGCTCCGGTGGACAATGCCGCTAACGCTATATCGCTCACCACGGTGGGAGTACCATAGCATGGCATAGAGAATTGCAGGGCCATGCACTTCCAAAGAGTCAAAGACAGCCAATCTGATCTCCTTGCGCTTCTCATATCTCCATAGCCGGTCGACCCCGGTCTGATCTGCAGCTATCGCCCTAGCCAGAACTTCCCCAGACTTGCCTAGGGTCCTAGCCTGCTGGGCCGAGCTACTGATAAGCCGTGGCCAATTGTGGCAGACATAAAAACGTTTCGTAATACGGGGAGACAAATACTCGAGATCATCCATTCATTTCGTCTACCAGAGAAACAATCTCGAGTTGTCTCTATTTCCTCAACTCTGCTTTGGTTGCTTCTGCAGTAATCCCGACTCCCAATTCAACCCCTTTCTGTCTTGGCAACAGCCAGATGTCAACCTACAACACTTCGCCCCAACTTCCCAAAGTCGACGTTATGCCTTCGGAAAAGGAACTCGGCGATCCCATAACCGATATGCGGCGGGACAGCGATGTCGAGAATATGGCTGGGACGGTCATTGAGTCTCAAGAGCTCAGGCAAGGGCTACATCAACGACACATCCAGATGATTGCCCTGGCGGGCACAATTGGCACTGGCTTGTTCCTGAGCTCTGGGCGAGCCATTGCCTATGCTGGTCCACTCGGCGCCTTCCTGGCATACCTGATCATTGGCTTGGCTGTTTCGAGTGTCGTCTGCGGCGTTGGCGAGATGGGTGCCCTGGCGCCCCTGAGTGGTGGAGTTATTCGTTACGCTGAGCTCTTCTGCGATCCTGCTCTTGCATTTGCCAACGGATGGAATCAAGTCTACTCGTACACGGTCTCCATCCCATCCGAGATCGTCGCGGCGGCCGTCATCATCGAATACTGGGTCACCATCAATAGCGCCATCTGGATCACTGTACTCGGTATTCCCATGATTGTCAGTTCGCTGCTGGCTGTGCGCGTCTACGGCGAGCTCGAGTTCGGCTTCTCCATAATCAAGATCATGCTCATTGTTGGTGTCAACATCATGGCTCTGGTCATCACCTGCGGTGGTGGCCCTAAAGGCGAGGCCATCGGGTTCGAGTACTGGAACAGTCCCTACGGGCCCATGGTTCAGTACCTCGGCATTGCTGGGTCTCTTGGTCGGTTCTTGGGCTTCTGGAAGACGCTGAACAATGCACTTTACGCCTACTCGGGCATAGAGAACATCACACTGGCGGCTGCTGAGACCAGGGACCCTCGTCGGTCTATCCCCATGGCTGCCCGACGTATCTTTATCCGTATCGGCCTATTCTACGTTGTGACCATCTTCATGATCGGCTTGGTCGTCCCGTCCACCGACAGGAAACTGGTACCATGGACGGGTGACGCTTCCATGTCTCCATTTGTCATCGCAGCTCAAAACGCAGGCATCAAGGCTATCCCGTCCATCGTCAACGCTGTCGTGCTCACTTCGGCTTGGTCAGCGGGTAACTCGAACATGCTCGGCGGTTCTAGAATTCTGTACGGAATGGCAGCTCAAGGCCACGCTCCGTCCATTTTCCTGCGCATCAACAGGTTCGGTATCCCCTATGTCGCTGTCTCCCTCTATGGGCTGTTCATGGCCCTGGGATACATGACCCTGTCCGACTCGGCTAGCACAGTCTTCACCTGGCTGCAGGATCTCGTCTCCATCTCTACCCTAGTCAACTGGATCACCATTTGTATCGTCTATCTACGCTTCGTCCACGCCTGCAACAAGCAAGGAATCGATCGTCAAAAGGAGCTCCCTTGGGCCGCTCCTTTCCAGCCTTATACAACCTACGCTTCTCTTGTCTTGTTTGTTCTGCTATTCTTCACTGGTGGCTATACGACCTTTCTCCATGGGCATTGGGAGATCGAGACGTTTATTTCAAACTACTTCAATTTGCCCTTCGTACTCATTACGTATTTCGGCTATAAGCTCTGGTTCAAGACCAAGATCATTCCATTGGAAGATGTTCAGCTTCGTCATTTGATCGATCGTTACCAGAATGAGCCAAGGGTGGAGCCAAAGCCCAAGCGAGGACTAGCAAAACTGAACTTTTTGTGGTCTTGAGCGTTTGGGAATAGCGGGATAGCTTGGCGGGGTTTCTGCTGTATTTGGCTGAAGACGCGTGGAGATCTGATGTACGTAGTGTAATTATTATTTATTATTATTACAACGTGTTTATGACCTACCCTATAACTCATGAGCTACATTTCAAGATTGTCCTTGTGGGATTTCGTGTAACATGTATGTATAAGACTTGTAAATTGCATTCTCTATAATACTAAGAATACGGTTAAGTAAAAGACAGCGAAACCCATCGATGCGGCGCAACACAGGCGGAGAATGATCAGTCGGTCATTCTGAAATAAATCTACACTTTGTGGGAAGTGGGACATGTGGAAAACGCCGAGACTGTGCTGTAGATTCTCGCGTGCCAGTCAGCCGGCTAAGTAGCTTGGCTGCAGCTACTCCGCACCACAGTACATACAGGCCTCGAATGTAATCTGGCTATGCTCTATTAGGACTGAATCTTTAGAGAGGGATTATAAAACTTCCTTTATCTATCTTGATTAATTCACTTAGTGTTTACTAGTTTAAAATATAGATATGTATAAAACATGTGTTTTCTATAGATAAGTCATGGGAGAAGGATCCAGACCGGAACGGTGGCAACGGCATGCTCTTATCGCTTGACATCTCAAGATAAGGAGTGCCACTAGACTACTTTAAGAGCCGCTAGCAACGAGGACCAAGAACCAAATGTGGATCCCCCGATACTGATGACTGATAGCGTCAAGATAGAGTAGCCAATCATGTCTGGCCGGTCCGGTCCTACTCTATCAGGCTAGATCCAGATAAAATGTGATAACCCCCGGTTGCAGTGGAGTACTGGTATGGTACAGAGTACCGGTGTCACTGTCATCATTGGATAAAAGAGACCACTTCACGTTGTTAATGATGCTGCAATTCGTCTCCTCTTGAGATAATTCATAATTGTCTACTACGTAACCTCAGGTCATCTTGCCCTTCCTATCCGCATCTTATCTTGTTTCGCCAAACTCTCTTTGCCCCTCTTCCCCCGCTCTCGTCTATCTTCAAGGATTACAACCAAGGTTGGCATCAAGTCCCCATCATGGCCAATCAAAAGCATGTCGTTTTCGACGTAGTCGGCACCTGCGTCTCTTTCGATGCCTTCTACAAAGGCATCGACCGTGTCATCGGCGAGAAGCTAGCCACCAAGCACATTACAGCCAGTGCATTCGGCTACACTTGGATGACGGCTGCCGAGCTGGAGTTCACCTTTCTCTCCGTCTCTGAGCGCCATCGTCCCTACAAGGAAGTCTTGCGCACCTTGTTCTACCGCACGCTGTTCATGGTTGGTGTTGCGGCACCACGAGAACTCGTCACAGACGCAGAAAGGGATGCCTGTGTCCTGGCTTATTCGGACCTCGAGTTGCGGCCGGGAGCTAAGGAGTGCTTTCAAATATTGAGAGACGCCGGTTTCACAGTGTGGTGTTTGACAACAGGTGATGTCAAGCGTGTGGGTGGATACTTTGAGCGCGCTGGCGTTGACATGCCGCTCGAGAACCTCATCAGCTGCGATGGACAAGGCGTGGCCAAGCCCGCGTTGGCTGCGTACAAGCCAACCCTAGCTCGATTCGCACCGGATGATGTCAAGTGGTTTGCTGCTGCTCACATGTGGGACGTGTCTGCTGCAGTCAAGGTTGGCTTCCGGGGTGCTTATTGCACCATCTATGAACAGGATCCCTGCTCAGACATCTTCGACACCCAGATGGAGGTTATGGCTGATACACTACCGGAGATGGCAAAGGGGATCGTAAAAGCATCGCTTTAGTTCTTGTCTGTTTCAAATAAGCTAAATTGGCCCTGTTTTAATATAATCAGCTTGCCCTGCCTAGTTTCCTCCATGAGGTCCTGTAATGAATCGCCCAAGTATCTCGGTCTCGGACTGGGTAAGCCATCCATCAGTCGGAGAGAGATTTTCCGTCCCAAAGAAGGGCAGTTGAAGTAGAGGATCCGCCATAGGGTCGTAAGCACTGAAAAAGTCCATGCTGGACAGGGCCTGGAAGTCCACGGGCCAACCAGACGTGGAGTCCGTTTGCTCTTGATCAGCTGAGGCATTCGGAGCAGCTGTTGTAGCGGCTTCGAAACCATTCTTGCCCGCCAAGGTGGCTCCCCAGCTGCGGAATGCTTCGTATGCCGAATCGGAACCTGCTTGGTTACGGCTACCCACGTCATTCGGTCGTGGCCCAGCGTGCAGACGAGCGAGAGCACGTTCAAGCGACTCGATCAAGGAGACTTCAGAACGTGCCGACTCTCCGATAGCAGACATCTCCCTTATCATATCCAATCCATCACATAACGACTTGCGGAACTGGTCAGAGAGATTGCGGATCGAGTAGGCAATTAGCACCAGCAACGATGCTCGACACGCACTGTATTCGGGATACGAGGCCCGAGCAAGGCCCATCTCGCTCGACCGTAGCTGCTGACAAATATCAAGGGCTTCTGTTGCCGCTTTTATACAGTCGCTTATCAGCTCTTCCCGGCTAGTCCCGAGTTTCGAGGCAGTTCTTTCGTTGGTCCCAGGACTGTTTTCGGGAACGGATGGACTTGTTGCAGAGTCTTTTGTATCTTTCTTCAATAGAAACGGCCTCCCAACAAACATGCGCACCAGGCAGTAATCGAGTCTCAGATGCATCACTGAACGTGACTGTGTCATTGTTGATTGCTCACTCGCGCCGATTGTATCCGGAGGGAGAGATTGCCACCATGTGGTCAAGCTGTCCTTTTTGGCCACAAGTCGCGATACAATTGTGACTATCTCTCGCTTTCGACAATTACGCAGGATGTTTCTGTATGAGTGTCATTCATAAGTAACTGTATCTTGTCTTATGCGTGGAGGCTTGTTCTTAACTTACATTTCGTGATACATGTCTTCGAGAAAGTACATTAGCTGTACAGAAACTCTTGAAAAAGAAGCTCGTTTGCGCTCATCATCTGATTGTAAACCCTCTTGATGTACTGGTAGAGTGGCATCGATATTTGACCGAGACACCGAGATGGGCCGGCCGTGGAAAATAGATATCTTTCTGCTCTCTGGTCAGCGGAGTGCAGTCTGGGGAAGAACAGCTTACCTTTCCACAACGTAGATCGTCCACCAAACACGGTTTCGAGTCTCGATTACGCTTGCGTTAAAGGCGCTGTTGCTGCATTTTCGATGCATGCCATTCTGCATCCCTAATCTAGTAGCCAGGTTAAGGTATATGAAACCAAGGCCAGAAGCGTCAATCGGCACTGAATAGTATCCAAACAACAGGCATGCCTGCACACTTTCGAGGGATGAGATTTCGATGATTTCGGGGAGCAGCCGAATTGCTTGTTGGTAAAACATGGCGCCTATCTCTTCTTCCAAGAGGCCTGGTGTTGAGGTGTTATTGGAACCGTCGGTGTGTTCAAGATGAGCGTATTGCGTTCCAATGGCAAGGACGGTCAGGAGGATGCTGACCGTCGCTTCACTACCAGGTTGGGACAGAGCTTGAGGGCTCTTGTAGAGCAGATCTAATTTCTCAAAAACCCAGCTTTGTTCAACGAAGAAGAGATAGCTCTCAGCAAACTTGAAAAAGACTGTCACCAGGAAGTTTGATATGCTGGCAGGAGGGAACGATGATATGGCTTCGGACAAGTGACTACGCCCAGGACGTAGATGATGCGCCCGTGGATAACCATCCGAGTCATCATTCTGACTATTGGCCCCCTGCACATTATTAGTTAATGATGTATAAATCATCGGTATTACCCGTTGGTAGTATAACATACCCGTCGGCTCTCCGGCTCTTGTATCTGGCTCTCGATTAGGTTTTTGATGCGCATAGAGAAGTTCCAGTAAGAGAATTCTCCTGAGAAATCTGCAATCCTTTAGTGTCTGTCTTCAATGCAAGTCAAGTATGAAGCAACGAACACGCTGCCGTATCTCCAACTGGTTGCATTGTACACGCCTCATCATCAATCTCCAATGCTTCCAAGTTGTCCCCCAACCCTTCCAAGTCCCTCGGGCCATCTAAGCCCGGATTGAGACTCTGATGCTCGGCTTCAAGTCTGTCTGCTATGTTGGAGAGGTTCTCTGTGTCAAGCGACACTCCTGGCATGGTGCGCCGTAATATCCGCTCCATGTGCTTTGAACGTTCAATCAGCTGGCTCGTATCTGGTCTCCGACGGCTTTCTCTTCGAGCTGTCAGACATGCTCTGGACAATCGATGAAGCTACTCACCTCGGAACATAGGCCCGAAACTCACGCGGTTTCGGGGTCGGATCTGTATATCTACATTGTCGTTGGAGATGGGAACATCTGCGGCACGGAAAGCCGCTTTCACATTTCTCTTTCAATCGACGACATTCATCGCACCTATCGCACCCGACATTAGTCGAATTTGGTATATCCCTCCTGGGCTTGTCTAGGAGTCTTACGCTCGGGAGACGAGTCTTCGTTGTTCCATAACCACTAGGTCTGTAACTGGCGGTCGTATTGGGTCAGGTAGGGAGCTCACTAGGTATGAGATAAGGGATGTTGATGAGTATGAATGCATGTTCGTTCCCCAATCTTGGCAGCGACGTGACTTGCATGCACCCCGCTTTTCCAGCAGCTATCCCAGAATAGTTAGTCACTGTGCAGTGTCTTATCTTGAGTACCTTAAGGTAAGATAAGCTTGAAGAAGAAAGTAAGTTAATTGATAGTGAAAGCTTATGACATCTCAATGATATATTTTAGGAACACAGCATAATTTACAACGGCCAAGCAAGGGGATGGTAGTCAATAACCCCCTAACTACGGATAAATTCTTACTGTTAGTTAGTTTATGAGTTAGGAGAGACAAGATGCTTCCTTAGTTTTGTGAATGGGAAAGACTGAGTATTGTGAAAATAAAACATCTTTACAAGGCAAAGACTAAAGCGTGTCTGTTATATAAATATGAAAATATATAAATCTTTACCTGGTTCCACTTGCTCATGTGCTATGCTGGACTTGGTGGGCCTTGAGCTCTTGATGCTACTTACCCCTCGCAACCTCTGTCTTGGCGCTTTGTGGGGTCAGCTCAGCAGACCATTTCTAAATACTCTTGGTCTGCCAAAATACAGGTTCTCGTATGTGGGACAAAGAGGAGAGACTTGCTTTGCTTCCTTTCCTATAGGCATTCTTAGTATATCTCAGAACCAGCCAACAATATCTTTTATCCAAAATATCGGATCTGCGTCCTACAAAAACGCCAACTTTTGCCTATTATTAACGAAATCATGTCTTCCCCTAAGTCAAAACCTCGTCCGGTCATTATTGTTGGGGCAGGTCCGGTTGGTTTAATCACGGCAGTCAACTTGGCTAAACTCAATGTGCCAGTGCTGATTCTAGAGAGAAACCACGAAGTCGACCAGTCTCCTCGCGCAGCTGTTTATCAGCCTTGTGCACAGGCGGAACTGCTCGAATCTGGAACACTCGACGATGTCCGAAAGGAGTCTGTTCTCAATAATGTCATGACTTTCTGGAAGAACAAGGAGAAGGTCGCTTCTATCACCAAAACTCAAGATGCCGATAGATTCCCTGCCGGCCTCAATTGCCCGCAACCCAAGCTAGCCAAAATCTTGGTTGACCATCTCCTCAATAAATACAATGCTGAGATAAAGTTCTGCCAGAAGGTCACTGAAATCAACCCCGACGCGAGACAGGACATAGTCGAAGTCGTGGCTTTAGACACCAACACAAACCTCGAGATCAGATACACCTGCAGCTGGCTGGTAGGGGCCGATGGCGCTGGATCAGCCGTCCGGAGACTCTCTGACATCACATTTGACGGCTTCTCTTGGCCCAAGGAAGACTTTGTCGCAACCAACGTACGCTTCGACTTCATGAGGCATGGGTTTTCTACAGCCAACTTTATCATGGACCCTGTTCACTGGTCCGTCGTATGTATTCTAGACGACGCTGGCCTTTGGCGTTGTGCCTTTGGCGTTAAGGCGGGAATGACAAACGATGAGATTCGGGCCGAGATCGATGAGCACTACAAGCATATCTTTCCAGTCTGGCCTGTCGAATACGAGCTCGTGGAGCTAAACAAGTACAAGCCTCATCAGAGATGTGCCTCGACTTTCAAGAAGGGGAGGGTCTTGCTGGCGGGAGATGCAGCTCATGTGCGTACTGATTCTCAAAAAGACCCTTGCCACGATATTCTGCGAGATCATGTGAAGTACTGACGAACAGCCTAGAGCAACAACCCTATTGGAGGACTGGGATTGACTACAGGCCTCTTGGACGCAGGCCCCCTCGGCCGCGCTCTCGGTGCCGTGATCAATGGTCGAGCACCAGAAGACCTTCTTGACTACTGGGCAAATGCGCGTCGCGACAAGTGGCTCACATTCACAAATGCCTTCTCCATTGAGAACAAGAGAATGATCCAGATGGGTGGATATAGCGAAGACCCTCTTGGCATATGGGCCGATGATGAAGTCGCGAAAGAACATAATATGCAGAAGTGGGTAAGGACGGCTACTCCAGAAAAGAGACAGGAGGACACTCAGTTCCATGAGTCGCTCGCAGACCTCCATAACCAGGACATGGTCCATGTGAGGCAATGGAGCATTACTCTTGATCATCGGTGGATGGAGGAGTACGAGGATCCAGATGTGGTGAAGTACAGAATTTCACTGAGGCCAGATAGACCCCAGGTGTAACTATGCTAGTCCTATCTGGATACCAATTAACGTCTCCAGAACTTGGATATACTAGACCTAGATTCCAAGATTTTAAATACCGGTAAGTTGTATATAGCTTTTATATAATTAGAATCTACCTTCTTTCGTTTACGTAATATAACCGCAAGCAAAGAAGGAAACCATATTCTGACACTTTAAAGATATATAGTACTGTGTCAGGCAGGTTCGCGCTACCCAGCACACCCGCCAGACTCTGACTTAGTATTTAGCCTCAAGTCACGAAGCGAGTTCTATAACAATACCCGTTCTTACATAGATATCTGGAATGCAATAGAAGAATTAAGATTTTTATTAGCAGTAGCCCCGATTTATAAGTCTAAGGTAACTAGTTTAGTCTAGACCTTTAAGGCCCTTTATAAAGATAGTAAGCCTTACTGGATGCAGCTCATAGATGTCATTTATAATTTAAAAGGTAGAAAAGCAAAGTAGCCAGGGGTAATAGATTCAAACCACATTATACAAACTATATAGACCAGCAACTCCAGTGAAGTAACTCGCCATAGTTGCTAGTATTATTTATATCAAGGAATTGTAACCCCAAAAACCTACTGTTTTATTTCCGCCGCAAGGTCCGCCCAGTAAGCACATTTCTCAGATAATGAGCTACTTATTTGCTCCATCCTAGTATTGTTCGTCTCGATGTTAAGAAAGCTACCGCCCATGGATTCTTTCCAAAATGGCGTCCCGTTGGCCCTCAAGATGTTAGGATTGCCAGTAGACCGAGCGAAACTAGTCCAGAAAGCCTGCACTACAGGTACTATCGCAGCATTAAATTGACCGGGTTCGTAGCTCGTGGCCCCCGGCAGAGCAGCGTAGTTTATGGCGAATGAGGGCCCCCAGACAGCCTGCGTGTCGAAAGTATGTGGCACAATGTACCCAGCCTGGACCTCGACCGGATCAAAGATGCGATCGAGATATAAGTACACTGGAACACCAGCATGATGGAGACCGGCCGCAAAGTGGAAAGCCGGACAAAGGAAGGAGGAATCGCCGAACATTTCTGCCGCTCTGTAGTATAGTGGAGCCTGCGTGACGTTGACATTGGGATACGTGGCTGGTATATCTGAATAGAGGTCGTTTAGCCGACTCAGGGCCGTTGTTGTCAGACCAGGGAGTTGCGCCGTTAGGAATTGGTTCACATCGTCAGTAGTATTAGCCTGAGGTGCAAAGACCGTTCCTTCTGTGTTGGAGGACCCCAGGATCATTGGTTTGTCTTTCGCAAACCGTCCTTGTTGAAGCAGAGTGGAAGGCCGATCTGGGAGAAGGCTGCCATCGATGGTCGGACCATATCCAAAAAGCGCAGGCTCATGTTGACCTGGGAATGGGATAGCCACATTCTTGGCTTGAAACTGTTCAGTAGGCAACTGACGCAGACATTCCAAGTCGCTACAGTTCGTAGCCTTGAGCAGGTTATCGTAATGGAACTGCATCTCATCAACAGTGTAGACTGAGGGCAGATACATAGACTCGGCAATTCCTGCACTCCACTGCTTAGTGCTATTTGTAGACTTGCCTCCGTATGCCAGTAAGTGTAGAAGGACACTGCCTCCGCCAACTGAAGTACCGAAAAGAGTCACTTTTTCCGGATTGCCTCCGAATTTGGAGATATGTTCATGAACCCATTCGATAGCGGCCATCTGATCATGAAGCCCTACGTTCAGGTTTCCTTCTTGTTTCAATTGATGGTTGGCAAGGAACCCGTACGGTCCAACACGGTAGTTAAAGGTGGCCACGATCATGTTTCCCTGGGTTGCTTCGATGAGGCCGGAGCCATTGTAGTTTGCGTTGATGTTCTGGACAAATCCACCACCTTGGATCCACAACATGACTGGAAGGCCACCATCTTTGTTGAGGGTCGCATTTTTCGGAGCGCAAACGTCGATGAACAGGCAGTCTTCTGAGAACTCCAAGTCGGGGGTCGGAACAGATGGGTTAACGCCATAACAGACAGCGCCGTGCTAGTATTTGAAGATTAGATATAGGTCTAGACTGTAAGTGATAGAACTCACCTTGTGAGCCTGGACTAAGTGCGTTTCATTGAGCGGTCGATTAGGCAACCGGAAGCGGCGCGACCCCGTGGGTGGCGCGGCATATCTGAGCTAACATCAGCAGCATGTCGAGGTGAGAGTGTTGTATCAACATACCGCATACCCAGGAACTGGTTGACACCATTGGAAAGGGCTACACCTTCGTATTTAGCATAGCCCAAATTAATACGAGGTGCAGTCGTTGACGAGCAGCTATCGACAGGCTTTGCGGCTGCGATTATGCCTTTGAAAGAGGACGTGCACAACAACACGATGTACGACAGTCGTGGCAACATGGCGGGTAAGTCTGGTGCTCTGGAAGGTATTGAAAAACAAGAATATTTGGCAGTCTGTGACTTGAGTAGATATTGGAGTGGTGTGTGATAAACACCTCTTATACGTATCACAGGACAAATCATCACTGGGTATTTAAGATGATGGCAGATCCTACACAACCAAGAGAGTAAAGCGTAAATTGCATGACATTTGTAAGCGCACTGCGAATCAGACCGTATTTGTCAGGTCTCCAACTTGAGTTATTGACTAAACAGTTCGCGCGCGCTTGTCAGTAATCCTGTGATGGATTTCGGCCCTGTTAAGGTGTAGCTTTTGCTGATTTCGTTGATGTCACCACGCGGCTCATACGCCAACGTAGCTGTCATAGGCGGATTTGCCGAGGATCGCGTACGCTCTGCCCCACACAGCCACACCTAGTCTGGAATAGCCCCAGGAAACAACTAACGGAGGTACCCCAAATGCTTTTAAGTAACTTGGCGGGATGAAAAACCCAGCCCCAGAGACTACTCAATATCAATCCATCAACACGTTTTGCTGCTGCTCGATGTGTTTCAATCTGCACATCGCTTGGGTCAATAGCAGCGTTGAACTTCAGAAATGCCACTTAGCGAGGTGTCAAAATTCTAGGTTGAGCTTGAATTGACCGCACTGCTGGTTCCAACGCCTTGACCGGCAAGGGCATGCGAGACGTGAACGCCTAATGTCGGACGTAAAAGAGTAGCCGCCAGCCCCAGAGCACACGCTAGACTTCGGAGAATCCGCTGACTTGGTTCAGCCACTCCTACTGCGAATCCATGTATTATTACTTACGGAAGTTGTCGACTTGCATTGCTATTTATCAAGTTGTTAGGGGTTTCTCTCTTCCTTGCTAGGTCTTGGAACGCGCGCTCGTGTCTCTCTAGTTTCTGATAGCAGTCCTATTATCGTCCAAACGACTCAAGTCAACACACCCGCTTCTTGCAACATGGCCATGAATAGACAGATAACTCTGCTTCTATAACCTGGGCTAAGGATCTCGTTGATTTCGATCGCGTTAATTAAGGAATGTATCGTTCGGGCTGTCATGAATATGATAGGAGCGCCGCGTGCACAATAATCATGCATCGTTGTGGCGTAGTTGAGACCAGCTTCAAGAGTAAGGCTGCGGAAGTGAATAATGCAGCGAAAAGATCAGCATTGATTCTTGATAGCGAGCTGGGTGCTATCGGGTCCTCGCGATGGCGGGCCCCAATATAACCAGCAATGGAGACGTCTTCAGCAGATCAACTCCGGTGTTTGAAAATGATAGTCCGTAAGAACCTGCAAGTAGGCGTTTCTACGGGTCCCCTGTGCGAACTAATGGAGCTGTCGAGAGATGGTGGCATGAGAGGATCCTAGCGTTCTCTTGAAAAGACCGAGAAGGATGAAAGTAACTTCGTAAGGAGGAGCAAGCCTGAATATGCTAGAATAAGCGCTGCAGCCAACGAAGTTACCCGTCCTGGCTCCCTCGCATCCACTGGAGGGAAATAAGCAAATCGGTCATTCAAAGGAGGGCTCGTTATACTTATCGCCCCCTTTTCCCGTGCTGTATCTATATGTAAGTCCTTTGAGACTGTCACGTCCGATTTCTCCAACGTCCTTTTCGCAATTGCAAATAGACGACGGGACGGGCTTTTTCAGCTGAGAGATGGTATCGCATTTACACAGATAGCAATACTCAGGGTGTTTCTTTTGTCCGGTGTCCTCTCTGGTACACGAATAAAGATGGTTAGATCAGCGTGGCTTTTTTCTTGTCCATCTGGATCACAGGAGCAAGCCGTCTGCTGGCAGCCTTCACTACAGGCAGTCTTCACTACAGGCAGCCCCAGTGTTGAACACAGATCTCGACACTTATCTCCCGTCAACATGTGTCACAAATACAGTATCGAAGCCAAGGCCCTTTTTCTGGCTTGAGTTTTTCTTTTACTCTCAGATCAGCTCTTTCCTGGGATAAAGCACAAAACATGGGGTTACATGGTAAGGCATGGCGTGCGAACTCATCCTTGAGATCTTGGATTATGCGGTTCGATTTGGTCTGAGTAAGGGGTTTTGTTTCCATATACTTGAAAACGATGCGACAAATCGCCATTGGTAAAGTACTCGGCTTGTACGTACAGGCACGAGGAGCTACGAGTAAGCATAATGCCGTTCCAGAGTCTTTTAGTTACTTGACTCAAATGACCGTGGGAGGCAATGCGATCGCCATCGGATTTGACCACTTTGAGTTCACTCATTCTCGATTCTTCAAGATCTCATTCTTATCAAGTCAGCAGTTCTCAGGGTAGGGATTGCTGCAATCTGCCCTGCTAAGTGTTTCCCAATACAGTTAAAAAGATTTGCAATTGTCCTTATAACCATTCACAGAAGACCGCCATATCCTGCTAAGCCTCATCTTACGAACTCCCCTCAAATCTCGGCCTGGGGCGTTTCTAGAGTATATGAAGTATATATCCTATATACCATATAACTACAAGGCATATTATAACACTGGATATAATTTAAAGAGTAATTACAGAATATACTAACTCTTCTATTTAGAGTAGACCTTATTATATAAAGTCTTTTTTACCTTAGCTATTAACTTAAGCTAGTTATATATTTACAAAACGTAAGCAATAGAAATAAGATAGACAGGTTCTAAAAAGTTTAGGACGCTTAATTCCCCCATTTAGATTAAAATGCCCCCAATTACACTAATTAACACATCGGAGCTAGAGGAAAAAGATAATTAGCATAGTATTTAGTGCCAGACTTAAAGGAGGTAAAAATCAACGTTAACTTTACCGAGTGGCTTGGATCCCCTACGCAAGGGTGATCATACATTTGCCGACTGAATGAACTTAGCAAAGTTAAATTCTAAAGAGAATAGAGTTCGCCGTTCCGTTGCTAATGAAGAAGGTCGTGCCAGCTCATGCAATCACCTAATCTGGGGAAATACACCCACGAATGAAAAGAATCACCGACGTGCCTTATTGCCGAAAGCTTTGGGGGAAGCTATACTCGCTAGTGCAATCGAGGAATTGAAATGCATCTCCCACTTTACGATGTCACGCATCATGCAGCAGTTTTACTTATTTAAAAGTCGTTTGAGAAACAGCTGGAATACGTTGAATGTGCCGGGCATCCGAGATGGTCCGGATTCCAGACTCGATGGTGAAACATGACAGCCTGACAGATTGCTCTGGAAAAATGCAGTCCACCAATTGACTAAACTTTTTGTGGCGTCGATGTTAGTGTTTCAATCTTAACCCCGGTAAATTGGGGGCGATGTGGAGCACTCTTGTAATTCCCGAACCAAACTCGCGATCCCTAATCAAGATGCAGGGCCGATGATGTTGTAAACACGGGGCATTGTCACGGCTGAACGGCATCTATACGCGGGTACCTCATGATTCAAGCTTCGAATGCGCGCTTCAGATATAGTTAGGGAGTGCACTTGGTATATAAGAGAGCCGCATGCTCTTGGCATCATCGACTATCTTATTCTTGGCATCAGCATTCCATTCAGCAGTATACTTCACTTCGTATATACACTTTCTCTCAAAACTTCCATTCTTTAAAACATTACATTCATTACCATGTTCTCTTCAACTGTCCTTCTCAGCGGCCTGGTCGCCTCTGTACTTGCAGCCCCAGCTCTTGAGCCTCGTGCCAGCTGCACTTTCACCGATGCCGCTACTGCCATCAAGAACAAGGCTGGCTGCTCTACTATCACCCTCAACAACATTGCCGTTCCTGCCAAGACCACTCTCGACTTGACCAAGCTCAACGATGGCACTCACGTCATCTTCCAGGGCAAGACCACTTTCGGCTATGCTGAATGGGAGGGCCCTCTCATCTCCTTCACTGGTAACAACCTGCTCATTGAGGGAGCTTCTGGACACTCCATCGACTGCGATGGTAAGAGATGGTGGGATGGCAAGGGTAGCAACGGCGGCAAGACAAAGCCCAAGTTCTTCAGCGCCCACTCCCTCAAGAACTCCAACATCAAGAACCTGAACGTTCTCAACACCCCTGTCCAGGCTTTCAGCATCAACAGCGTCACCAACCTGGGCGTCTATGGCGTTCACATGGACAACTCTGCCGGCGACTCTCTCGGCGGACACAACACCGATGCTTTCGACGTTGGCTCCTCTACTGGTGTATACATCTCTGGAGCTGTCGTCAAGAATCAGGACGACTGTCTCGCCATCAACTCTGGCACCAACATCACCTTCACCGGCGGTAACTGCAGTGGTGGCCACGGTCTCTCCATCGGATCCGTCGGTGGACGCTCTGACAACACCGTCAAGACCGTCCGCATCCTCAACTCTGCCATCTCCAACTCCGACAACGGTGTCCGCATCAAGACCGTTTCTGGCGCTACTGGTTCCGTTTCCGATGTCAAGTACGACACTATCACTCTCTCTAACATCGCTAAGTACGGTATCGTCATTGAGCAGGATTACGAGAACGGCTCTCCTACTGGAACCCCTACTTCTGGTGTCCCCATCACCGACGTCACCATCAACAAGGTCACCGGAACTGTCAAGTCCAGCGGAACTGATGTCTACATCCTTTGCGCCAGCTGCAAGAACTGGACCTGGACCAACAACAAGGTCACTGGTGGAAAGACCTCTACCAAGTGCAAGGGTATTCCCTCTGGTGCCTCTTGCTAAGTGTTGAGTCTGGGTGAGGAGAAGTACATGGAGGTTGTGTAGAACATGACATATAGCTGGTACTATCTTCTGTTTGTTTTCTTTGTACATATAAGCTATCAGTTAATACTATTCTCTCTGATGCACGTATTGGCATTCTCTGTTTATAGCATATTATGTGAAATACGAAGTGTGTAGATTTAGAAGTGTTATCCATTTATTGGATGATCTGTCTTCTCATATACAGCCTTGTTGAGTATTAATTAAGCGGTCTAACATAGAAGGCTGTTAATATATCTATTCGTGTTCCATGCGCTTAAGTTCTATAAGCATCAAGATACCCAAATCTCCTTATTGAACGAGTAATGGTAAGGAACTATTGATTACTCGGATACGTGAATTGCGTTCCTAGGCTTGTCACGGACCAAGAATCAAATTAATGATGGTTCTTTGAGGCTCAAGCCGCTCAAATGGGTCAAATCATGAGACCGCAATCGTGATTGGCTGTGGCTCGTCATGCAGGATCCTTGGCCTGCGGGGTTATGACGGCCTGTCAGCACTGAATTCGAGGCTCTCAAGACTGGAAAATATCAAGTTTCGTGCGTTTTGCTGTGAAAATGGGCACAACTCCTTTCGTTCTACGTCCAAAGAATGTAGCGACTGACTCCGAACTTCTGCGTTACGAATACGTCCCACTCAGCGCTGGACAGATCAGACTGCTACACCTAAACCCTGGCCAAGAAGCAGATCAGCTCAATGGCGAGCTTATTGTCAAAAGCTTGGAAGAGCTTCCTCCACGACAGAAAGCAGGCACTGCAGCTCAAATAGATCCGATAGACCTAGAGAAATACGTTTGCTTTGACGCGATCTCCTATGTTTGGGGCCAGCCAACCTTCACAGACACCTTTTTCACCACTCACGGGTCCATCCCGATAACATCATCACTCGCTTCTATTCTACGCCGACTTCGCGACGAGGAAAAGTCCCACCTTTACTGGGCTGATGGCCTTTGCATCAACCAGTTAGATATGGCAGAGAAAGAAGTCCAAGTGTCTCTCATGGGCATCATTTACAGCTCTGCCATAAGGGTTCTGTGCGATATTGGCCAAGAAACAGAGAACTTCAAACTTATACTCGACGCCATAGAGCGCTATTGGAAACGAAACATCCGTCGCGGACTGGTGTTAGGTCAAGGGGACTCCATGGCCCTCTCAGGAGAGTCAACCGCAAAACTCTTGGGTATCCTATACCCAACAGATGAGGAGGCAGATGCTATTGAAGATATCGAAGGAAAGGAATGGCCTGCGAGGTATCTTGAATTCATCTCTACGCCATGGTTTCACCGCCTTTGGGTCGTGCAAGAGTTTGTCCTTGGACGTGATGTAGTCATGATCGTTGGGCGTCGGCAAATCCCCTGGGGACAGCTCTGGGCAGGTACTTTATGGTATAAAGGAGTTAAATGGCCGTGGGATCAAGCCGAGTACACCAACGAGGACATAACGAGCGTTTTCTCATCATACAACTCCATGTGTCTCGTTCGTTTATACCGATTCATCGACCTTAATACGCAACATGGCCGTGAGTTCAACCACATTGCCAAAATACTCCTTAGCGGTGTGGAGAGGAATCAGGCAAACTTGTCGATGACCATGGTGCTCTTTTGCTCCCACGGCTGCAGTGTGCCCCGGGACCGTTATTTTGGTATCCTCGGCATGATCGATGAGGACGACAAAGAGAAAGCACTCAGTCTTCAGCCTGATTATACTTGCTCAATGAGGGACATAACTATGAGATTCTGGAAATATGCATTGCAGACTGATTCAGGAGGAGAGCTCCTACTTTGCGCTGGTCTACCTGGTCGTGCCCAAGAATACCCTTCTTGGATACGAGATCTTTCTGCACCAAAACCATTGAAGCATATCTGGATGGGACGTCCCGCAAGTACTGCATGCCATGCAGCAGGAGGACCAGCAAGCACGTGGTCTGTAGACTTCAGCAAAGATGATAGTGATCAGTGTTTTGTCCAAGGCCATCATATCGACGATCTTACAGACAAGTCGCCTAATGGAGCTCCTGATCCTTTCAACTTTGTTACGATGACTCATTGGATCCAACAAGCTTTCAACTTTTTCGTCGGGCCTGAATCGTCGGTCGGTGACTTGGATACACTATATCCTCTAACTGCTGATCCTGTCCGCGAAGCGGCCCTGAAGGTGATGATGGATTACAACAAACAAGACACCATGAGCCCCGATGACGAAGAATTCAAGGACATGCTGCGTATGGGATTGTCTCTGCCTCGTGTGGCCTTCTCTCAAGATGCTGAGCAAAACACGGCGAGAGAAGAGGCGGCTGAAAGAAAGACCACCGAGGAAGAGATCATTATGGAGAGGATCATTTCTGAATTTCAAGATGAAATATCTACTTTGCAGGAGCTGTTCCATCGTATCCACAATGTAAGAGGATTGGGTTTCTATAAAACTGGGAAGGGTCTTTTTGCACTGCTGCCAAAGATCACCCGCCCTGGTGACTCTCTTTGGATCTTGGAGGGATGCAGATTGCCTGTTGTATTACGGCCAAGTATATCGCATAATGATTCATATGAGTTTGTTGGAGGTGGTTATGTGTATGGGACTATGAACGGAGAGATGCTGGAAAAGCCTGACTTTGAGTGGCAAGAAGTCTCCCTCAGATGAGTTACTCATAGTCAATGTCGATCCAACGGCACACACAATCCATTTTTTCCCTAATCCTTAACAATTTGCGCACATTTAAACTTGAATACCTATTGAGTAGTGATAACTAATCTACTAGGTGAGGAGACAGCAGTAAGTTTCGCCTGAGGGTCGTGGTTGTACTAACTAGTATATTCAACATCAAAGTGGTACTCACGAGTATTAGACCCAACATGAACCTCCTACCTCAGTTCGCCTTGCAATCCCACAGTTAACTCAAGATCGTTGTCCTTTCTCCATCCCTTCGATAGATACAGGTTGCCATTCAGCAATAGGCTTGTCCCAGTCACACTCAATCCGACACAAACTCAATACGGCAGAGTTCGATCTCTTTAGTGCTGGATTCTGAGTACTGTATATAATTCTCAAGGCGCACTGTTCGGCCATATCTCTGGCACGGTAATAGTAGCTGTAGAAGAAAAGAATTCGAGATTTCTTGTTTATATTATTAGTGTAGTAGGGTTTTTATTTATGCAATTAAATATAAGACAGAAAACTAGCGCAGCGACGGCCCATAGTGCCTCAGTACAGCCCCTTCCATGTTTTGCTATAATTATGTAGATATGCTATAGAAAAAAGGGTAACGGCCGGTCCGATCTGGAGTTCAGAGTTAACTAACATACGAGTTACTTAATAAAGCAGTTCAGTGCTCTTGCTTCCACAATAATCTAAACTTTAAACAACCTAAAATTAAGCACCTAGGCACCAAGCAGGAGCTTAGTCTCTTCATTGGCCGGTAAAGTTCTAGGCTAGAAATAGCACTACTGGTCCCGTTTAGTGGAGTCCATACTTATGGATGCCTAAAAAGCAAAAACTGCCCAAGAATATAAAATCAGAGATCGCAACATAAAGGACTTGATATTTCCTGACATCTTCAGCACTCTTAACTGCGTCACAGCCACAATGCCACCTTATCCTCAAGGCCCAGCTCTGACATCCGCTCAGGAGAAGCTCCTATGGGATAACGATGTCGTCAGGAACCTCACCGAAGAGCAGTGGAAAGCCTTTGGGCAATGGGTGGGAGCGAATGACCCAACGCCCCTGGAAGCAAAATACTGGATCACCAAAGAAAATGATCTCGATCTCAACGTCTTTTCCTTACAGACCTTGGCTTTGCTCGTCAAGCACGCCAAGTTTGCCTACTGCGGGCAATCTTCCAAGAGCTTGGAGCAATCTTATACGGTAACAAACACCTCGTCAGTGATCAGCGTTCTTAATTACTTATACATTGATTAATACAGGAAGATGACTTAATCGTACGCAAACCAGGCTTTGGTTTACCTCTCGATCACATGCCTGATGAGAAAGACCGGTTCCCCACACTGTTTCCTGATGATGATGATGGCTGGAATGCTGTTGTCCTTCTTATCCGGGAATGCTGTATGCTGAAATTCATAGATGAACTGTCTGATAAACCAAGGTGGTGGGAGAAGATCAACAATCACGAAATTGCGACTAAATGGAAAAGGGAAGCTCTGGCTATGGACTGGAAATCCTACCTCCAATATGCTGACTTTACTTCCGCTATGGCTGACGCTGTAAGTTAATTATGCTATTTTCCTATCTTGAGATATTGACAATGGTGCATAGTGTATTCAAGAACTACGAATCAAAACAGATCTATATCAGAAAACGGGTCTTATTCCTGTATATGATTATGCCGTCGCCGCGCTTAAATCCGATACCATCATGACCGCTGAACTAGCAAAGTCCCTCCAAGAAGCGATCAAGGTATTGGAGGACATAGCACCCGGGAAACAGGACTGGCATCCGGGGAGTCATGGGAAAGTCCTCAATCTCGTTCACCCCTCCCTCTGGCCTTTAACGTATGGCCGGTCTAGAATCCTTTTGGACCGTGTCATTGGTTTGAAGGATGCCTTTACTGCTGAGGGACAAGCTGTCATGATCCGCACACCTACCGTTGTTGGCTTACATGGACAAAGTTTCAGCAACTTTTCCCAAAGATTCCAGTGGCTTCCTTGCGATGTTTTACTGGACCCTGCAACAGGTAGCGTCAAAATCGCGAGTTATATCAACAATCTTCATCCTCAAGAGCACGCACACTTGTACCCTATTATCGAGACTTTCATCAAAAAGTCCTTGCCGGCTTGGGACATCCTTTATCGCTGGGAAGATGACTTCGCCGTACAGCGGCTTCAGACGGAAGAAGCAATACTTGATTGCCAGGCTGAAGAAAATTTTAATGGTGGCTGCAGGCCGTGGGACCGACCTCTGGGCCAGAATGAGGCACCAAGACACCCTTATGAGCCTGGGGGTAAGAAATATGAGGATGACTCTCGTTGGTCTTTGAGTGACATCGACGACGTGTCTGACACATCCGAGTTTTGTAAGGAATCAAGGGACAAAAGTTTCTCTAACCAGGATGAATCTGACCAGGATGACTCTGATCCAGAGCATGGCTACTTTGAGGGATCGCAGCGGAGGAAACTAGACGAGGCGTGGTTCAAGTCAACACACAGCGTCAACGTTCCTGATGCGGACCCAAACGCTGCTGGTTATGTCAAGATCACGCCTGGCGATGTCAAAACCACTGGCTTTTTCAAAGACAAGAAACAGATCCAGGTCATCGTTAAGCTGGCTAATATCCACCTGACACCAGAAAGTCCTTCTTATGACGGAGGTTCATGGCATACGGAAGGCCAACTTAACGAACATATCGTCAGTACAGCACTGTACTACTACGACAGCGAGAACATTACAGACTGTACTCTTAGCTTCCGTACTAATACCGAAGATCTCTCAGACGAGATATCCTACAACCAATACGAACATGGCCCGATTTACCGAACGTTTGCAATCGAGAGAGATGGAGATCGACAGCAAGACATTGGCTCCGTGCACACCAAGGCTGGAAGAGCGATTTTCTTCCCGAACCTCATGCAACATCGTGTCTCACCTTTCAAGCTAGTTGACCGGACGAAGCCAGGCCACAGGAAGATTCTTGCACTGTTTTTGGTTGATCCAGCTATACCTATCATCAGCACGTCAAACGTGCCACCACAGCAGAAGAATTGGTGGGACCAGCATCGCTTACACAATGGCGAGTCCTTGCCTGATAGCGTCAATGAAAAGGCCAGCGACGCGGAATGGCCTATGGGGCTGGAAGAAGCCAAGGTGCTAAGGCTACAGTTAATGGATGAAAGGACGTCAATTCAGGAGCAAGAATATAGTGGAGGAAGTTGGAATTTCTGTGAGCATTGATTACAGTTTTAGTGGTCTAAGATGATATAATGTTCCTCTGACACAGTAGATTGCACCAACGTATAGCAACAGGCTAAAAAGCGTAATACTTCAATTCCATTTTGATTAAACTCGTTCAACAGAAACAACCCTTGTCTTGAGTCTCTTTCGCCAACTGCGATATGGGTTTGTACGGACCCTAGTGATAGTTGTACTTGTCGAAGGCCCGTTCCTCATCAATTCATCGACTGCAGAGGAAGAAACACTGTCATAAGCGCCATACGTGAGTCCCGACTTGATCAGCTTCATTGATAACTCAAGACACTCAATGCGGTTATTCTCGGACATCCATGACTCCGGCACATTACGTAAACTGATACCAACATGCGAAAGCTGGTCGGTTCCCTGGTAGATACCGAATCGGTAGATCCTATCAGCCAGAGTTACTTGAGCTTGTTGGTGCTCCTGTCGATTGCGCCAGTCTGTTGACCAGAACTCAGGACATTGCAGAATATGACTTTTTCGAATGAGAGAAGCAACGTCAATGATATTCCATAAAGGCCGACATGTTCTAACAGGGCCTTGTGGTCGAAGAATCCAGTTGCTGATGCAAAACAGAAGCAAAGTAACGAACAATATGTAGAAAGTCGTCATGTCAACTTGAACATCGAATTCATGAGGCCCAGCCTCTTTGTAAAAGAAGAGACGAGGTGTGATGAGAAAAACAGAGCTCCTAAATGTTGAGAGTAATGATCCGAGAATGATCTTGTAATCCCCTCGTTGGAAAGCCTGCAGAATGATACTCGTGACGTTGGGGGAAATATAATCCAAAAGCATACTCTCCGCAGCTGTAGCGCCTTTTATGGTTGTTTGAGCTGAACCAAACATCCTCTTTTGTTCTTCATCTGAAAGGGATGTCGTCATATTATGAACAGGCATCATGGTGCGGTTGTAGGTATCTGCCGCCCTGAAGGAGATGGTGAACAGTTCAAATAGAAGGGACGGCAGAAAACCAAAAACCACGAATCGACCCAAAGTATCCAAGAAAGCGTCGCCAATCGCATAAGGTCTGAAAGGATGAAAAACTCTGCCACTCGCCAATGCTGTTATTGCCGCGACCAAGACCATGATTCCAAGAGACGTGGTCATGATTAGCCACCAATCGGCAATGGTGTCAATCCATATTCTGTCCACATCTGGTTTGAACTGTTCATCCCAGAGTGAAGAGTCTAGAACAATGGGTTGTTGGCGTTGGGCTTGTTGTAAAGAGCTGACTCCAGACCCCAGACTGTCATTTTGGGGAACAAACCTTACCCCATGAATGATAAGATTGGATTGTTCATGTTTCCAGTAGCCGAGCCGAAGAACAAGACTCCCTGGCCACTCGTTGGCGCCATGTCCGAAGGTGCGACGTCGAGAAAAGTCTAATACTTCCAAGCTGCTGAAGATATTGGAACCTTGTAACAGACCAACTTGTGTGGCGAGTGGAGTAGGGTCCCATTTGAGACCTGTACTCCGTTTGCGAAAGTGGAAGAATATCCAAACCGTTATAAGAAGTAGAAATAGGTATGTTCCTATACCGAGAAAGCCGAAGAAAGTTGATACGCGGATACGCCAGCCTTCGGTATCTTTCTCAAGCTGAAACAGGCCTGCCTTCAACTGGAGGAGGGCGAGACCACTGAGGGTTGAAAGAGACACCAAGGCCGTCAATGGGTCTCTGGTACTCAGTAATAGTAGGATATGATAGATACCGAAACCACCAAGAGGCACGTTATTTAATGACTCAATCAAACGATGTTTGTCAACTTCGTCAACGGAGCCTGTAATTGGCATATTTGCCATTCTAAAGTATGGAATGATACGATTGTACCATTGCACGAGACTCGTCCACAGGATATTGGTAACGACAGAGACCAATCCTGGCATATAAAGCCATAGACTCGAGTCAGACTTGAACCGGAACCAAGGCGGCTGGGTTTGTCCGAGGTAGACTAAGACTGCAAGCGTACCGATACAAAGAAGGTGCCAGATCATCAAACAAATCAGGTACCAATTCTTGAGAGCTCGAGGACGGTAGTCGAGTTTGGGGAGATGGGCTGTCTGGTGGGCTTCGTCGTCGGTGATGGGAAGAAATGTGTCTGAATCCATGGTTAGCTGACAGGGTGCAACGATAGGTAAGGGTAACTTACCAACTAGAGCCTCGGGAACATCTTCTGGACTTTGAGATGAGTTTTCGCCAGTAGTTTCGAGGCCATCTTCAAGGGATTCGTATTGATCAGGCTGGCTTATTCCAGAAGGCCTTCTAGTTAATTCACGCAGCTGTAAAGGCTCCATGACTGGATACGTAGGGAGCGCAAAAGTCGAAAGAGATTCAATCCCAGAAGAGGTGATGGGAGACTTTTTAATGCCCAAGCCGAGCCTAGCTGGCGAAATGGCCATTTCAACCTACTTCAGCTAAACCTGTAGCCAAGCCGCCGTGGCTGGTTTGTTTCAGTTCTGCATCCAATCTGGATTGACAGAACGTAGCCTGATGCTGCGTGGCTTGCAGACTCTCACACCGGACCATTGCCTTACCCGCATATTTCTCACCCACCTGAAATTGCACAAGTCTGCCAAGGTGGCAGTGGTGGGTGGCTTGGCTTTTAGAGGGAGCCAGTTTACCCGCAGCCTGATTTCGTTCAGCGCTCAAATAGAGGCCTGCGTATTTTAAATCGTCTTCTGCCAGCCTTACGACAGAAAACTTGATAATTTAAATCAATATTTTCAAATGGCCAAACCCACCATGGATAACAAAAGCGATGGCGTTATCCTAGTCATGGGAGTCACCGGGGCTGGAAAAAGCTACTTCTTGAACCAGCTCAAAAGCGAATCTGTTGCTGAAGGCCATTCCTTATATTCAGCTACACACTACCCCTTACTTCACTTCACTGTCCCTGGTATCAAACCTGACTGCATTTACAGGAACAAAGAAGTGCCAGGCTGTTCACATCACCCTTCATGGGGATGAGAAGTGCAGTATAACTGTGGTTGTTGATACGCCGGGTTTTGGTGATACGCCTCGTCTTGGACAGAAATCGTGGGCGAAATCACGGGCATGACCCTTGTTGAACAGCTGAGAGAAGACCACAATGCTTACCAGATCAAGCTGTGCAACCTCCAGAACAAACTAGGCCAGCAACAAAAGCTAAAGCCGGCTAGCAAAATGGAGACGAAGCGGCTGAAAAGTGAGATCAAGTCCACTGAGGAGGTTCTAGACGCTATAAGCAGCTCTGTAGGTAGCATGAGCGTTCGACCTGGTGCTCCAATACGATAGCGAGTAAAGCAAGCTCTGAGGGAACATAGCAGGAAAGCCCCGGTAGCGATCGGAGTGGCGCTTAATATTATCTTATTTGTAGTTAGGCTGTTTATATAGTGCTAGGCAGGCGGGCGGGGGATTGCGACCAGAAGCCTCATCACGGTATACACCCTTTTCTTATTTAGCAACCCTGCGTCTCCCTTGCAAGGATTTTGGCATTAGCTTAGATGTCAGCAGTGACAGTTCCATGCATGCCAAGGTGAGAATATTAGATGGCGGCTTAGTGGCGGGCGCGTGGGGGCTACAGGCGTGTCATTCGTCTTCAGACTTGTGATTTTCAACTGTAATGGCTTAGTATGTAGTCTAACGATATTGAAAATTTTTAAGATAGAGGAAATCTCGATCTTCTACTAAACACTAATGCCGGCTCATCTTCTTTCTAGCGCATTTAATTATTATCCTGTTTGGCGACATCAGTAAAGTAAGTACATTGTATAGAATCAGGCTGTGAAACTAACCCTTGTAATCCGACAAATCAGGCTGTCACTCGATTGTATTTCAACTAATAATAGATTAGCAGCTCGTATATGCATGTCTCGGTCAACCTGCAGGGCGGAGCAAATGCGAACCGGCGCGCAAATAAGGCTCTCTCAAAGACCAAACGAGGTGAACTCAATGTATTAGAGGAGGGCAGAGCCCTAATCCGAGCTGTACTTGTAATACTATGTAAACTTATAAAATTGGGTAGCGCCTGTGGATACTATGTTAGTTTGTACGGTAGTGCAACAGGCAGTGCGGCCTACTCTTCAATTCAAGGAACTCTATCCTGCTTTACCAGCTCATGAAGCCTATGCCATTACTGCGTACCGTGATGTGGTCGTCTCTTGCAGACAGAAGGATTTAGCGATAACTCTCAAAGAGCAACAAGAGCTAATCAACGACCTCATTGCAAAAAGGGAGTCCCTTTCGCAGCAACTGGAAGCCGAGCGGCAACAGCGCCAGAAAGACCTTGCCTACTGGAGAAACCGCACCAGGGAAGCCGCAAGTAAGAATGCTAATCTTGTCCCTGGACTGCCTCTCAGTTAGCCAGAAGCCGAGCTCCGTAACGAGTGGCGGAACCTGGCCTTTGTTGTGAGTAAGGAACTTTATGGATAACTACTTTAACAAAGTGAGCACTAATAAACTTGAGGCTTGAGGGAAAGAGAACGGGATTTCCTTCGAAAGATAACCCCGACCTATCAACAGGTCGTGGCGGGGAGGCGGTCAGGTCTTGCTATGGTTGAGGCGACTGTTTGGCATGGCCTCTTCAGGGCGGTGTTTGGGGGCCTCAGCCTTAGTTTTGATATGTAATAGACTATGAGCCCTCTCTAAATCCCGCTACACCGCTATCAGTCTTGGCCCAGCTCTCTTTCTGTCTTATATATATCGGGTTTCATAGCACTCTTCAGGTCTATGGCATGTAAAGATCATTCGTTGTCTTCAAATCGTCGATCCGACGCGATCTGGCTTGGTTCTTGAGGCTTTACTCGGCGTCCTCCTCTTTACTCATTGACTTTTGAGCGTTTACCCATTTCAATTTTAACAGCTTTATCCGTACCTTTAGCGGAATTCAATAGATTAGGGCTTGTTTCTGTTTCTACAGGTTTATAAGATAACGAAAGGCCACCATGTGTCGAAACCGATGCCTAGAGCCACAAGACAGCTATCAGTTTAATTATCCGGGAGGAGAGGCAATCAACAATTATCTGGGGGAGGGTACTGAGTTTTGCTATCCCGGTAGCCACCATGGAATTAAGATAGTCATGTCATAGTAGTCTGACAAATTATTCACCAAGTTGAGATTCAAGCAGGCAATCAGTAGTGAAATAACAGGTAAATTAATTAGCTAGCAACCAGACCAGAACAAATGAAATACCCTTAATCTATCTATATCATAACCATCCTATAAAACCCATGAACCGACAGTTGACCATTTAATTGATGATAATGCGCTGGGACTTGGGAGTAGCCTTGGGAATGACTATAGTCAAAAGACCATCCTTGAGGTCGGCAGTGACCGCGTCGTGGTTGATATAGGTGGGGAAAGTGAAGTAGCGTGAGAACTCCTTGCTATAGCCAGAGCGTCTTGGCTCTTCAGGCTGCTCGGGCTGCTTCTCCTGTGCCTTCTCGCTGAGAGTCTCAGGCTCCAGCTGGCTGACAGTCTTTGACTTCTCTGATGCGTGACTCAAGACCTCAAACTCGTCGTCATCGACATCATCCTCGACAGTGGCCTGGTAGGAGCTTCTGCTTCGGGTGTCTTCATTGTCTGAATCGGTGACTGAGGCGGGAGCAGTCTGCTCGGTGGTTGTTTCAACTGCCTTGGGCTCTTCTGTGAATCGCTCAACCTTGCCACTAACGACAAGCTTGCGAGGCTCAGGGAACTCGACAGTGACGTGCTCCTTGTTCATGCCGGGGAGCTCGCCATAGAGAACGAAGGAGTCCTCAGTCTCATGGGCCTCGAAGCGAGGCTCCCATGGGCGGGAGTTCACCCGATAGGCAGGGCAGGAAGCCTGAGCGCGGCTCTTTTGTTGAGGCTGGCACTGGCGCTTTCGCTGGGGCTGCTGAACGGACTGATCAAGCTCCCGGAGGAGATGATAGAGTGGGTTCTGAGGAGCCTGGATGTTGTAGAAAGTCTGGGGAAGGAAGAATGCCATTGTGTTGATGTGTTTTGTTTGTGAGTTGTGAAGGGTGATTGATATGTTGGTTCAGGCTTTTGATTGGCTGAGCAGAGGCGATTTGTGTTTCTAGGCTTTGTTGGATTGATTGAGCAGTGAAGAGATTGAATTCTGATGATAAAAAAAATTACCAAGGACGTCGGAAGTGATTCATTTATACATCGATATTCTGCGATTAACAATTAGGCAGTGCGTTCTTGCGCAAGCGGTTACTCACCATATGGAATTGCCATGATCTTGCCCGAAGCATCGAGAAGGTTCCGAACACTTTCCCTGGCTGAGTAAGACGTCATTTGTCAGTTCTCGGTACCAACACTAGCCACTGTGGCTGCTATGGCTGCCTGTAAATCCACACCTTGAGCCTGAACCAATGAAACTGAGTCAGCATTGATGACAAATTCGCTTCCCAGATATTCCGTGTTAATGCCGTCCGGACTTTATGTCAAGCCGTGATGAGCCTACCCGATACAAATGCAATGCGAATAATAAGACGTAAGAAACGCATAGGCATGTGTATAATATAGTTATACTATTGTTTTTTTTGAATTATTTTCTACCTTCTTTACTTGTTTTAAGAACTCTGTACTGTAGCTGTAGATAGCTAGAGCATTTGGCTTAAAAAATGCTCTTTCTTGTTTTGCTAACAAATATCAGTCTAGGTTTAATGCAAACCAAAGATAGCACCTTGCTGTCCACACACTATCAAGAGTCTCCTGCTTCAATACCATCGTCAATGGCAAAAGCACCACTAATACATTTCAATCCCACACGTGAAAACGTGCCAGAGAGTTATCTCCATCCACTTCTGCAAAGTAAAAGTCCAGACTGCTTCCAAAATGGTAAGAAAATCCACCGCGACCTAAACGGAATAGTACTGAAGAATCCTTCCAGTAAAATAAAAAGATAAGCGACAACATCCCAAAGCAGCAAGCGTCGCTCGGCATAATTCGTCACCTTTGTCTCTAGCATATCGATAGTCAGCGCCATAGATTTTGTTTATAGCACTTAGCTTAAGCCATACCGACAACATGCCTTCTTACACCGAGCTTTGCAGATAAAGCTAGGGGAATCTAGACTTGTGGCGTATGTTTGTCTCAGAATGTGGTCTGATAATAAGACTTTCAGCTTTCAGCTTCGGTGGACTTTCAATTGACGTCCCGTTATCCTTCTAAATTATAATCTCTTGGCTTTCCACTAATTGTGTCAGCACATCGTATGTCCAAAACACAAATCCCAACTATTATACGGCATTTTTCTGTCTGAGGTTTTTACTCCTGCCCACGCCATGGAGATCGTTGACGGATCCTCGCTTTACCAGGGACCTGGTTGCAACTTGTCTAACCCCAAGTATGGTTACGACTTTGTCATCTCAACTACCCAAGCTAGTATAAATTCGGATCTGTGCTTGTACCTGCACAACAACACTTTGCCTTGTAACTATTTTTGCTTCCTCTCGGTATGTTACTCAGTCTCGCAATCAGATATCCTTGGAGGGTATGCTGCTGGCTGTGAAGCAATCTAATCTGGTCTAGAATCCCTCAAATGCGAATGCAGTGGTCCCAGTCACCTTGGAAGACCTTGTTGCCAAAACAGGCGGGGTTGATCCCTTCAAGATCCCAAGGGATACCCCGCATACAGACCCTCAGGTTCAGGCGCTAACCAAGGTGGGATTCGCCGTCGGTGTCAAGATCCGCATGGGGCTTCCTCCCGGTGTAGAGCCCAAGGATCTCCCTCCCATTCTCGAGCTTGGCGATGTTGCCAACTTCACCACTTTCAATATTGTTTGCTCCGACTTTCATGTCGTTGAGAACGAGCTGGGTACACCAGCCAGCCCCAATGGTAAATGGAATGTTTGGAAGCAGCCGTCTGGCCATCCATGGACTCTCAAAACATGGGTCAGCCTTGTTCATGCCAGTCTCGACAATCAGTTGAACGGCTCGGAGCATTTTGCTCGAAACCCAGCCAAGAAGCAAAGACTCCTCAAAAGGCTTCAGAACATATCCAGCACGTCCTTCAGTCTGCAACAGCTGTTGCTGGATATGGATAACGCGACGGTTCAGAATGTTCCTGTCATTGAGGGCATGAAGCCCGGCAGTCGAGCTCATCTTGTTGTCTCTGGCCAGCTTGGGAACATCTGGACAGCATTCACCAAGAAGTGCCACTGTCCTCCAATTTCCGTTGTCGCTGTTCCCCAAACATCATCAGACCCTTCTAAACTCCATCTGAAGTCCTTCGACCTTCAAGTTAATCGCATCAAGGACAGCAATGGTGATGCGGTTAAGAATCCTACCAAGGAACAACTTGCTGCAACCACTCTCGATTACCGCTGCACTACTAGTGGTACACAGCAACCACCTGCTAAGCATTTCTCTTGGAATTGGATCGAGCCAGCTAGCGTCAATTCCGAAAGTGGTGTTGTAGCCATCAAGAGACAAGTATTTACTCAGTACTTACTCGATACTATTCTTCCTCAAGCCAAGAAATACTGTATCACCACGGATCCGGTCGTAGGAAATCGAGTTTTGCGCAGCGGCATGAAATTGTGGGAGGACTGGTCCCTGCCCACGACCAACAACCAGAGCCCCAAGTCTCTTACCATGCGTGGGAGTGATGATATATGCGTCATTGCCTACACTGCTGCTGACGACCCAGACACAAGCTCAACACGAGGTTCGATATGCAGCTCAGACTATTGCCGCTTGGACGTCGTGCCTAGCTATGAGTGTAGAATCACGCTTACAGGCAACACCCTGACGATCCGGCAAGAGCTTGTTGTGAACGTCTGGTTTAAATGTACAGGCGCTGTCTTTCTCATGAGCAGTGTTCCTCGTTTTGATGAACGGTGTAACGCATATGCCGCGATCGTTGTCGATAACTATGAGTTATCAGTCGGTCAGACGGGCAGTCTCCAAATCACTCACACCAACAGGTCTTCTTCACAGACTTCCCAAGCTGGATTCGATGATACAAACTCTTGCCTCGAAACCGATAACCTGTTAGATAAGATAAGAACCCCTTTCACAGCACCAGCAATCTTTGACTTCACTTCCATCAATGCAGCAGCGTTGCAGAACTTTATCTTCCCTGGAGGAAAGGTGTTTACTTATAAGAAAGTCAGAGCAGCGCCGAGTGGCGATCTCCTCTGCAGTCTGACCTACGTGGACCCCGACGAAGCGATCACTTCTCCAGCGATGCTCAAGGTATGTCAAGGAAACGCAAGATCTAATAGCAGATCATTCTAACTAATTCTGCAGATCCCAGCAGCGAAAGTAAACGATGATGTCCAGCCCGCTCCAATCGCTGTATCCACACCAGCTTCGGCTACACCACCTGCCTCCCTGGCATTTACGACTGAGATGATGCAGAACTACGTCCCCGGCGAGATTGTCAATCCTTCTGGCAAGTTTGAGGCCTTGCAGACACAAGATGGCCACTCGATTCTGTTTAGTCTCAGCTCTGCAAATGTGTTCCAGGCCATCGTCGAGCAGAGCGGAGCCAGCTCAACGGGATGGCGAATAGTCGACCTCTCGTCCAATACCCTCAGTTCCGTCTTTGCCAGCGACAAGAGTGCGGTTGTCAAAACATTTGACGTCAACCAAAGTGCTGTAGATGGTACTATCAGCCTGGCTATGGTTGTTACTTCTGGAGGTACAGATCATCTGCTATTATCTCTGTACAATCACAACTCAACCGCTGCGTGGACTCCGACGCCAAATCTGTCCTGGAAATCAATTCCGTTCGAGGCTGAATCAGCTTCTAGTGCTGCGATAGTCATAGCAGGTGTCATGTTTGCCGAGTCGGATGCCACTCACAAGCAGCACATTATTGTTGACATCGACCGCTCAACCTCTGACGCAATCAAGCAGATCTCTCGATTCTACGTCAACCCGCTAGCAACAGACAAACACTGGACCTCACACGATGTCCCGGTAGATATTCAAGACGGCAACTATCAAAGCTGCGTTGGTAGATTCCAAAACGAACTCGTTGACGGAGTCTTTACCTGCGGTGTATCTGGAACCTCTGGCCAACTTGTCTATGTCCCAATCAGCAACGCCTTTGGCTCCGGCCCGCCTGCATCACGCACTCTCAGCCTCCCAGGCAATGTAGCAGCATCGGCAATCGCAACTGCAAGGGCATACAACAACTCGACAGACTTTTATGCCATTGGTGGTCAGACTCTGTTCTGGTTCCCTGCAAACAGCCAGGCAGGTCAGTCAGTTGCCACGACAATCTTCAGCAACAGCATATTCCAGGGAACGACTGAGCTATCAGCCATGACGCACGGCGGTGTTACGACTATTTGGGGAAAAAATGGCAGTGATCAGATCTACTACACCTCTTGTCCCAATACACAGCTTGGCCTGGCGGTATCTTGGAGCACACCTCTCCCGCTGATGAACGGTATAGAGAACATGTCGGCCTTTGTCAATCGTACCGGGTACAGCAACACCATCTTTGCTTCTGGAGGAACCTCCCTTTGGCGATTAGTGCAGGCAACAGAGACAACTGCTAAGCTTTGGCGTCAGGAGTCTCTTGTTATTGAGGCACCGCCACAAACCAAGGCAATCGCTTTCAACTCGTACACTACCACCATCCAATTTGCGGACAACAAGAATATGCCTGCAGGTGATGTCAGTGTCTCTGTCACAGCGCCTTGTCGGACTCCAGTTTACATTAATGGCTTGTACTACGTCCTGAGCTCAATCCCTATCACTGTCTCCGCGGACAAGACTGGTACTTTGACAGTCGTTGAGAACACGCACAACACTCTCAACGGAACATCCATCACTGTTACATGCGGCGGCCACCCAACAGTCATAGATCCATCACATAAGCATTTCCAAAAGATCACTTCCCTGAATACACCCACTGCCTTGAGCGCAGCCACGATCCCCAAAAATGTCGTCGCAGGAGGTACATCTGGTCCCTCAGTTACAGCCCCTCTTGTCGATCCATCTACTTCGTCAAATGACACACAAAGTGCTGCAACTACCTTGGGTAATCTCAACACTGTCTATGGCGCCATCAAGAACCCAAATGCACCTCTAAAGGTCTCACCCAAGCCAGTCCCTCCTAGACCAATCCCAGAGCATCACCCAAGTTCAGGTCTTTTCGGTTCTATCTGCGACAGTTTCGAGGATATTGGGCATGCGATTGAGGCTGATGTTGGGGACATTTTCCACGCCCTGAAATCAGCAGCCGAAGCTATCGTTCATATCGTCAAGGAGGCAGCAAGCGATGTGTGGCATTTCGTAACCACCATCGCAGGCAAGGTCTACCATGCCGTACTCAGTACAGTTGATGCAGTTGTCGGTGCTGTCGAATGGGTTTTTAATGCCATCAAGACGGTGATCCAGGATGTGATCCGTTTCTTGGAGCTTCTCTTGGATTGGGAGGATGTCACCCGCACCAAGAACGTCATCGCCAATATCGCAAAGCAGTTTATGCAGGGTCAGATTGATAAGATTGCCTACGCAAAGCCATTCTTTGACCAGGAGATGAATGGCCTTGTGTCCATGATCAACAAATGGGCCGGTGACACAAGCTGGGCGGACACGATTGGCCAGGCTACGACCCAACCCTTAGCAGCAAACTGTCACAACCCATCAGCAGGTCAGACATCTGGCTCGCAAATGCTAGCTACCCACTACAAGAACAACGCCTCCTCTCTGACTGTTGCTGAAGCCGACACAACGGATAGCGGGGTAGAAGAGCTTGTCGACAATCTTTTAACTGCTCTGGAGAATGAAGGCAAGACGCTGTCAGCAGCATACAACAACTTGAAGACCCTCGCTCACAACGTCTCGTCTCAACCTCTGCAAGACTCCTTAAAGCAGCTTCTCGCAATCATTGCCGATGTCTTTATCTCTACTGTTGGCAACGTTGGGGATGCTATTCTAGATCTTCTGGCGAGTGTCGCCAGTTCCGCCATGCATCTTCTCGACGCAAAGTTCCACATTCCAATCATTTCAGATATCCTCAGTGATCTCGGTATAAGCGAGCCTTCCCTGTTGGATCTCTTCTGCTGGATAGCCGCTGTTGCATATACAGTCGTCTATAAGATCGCCCACGACAGCGCCCCGTTCCCCGACAACGACGACGTGAATGCACTCATCAATGCCGATAGCTGGCATACACTCCAAACCATTCTGGGTCAACCGCCTCCCCAAGAAGAGATTTCCTACATGTCGCGCGCCGCTTCATACATCTGGTCAGCGCCGAAAGAAATCAGTGCTTCCACCAAGAAGGATATTTACATCTGCATGCACAGCGTCGGAGGTATCATTGATGTCCTGAATATATTTGTCATTCCGATTGAGGCCGATGGTTCTTCAGACAGCAAGCGAAACCAATTCAGTAAGCCCATGTCGGTTCTCGGCTATTTGCATATCGCTTGCTCAATTGTTGCTGGAGCCGCTGTTCCGCAAGATCCCATAGCGAACGATGTTCTTAAAGCTATGTATTTTAGGAACATTGCCGTCAAGGTTGTGGCCAGCTGTGTTCTCAAGAAGTTTATGAAAGAGCCTGATGGCAGCAACACAGGCTTTCCTGCTCTTGATAGACGCGGTATGGGAGCTTTGGTCGACGTTGTTATTGGGTACTGGGGGCTGTTCGTCAGTGCGGGTCATCTTTATGAGCTGAGCCATGAATCTGTTAGTTCCAATCGGACCGCAGCTATTCTGTCCGAGGTTGGCACGATACTAGGAGAGGTAAGTAAGGTTGCATATTGCGAAGCTGTCAATGATCCGGATTCAACTACGAGAGAGGTCCCTATTTTAGTTGTAGCTGCAGTGGGGTTGATTGAGACTGGGCTGGAGTTTTCATTGATAGCTACTGTTGATTAGTAGTTTGAGCTCATAGAATCTTAATGAGAAATAAGTATTTGTTTCAGTGGACGTCAACCCTCTGATACCTCTTGTACCTGCTTATAGTCTTGTGACTGTTTTATCTTGTATCCTGAACCAAACCCTGCATGGCCATATCCAAAAAACAGAAAAACATCTGCTTGAAATATGTTCTCTCGTTTGACTAGCTCCCGTACTCAGGCAAGTTCCCATCACAGAAGCACCAAGCCTGTGATACCAAGAGCTACAGCAGCTGCATAGAACCCAGCCTGTGCTCCCTTTCCAGCACTATTTCGGATAAAGTCAAAGCCTTCAACAGCGTACTTGTCGCTCTCGACTGTTGATAGCTGGATTCCAGAATTGTTCAGTAGCCTCGCCTCAAAGCTATGCACCGCGTCCGGTGAGATCGAGGCGCCCGTATGGTTGATCTTTTTGACGACCTCATCAGGTTTCCATTCATACGAGCCCGATGAGAGCGAATGGTTGGTTGCAAGTTCCCAGCTGAGCCCGCCGCTATCATCACTGGTACGGACAGAGAACCAGAGATCGAGTGCGCGTGCCTTTGGTTCGACGAATGGTCCGTTGTTGGCATCCCACGTGATTGTGATAGGCTTAGTGAGATCAAGTTTCTCCGAAGGGTCAGGACCAGTAAACTCGAATCCGTGGCTGGCATGCAAGAAGGCGCAGCCAAGAGTGGAGAGTAGGGGTGCGTAACGCATTGTGTATTGCGGGATGGGTACCGGGAGGACCGAGATATCGAGGACAGGATAGGCCGTAAGGGAACTTGGTACAGAATTGGTCAAGTCCAGTTACGATTACCACTTCAGAGAAATGAGTGAAATACTGATTTTTAAAAAGAAGAAAATTGAGGGTAATAAGCGAGGAAGAACGCATGTCTCGTGATCAAGCATTTATCCTGCTACAGAAATTATCCTGCTACAGAAAAGAGCTCAAGGTCTATGCACCTGTAAATCGCAGGTAATGAATTTTTCTTGTTGGTTGACCCTTGACTGTTAGGGAAGAGTTCCAATTTAAGCCCTGTCTCTTACCGCATGATGCAGAAGACGCGCTTGGCAACGAGTCGAGAACGCGTCGAATGTCACATTAGTCAGGTGGATTGATTGCCAGTAAGCAATTGGCTGGCATATTGCCGTCAGAATAAAGTTAGTAGGCGGGTGAAGGAGCACATTGATACAGGCTAAACTTGAAAGAAGGCCAAGCCACGGTGAGAAGTGAAAATATGGTGTTGGCTGTGAGAAGTTGGCTTGGCGTGAGGGGTATTGTGGATGTGTCTTCTTAGACTGAACAGCTGACAGCAGGCAATCTCACTGGGACTGCCTTGAAGCGGCCGCCAAAGCTGGGACACAATTCGTATACAACAGCGCAGATGTGACAGGAAAATGATGTATTCAGGAAGTGATGTTCGAATCTTGAAAATCAGGATCCAGGCTATCTATACTTGATCTGTAAGTTGTAGAGACACTTTTAGCATACATTGTCCTTGATTACCATTCTGCCAAATATACATCTGTGGATTTGATGTCCTCGCATTGGAGAAATACGTTGCCCTCTTCGGCCTAGTGCCAAGAATGAAATAAGAGTTATGAAGGAGCAAATGCTAGTAAACATATTACCCAGGTCAGAGTAACCTTCCTATGGCTTTGCGAGAATAATAAATTAAATAAAGATAACATTATGCTCTGAAATAAAGGTTATTACTATGCAACACAAAGCTAAGCCATTATGCCTTACTCAGTAATGGTTTCAACAGTCGTGGGTTCCGGAATTGTAGTCGTGAACGCAGTAACGCCAAACTGAGAGCAAGCCTCGTAGTAGGCTGATGGGCTATCGCAGTATGTAGCGTAGGCTGGAACATCAGTCGGAAAGATAGTCGTTGCCGCCTCGCCCTCGGCACGACGGACAATCGGATTTGAAGGGATGATTATAACGTTGCCACGCTTCTTCACTGTCATAGTCCTGGAGGATCGTCAGTTGGCTTTCTGCTAATTGATGTGAATGCTGCCTACACTTCGTAAGAGCTGACTGTGACTACATTCAAGTCCTGGCAGTCGGCAATTCGATCTGTGAACTCGGGCTCGCCATTCATATCATAAAGGCTTTCTGCACAGCTATCATCTGGTGGAGCTGTTGTTGTTGACTCGGAGCCAGAGGTCGTGGTCGCATCCGAGCTGGCGATGGAAGTGACTACGTCTGTGCTCTCAGTGAGGGCTGCAGAGGATGTTGCTTCGGCGACGGAAGTCTCGACAGAGGACGACTCGATCGACCCGATCGTGGTCGACAGAAGCTCGGTGGAAGAACTGGTGGGCTTGCAAGGTCCAGCAATGACAGTGACTGCGAGTGCAGCAAGAACGAGAGTGTTGCGAATCATATCGAGTGTAGCGACCGGTGTTGATACTCGAGATTAAAAGAGTGTATATGTCTCAAGTTCACAGCAAGAGAAAATAATTGTTGCCAAAACTCTAGAGTTAAACCGAGGAAAACAAGCAGATAAATACAGGAAAGCAGGCCGCACTACTCACCGGCTTTACCACGCATATTGTAGCCGAGCTTTTCTTTTTTAGATGTCCTCGGCTGCAATGGAAACCTCTAGTCAGGGGCAGCTGAAAAACTATTGAATGGCTAGACCTGACTTGGTGTTTTTGCTCAAACTAGTTGGACACTATCGAGACGCTACCAGATTAAAGCCAACGACAGCGCTGACCCCTGTATTTTTCCCTGCAAGGAGCTAGATACGGGAAGTATGAGATACCCGGCTGCTAACAACTTGACGCCTCAACGTAGATTGGCCAAGTTAAGCATCATGTACCCAGCACTGCCCACATTTCTCATTTGCCAACGCGCTCAGGGACAGCACTTCATAACAACCAACACATGAAAAAGTGGTTCGATGTTGATTTGAAAAGTCACCGAAAAAGTCAACTAATCTGCGTACACCTGAGGATCTCCCCAGAGTCCAGCAAGACCAAGGGGAGTGGGCTCCTCATTGCCCTTTGGGTCACATACTGAGTCGTAATCATCTGCCTCGAATTATCAACACCCTTGACTAGAAGTACTGATAGCGGGAGGTCCCGCTGCTAGCGAATTGTGCCAACAGGCAAGACATTATGATTCAGCGCCGCTCGACGCCTCTTAGCAAACGTTAGTAGCTAAAAAAACGTGGTTATTGCAGGAATACATTAAAGCTTACATTAGCTCTAGACTGAACGTAGTAAATTCTACAAGAGCTAAGTATAGCTTCTAGAGTTTATTTAGTTAGTAAATTTAATTAACTTCCCGCAGGAAAGATTCAAGCCACTTGGTTAAAATAAATATATTATAAACTATTTTATTTAATATTTACTACATGAAGTACTTTGCCTAAGTATATCCTAAAAATCCTTTATTTTATATTATACCTAAAAAGCTAAATCTAAACTAAGCGACGTAGAAACTTCGCAAATATTAGTAAAGTCCTGTAACATCCAGGTTGAAGGTAACGTACCTCCAAGCGGTCTAAACCAGACTCGGTTTGGGTTTCATCACCATTAGGTGGAGTAAGAAGGATTCGTGCAAGGTCTCGTTTGGATGCTTGTGCCTCTATAATTCTCTGGGAACATTCTTAGTTCGACGTTACATTATCGGCAGTTTTTACAATCTCACCTCCTCGAAGGAATTTTGCACAAACATCCTCAATGTTGTCACTTCTTGAGTTTGTCCAATCCGGTGAATTCGTGCCAGTGCCTGGTCTTCCAGTGTTGGGTTCCTATTCCGTAGTGAGTTCTCGAATCAGAGCAAAAGGCTACTAACATACCAGCTTGGCTCCATCAAATAAGCTCGGGAGGCTTCTGTTAATGTAAGCCTGTTTATAATAGCGTTAGTATATCAACTTAGGGAGAGAGATGGATAAGTAGCGAACCCAACTGCACCACAAGTCAAGGTTAAAAGTAGGACCCTAATCTGAGGATCATGACGAAACCTCTCGATAACGCTGTGTCTTTCCTTCTGCGCAACGGTGCCGTCAAATCTCAGACAAGGAATAGACTCATAATCAAGACCGGCCTGGATAACATTAAGTGTAGTCCTCCATGAAGAGAAAACAACACTGGAAGAAATTTAGCCATGCTGGGCTGTTATAGGATTCAAGATGACTCACCATTTCGTTTGCGGAGATTGCTTTCTAAGATCGCACAGTAACATCGCCACTTTGGAAGGTATCTCATGAGAAAGACTTGGCATGTTTACAGATAACTCTGAGAATGAGGTGTCTGTTGTGACCTCGGCGATGCAGCATGGTGGCTTATGGGGGCAGAAGCTCTCTCGGTTAGTCTCACTTTGAGAACACACAGGACATAGGAATGCAAGGCAACGAGAGAACCAGGGCTTCCCTACTTGCACTCCCTCGTCGACAAGACTTTCCATTTCGTCAACGCGAAGACCGCATAAATGACACTGAATCGTGCCTTCTTCGCGTCTAAGGTTGAACGCTTTCTGGGCTTCTGATTGCCAATCATCAGTTGATCCCTGCAAGGATGACTTCTCGTGTCGCATATGATAATGAAGACCGAGGTTACATATCATGCGCATGGCTTCAATTTTCTGAAGAATGTTGATGAAGAAATTTGGCTGCAGGGACTTGAAAGACGCGGGGACTGAGTCGTTGAGCTGGGAAAGTACTTGCATTCTGACATCCTCGTACAGTTGTCGCTCAGCTATCGTGAATTGCACCTGGAGCTGTAGATTATGAATCGGAGGTAATTGAATCACATCTTTTGGACGCCGGAGCAGGAGACAACTGGCAATCCTCTTTAACCGCTGAACTGCCTTTTCAGCATTGCCAGACTTCCACAGTCTTGAGATGTCAGCGTCAAAATGTCTCTTCTCCGAATATGGGTGAACACGTAGGAATTTAAATAGAGCCGTAAGATCAGATAGCCTATTTTGTATTGGTGTTCCTGTTACAGCCCACCTGGACACAGAATCAAGACTGCATACGGCGCGAGAGAGTTGCGAGTTGATGTTTCGAATGTAGTGAGCTGTTTCCGGGTCAGATATCCTCCTTCAAGATGGGTGTAAGAGTTCGATATACCTTCATCGAGGATGACCCTTTTCCATTTTGTTGTGAAAATGATGGATTGGTCTGTCTCTTTGCCCTTCTTCCATTCTGTCATTACAGTGTGGTATGTTGTTAAGACGATTGCTACTTGATCTAGGTCTGAAGCCACTCGTAAGCGAGACTGGTTGTGATGGCAACGCCATGGCAGACTGTTTGGGAAGCAATGTCTGTAGCCGTGTTAAACCCCTTGTACTTCTCAATCATCATCCAATCTAGGTCGTGACATACCTTTGAAGCTGTTCTTCCCAAGACCCCATCACTATATAATCATTTAGTGCTGATTTACCAAGTTCACGTGTTGAAGGGCTTTAACTTACATGGTGCAGGAACAATAATCAGAGTTTTGCCCGACGAGACTTCAATATCTACACCCGGAAGTGAAGAGGGTTCAAGGTCCTCCGCGCGGACATCGCATGCTACCAGTGCGATCATACTGAGTGTTTTACCCAGACCCATTGGATCGGCGACAATTCCTCCATAGAACTGAGGTGGTTGCTCAGCTTGCACAGCGCCCGAAACTGTGTTGTAGAAGCTTGGGACGGTTGTTAGTATGCTAATATCGAATGGTAAGGGCATGACCTACTATGGCTCATGGCCAGTATCCCTCGCTTCCCATATGTCAGTTCGACACCCATCCCATGCCCAGCCATGCTCTCTTTGTAGCAGGAATGTCAAAGCTTGCTTTTGGTGGCTATGGAGCATGAGATTAATGAGGCAATAGCGTTGTTACTTGGCCACTTACGGCTGTAAAGATGTTCTGATGGATCTTGGTTGTGGCGCCTCTGCAAGGTCTTGGTGCGAAAATATTATATCAAGTAGCTCCGAATTGTCACTGATATCAATCGTAGTGGCCAGTGGCACAGATGGGTTGCCCAATTCGAAGGTATACTTCACATCACTCGGATCAACTGATAATCTGTGGGGGTTATGGTATCGCACATTTCGCTTACAGTTGACTGGATCCTGTAGATACAGGTCGTATTCCTCGAAGAAGGAGCCGACATCCTGGAACAGACCTGGAGGTCCGTAAATAATAATATCCAATGTGCATTGTGCCGAGTAGCCTGGAATACGCTTTTCTGGGACTTGCGGTCCTGGCTTGCAAGGACTGTCCAAAGTCGAACAATGGGTTTCGAGCACAAGCTCACTCTGATAGACTAGAGCATTTGTCAAGTAGGTGAATTCGTAGCTGACCTTCCCTTCTATTGAAGCGTCGTCAGAGCCAACAAAGCTCTCTGCATCTAAGAGCTTGACGCTAAACTCAGAAAGAGTGTAGTTAACGGGAGGCCGGTATCGAGCAGATAAGCCCTTGATCTGCCGTTGGTTTAGTGTAGGAAGGATTATTGAATTCTGAGAATGACAAACCATTCCAAAGCAAACCAGTTCTGGTTCGGGAGGACACTGGGGGTTGCTGTTTGTCTCAAATTCAAAGGATGGTTCCATGAGGGCTTGGTAATTTTGCTGACTCGTCCCGACATCATCTTGGTGGATGACATGATATTGTTGAAGAATCCCAGACATTTGACCGCTTGGAAAGACGCAAGCCGGCGTGGAAAAGGCCGTTGGGGGAGCCAATGGCTGATGAATATTGTGCCCATGACCCCCGAAGTTGATGTGAGGGTTGCCGCCAATGTAGGAAGTTTGAAGAGGGGGGTTACTGTTATACGGCAAGAACTGTGGCTGCCCAACCCAGGTTCCAGAGTCCAAGGCGGGTATACTTCCAGCGAACTCGCAAAACTCCAGAGAACTGTTGGGGGAGTTAGCCTCCCGTTGCTGAATCCCAGAATTACTTGGCTGTGTTGCAATAGTATCGGCCAGATATTCACTGTAAGGCCTTTTGGATGATGACGGGAACCCATGATGTGGGAGGTTGGCCATTTCTAGAATAGAACAGATGCCAATAAATCAGAAGCTGAACGTTAAGGTTACAACCTTAATTCTAAAGGTTTTACGGGAGTCATTGGACTGTTACATAATGCTACCTTATGCGAATCGATCAACGAGCCGCCACTGGGCTCTGGCCAGTCTGCCTTGTGGCTTTGTGCCTTGTGCAGTTGGCACTGCCATGTTGGCTACTGAGCGGCTCTGGGCCGGCCATCCAGAACCAATCAATCAACGCCACGTACAACGTAATTGTTATTTTTAACCCCAAGATACTCCAGGAATGAGGCCAGCCAGCTGCACAGCCCCTACACGGCCTCGTAGCAGTTCTCACTTGGCGGTCGCTTGTGAATTTCAATGGCATTCCTCAAATAATACTTGCCATTCTCAAGGTTTTTGTATTCTCGATTCCCGTAATGTCAATTGCTATATGGATGTGCTATGATCTACTCGACAATCTGTTCAAATCCCGTCCGCCGTTCTATTAAGCCGCTAGACCTGCAACATGTCGCTTGCGCCTACGATCAATTTGGATGCCCGACGCACCATTGAAAAGGCATTTAAAGATCTAGAAAGAACGGTATCAGCTAGCGATCGCATAAGCCTCCAGGGCACAACTCTTGACGATGTACGAAAAGCAGCGCATCTGGTCGAAGATGAACTTGCAGCTCGCCAATCTCTTCGCAACATGAGAAGACTTGAGCCTCTTTTGACGGGGTTGGAGTACTACTCTAAAACAATCGAGGTCTTGTGTAACGGGACTCCGTATATGCCGTGGATCTGGGCTCCAATCAGACTCGTTCTCAAGGTAAGCTCTTTGGTTGTGTATGCTAGTCGGTTAATAACTTGTTAGATCTCCTCCGACTACGTTGAAGCATTTGAAAAAATTATAAAGGTCTATGGTCAAATTGCCGAACCATTGGCAAGGTTCCAGAAGCTCAATCGCGCATTTTATAGCGACAAAGATGTCCAGCAGACTCTCGCCACATTTTATTCGGATATCCTTGAATTTCATAAAGAAGCATATCAGTTTGTTCGCCGTGGTTGTGAGTTTACTTTGAGATATATATTTAATCATACCACTAGCTGACTTCGTGAGCCTGGCGACTACTATTTCGTACATCGTGGGGCCGTTTCCAACGGCGTTTCGATGGCATCATCCAAGACTTGAAAGCTCACGAAAAATTAGTTGACAAGATGGCTCTTGCGACGAACATTGCCGAATCCAAAGACTGGAGGAAGGAAATGAGGCAACAAATGGAAACCTGGAGACAGGAACAAGTGGATAGAATGGCAAAGGAAGAAACCGAAGAGGTCACAAGGCAATACCTTGCAATCATCAGTTACCTCAAGGTCGATGAATCCATAAACGCCAAAATCTTCGATGCCATTGCTACAGAGGCAGTTGAAAGTGTTGGGACGAGCAGCTGGATCTTGAACCAGTCCGAGATACAGGGTTGGTTAAAATGTCTCCCCTCTTCCACATTTATCCTTCTTCAAGGGCGTCCTGGAAGTGGGAAGAGTGTGCTGGCCACGCAGATTGTGCAGTTCCTCCGGGCATCTCAACAATCATTAACCATGACACATTTCTGCACATATGCTTACGAGGAGTCCATGGACTATGACAAGCTATTGAAGAGTCTTCTTCTGCAACTCATTCGCTCCGACAAAGACCTCATCGATTATGTGTATGATATGTTGCTGCGCAAAGGCAAAGTCCCCAGCTCCAAAATCGTCGAGGCACTCATTTTAGATTCAGTACGTGCCTCATCACTTGACCCGTCACGGACCAGGTACATCCACATCGTCATAGATGGACTGGATGAATGCGATCAATCAACGCAGTCTAAAGTCACAAAGCTTATGAAGCGGATGGTATCTGCCGCCTTTTCATCTGGCTCGACTATCTGCAAAGTAATGCTCTCAAGTCGCTCTTCTCCTACAATCACGAAAACGGCAAAGCAATCGCAAATAGTGTGCCTCTCCAACGAGAGCAAGAACCTAGAAAAGGCTATCGAGGCGTATGCATTACACAGGCTTTCTCTTCTCGAACTGGAGCTTTCTCAACTACAAGTGACTCCTGACGATATCTCTGACCTGAGTTGTCGTATTGCTATAAGAGCAGAAGGTATTTCCCAACCCCGTATGTTCTTGGAGTCCAGGCTGATGTTCTCTAGGAATGTTTCTCTGGTCTCGACTCGTATTAGATTACTTATCAAACAACATGTTCTTGAAGCGAGAGGAGGTTTTGTCGGCCCCTGAAGTCTTACCCCGGGCCCTACAGCAATTGTAAGAATGGCCTTTATGTCCTAGCGACAAGGAAACTGATAGATGCTACAGTTACGAGAAAATCTTGACACAGATAACCAGTCATTTTGACGAGCGGTCTCTCGAGCGTATAAAACTAATTTTGGAGTGGATCGCATTTGCGAAGAGACCTCTTCGAAAGGCTGAGTTCCGATCTGCATTGGCTTTCAGCTCCGGAAACCCGGATACTAGCGAACTAGCGCCTCAATATTTGTTTGACAGGTGCAGCCCGCTGATAGAAGAGCGATCCGACTCAACATTCGCATTCATTCATGTTTCTGTGAGAGAGTAGGCAGTTTGATTTACCCCACCTGGAGACTGATGCTAATATTTGCAGCTATCTGGAAAGCAGTGACAGCATAATGACCATTGATGAGTCTAGCAGCATTGGGTCACATGGACAAGCAATTGCAGCGTGCCTTGTCTCTGGTTTGCAAATTTTCACACCGAGCTATCCTGAACATCAACGGCAACTGAGAGTTCTTCGTGGCATTCATGCCTTCCATACTTATGCCAGCCAATATTGGGTGCATTATGTGCTTGATAGCTGCAATGCTCCCGAGACCAATCATCAATCCAATTTCTTGGCCTTATGTAGCGAGCTCTGTGACAAGTTCAACCTAGCGTCTGATACTTGTGACGGTGCGGATATTGGGACACCCACTTGCTTTGACCCACGACTGGTGGCAATTCATTTTGCGAACAGGTCCTTAGGCCTTGTAGTCCAGCGAGTATTGGAAGAAGAGCGGAACCAGTATCTAGAAGAACCGTCGCCAGAAGATTGTACGTACATTCAAGGACGCTGAGATAATATTTGCTAATATCGACATAGACTCTGTTAGTGACTTGGTTGAAGTTACGAGCCTCAAGTCGCTACTGAATAATTACCAACGAACCATACGGCAGTTGCTATCGTTGCCAGGCTGTGCAGGAGTCAGCTTGCATGATCTTGAGAGATTTAGACAAGAATTCCGAACCTCTGCATTTACTTGTCGCCTGCCTTCGTGTCGCCACTCAGTAGAAGGGTTCGAGAACCACTCTCTTCTAATTATCCATGAATCCTCACACCGTAGGATCTTATGTGAGAAAGAAGGATGTTTATATCCGCCATTTACAAACATCAAGGCTCTGCAACGACACCAGAGAAAATATCACGATTTGCGGGCGGTTAACACAAAAAGAAGGGTTATCAGAGAGGCGCCAGTGCCACCAGGAGGATCGAAACGTCGCATAACGGCGGCCGACACTATATCTCAGTCACCTGCAGCCCTCGTTACGTATCCTCAAAATGAAGAATTCGGAAATCAATCTTCTAGGGATTCCAACCCCCCAGACGCATTGCACATGTTAGAATCTGAAAGCTTTAGACGAATGTTGAACTCGTTGCCTCGGGAGCAACGAGCTATATTCGCAGAACTACCGCTAGACAAGCGTGCCGAAGTGAGGCGGCGCTGGGTTGCCAAAAGGGCAGAGGAGGAGAAAAAAAAGATACTGAACAATCCGGGGGTTCAATCTACCTAATCCCAATCGTTAAATCATGCGTTTAAGCTAAGATTTAGCTTATAAATAGAAGAAACTCAAAAGCTCGGGTTCACTTCTCACTCGACACTAACACCGCCTTCCAGATGCTTCATGGAGCCGTATCATAGCTACACTGAATAATGGCATTTATGACAAACATAATTTCCTATCAGACCGATACTCGACGGGGATATGCCATTGAATCAAGGCTATCATCGAGGTCAAGGTCTATTTGTATCATGGCAACAGGGCCCTCTGATCCCATTACTTCGTTTGTAACAGGCGAGCATCTTGGAAATTTCGATGACGTGAGGTCCCGGAGATTTCAACAAAGTCAACGATTCCGACGGCTATTTCTCGTATTCCATGATGCGTGAATGCGGGGAAGATGGCTATGGGGGCGTCGTGGAACAAGGATCACTGTCGATCACATCCACGTCTAATCATCATGCGCACTGGCGATCGATGGCACGGATAAATTGATCAAAGTCGCTTAGTTTCTAATTTAAAAGAAAAATACCGTCGGCTATTTTCGAACGGTCTTGTAATTCAGCTACATCGGCATGGCTACGCGTCGGGTCACGGCGTAGTTTCTTCAAGGAATTACCCCGTGACCCGATTGGAAGCCTATTGGCATGTGAGGTAAAACCGTTAATTGACATAGAACAAGGATTTCTGTAGATCTTGCTGCATAGAGTCCAAAGTCAAATTGGATCACTGCACATAACTCAGTCTTGTGATCAAGTTGACGTTTTACCCCCAAGGAAGTTGGGGGTGAAGGGGATCACTGAGTCTTGTTCAACTTCTATTTAACTTTGGCTTTCCTCTCTAATACTAGGTTCGATATAGCCAGACAACTTCTCCCTACAACTGGCAATTGGAAATGTATTTATTCTTTTTGTACATCTTTGTTGCTCTTGCAACCTCAGTAGGTGCCCAGAAAGGTAACTACTCAGGCTCGCGGCACCTTTGGTACAATACCCCAGGAAGCGATTTCCGGTCATCTTTACCCATCGGCAACGGGAGACTGGGTGCACTCGTTCAAGGCTCCATCTCGGAAAAGATCATCATCAACGAAAACTCGGTATGGAGCGGTACTTTCCAAGACCGGGTCAATCCTGACTCCTTGGAAGGATTTCCCAAGGCTCGCAAGTTATTGACTCAAAATGACTACACGGGAGCAGCGGGGTTTGCCAAAAGTGACATGTTTGCGATACCCCCCCAGAACAGATGGTACAGCGTCACGGGAAACCTGTTGTTGGACTTTGGGCATTCAAGCTCAGAAATCTCAAACTACGAAAGATGGCTTGATACTCTGAGCGGCAATACTGGTGTCAGCTACGATGTCAACGGAGTCACATACACGTAAGTGCCATTCAGTTAAGACATCAGGCTTTTTAGCAGATCATCAGGGCTTACAAGAGAATAGCCGGGAGCTTGTAGCCAACTTCCCTCTTGGCGTCATTGCAGCACGTTTCACTGCAAGCAAAAATGGCTCCCTCAACATCGGCGTGAGCCTCCAGCGCGATAGAGGTGTCATTAGTAACGTTGCAATTGAAGGGTCAAACAAAATCACGATGGATGTTGGAGGCTCAGGAGCAGACGCGATTCCTTTCACGGCGGGCCTTCGCGTTGTTTCAAATGATGGTACGTGCTGTGTAGCTTTGATGAAAGATCAAATAACGAACCACAATGGCTAACCAAGATACTCACATTAGGGACCATAAAGGCAGGCGGGTCTGGCCTGAACATCACGAAAGCATCCACGGTTGATCTCTTCCTGGATGTAGAAACAAGCTTCCAGTGGAGTTCCGAGTCTGCCTGGAAAGCTGGCCTTGTGGCTAAGCTAGACAAGGCAGTCAAGCGTGGGTTCGAGTCTCTCAAAGCCGAAGCCATCTCAGACCATCAGAACTTGATGCAACGCGTGGACCTTGACCTCGGATCAAACAACAGCACCTCAAATCAGCCAACAGATAAGCGAGTCAGTGCATACTCTAGTAACCCAAGTGACGACCCTGAGTTTGTTACGTTGGGTTTCCAATTTGGCCGCCACTTGCTTGTCTCTTCCTCTAGAGACACCGGGGGTACTGGGCTAGGAGTGCCAGCAAACTTGCAGGGTATCTGGAACGACATGTATAACCCTCCTTGGTAAGCTTGTTCTCCTTTGCCTTCCGTTTCGTGAAGCGAGACGTGGAATTAACTCATCTATCAAACAGGGGAAGTAAATTCACCGTCAACATCAACACAGAGATGAACTACTGGCTAGCTGAGACAACTGACCTCTCGGACACCCTGAGGCCACTTTGGGATCTCATGTATCGCAGCCGCGATAAAGGATCACAAGTTGCCACCAAGATGTATGGCTGTCCAGGCTATGTGTCGCACCATAATCTTGACCTCTGGGGTGATTCAGCTCCTCACGACAGTGGAACGGCTTATACCATCTGGCCATCGAGCAACCTTTGGCTTTCTCAGCACATGATGGAGCACTATCGATTTACTGGTGACAAGAACTTTCTGGGACAGAAGGCTTGGCCGCTATTCAAAGACATCGCGTCATTCTTCGATTGCTATCTCTTTAGATTCAACGGTCAATGGACTTCTGGACCTTCGACTTCGCCCGAGAATGTTTTTATCATTCCCAAGGATGGGTCAAAGGCTGATAGCAAAGAGTCTCTCGATATTTCCATCACTATGGACAACTCTCTACTGCGCGAATTCTTCTCCAACGTCATCGAGGCTGCAGGCATCCTTGGCATAGACATTAGCGCGGACAAGGTCCTTTCAAAGGTGAAGGGCTACCGAGATGGTTTACGACCAACCCAAATCGGCGCTCGAGGTCAGATCCAAGAGTGGCGCAAAGATTACACTGAAGCTGAACCTGGACACCGCCACTACTCACATCTTATCGATCTCTTCCCCGCCAAAGCCATGTCCCCTCTTCTCAACAAGACCCTTGCAAATGCAGCCCAGAAGAGTATTGAGCTGCGACTCGCTGCAGGCGGTGCGTCCACTGGCTGGTCACGCGTGTGGACAGCAGCACTTTATGCTCGGTTGCTCAACGGCGACAAGGCCTATGGCAACATTCAGACTCTCCTTGGTCGCCATCCTGCACCAAACCTGTTTCACAATATCGAGCCTGGTCAGGCATTCCAGATTGACAGCAATTTTGGTCTGGTTGCTGCAGTGGCGGAGACTCTGGTCCAAAGCCAAGCTGGTGTTGTGCATATCTTGCCTGCCCTGGGCTCCCAGGTGAAGACTGGTTCCGTTTCTGGACTTGTTGCTCGTGGGGGCTTCCAGGTAAGCATCGTTTGGAAAGATGGACTTCTTGTGGAAGCGAAAGTCAAATCTAGACTGGGCAATACTCTGAAAGTGAGGGTTGCAGGCGGATCAAGTTTTGAGATTGATGGAAAGGGAGTCGATGAGGTCGAGACCACGTCAGGACAAACATATACTATTACTCTCGCCTAGTCTCCAGCAATACACGATGTAGTCCTGTCCTATTTATAGCTTAGCCCAAGTTCTCACAATCGTTCTTGCGTATTGTCGAGCCTTTAACTATCCCCAATTTGATCTGTATCATACACTGAGCCTTGTAGGAAGAACGGCAGAGAAGCTTTATGAGTGGAGGTAAATCGTTCCAATGTGCACTAAACTCTTACTTCTGCGACTTGATTGGTTGATAAACTCCGCTGCCCTCCAAATCCGCTCGTCAATCAGTCCAAATCAGGCAAATGATCGTCAGCTCTCCATGATGCCCATATTTATCATCTCCACGCTTTGCTCTTCGCTACTTATATTCTACTTTGTCGCTCTCTTAATCCTCTCTTCTCTTTTCTCTATTAATCGGTCTTTTACTAATATATCAACCTGTCGCCACTACGACGAAATGTCCAGTGAAACAAGCTTGGTCTTTGTACCCGGCGCATGGCATAAGCCATCATGTTACCGCAAAGTAATGGAACAGCTACAAAGCCAACATCATTTGAGATGCATTCCCGTCACTCTTCCAACAACAATGGATGATCCAATGGCAACATTCAAAGACGACGTTGACGCCGTCCGTTCGGCTATCAGACAGGAAACAGAAAAGGGCCGCGACGTGATTGTCATCACGCATTCTTATGGAGGAACGGTTGGCAACAGTGCTGTCAAAGGTTTCTCTAGGCCAGCCGGGTCATCCGCATCACGCCAAAGTTCAATGCCAACACCGACGTCCAGCAAACGAACGCCAGAGACAGGACACGTTGTCGGTATTATCCCCATTGCAACCGGATTTTGCTTCACTGGGCTCACCTTCATGGACCACTTTCTCAACATAACTCCACCGTTCTTTCGCGTCAACAAAAAGACTGGCTATGCAGATCTCACAGTCCGTCCTCAGAAATTCTTCTACCACGATCTACCACCCGCCGAGGCCGATCACGCGACTTCTATGCTCACCACTCAAAGCCTCAAAGCACTATTTGAAGGCAGGGAGTACTCGTACTCCGGGTGGTTAGATGTGCCTGTATGGTTCATTGGAACTGTTGAAGATCAGGGGCTGCCTATTCTTATCCAGAGAGCTCAGATCGGGATGGTCAGGATGCTGGGTGCTCGCGTGGTTTATACCGAGCTAAAGACAAGCCATTCGCCATTCCTGAGTCAGCCAAAGCAAGTTGTGCAGATCGTGCTTCAGGCTTTCGAGTCATTCACTGGCACAAGAGCAGACGAAACTCCAGAGACGCTCGAACTGGAAAACAGGCCATTCATTCCTCAAGTGAGCCTTTGGCAACCTACAACATGGTTTCGGTACGGACTGCCGCTGGTTGTTGGCAGTCTTGTAGGCAGCACTATACTGTTGTATAGAAAGGTCAAGAGCTTGTGGAGCTTTCAGTCCACGGAGACAAAGACGGACTAGAAAAGTCGAGACCATAAAAATGTGGATAAAGAAAGAATCTCCAATCAATGTTTAGATTACAGGCTGCTGGTTTGTTGGTCGCATGTTTAGTTTCGCGTTCTCTTAGACATTTTAGAGAGTTCAATCGAGGATTTATCACTTTCATTGCATAAGATGCAGCTGAATTAATGTCCTTAGCTGCGCCACGTAAGTTGTGCATATTATTGCTGCCCTTTCTTATACAGGCATTTCGCTTATGTACGTCAATGAACTGTACATAGATCATGACATGATCTGATAAAAAATGGCTGTTACTCAGCCCACTGTGATGCAACGTCAGCACAGCTGGTCATTGGCGAGGCCAGGGTTCCCCTCTCCCTCTCACGTCCACTCAATTTAAACTGTCAAAATATCTCTCGCAATCATCTTGGTTCAGCGTCGCATTACGATAGTTCTTCATGTCGTCGCCAAAGACTAAATCACCGGCTGGGCCCTCATCTCCGGCTTCTGGGCCCAAGTCGACACCGTCTCCACAGACCGAACTTATTCCCGCCGCAGACAACGATGACGTGAGGTTTTGCGAAATGTTCTGTACCAACTACTATGCTGACGTGCTAGAAAGGATGTTCGAGATGACGCCGACTCAACACTTGAAACAGACGCGTAAGATTTACTACTACCAGCATGATCAGTCCATAGTGATAACACTTTTTAGTGACAGCTCAACTGCCTCTGTTTCTTCAAGCATCCTCCACTACAGAAGTATTCAGGGTCGCACGTTCCATAGCGACAAGTTCGTGACTGAGTATTCCTTTCCGAATGATGAACAACAACTCGAGTCTGTTGACATCAGGTGAGATTCAATATCCTCAATCCTACCTCCTTCCTACTGATTGCAATCCCAGCCACCACTACTTGACGGTTCTGCTCGATGGTCAGTTATATCTGGCACCCATTGGAGACAACGTCCAGGTATGTGAATAAGTCGTATTGAGGTCAAGAACTGTCGGCATTGACATGTGAATAGAAAGCACTTGACGTTGGCACGGGAAGTGGTAAGTCTCTGTAGAGTTGGTTCGTGATCATAGCTAATCAGCCGCTTAGGGATCTGGGCAATGTACAGTAGCTACAAGCTCCACCAAGCGACGCGATGCTGACAAACTCGCAGAGACTTCGCAGATCAGTTCCCCCAAGCTGAAGTGACAGCAACCGATCTCTCACCAACACAGCCAAAATGGGTCCCCCCAAATGTACGTTTTGAGATCGACGATGCCACCGAAACATGGACCTGGAAAGACAACACCTTTGATTTCGTCCACATGCGTTATCTCTTCGGGGCTATCCAAGACTGGAATGCTTTGTATCAACAAGCATACCGTGTTTGTACGCCTGGCGGTTGGGTCGAGTCCGTCGAAGCCGACATTCATTTCCGCAGTGACGATGGCACAGCTGAAGAACAAGAGGTCTATAAGTTGTGCAACAAGTTGTATGAAGAGGGCGGTAAAGCGATTGGTCGAACGTTCTTTGTGCATGACTTGCAACCAAAGGGATTCGAAGAGGCGGGGTTTGTGGACATCAAGACAGCGGACTACAAGGTGAGTTTGAAGTTGATCTATGAGCTCTCGCAAGGCTGATTGTCTGCGCAATTGTAGATTCCAATTGGGGATTGGCCCAAAGACCCAAGGCTGGCCGAGGTTGGCCGATTTGTCAAGCTTACATTGGAGAATGATATTGAAGGTATGCTGAGTCTATCCTTTATCTCTGTTCTATACTCACACGTTGTTCAAGGATATACTCTGCTGTTGTGGAATAATGTGCTGCAGTGGCCAAAGGATGAGTACCAAGTGTTCCTGATGGGCATACGAAAGGCCCTTCGCAACCGCAAGATACATGGTTATTTTGTAGTGCGCTATGTATATGGCCGCAAGCCGGAATAATTATACGGCGCTACAGGACAACTGAAGCCTCTGTCTTGCCTTCAATATTCTGGCTACTTCCTCGACCTATGCCGGACGGACCTTAACACGGTCGCAAATCGGCGACAGTCTACTAGAGCCTTACTTTAAAGACAAGATATAGCTATAGCTACAGAAAGAAAGAAAATGCAAAAAAGCAATAACTTAAAACTTATTTTGCAATTTTCTGGATACAAGATGCAACTTCCTCAGGCATATTAATAAACGGACTATGTCCTGCACTGATCTCCTCAGTATTGATATTAACACCTTTCGCCGTCTCCTCAACCATCAGCTTCTGGATATGAATAGGGATCGCAGCATCCAAAGAGCAGTAAATGTACGTTGTCGGCACATGCCTCCACCCTTCATATGTAAGAGGTGTATGGAAGACCTGGTAGCTATGTGGCTTTAGAACAGGTACAATCGCTGCGATCTGTTCAGGCGACAAGTCGTTATAGAAGATTGCCTCCGGGGTAGATGCCTCGACGGAGAGTCTGTCGTCTGAGATAGACCACCATGGGAGGTCTTGGCCGCCGAAAGCAGCAATCAAGGACTTGTCTTTCGGGATGATGAACGAGCAGCAGAGCACAAAGTGTGCAACAGCGCCTCCAGGCCCAAAGGCGCCGATTGCCTCTGCGGAAGGGATGCCGCCATACGAGTGAGCAACGAGAATAACCTTTCGGCCCTTGGCGGCAGCTTGGGATATGGCCTGTCGAATGGCCGCAACGTCTGGGGCGAAGTCGGTGAGGCTCTGCTCTTCACCAACTGAAGGAAGGTCGACATAGTCAACGTTAAAGCCAGCGTGCTCGAGGATGTCACCCACCGCCTTGAAGCATCGTGCTGGATGCCAAGCGCCAGGAACAAAAATAACACAGAAAGCTGAAGGATCCATAGTGTCTTATAATTATTTGGTGGATTCCAGTGAAGGGGGAAGAGGGAACTACAATTCGCCAAGTAAAGAGTGAGAGTTGCCTATAATATACCCTCGGTACACCGTACCAAGGCAGCGGAAATCGGCTGGCGGCAGCCGGTTATGTTCTGTCGGATCTAAGCCTAGCGGGTAATGATATAGAGTTGGGAATGGCGGATAGATAGCTAGTATGGGGTATCGTTAAACTGTATGGGCTAAATCTAATGCGGGAATAGCTTGTCGAGATTCCAATGCGCTATGAGATAGCACAATGATAGCCTTTCTATTCTTGGCTGGTTATCTGTTATGCAGCATGCCCCCTAAGAGCTAGGCTTATCGCTGCGGTACGCTCTCCGCACTTCCAGACTATTACTCCGCGGGAAGGAATTGGGAACTCTTATCGCGAAAACATCTGTCGAGGCGGTATTCTAAATCATGAGTTCTGGGATCTTATGGCTTAAAATTCTGATGGTAAGACTTGTAGAGAAGACAAGTCACCATGATTGAGAAGTATCCTCTAGGGAACAAGTCTGGGGAGGACAAAAAGCCCGATCTTCAGAATATCAATATCCTCATGTACGTTCTGGTCAGTTACGCTACTTGATTGCATACAGAGGTTGGATCAGAGGCTGAAAGTACTCCAATTTAATGATAAGTGGTAGATTGTTCATTCTGGTTATATATAATTATAGCAAGCCCTTTCAGGCTCAGGACACACCTGAAGCAAATGATAATATACAGAGCTTTCGGGACTAATGTCATATCGGTACTAAAGATTGGCGGGAGGGTGCGCCAAAGGTCAGACTATCGCTTCTCAGATACAATGCAGTAAGCGTGCCAAGTACGAGACGTTCTACATGACTGCCTCGAACAGAAGACTAGAGAAGAAGACTGCTGAGAACGATGGAATAGCCTCGTATCAATTGTACTCCTGGCAGGAGGATGGCACTCACTTCACTTTCACTATTGACTAGTACAAGGAAGTTTGTGGATTCTTTAAACGAATATCTTTTTCATGCTGCGAGTTAAATGACATGTATATGTATGTATATGATTATGAGAAAGGTTTACTAAGTCAGAAAAGCGCTACTAAGCTGTAGCATTCCTTTTTCAACTCATAAGCCTGGTACAAAGCCGGACGATATCCTAGATGAGGATGTTTATAAATAGGTAGAGCCCAGTGGAAGACTCTGGGTATTAAAGTGCGAGACTGGAGAAGATGGTGACTTTGCAGAGAAGATACAAGCAAGGAGAGATCTGTGCACAGAGGTTTGGTACGGGCTAATAATTCTGGAAAGGTACGTCGGGGATAGGTCCTTGAGCTCTATTTCGCCATCTAGCCAGTCGGCATCGGTTTTAAGACTGGCGAGTCGCTGCGGTTTAATTTCAAGGGCTGTGATTGTTTTCTGCTGGAATGTTCTCTATTTTTCTAGAGTCTCACGAACTTGAATAGTAATGGGCATACCATACACAACAAAGGACTAGTTCAAGGACAAATTAACTTAATACTACCTCTTAGTATACAGAAGTAAATAATATAAAAGTATAAGGCTTAATAAATTAAGTTATAAACAGTTTTAATAAAGAAGGGGCTTAAAGACAAAGGTATTTTATTTATTATACATATCTTTTAGTTTTGTTTATTGTTTTATTAAGTCTGGCATTTGAAACAATATTTACATCACACTCAGGTAACGCACTGAGCCGTTGTGAGACATGAATAGTTTCGAGAATATCTTGTAAAACGTCATTTGTACGAGGATGCTAAATGTCATTGGGAACAAACTCATTAAATTGATTATGGGAGGATTGCGGCCTATAAGGTTAAGCTTTAGGCTGCGAACACAGGTAATGAATCAAGCGACGTTGCCAAGGTGATTCAATAGCGTTAGTGTGCATTCCGGGGATGAAATGGGTTGTGAAAACCTATCCTGAGGATTCACAGACGTCATTGGATCACATGAGAGATCACGGGATCAAATTGCATTTCAATATCGCAAATGCGCTTGGCAGGTTCAATTTAGGATGGCGTTGTTCTATGGGAACGTGACCGTGAAGAATTTCAACCGTGAATTGCATTGCATTAAGCTTGATGACATTTACGTTTTGGCGAGATGACTGCAAAGCACAGACAGTAACTTCAGTTTCTCACCTAAACCCTTCCAACTTACGTAAATAAAGTAGCCCTTCCAGTCTCAAGTCACTTGGACTTATCTGTTCATCTCATCTTCTATCGTTTACTATCAAGTATCTCTTCAACTGTTCCCAACTACCGGACTATAGGTTAGTGAAGACCGTTAGGATGCAACCTCGGCCATGTCTACCCCACCTCTTTTACTGGAGAAGACCTATCCTAAAGAAGTCAAGCCTATAGCGAAATCATGCAGTAATATCGGCTAAGCCCGAACTAGGCACCGGGTCATTTGAAACAATGAAGGGGGTAGCGTCAAGCGAGCAATGCAACGCATTCCTCGCCCCTTTTGCCCCGAACCCAAACATGGACCTGTAAACAAACACAGAGCAGCCAAACTTATGACTGCTTTCCACAGCAGCCAGCAAGAATAGTGTGTGATGCAATCGGTACCTTTGATGCAACCCTTTTGATCTCCAGAGAAAAGAGAGTCGTAAGACAATGGCAGGCAACAAGACCAGCAGCAGCAACAGCAACGATAAACCTCTGTGGCGACCGCTGGCCCATAAGCTCTCCAGCCTGAACCCGCTGCGCCGCCTCAATAAAGCCAAGTCCAAGCCCGACGTCAGGTCCGGCCACGATCACGCTGCGCAGCCCAACGACGCGTCCGACTTTCGACTTGATGTTCAGTTAAACGGCCTCGAGAGCCTTCGTCTCCCAAGTAGTTGGCTCCTCCAGTCCAAGGACGCCGACAAGCAGCAGAATGTCGACGCGCCGTCAGCGAGACTTGGTCATCACTTTTCGCGGAAGCCACTTAATCGCAATGAAGCCTCTCGACCCTTGACTTTTATCGACAGTAGCGATGCAGACCAACATCAAGCTCGGGCATCGGCGCTGGAAGCCCTCAACAGTCCAGATGCGTCGACAGCGCCCAGTATTTTGGACCGTGGTCGGCCAGTCGAGGCCAGGCATTTAATTCACCAGCCGGTCAAGAACCTCAAGAACCATCGCAAGTCATTACCTCTAGACCTGGAGACTATGTTCCAGGCTCCTAACGAAGATCACGATTCAAACGCACTACGCACCGCCACTATTCGCCTGGTGCCGAATGAAAGCCTCATCACCACGCCATCTACGCCATCTGTAAAAGAATCACCAAGATGGACTGCAGAGCGTGAGGCACGGTTAGCTATGCCCCCACCACCAAGACCACTCAGCACCAGCCCAATCGACTCGCCATCTACCTCTACACCATCCAAGGCCATTCAAATCCCACGAAACCCTCAATTGGCATTAAAGAGACCCACCAGCCTCGGACCTTCCCCCAAAACCGCCGAGTCACCCTCCTCAGAAACCCAAACCCCTCTCGCCAGAGTCAACTCAAAGCGACCAGGCGCACTGAGCGACCGCCTCGCCTGGATGCGCAAGCTCGAAGAGAAAGACACCACGAAACCAAACAACGACCTGACCGTGCTTCAGAAACGAGCTGGCTCCGTTTCCGACAAGCTCGCCATGTTCGAGAAGAAGAACCTCTCCGTCACATCCGCATCCTCCAAACGCCTCCAACTCCCAGCGCGCAACACGAGCAGCCAGTATTCCGCGTCGGTGCGCGAGTCCATCTTCTCCGCGGATGGTAGTGCGTATGCCCCGTCGCCTCGCACGTCGATGGACACTGCGCGGACATCCTCTGTTATGAGCTATTACGATGATTCGTTCCGAGAGAAACTCGAGTCAATTGTTGGACAAGAGCCTGAGGCGAATAAACAAGCTGAGGAGTGAAAGAACTTGGACGTCCGCTCAGTGCTCTTGTTGGCGGTTGATGAGATTATTACAGATCAGAATGAAGATGATTTAGAATGTATTTATTGATATTATTAGAGCAGGTTTCTTTCATACGATGGCGTTGATGATTTACCTTAGATATGATTTGAGAGTTGCTTAGATTCTCTTTAATATACTGCACGCAATGTGTCACTTACATCGAGTTGTCTTTGCCATATTTAGTTATTCAGCTACATACATGATGAAGAGACAATAAGTGCTGCGTTAAACCAATTGATGAAGAACATCCTTTCCGTCCAACCATCTCTCAACATTCTCTGCCTGTTCAGCATACCAGCTATTCATGATACCCTCCTCGACGTACCCCATATGAGGTGTCACCAGAACCCGACTCTTATTACCCCGTCCCCAGTCCTGGGACCGCCATGGACTATCTGCAGGGAGAGGCTCGGTCTCAAAGACATCCAGTGCAACGCCGCGAATGGAACCCTCGTTCGCTGCCTCCAGTAGCGCCGTCTCATCAATGAGTGCGCCACGGGATGTATTAACCAGCAATGCCGACCTCTTCATCGCCTCAAGTTCCTTTACACCAACAAGACCGCGGGATCGTTCACTCAGAACGTAGTGCAGGGTGACTACGTCAGCTGTCGCAAAGAGTTCTTCCTTGCTCACTGCTTGAAAGGTCTTATCGCCATCTTCATCCACAGTAGGCAGGCCAAGCTTGACAGCCATCTCATCAGCCTTGGCTTGGTCTAAGCTGCTGCTCCAGCACTTGATCTTCATACCAAATGCTAACGACCCGATTCTCGCCACTGCCGCTCCCAGCCTTCCCAGACCAACGACTCCCAGAGTCTTTCCTGATAGACCAACAGCCATGTCTGATTGCCACCCGCCAGTTTTGATAGACGCATCGTCTGCTGCAATGTTTCTAGCCAGAGCAAGAATCATAGCCCATGTATGGTGCGTGGCAGGATGGCTTCCTCCTTTCCGGATGTCCTGCTTATGCTGTGCTCCGTCACTGCGCCCGCGACCCAGCGCTAAAGCAACTGTGATCCCCAGCTTCTTGGCAGCTTCTAGATCAAAGGTCTCAAACTGAGTACCAGTACATAGCAATAACTTCAAGTTAGGTAATTGACGTAGCAGCTCCCCAGGGAATGGTGTTCGCTCACGCATGGTGGAGATGATGTCGTACGGGTAGAGCTTCTCTACCAAGCTGCTCTTTTCTTCAGCAGTTCGCTGAGGAAGGTAGGTATCAGAGACTTCAACTTGTAATTTTGGAGGCTGCAAGTGCTCAAAACTTCTCGCTGAGATCCGAAGGTAGTCGTCCAAGACTAACAGGGAGGGAGTTGATGATTTCCCATGCAGTGGAACTCCACGAGCTGTGCGGCTAAGTGAACGCATAGTAGGAAGCATCTCAATTGAATGGTTTTTTGAAGTCTGAGAGTTTCTGTTAAAATATTAAAATAGGTTTGCTGACTAGGAGCTAAGTATATAATTATAAATGATTTGCAGAAACCGCTGGTTGATCAAAGCCGACGGAGCTCGGCTCGGCCGAGTCGGCCCCGAAAGTCAACAGACTAACTCAACGCTACCGGGTAAATACACAATAACGTGATTTCATCATGACTACCTGTTTGCTTAATCACCTACTGATGTAATGACAAAAGGCAGAGAAAATAAAATTGTATTCAACAGACACGACCTATTATAATATTATATATTAAGTATAACCCTATTAGAGTAAGTGCTAAAAAGCGACAAAACTCAATGGTAAGGTGAAAATGGAATTTTTATCTCAGAAAGCCATAATCTGTGCTCTTATGACTTACCCTCATGACACTGTGTCACTACCACGAAGCCATGTAGAATCGAGAAGTCTATTACAAAGACAAACTGCATTATTTCGGGCACTTGTCCGAGTCTTCCCCCAATGTCCATCTTCATTTACTAAGGTTAAGCTTAATCGTGCTAGCCAACAGCACCCCCCACTGATCTAACCTGTACTGAAGCATTCCCCGCGGGGAAGTGGGCTTCGGCAGCTCTTCAAGAACCCGACTGTTGCTGTAATCGGTATATCAGACACCGAACCTCGGGCTTGGCAGTTTTTGTTTACTTATTTAAGCTTGTCTCATGCGCTGGCTCTCGTCATGTAGCCAGTGCACGGATTTCCAGTCTTGTCGCGTTCCAATGCATCTCCCCTGCATGTCGAGTGCCCTCAGGGCCGCAGGCATGGCATTGCTTGCCATCACCGCCTCTGCCGCTTCTACCCCATCCCAGGATTGGACCAGTCTAAAGCTTCTCACAAAGTCTGCCGATTCTCAGGTTCAAACCGTTATCGATGGTAAAAATGCCTCATTGACTGGCTCACCAAGGTCATTGACGCGTGAGGTCCGTCGCCTTGTCACACCATTTGTATGGCCAAACTCAACCTACTACCACGATGAATCTTTGTTGCCCCATATCGAGGAGATGCTCTCTGTACTGGTAGAGGTCCAGCATGACGATGGAACTTACACAGTCGGCAATCGACACTCCCCTCCTGATACCGGCTTCTTGATCGAAGACTTTGGTATAATGGTACGCATCCTCGAACGCGACGATCACGAGGCTTCAAAACCTTTCGCCAAAGCCATGCGTGGTATTCTCAAAAAGGCTGCACCTGGACTTGCAAAGGGCGGAATTCATACCCCCAATCATAGATGGAAGATTTGCAGCGCCTTGGCACGCATCTCCAGCATTATTGAGGATCCCAGCTTGATTGAGAGGATCGATGAGTGGCTTGCAGAGGGCATTGATATCGACGCTGATGGCATCTACTCGGAGCGTAGCCCTAACTACTACTCGGCTGTGTCGAACCCTTCTCTATTGACAGTAGCTCACGAGCTCAATTACACAGGATTGGTCAGCTTTGTCCGCAAAAACCTCGAGCTTTCCATTGAGCACGCAGAGCCAAACGGCGAGATGGAGACGATTCAGAGCCGTCGACAGGACCAGTCTCAGCCTCCAGGGGACAACATGGGCAACTTTTACCCACAATTTCGCGAGCTTGCTCTGTTAGACAAGAACGGCCGATTCGCTGCGATGGCTCGTCTCATCGAGAAGCGAGTTGGATCTCAATTAGGCGATTTTCTAGGCAACCTCATCGAACGCCCTGATTTGGCAGCCGAATTACCCAAGTCAAAGCAACCATTCTCTGACTTCAAGAAGCACTACAAGTCAGCAGGTCTCGTGCGAGCCAGGAGTGGAAAGCTCACAGTCTCGGCATTTGGGGGGTCGGACTGGTATACCATGGACGGAAACAAGGCCGAGTTCTATAACCGAATGGGCTCGGGCCTTTCGACGAATCCGACCATGTTCCGAGCCTGGAACGGAAAGGCTGTTCTTGAAGCCGTGCGTCTTAGTGCCAGCTTTTTCAGCATGGGTCACTTCCGATCGAATGGCGTTGAGCTCTCCAAGGATGGTACCATCAAGTTGGGGAGTGAGATCGAAGTTCCATACTACCTACCTATTCCAGCTGATAATCGTGACAAAAACGGGACATATGCGCTGTCCAAGTCGGTCGATGGTCGTTTTTATGCTATGCTTGACTTTACAAATCGTCCAACCAGTGTTCGTCGTCTCAAAACTGATGTTGAGATTAAGCCGACCAAGAAGGGATATGATCTCGGCTTTGAAGTTTCGGGAGAGGATAATGTCGAGTTGACTTTTGAGTTGACTTTCAGAGAGGGTGGAAAGTTCAAGGGAGTGAAGGAGATCCTTGATAGCGACAACACAACTATATACCATCTCATTGAAGGGAAGGGAGAGTACAGCATGGGCAATGACAAGATCACCTTTGGGCCAGGAAATGGAAAGGGACCAATTGCCGCTGATGCGGGTGAGCAGTATAGTTGGCACGGGGGTAATCTTACTTTGCAAGGGAGCCATGTTTACATCACAGGCAAGACGCCGCTGAAGTATACTTTGAACCTCGGCTTTGCTTAGGTGGACCAAGACTCAGAGAATAGCCAGATCCGTCATAGATAAACATCACGAATTGACCAATCAATGCGAAAGATTTATACCTCAAACATTACTTGGTATTAGTCTTCGTCTAAGATAAGCTCAACATTAATATACATTATGACCACTTGTCTCATAAACATCTACTCCTCAAGCTCAGCCAGCATGACATCAGCAGCCTTCTCAGCAACCATGTATGTCGACACAGCTGTAAAGGTACCGGGGATGCGAGGGTAGACCGAAGCATCAACAACACGAAGACCAGCAACACCGCGAACTCGGAACTTGGAGTCGAGGACAGCCATCTTGTCATCATCAGCACCAATGGGACAAGTCGAGGAAGCGTGGTGACCCCAAGCAACATCCTTGACATAAGTCTCAATGTCTTTCTGAGAAGTAACACCAGCACCGGGAAGAACCTCAGTGACGTTGACGGGCTGGTTGGCCAGTGCGCTGCGGGTAAGCTCAACGGCCTCGTACAATGCCTGGAGATCAGCAGAGGAGTCGCCGTTGCCAGTGTCGAAGTAGTTAAAGGTGATGGCAGGCATGTCGAGAGGATCAGCTGACTTAAGGAGGACTTCACCGGCGTTGTTGCGGGGGTGAGCCTTGAGGATAGCCCATGAGAACCAGTTGTGCTCGATAGTGGCGTTGACAGCGTACTGGGGGAAGTATCCTCTGAAGTTGACGGGACCACCGAAAGCGAAGATGTCAAAGTTGTCCTTCTCAGCAGTGGAGCTCTTGTAGAACATGGAGGCAGCAAGACCCGAAGAGGAGTAGATGCCGTGATCACCATCGACGGGAGCTTCCCAGCGGTCGACACAAGGGTCCACATCAGTGTAGAGGCCGAAGGTACAGCCATCGAAAGATGTGAAGTTGTTCTCGAGAGTTCCCTGGACGGAGATCTCGTAGTGGTCCTGAAGGTTGGTACCGACGCCGGGAAGATCAGAGATGACGGGGATGTCGAACTTCTTCAGCTCATCAGCAGGTCCGATACCGCTGAGCTTGAGAAGCTGGGGAGTGTTGTAAACACCACCTGCAACGACGACCTCACGAGAAGCAGTAGCGTTGCCGGGAGTGCCAGCAGCGCCGGTAGCAAGAGGGCTAGCCTTGTAGAGATGCTTGCCGTCAAGGAACTCAACACCATTGGCACGAGGGGGCTTGGAGTCATCGAAGGTGACCTTGGTAACGTAGCAGTTGGTTCGGACATCGAGAGGATACATCTTGGTACCGTTGGAGTACTTGGCATCACGGACAGAGAGGATAAACTCACGGGGTCCAATACGGCTGGCATCCTTGGTAGACAGGGGGATCTGGTAGAAGCCAGCCTCATGGTCACGAGCCAGAGTATCGGCATTGGCATCGTCGGAAAGCAGACCATCCAAGGTGATGTTCTTGCCACTCATCTCAGTCAGAGCAACAATACCTCCGCCAAGAATGCTGAAGAGCTGCTCGTCGTTGAGAGGAATGCTAAGAGGAGCAGTCTCAGTGCTGAGCCAGCCATCGTAGCCGTGGCCAGCCTCGCCAGCAGGGCGGTAGTTGTTATCCTCAGCCTTGACAAAGTACTTGCGCATGTTATCCGCTGACCAGGAGTCATCGCCGGTCAAAGAGGCAATGTACTCAAAGTCAGACTGGTGAGGGTACACAGCGATCAAAGCATTGTGAGCCGTGCAACCACCAAGAGCTTGAGTGCGAGGGTACAGAGTACCCTTCATCTCAGCGCCTTCAGGAGGGTTAAGACCAGTATACTCTCCGTTGGGAGTATCATAAGTAGTCTTGTAGTCACGCGCTTGTCGCTCATCATCAGCATAGTGACGAACAAAGAAGTTCCACGAGATCTCAGGATCTTCCGAAGCGTTGGCCGAGTAGGCAGGGACGGTGTAGTTGAGCGAGGCATAGTCGTCACCAGCTTCGATGAGAAGAGTCTTGTGACCAGCCAATGCGAGGCGAGCAGCCAGAGGACCTCCTCCGGCGCCGGAGCCAACGACGATGTACTCGTAGCCGGTGAGGGCGACGGCGCATACGGAAGCTGGGGCGGCCAGAAGGCCGGCAAAGAAGGCGTGTCTCATGATGTATTAAGTGAGATCCAATCAAACGAGGGTGATAAATGAATGACGTCCCTGTGGCCGTGGTTGGTCAACGAGGGAGAATGAAGGAATGACTGTAATGAATGGATGGTGAGGTACAACATAAGTCGGATGCAACTTGCTATTTATCTATTAATCAATACGGAGTAGAATTGCTTAGTATCCCGGTTTAAACCAGGGGAGGTCTCGTTGAATGTAACGACCTCGGCATTCAGTCCAGAACAAGTCAGGGGTCAACTGCACCACCAACTCCCCCATTATACAAACACACTGAACCAATGACTACCAGACCCAAAATCAAGTGCAGAATCTACAGGCTTGGCTCACACATGGCATAGCAGGCAGTGCAATACCACCCCAACGAACACCACCACGATCGGCATAGTCTCGGCTCACACTAGCTGCCTTTCCGCCCATCCCCGAACACAGAGCTTGGCCCGGGGTCCACTCCCGCGGGATCAGACACATAACCGGGGCGTTGAGCCGCACGTCGTTACATGCACCAACCAGAACCATCGAAACACCCGCTGCAGGGGCGTTGCATCGGGGATCGGCGGCTAGGGTTCAATTCCGCAGCTCGACCGTTTTCTCCTGACTCTAATAGTTATGCGCTGCAGGATATAGGCAACTGGTCCGTTCGCCGGGCTTAAGCAAGGCCGTTATGGGCAGGGTTTGTAAATGAAATGCGGTCATAATTCCAGCGCATCCAACTATAGCCACCTACATCCGACTCTAATGCCGGGCCCAACACGCAGGACTTGTCGTTCTAGAAAACGTCTCCTGTCTTGGCTGTAACCTATTCCTCCCTCAGCTTCTTACTCTTCCCAGAAAAGCTCTCCTCAACTATCCTATTCTGACGGATTATCTCATCCCTCGCGCCCTCCCACGTCTTTCTCTTCCCTGTCTCGAAATACCGAAACATGTGAGCTGTCTCTACACCGTGGTTCATGAGGTTATACATCTCTCTATCCTTCCACCAAAACTTCCACCCTGCCCATCCCCATCCAAGGTTCTCCATACCCGTTCCAGCTTGTTCGTGCATCCAGGGTTGGAACTCATACTGTTTGACCATGCTCACGTCGAGATGCGGCTCGCGGGCCCAGTTTGCTGCAACCCATTTCTGATGGTCATCTACCCATTTCTCCATCTCTTCGTGAGGCGGTAATTGGCTTACACCTCGCCAAATGTTTGAAATGGCCATGTTCATGACATCGCTGAATGAGAAACCGTTGTTCTTGCCATATGCTGAGTAGCAAAGGACGGCACAGCTGTCTGCGTACTTGGGAGGGAAGACATTCATATATAGGCGCTGAATGGCGGGTCCATGATAAGTCGGTGACTTTGGCACACTCTTTTCGATGAAAGGAGCGACTGAAAAGTCGGCGCAGTATCCTGTAGTCAAAATAACGCTGTCCACGTCATCCACTATCGTCCCATCATCAAACTCGATTGATCGTCCGCCCAAGAATCGTTTAATTCCATGCAAACTCGTCAAACTTCCATCTTGTAAGTGAGGAACAATATCTTGGATAAGACCCGGTAATCGCAACGTCGGGTTTCGAAATGATTGAATTCGCCATTCTGGGTCAAGTTTCACGTCTGAGAACTGAGACGAGAGAAGTCTGGCGCCCCAGCCTGCTAAGTATCTGTAGAAATTCGGTATGTTCTTTGCCATCCATTGTGTAATTTGGCGGCGTCTCCACGATATTATCAAGTCTGTTGGTCGTCCTTTGCGCATACGCTTGACCACCATTTGGCCGCTTCTATGAGAGACGTAGACCTTTTTCGCTGTGCCGATGACTTGTGGCGTGATCTCGCCTGTTGTAGTAGATAGGCCGAGAACTACTACTGTTTTGTCCTGGAATGCTTCTGGGCTAGAGATTACTGGTCAGTATGGGCCAAAGAATTGCGCATCAGAGTATCACGGACCTTCGATATTGCTGTGAGTGTATAATCTCTCCTTCGAATTTGTCCTGTCCCGGAAATGTCGGCATCACTCTTTTAGTCTGATAGCCATGACAGAAAACGACCTTGTCAAATGGGCGAGACTCTTTTTCGCCGGTCCCCATTTTCTCAACCTGCACTATCCATCCACTATCGCCGCTGTTGCGGTTGACAGCTTGAACACTACTATTGAACGAGATGTGCTCAGTGAGTTTAAAGTGCTCAGCATAAGTCTGCATAAACTCTTGAAAGTTCGCTGCACTCAGATATACGGGATACTCTGCTTTCAGTCAGCGTCATCACGTACGTCAGACTCGTACCCGACTTACTGTCTGGTATTGGGAAATCGGTGAATCCACAAGTATACTTGCTGATATTCGCACTCGTAGATGCTAATGCCGTAGTCCATCCATTTTTTGCGTCATATGCCCATAATCCTCCGACAGAACTACGTCTCTCGAACAAAGTTGCGCTGAAGCCATCTTGCAGAAGCTGCTTGAGCATGGAAATGCCCGTTGGACCTTGATACGTTAGGGATCAGTACCAAATGTCGCGCGATTACTTACCAGCGCCTATGATAGCGACACTGACGTGCTTCATTCTGCCTTGTCGTCCTATTTTATCTGCGCCTGATTTCGAATGAATATGAGAGTGTTGCAAAGTGAGAACTGCGTGGTATTTATCATGTCTTATCGAAGGATCAGATACTCGATTAGCCGATTGGCAAGTTCGGAATGTAGCGCTCTTCATTGGTTGTGCGCTGTGCGGGACTAAATTCTTACATGTCATCATGCCTCTTCCTGGGATCGGCATTTCTGACAAGCTTTTCACTGTAACGTTAGTAGGCTATCTCACTCCGGGTCATGCGGAAGTTGCGAATCTTCAAAGAACTACCGGTAACGGGCCTACAGTGGTTTAATTTAATGTAAGTATATCGTTATCTATGATAACCGCCTGTAATTGCTTTTTGGATTCATCAGCCAACTGACCAAAGATATGTGCACCCTGCTCATGCCCTGGCATTGTTTTGAATACTCTAGTACGGGCCAGGTTCGCGAGTCTACCTTGGATCAACACTCTTCTCGTACTGAATACTAGGCAACAAAATGCCATGACCCTTGCCCCAAGCCGTCTCAAAACTTAACCATGTATTCTCCTTGCGTAACGTGTAAGTGCGTAGTCCAGAAGCCACTAAAAATATGGAGAAGCTCTTCAACATGCAGATCCAGGGTCACGATCCTGGATCTTATCCGTGAAGCGACGAAAAAGAAAGCAGATCTCTAACAATAATATTCCGTGTTGGAGGAAGAAAGTAAATTCAACTGACCAACTCTTGACGGTGGAGTTCAGACAGCGTCACTGCCTTAACGAGGCTAAGATGACGGAACATCTGCTGACATCAACCCACCATTTTGTCGCTCGGAGTAGGTTAATATTATTAGCGATATGTCAATCATCTTAGCACGCAAAAAATAAGATAAAATAAAAATAGGGGGGGCCGTAACAGCTTAATCGAGGAAATGCTAATAGTGAATAAAAGCCTACTCATACAATATTGACTATTTCACCATAGAATGGACAAGTAACGTGGAAAATAGCGTAGCTTGACGCCGAGAACTAAAGATTTAAATTTAGGATTCTGGATCAAATTCTGGATCAATTGCCGGCCAACCCGGAAGGGAGCTATCAGTCCCAGTGAGAAGTGTGAGATGCCTAGTGCACCAAAAGAATTAAAGAAGATAATACCCAGATCTTCGAGGAATTCGGCAAAAGCGGCCACGCCTGAGCTCTAGTTCTGAGGTTGTGTCACCTGCGTAGTTTTATCTGACTCGTCGGCCATAATTTGCTCTTAGCCGCCTCTCTCCATCGCACCACCGTTGTACTAGCGTATCAATTTGGTAGAGACCGATATGTTTCGCTACGAGTATGTATGACGCTGGTAACAGCAGTAGCTTTTTTAGTCACTTTGGATGCGACTAGTTTTATCGCTTTCATTTAATAAGGTTTCACATTTCGCATTATCTTCAAGTGAGATCATACCTTGCTTGGCTTGTCCATGGCATTACCGTGCAGCGACAGTCTCTTGATGCTAGTGTTTTTCAGTTCCTTAATCGTAAAACAGCTCCTTTGCTTGGAGACCTTGCGAGCCCAGGTTAAATGTAGTAGTCTATTTCCTTTGTTGTGAGAGCCTCGAGACCGTATTATGAATTGAGTTTACTAACATTCCAAGCGAGGTAGCGGCCTATGCGCTACCCGCCTAGTTCCAGGCTTGTCAATAAGATCCCCGATGAGGAACAGCACCAGATACTACTCGAAAATGCCTCAATGGCATATATACTTTGAGGCTGAGCTACTTTCTTCTAGTAATAAACTACTATCCATATAGCCAAGAGCTACGAGAGATCGTTAAATAGTAAAACTCAATTGCATTGTGTTCTATGTCCAGTTATACGCTAATAACTTGCCGTCACTATTTATCTCTCACGTGGTGGTTCCTGGAATGCTGTGGCTTAACGTCTAATTAGACACTACAACCGCCACATTCTAACCTCATTCCATAGCTCTTATGCAACGCTGAGGGATATTGCTAGTACTAACAGCATGTATAAATTCAACACCTCCCTGCAATAATCTTACTGCCGGAAGATTTTGGATCCTGAAGGTACATCGAATGTTCCCTTGTTCCTCCGTCTCCCACTGATCATTGGGCATTCCTCTACACCATGTTATCCAAACTCCTTCCCATTGTCTTAATTGCAAGCGCTCTTGCAGCGCCTCAAAGTCCTCCCACTTATGCCAATGAGCCAAATCGATGCGATGCCACTTGTCAAATCGCCTACCGACAGGTGCTAGCCATGGAAGAAGAACGCTGGGTTAACCAAGACATCACCCTTGATCCCTTCTATTCAACCCCCTCAAATGTGTCAAAGTATTCAACTGGAGACATATTGAAATGGGAAAAGATTCCAGCTGAGCAGGCTTATCGGCGATGGACTGTCCCCGCCGGCATATCATTGACCCGTTTCTACTACATGTCAGAGGATATTGAAGGGAAGCCCCTTCCAGCTACCGGTATCGTGCTTATTCCATACACCAATCCCCAGGGGAGTAAGCCATTCCGTACCGTTGTTTGGACGCACGGAACAGCTGGCGGAACCCGACAATGTTCACCATCGAACCATCGCGCACTACTCTACGGGTGGACAGCTCCATTTGCTCTAGCTCTCGCAGGCTACGTCGTTATTGCCCCTGACTATGCAGGCCAGGGAAGCGAGGCTCAAGGCTTTCAGTACGAGGCTGGTATTCTCCACGCAGCAGATGCCAGCTTGAGCGTCCAGGCTGTACGCAAGGCTCTAGGCAGCAAGATTACAAAGGAATGGGTTGTTGTAGGCCACAGCGAAGGCGGAATGTCTTCTTGGCGCACCAACGAGCGAGAGGCAAAGACTGTGGCTGTAGGCGGCCTTCTCGGCGCTGTTGCACTTTCTCCCGGCCTTGTCCCCAGCAAGATTATTGGCGAAACGATCCGCCGTGCCGCAAACGGCGGCCCTGCTGGAGACTTTCTCTCTTCCCTCATGCTGCAAACAGTTTCAAAGATCTACCCCTCTATCAAAGTTAAGGACTATGCTTCTGACATTCTTCTGGCCCGGATGCCTCTCGCCGACCAAGGATGTTTCTACACTTCAGCTACCCTCTACAGCAACCTAACGATCAGCCAACTTTACAAGAACACCAGCTGGATTGAACATCCCGATTTCGTCAAATGGGAGAAGGTATACAATGGTGCAGGGCCTCATAAACTAGCGGCTCCAATGCTTGTGATCCAAGGCGCCGAAGATCCCATAGTGTATCCTGATACATCTGAGGAGGCTTTTAACGAAACATGCAAAGCGTTTGCTAGCTCGACGACGGCAGAGTTTAGGCTATACCCTGGCCTTGGTCACGGTCCTGTTCTTCCTGCTTCACAGCAATATTACCTTTCGTGGATTGAGGATCGCTTCAACAATGTTTCTCTGAAGAAAGGCTGTAAGAAGCTGACTATGACCCCCGAAACTGACAACTTCTCCCCAGTCAATGATGAATGGGTTGCAGTAATTTCGTAGAGGACTCGGCATAGATTCATGACCGGGAATGAGGTAGTGAAGGATAGGCCGGATGCGAGCCTCCAGGAAACCCATATATCTTTGTAATTATCTTCTCAATTAAAATGGATGGCGTTTCGGTGACCGCAATGTTAGTCGATTTCTACAGGTGATTAATCAGGAGATCTCTTCTGCTTAAGTGTTTCAGGGGAAGACGTATAAACTGTAATCTTCAGCTGAGAGGACAAATCTTGGCTTGACAATAGGCATAAGATCCTTGACGGCAGCACTTTATTATCCCTGGCGCATTTACTGTAGATCAAGAACTATGATTATCTTAAAAGCCATCTTATATGTTTACAAAGCGTACTGGCTAAATAAAGCACCTAGCATAAACAGTTAGCGGGCACTATATACGAGGATTGTACTTCATTGCCAATGCCCCGTGGAAATTGAATGATATCGGTAAATGCGGAACAGTGTTAAATTGGCATTTTCGCTCGAAGGGAGTTTCCGTAAGCACAAGGCACTTCGCATCAGCGCAGTCTACCTCACGACTACCACATTCTCTCCCAGGCTCGCCTGGCCCAGGTCATCTCAGCCAGTCTAGCCTTCTCAACCTCCTCAATGCCGCCTTCTTCCCAGTGCCTGCATTCCTCATCAATCTCAGCCTTACCAGTGACCAAATCCGCATCCTTCGGATTGACGATGCCCTTACCCTCTCGCCAATACTTGATCTTGCCAATCAGATACATAACCGCAGTGAAAGCAACAGCAAAGTAAGAGGTAATGAAACCTCGCACACTGAATGGGCTGAATACATCAAAGCCTACAAAAAAGATCGCCGTACATCCCACCGCGAGTGCCATGATGGGGGTGTATGGTGTATAAGGCGCGACGTAAGAGAGTGACTCGTCAGTGAGACCCTGTGCTTTACGAGCACGGTAGAATCCAATGTACGCAAGGAGCATAAAGCTGTATGAAGCGATGAATGCGGTGGTGGTCAGGTCGACGAACCAGAAGAAGACCTCTATGGCAGAGTTGGATGCCACAAGAAAAGTGACGCAAGAAACCAAGGAGACAGCCGCAGTAGAGTAGATGGGGACTCCAGTCTTGGTGCATTTCATCAAAAACTTGGGAGCTTGGTGATCTAAAAGCCTTATCAGTGGTCTGGTCAGTTTTGATAAGGAGTGGATGAGGCTTACCTCTGGCAAGGCCATATAGCGTTCGACTAGCAGCGAAAAGATAGGCATTGCCACAAGAAAGCCCAGACACGAGGATAAGGGCATTGATAAAGTGAGGCAAGAATCCGATTCCAAGATTCTGAATGCCAATTACCCATGGGCTAGCAGCAGCGCCAGAAGAACCATCGGCGATAGCGCTCATGAGCCTCTTGTCTCTCGATGAGCATATGATACCAACACAAAGAGCTCCGACGATATAAAACCCGACGAGACGATAGAAAATCATACGTGCGACTCGGGGAATAGTCCGACGAGGGTTCTGGATCTCACCAGCTGCAAGGGCGATCATGTCAGGTCCAGCGATAGTAAATGCCGCATAGATAACAACAGACCACCAGCCGAGGAATTTCCCAGTTGGACCTTTGGCGTAATATTCGTGCATGGCTCCATCCTTCCAGTTCCGAAACCCATAGGCATCACCTTTAGGGTTTCCGCCGGCCATCGTTATGACAGTAATGACGACAAGGAGAATGAGCAACAAGACCTTGGTTATAGCGAGAATAAACTCGGCTTCGCCATACCATCTGCCAAATAATTAATTTGTGTTATGTCAATAGGTACTGGGATACTTACTTGACAGCAACAACATTGAGAAAAATACAGATAGCCATTGAAACGGCGATCCAGACAGCAGGATTAGTCGTGCTATCCCAATACTCTGCCACAGCGGCGACTGCACTATACTCGACACAAACAAGCATGCACGTCCCGAAGAAATAGGTCCAGCCCATGCTGAAGCCAACAGCTGGCTCGACGAAGCGAGATGCAAGTTCAAAGATAGAGCCGCGAACGGGGAGATATGCCATCATTTCTGCTACGCACAGGTACGTCGGCCAGATGAAGAAAATACCCCAGAATGTGTATCCCAGGAGAAGAGAGAGCGGTCCCGCTTGACTTAGATAGCCTCCGATGCCGACCTGCTTCTCGTCAGTCTTTGTTGTGGATGGGATCAAATAGCTGGCCTACCCATAGTGCTGTTCCGATTGAGCCACCGATGGCCATGAGTTGTACGTGACGGGGCTTTAGACCACGTTGGGTCTGCCCGTACTTTTCAACTAACTCATTGACTACCGGTTTGTGATCGGTGTCAAGCAGAGAGCCAGGACGGTGGCTTTCCACGGGTGCGATGCCTAGCTCGGCTTTTTTGGCATCCATCATGGCACAAATGAAGTGAGATCGGGTAGGAATAAAGGTTTTGGGTGTCACTCAAATCTTTTGACACTGAGCTATAGCAGTGATGATGGTGTGGATATCGAGGGATATATATGTTCATTTCGTTACTGCTCTAAAAGGGTAACACTTGCCTGCGTGAACGGCGCTCGCTGTTGACTTCCAAACTCCAGGTTCACTATCGCAGATCCGCTTATCTGTAGTATTCAAGTCAAACAAACTATCCCGATTGTAGAATGTTCAGGCGACGTGAACCAGATCTACTTCCGACTACTGAGCGCCTAGACTTGGCTGCGAACGCTAAGAGCGATAGCAAGGTTTTAACATTTACCATGGTTGTGCAGATTGACCAATCTTCTTCCAGATGTATATCAGCCACATCAGGGAAGATAAGCTATCGTAGATGGGGTAATCTGAAGAACTTCTCAATATGGAAATCTGGAGCGACTGGTGCATTTCCCCGCGTTTTAGCGTCTACGCTTGAGCTTCTACCATTTGGTTGTTATCTAAACCGTTTCTCTTGTTCCTAAGACATTGCCGCTCAGATAGGCCGCCTTTTCGTACTCTGCACTTGTCCTTATCTGAGCTATGGCTAAGATAGCATGAATTGGACTCTCGGATCGCGGTACTGAGGAGGCAGATAACACTAACAGTCTACAAGGCACGCTGAACTGCAATTTCATGTTGCCTACTTGCTTGCAAACAGAGTCAGCCATAGCTGTAGCGATAATTGATGGTAATCGCTGGGCCTGGTCCCAGGTTCTAGGTCTGGCCCGCTCGGTTCTCAGTCTCTGACATTCTCTAGCAGCGACTATCACGGGGCTGACCCCCCCAGGCCTGGACAATGGGATGTATCTTACCACCTTACCGTTGGATTCTTAGAAGGCAGACATGACTACTGTGACCTTGAAGATATAGCACTTAATAGGGTTTCGCTTCATGATAATAAACTGCTGCAATAGCGACACTCCAGGACTCGAATCCGTTCCCTACTGGTGATGATGCATTGGGAGACGGACCTAGCAAAGGCGGCTCTGCAGATGACGTGCGCAAGTCCTGGGTTGCTAGCATGCTGAGTAGAGGCTCTTACGCGACCTCAACGACGTCTTTTCATTCTTTCCACTTACTTCTTCTCAGACGCCCTTTCGGGGTACTGTATGTTGGACGGCAGCTCCAACAGTATGTGGATCTTGATCCAAGCCATATGGCAGCCGCCAAGATCTGTGCATCACACTATGCATGCTGAAACAGTTCAAGGAATTCTAGGCAATCCTCCAGTCCTCCGCCTATTCGGTGGGTACTGCATTTGTTATCTCCTGGGTTCGAGACGCTCTGACATACTGGGTTATAGTGCTATCTTTCGCTTACCGTACTCTTTGACCTTATGTATTAATAGTATGTATAAGTTAGATCCAAAGACCAGGCATGTTTATGTTTCTTTGGCTGTTTCGTTGCACAAATGTTCAAGGTTATGGAAGACCGGATTCTGATTAACTAGCTTTCTCGGCATCTGCCGTTCGTAAGCGTCATTAGATTCTTGTTTCTTCATGAAACGAGCTAAATTAGATAGTTCAGGTGTGGCAGACGCGAGGGCGGATTTCCAATTTCGCAGATCTAGCGACCGCTCCCGTTCAAGGCAGTGAGACAATATGTGGACCTATAGCATTCCATCTCATCGTTCAGGGACCAACCGTCTCCTCCGTACTCAGTAGTTGTCTTCAAAGGTCATTTGACGTGTCCTCTGCTGAGACATTGAATTCGATCAACGATCCCAGGAATGTGACTTGAATTCTCAGGCAACGTCAATCAAGACAATGCCTTCTCAGCTACATTGCATCTCCATTCACTGTGGCGATGTTGTGAAATGTGATTCTGTATGTAATGTCTGTCTCAAGCTGACACTTGAAGGAGACTGCAACGGTTGAAACAATTTCCGCTATCCCTGTTGTGAAACTTGCTGCAATAGAGCCGGTGAAACTTCCTCAAAGCTACGATTTCCATTCTTCCTTGATGTCGCAAAGGGAACGGGTCAGAATTACTAGATATCCGGCGACTGAGAACCAAAGCTTTCAATACTCCCTCCGCGATCAACCACCGTCTCTTGTTAACGGTATATCGCTATGCTCCTTTCTAACAATTGCATCGATCCTTCAGAGTCACTGCGGCAAAGCCAAGGTACTAGTCTCCCAGTGCATCATCCACTTCTAGAGGACAACCTAACATCACTCGAGTTCCCGGAAGGCGATAGAACGAATTTAGAAGAGATATTGGAGTGCTACCAAACAGGGAAAGAGTGTGCACATCCGGCTGTAAGCTTCGATACAACCACGTCGCATCGTCCAGACCCGATGGACTGTTCCGAGGTTGCTGCAGATGCGCCCTCTGCATCCTCACCTAGCCACTCAGGAGGTCCTTGCACGGTAGGGCATGATACCACAAGCGGATTGGACGGCAGATTACCGCGACCTGTTTCTGTCTCTAAATCAACGCAGCTCCAGCAGCTTCCGCTTGTCTTCGCTGTAGAAGTGTCGAGTACAAGCGAGAGAGTCTTCCAGCAACAAAAGATCACGATCTCATATATAACCTCGAAGATTGAGCCCAAGGAGCTGGCAGACCAGTCTTACATCCTACCTTGGGATCGTCAAGCTCACGACCCAGTACCTACACATCTGATTGAGAACCTGAGACATAGCGTTGGATCAAATCCATCGAGCATTTTCGAAAATCACCTTGATCGAAGATGCCTTGCAGAGTCAAAGACTTGGTTCTTGATGACGGATGGCGTGATTGAAGAGGAGCGTGCCAATGCTTTTACGAATAACATTACTGAAGCGGGATTGCACGGCACTCCATCTGTCATAATTGTCTTTGGAAACAGGTCTCGTCCTCCTTCTCGAAGCAAATTCTCAATTGGCATGTCTATCTGTGCACTATCGTCACACTCAGCGGTTCTTTTCCACGACGTTTGGAGTAACGAGCTATTCATCGTTCAGGCTAAAGGGTGTTTCGCTACTCTGCTTCGGAAGGGGTCCTACTTCAAGTGGTTCAGTGGAACGAAATGGGCCGACCTTCCCCAGACGACCTACGATAGGCTGCTGAGGGTTCGCATTCCAGAGCCGATTCAACTCTCCAAAGATGAAGTGGCACTGCCTTACGGTAGCGTGTTCGATATGAAGTCCATCTACAACGATTCCACGTCCAACCAGGATAAACTTCAACTGGTATCAAACAACTGTGCCCTCGAAGCGATACTGGTAGTTGCCAAAATGAGAGGAGAAGGATTCTTGGTCAAGCTGTGGATTGAGAGCCTTCGCAGAACAATCACGAGAGACGGCCTGACCATAGAGAGAGACGATATCAACTCCCGAGGGATGAGAACCATGAAATATCTACTGATGGCAGCTGAGAAAGAGCTGAAAGCACCAAACACTCGCCACAAAGACGTTTGGTCTTGTTTAACATCTATCGCCGAGTCCAGAGCCGTTGAAATACACGGTCCAAGCAACCTAGACTTTCATCGCGCATCACTCAGATTTGAGAACAAGAGAAATTGGGCCGACTTCGAAGCCAAGGTGGAAATGGAACACGCGGCATTGAGGCGTGTCACCAAAAGCTTACAAGAGGTGCAGTCAGCGATAGGGATACTAGATGACCCTTTACCGAATGACCCAAGGCTCGCCCTAGCTGACACCTTTTGGTACCCCGCGAGTGGAGTAAAGGCCAGGAGAGACAACGAGAACTCTCCGACATCTGTTCAACCGAAGAAGGTGGTTAAGGAAGATGTCGATGAGGCACTGTTTCTCTCCGGCTTCAATGGCACTCGGAAGCTTGAAAAGGCCCCACGGTCAAAGGCATATGCTACCTGTCCGATATGCCGAGAGCCGAATTCGATCCAGACTTTGCTACTGCGAACGAGCCCAAAGGACAACGAAACTCCAAATCTTCCATTGCCTAACCAAAAGCTCCAAGTGAAGTGTCCCTTGGCGCTGGGGAACTGCCCAGAGGTCGACACCATTCTTCCACTTACATGCTGCGATGGCTGCGCATTCCTCCTCTTGAAGATGAATAAGCAAGTCAACCCTCTTCAAACCAGCCATCAGGTCGCCGCGGCACTACCACTTGTATCACTCCAAGACAAGCCAAATCGAAGGCTTTGGAGGCAGAAGCTCGCAGAGGTCTTTAAACACCGCTTCCACGATAGTACTGTCCTATCTGTCTTCCTCGCTGTCATCTGCACCCAAATTGAAAATATCCCTAGCCTGGCACGCTCAAAGACTCTCAAGTGGTGCAGAGATGAACTCTCCCGACTCCCAGGGATCCACGTCCCCCAAAGCGCTAGCCCAGAGCTCGTCACCACTCTTCCATCAGCACTACGCAATGTGGTTCCGCCGCAACAGGTCGCCTTCTTTGCATGCCTAGGAAACAAATTCTATCTCAAGACAGTTCTATCGCAGCCGGTTGAGGGGTTTGTTGTACTCGTTCAGCTAGCGGCATCGATGAATGTTGTCAAACCAGAGGCTATCCGGAAGCTGGTATGGAAGCGGCTTCTATGTCATTTCATAGAGCAAGACTTGCGTTTACGAACGAATTTTGGGGTAAAATATGCCCATGCTACGTTGCAAGAGATTATACAAGAGTCTTCATCCTCTGGCCAAGGGTGTCATGGCAAATTTGTTATAGCTCTCCCGAAACAACGAACAACTGTATCACTGACTTCGCTGGCCGATACATACCTTATCCCCCCAGAGTCGAGCGCCATATCGCACTTCTTTCGCATACCCTGCTTCGAAGAAGTCTATAGTACGACCGAGTATAACGCAGCGCTAGCATTGTTCTTACATATACTGGCCAGCATTAAATATCATGGTGAGGAGGCGACAGATGTTTTGGAAGAGATGCAGGGCGTGGCAAACAAACTTCGCCACGTCGGAGAGGACATGAGGAGTGTTTTTGAGGATCCAACGTCTGTTGATGAGCCTGAAGCTGCTTATGTCATTGCTCATTTGGAGTCATGGCTGAAGTATATTGTTTCAAGGAATTGAGCCATTTTTAGCCTGGACTTCCAAACCACTCTTTTATAATTTTTATTTTATTTTAATGCTAGGGAGGCAACAGAATTATACTTCCGATGTGGTAAACATCTCATGATGAGAGGTATCGAACAGCTCGTCGAGATAGTCCCAGTTAGTTTCGTGTTGTAACTGGGCCTCCCCCTGTTTCCAGCCGCTTCCCTCAGTTCCACTTGGCGATGCTAGTATAGTGCTGGTGGGTGGAAACATCTGTGTATCGGGTGTTATTTGCATGCCTTCGCTGTTTTGTTGTGCCCTTAAACGCGAGATTGTAGCTTCCACTATTGACAAAACCCTGGATCGAGCCCTTGCTCCATCTTCCGATTCTTCAGTTTGAATCATTGTTCTAACTCTCTCCAACAGAAGTTGTACACCAAGTTGGTCAATATGAAATCCCTCCATCATCTGGTCTGTTGCGTAGGCCACAAGACACAATGTGGTCACGCCGAGTAAGAAATCATGCCAGGTGATACTCTTCATGAACCACTCCTCAGTCTCCAGCTGCCCTCCAGGCTTGCACTCATCATAGGCTTGTAGGAGGTCAGTTACCAAGGCATATGATGCGGAATAACATTCTCGAATGCTCTTATCTCTATGTTTGGTTACATGCGGACGATGAAGGACACATAGGCTTTTGTTGTATACAAAAGAGATACAAAGGCGAGCGACGATAAGTTGAGGAGGGTCGATAATACAATTCTCGATTGGGCGAGGTCGATACAATTCCGGCAAGCTTTCATATAACTGCTTGAGTTCGGCATCCAAAGAGTCAATACGAGCGTCTACTGCCTCGTGTAAAGGATTTACTAGCGCATGTTGAAGAATCTTGTCGAATATTGTCATGAATTTGTGCTTGAGAACGCAAAATGTCACATTCGTCAGCTCAGAATCCGGTCGTGAGCAGGGTAGTCTAGTGCTGTCTTCATCAAAATCGGAGCCGAGAAGATTGCTTGGAGCCCGTGTGTCTGAGACTGCCAAGGTGATTCTCGACGGAACACCCAGATGGAATGATACGAGAAGATCAAGCTGCATGAACATACTCCATGCCCTGCGTCGCATCTCTGCTGCGAAGGGACTTGGACTCGGAACGCTACTCTCTCTGTGATAGCCTGAGATCGTGGCAATGTGGGCAAGCACGCTAATAAGAGCACCCATATCCGGAGATATTTCGAGACAAGTAATGAAGCGTGAATGGAGATAAAGCAGGAGTGCCTCAAAGCAGAAGGCCTTAGGAAGGAAATACTCGCCCAAAGCGAGACACTGGGCGGCAGCAACTGCAAATCCATGTCCTGGTATTTCGTTTTCTTTTCCCGTTCGCGATATGTTAGCAGAGATGAACAGCATTGAAAACAGGATGGATATCCAAAGTGGCGAGGCTGCGCCAGGATCGCTCCAGAAAGCCTCGTACTGCCTCTGAAACTGCACTGAATGTATGTATGGCGTGATGTACAACCGAGTGCGGAAATATGCGGATACGAGGCGATCGGTGCTCCTTCGCGATGGAAGATAAGTATTAAGTACTTGTTCGATACTGATGGCTTGTGAAAGGCCAGCGCCGAACATGACGTCCATTCCCATTCCAACGTCTGCCTGAGGAGCACTTGTGTCTCCTTCATCTATGTCATTGCCCTCAAGAGGATTGAGCGTAGACCTGAGAGCTTGTATATCATCCAGCATAGCTGACCAATGTGTTGCACCGCTTACAGCCTGGTCGGAGCGAGAAGACGACGATGCGATTGTGTGTTCCCCAGTCTCCATGTCCAAAGGTAACTCAGTAGCCGGAGTGTCATTTGGAACTCCAATAGTGGTAGCAGAACGTTGTTCCGCGAGTAACCCGACGAGATGCTCCAGGTGTTCAAGACGTGCTTGGGCCTGTGTGTCGCGGAGACGGTCGCGGTTCGGGTCATCGATGGAAACCTCGTATGAGCAGGATGTCGCATCTCTCCTGCGAAGACAGCTGCCACAGGGACTTTCACGGTCACACTTGAGCTTCCTCTGCCGGCATGCTGCACAAGCTAGACGCTCCCTGTGCTTTCTTAGCCTAGAAGCGGGCCTCATGGTTCCTTCAGGACAAATTCTACTCACGGAACGAATAGAGCAAAGACTTTCATGAGGGGTCTTTAGGTCCGTAGGCGCTAATCCTTAATAGGGTTAGTGTTGGACTAGACTAGATAGCTTAAGTCCGCAAGGCATTTCTACTGAATGCACCTCGGAACTGCTTAACATGCTACTCCATGGTGCAATATGATTTTATGAAGTAAAGGTAAAAGCAGTAAAATAGAATGAAATAAAGATTCATCCTTTATTAAAAAAATCAACCCATAAGTCAAGCATCTATAAGTCTCAACTGGACCTTCAAGTATTATTAACCTTGTAATCATTCTAGTGGGTGCTTTAGCGTCAGCTTTTCCAAGCTCATTTCACCCCCGGCAACACGTCGGATTGCCTCGATACCAGCCTCAGCACCCGTTACAACTGTGACAACAGGCAGTCTCAAGCATCCATCTTTTGCAGCCAGCATATGCTCCATAATCCTGCGTATACGGATAGCTGAGTCCGGATCTTGAGGTGCACCCATGGCGTTCACACTGCCGCTTGGCCGATATGACGTGCACATACCGAAGGTAGGGTCTTGGTGCACCGGGAGCGTACAGGCTAGGCGAAGACTCTCAGAGGCGCCCAATGCACTCTTCGTAAGCTCCGGAGTGCTAGGACCCCCCGCACCAGCAGGACCCACGACTCCTTTGCCGACAGTATCGAACGCCAAGGTTAAGACAATGCCGAGCGTCTTCTGAGCCTGTTGAATATATTCAACCACGCTGCGGCTCCTGTAGTCGAAGCAGTGGGTGGCTCCCAACTCTCGAAGGATGTCATGGTTCTTAGCTGAGGCTGTTGCAAAGATATACTGGAGACCAGCAGCCTTGGCTAATTGAATGGCCATCAATCCAACGCTACTTGCGCCGCCCCAGATTAGAATTCCCTTGCCAAAAGGGTCAATGCCAGCTACGCCAGCGGCTGGATTCCCCAATCCAATGACATTGAACAAGGCATCTGCCGCCGTTTGTGCCGGCATGCAGATCACACTGGCGTCTTTTGCTGATATACCGGCTGGGATCTTATAGAGCAGCTCAGACCTCGCGACAACCAAGTCCTGGTGGGTTCCGTGCGAGGATGGCATTGGGATAACGACGGGCGAGATGCCAAAGACGGCATCTCCGACTTGGATTTGCGAGTCGGGGCCAGTTTTCTCGACGGTACCGGACATCTCGAATCCGGTGATGAAGGAATTAAGCCCCATGTAGAAGAAGTTGTAATCGCAGAAGTTAATGGCGGAATAGTCGACACGGACGAGGCATTGGGAGCCCCCGACTGTGTACTTTTCTGTCACAGGCTGGACAAGGAGCTTGCCCTGAGCGGACAGAAAAATGGACTTTGATGTTTGGGCAGACATGGTGGCTGTTGATTGCATGGTGGGTTTTGTGAAACTAGAGTGATTGAGAACGATGGGGAAAAGACGAGATAGATCTCGGAGTAGAGTATTTATATTGTCTTGACCATGGTGCTCTACGATCTTAGTAGCCTCTGCCCGGAGGATTAAGCCCGCTTCGCGGCGTGTGAGCGGACTGTCTCAAATACCGGCGGGCTAATTCATATACCGAGGCTTCTTCATTTTCCGACGATATCATCTAACGTACTGGAACCTCACGTCTAGCCTGTTTGAACCCAGCTGACTAGCCTTCCCGGGAGAAAGCCCGGGGCGATTAGATTATGGTTTTGGGGCGGAGATAACGAGGCGCGACAACCGAGCGTGCGTTACGGAGTACGGAGCAACTAACAAATCATTAGGTAGGAGTGCGTAGTAGTGCTTTCGTCGTTCTGTATCTCCGAACGCCCAAAGCTAGACCACTAAATTATTCAGCGCGATAGCTTACAGTAGACAAGCACAGTCATGTTAATAACTTTTATGTCGATCGATAAATGTAGGTTTAGAACAAAGATCTTTCCTCTAAACGCTCATGGTTATTCAAGCCTCTTGCCTTCTCGGCCTTAGAAGCCAACTATTTAAATTTTCTAAACCCTACTATTATACACTTACTAAATCTTAAACAACATGATAAACATAACGTATTTTTTCAAAGGACATAAGGCTTTGGTGATGCTGTAGGAACTGAATGGCAATGGAGGATAATCCTCAAGAGACAGGAGGTCATGATAGGAAGTAAGATAACGTAGAATTGATAGCTTAATATAAAACCGAGAGGATCTTATTATTATGCCAAATCTGGCAAGATCTTAGTTATACTATATACAAGAGAGATAATAAGATCGGTCTTGGTGTTGCTATGTGTGATTTAAGCTCAGTATCTAGCAGTAGCCTTGACGCTTCACTTCTGTATGAAATGGACCTTACCAAGGCTGAACGCCTTGCCTTGAGACAACTTTGCCAACATTCTTATCCCTCAACCCTTCCAAAACATCTCTAACAATCGCAGCTCCAATGGAGGGATCAATTGCACCTTGAGTTTTGTTCTGCTCTTGGCCAACACCGAGACCGGTTGCCAGGTATCCAGGGCTAATAGCCCATACTTTGACGCCATCCTGGCCAAGAAGCCGGAACCACTCCCTGATTATTACGTTAGCTATATTTCTTCGTGCTGACCAGGTTATATCATACCTCATCATCATGTTCATTGCAGTCTTACTGCTTCGATATGCGGGCAAATTGAAGTTATTCAATGCCTTTGGCCAGCCTTTGCTCGGGTGCTTATTGATGGGCAAGTCGGGGTTTTCAGACCCGGCAAGAGAGGATGTACCGCTGGCGATGAACATGAGGCGGGGATCGCTGGACTTGAGAAGCAATGGGGCCAAGGTCCAAGTCAAGATATGGGTCCCGGTCACGTTCACATCATACGTTCTATTCCACATTTCCCTTGCGGACATCTTGCCCGCAGTCAGCTGTTGATCGAGTTGGGTACCTGTGATTCGTAGACAAGTCAGAATTGTACAAAGGTATTTTTGAAATGGGTACAACTTACCTGCGTTGTTGATGAGAGCATCAAGTTTCCCGTACTGAGCCTTGATGTATTCAGATGCAGAGGCAATAGAGATATCATCTTCAATATCAAGTTGAATCGGATGAAGGTGGCTGGAGGGAAACTCTTCCTTGAGGTTCTTGACGGCTTGCTCAGCCTTTTGAAGGGATCTACCTCCGACCAAGACCTCATACCCTGTATCAGAGCTGCAAAGAGCCTTGACGATTTGGAAACCGAGACCAGTGTTGGCACCTGTCACAAGCACGAGCTTACGTCCGTCCATTTTGATAAGCTTCTTGTGTTGCAGGATTAATAAATGATGTAGATAGAAGAAGAACGTAAACAAATCGACAGTCTAGTGATATTTTACCTTTTGAGCTCCTTGCGGTCTTGCACCAGATATTTATGGATGAAAATGAGGAAATTCCGGAAAAGCAGTGCTGTCTCTGTCTCTCATGGGATGTTGATTAGTGTCGGCCGGGGTTTCCTTCCCCCACAATTTCTCGGCCATTAACTCCGATCATGATTCCCGGTCGTAAATGTTGTCTCGGCCGACAATCTCCGTTGCGGTCAGGTCCGGTCGGCGACGCTCAACCCTAATTTAATTGTCCCGCACTTTGGATTGGACCTTCTATCATTCCCTTATAATCTAGTTTAATTGCGGCTATTGTCTCCAGCACATTGACGCTTAAATTGTCCACCTTTTATGCTCACACTATTCCTTATCTGAGCCGTGGAAAAGATAAATACGATTTGGATTCTTGGATCGCGGTATTTGGAAGGCAGAGGACAGGAACACTGGAAGGCCTCTATAGTGAGGCTCCATTTGATACATGAGTAGAGCATATAGACAAAAACTCGGTGATCGTTTTATAGGTCTTTCTTCTGGCTTTTACAGGCACTAGATTTGAACTATTTTGCTGCAATAGTTAGCAACCGAAACAGCCTGTTGAATAGCTCTCTCTTGAATCTTGATGAGTTGCCTTGGACATTTCCCATAGCTCAAAGGTCATCGGAACTTAGTTGTTATAGCCGGATTGGATTACCTTTTGACATGGCAGACTGTGATAAGACCAAGATTAAAGATGCAAGTCCGAGGACAATTGTAAAGGTCACCGCCATCTAAAACACGGTGGTGTTAGTAAAATGCAGTAACATGGAGAACATCACTTACCTTGGAGTTGCCATCCCACCAGCCATCCTCTCTAGACTTTGACGGCCCGAACTCAGTGCCAGCCCATAGCAGAATTGTCAAGCCGATTACCATGCAGAATATGGCCAAGACTAAAAACGCAAGGCTGAATTCCCACGCGTAAACCTGTAGCCAGCTAGGCCGAGAGGTATTGCCAGATTTCCGTTTTCGGCCAAGGCTGTTTCGGATCAAGCTGAGGCCGTCAGGATGAGCGGACAGGCGGTGTAGTCGCATGCTCTGAACGCCTGCAATCACTACTGAGAAGAGGGCAAACACGAGGCCGCTGAACCACATTGTTCGAACTGACCAGGGTTTGTTGCGGCCGTTAGGAAGGACATCTGGCCAGGAACCTGTTGTGCTAAGACAGCTAGCCAGAAGAGCGCCCTGTTTAGAACTCCAGTCAGTGGGTTCTACAGGATCTAGATGTCACTTACAAGTGTTCCAACAAAGTTCAGTTCCTGCAGCTTATGGTCACGCCAGTTCTTTGTCATTTCGTCTTGCTGAGTCTGGCTATCTTCATTTAACATCTGAATAATAGTGTCGGCCGAAGTCGAAGTCTCTCCTAGGAAGCTAAAGTGAGGCATGGTGACGAATGTTGTTCTAGCTTCTATTAGCCTCGTTGTACAGGAGTCTCCTTGTCGGCGATAAATGAATTCACCTTGGATTTCGGTATCTTTAACCTGCTCAGAGACTATAAACATTTATCGTTCATAAGATGATGTAATAAAAAGAAGGTAGAAAACGCGGGGAAGTGAGTTTACGTACTTTAGCATTACAGGTCGGAGAAAAGATCCCGCCTTCCCTTAGGCTAACTAGGGTAGGTGAGTATGTCGTCATAAGTCTGTAATGAATTTCAGTTTAAAATGATAGAATGGAAAGCTACTACTATTTCCATTAATTACAAGCTGTATATAAAATAATAGACATTTATTTAAGAGGTAATATTAATTAAGGCTCCTTTGCTTAAAATAGAGAGAACGGAGATGTACTAGTAGTCTTATATTTTATAGATTACCGCAATTGAAGTCAATTGCATATCCCCACGCACAATTTCAAAACTCATTTTCTGGTGAAGATATCGGTCTCGCACCGCACATACCGCAGCGGTGACCCTCGGGCCTGCTCAGGCATAACTTATAGAGGTCTACCATCGTGCTCAGCGCTATTAGTAAGACCCTGGAGCCCGGGCCTCTAAGACACGCACGCAAGTCTTGAGATTCTGCTGTGGGCTGTTTCTAGAATAGGGCGGTGAGATGTAGGCACCAGCCGACAATTAATTGTAGAGTTGGGCTAGTGGAAATATTTCTGCCCAATGGAGGAAATACATCAGCCTAGTCACATGGTGCAACATCACAGGGCGACTTAATATCCTGGTTGAGTTGGGATCTTGCCCCTCACACGTGTTGGCGAGTGCCGAATGAAGTACGCGGCGGGCTCTGTTCAAAATGGCCTGTATACATCGCGATCGTAGACTGAGACAAACGGAATCAACTAAATCCCATGAAATAGTATTCACTGCAGTAGGTCTAACTAATATACTGCAAAAATAAAGGCGACAGTAAGCAATACAGTTGGCAAGTTATATGTAGATACGGCAAGCGAGGTCTTGGTCTCTGACTGAGAGGCCGACGTATCTACCACGGTACTGAGAGCCGAGGATTCCGTAGTGGTTGCGAAATCATCTGTGAAATAGTCTGACTCTGTCTCTGCTGCAGTCTCCGTTGCCTGTCCATCACAGTTGTCTCTTTTGACTCTTCCACCGATGCAGCCTCCACCTGCGTTATTGCATACAGCATCCCAGGGACAGTACCAGTCGCTGTCAACCCCGACGCAGAGCTTTGATGGATGAATACCGCCGGCAGTTGGGCACGCAGGAGACTGGTAGTAATAGATATCAGCCCTTGTGCAGACCCCGGGGCATTGGATATATGGAATATCCGGTCACGAGATAGAAGTCTTACCGAGTCAGTAACAGCAGCTCCACAGAGTGACTTATCCGAGAGGTCGCAGCATTGCTCATTAGATGTGCCACTATTTACGCAAATGGCAGATAGTGGACAACAGCCTCCGGCACAGCACATTGCACCGCCCGCGCAGCAGCCGGGCTGATCGGGGCATTCAAGCTCCGTGCCGGCTATACTGCCGCCGCAGTCTGATACCGGGTAGGGAGAGACAACTTGGGCGGACACAAGGCCGCAGGCTTGAATGAGGAGGAAGGTCAACAGCTTCATGGTAACAGTTGCCGGTAGCTCTTGATGCGCAATGTTGAGTTTGCTTCCATTTCTTGTTCCATTGGGAAGTTCTGGCCAAGGTAGCTATATAAGACGACTGCGCAAGAACAGGCGCTACGGCATCTCGGCATCCAAAAAGCAAGGTTATCTCAGTAGCAAGCACAACTTTGTGTCGTGATTGCTACCATAGCGGCTCAAACGCGTCATTTTATTGGTCTTTTCTCAAGCTGAAAAATGTGGCGCGCTTCGGCAAAAGGCCTGTGCAGCTGTGAGACGGCATGTCAGCCTTGTGACTGCATGCTGAGCAGGCTAACGAGAGCTTGTGCTCGCTTATTTGGAGCGGTGCTTACTAGACCAGACTGTGTCTAGCCGTATCGCTGGCACCCTCTTCCGAAGAGAGTACCCCAATGTGTGCCACTATAGGCAATATTCAGGGATTATGCATAAGTTCTGTAGCACCGGAATTATTAGCGCTTCACTTAGTACAAATTTAACTTCGCTATTGTGTTCGTCACCGTATGATGTTTTAGAGTCGAATAAGTAAGTCTAGATTCTAAAATTCTTAAAGCTAACAGGAGTTCGCTTTGTTTGGCCTGGAGTGAAGCAATGGTCTTCTCATCATAAAACAACCTCTTCATCATAGTTTTGTGATCATGGAGAAAGTCTATTGGTTACAGATCTGCTGAAAGTAGCGCAGCCCAGTTTCAAGGGGCCATGACGACTGGATACATATCTTCTGTGTTATCGATGCTAAGCGACACGCGGGCACGGAGATTCTCTTTGGCTTGCTGTAGTATTTCCGAGGCAGACTCAATGTCAACGTAGTCAAGATAAGACTGCACCCTATGATCTGAGGTCCATTACCTTCACGTATCCGACATGGTACGGGATGCAGTTACTTACATTGACCGCGGACTACCAGCAGCGTCCATAGAGCTTCGAGCTTTGCATCGACCACTGGTGCATATGTTTGCAGTAGCACTGTAACAGTGTTAGAAACGATACACTCGTATTATTTAAGTACCTACTATCGTAGGCGTCGAGCTCGGATTGCTCGGAATTATCTGTAGGTCGGGCATCAATCTTGTACTGGACCCAACGGGCTTTCTCGCTCTTATACGTGTCCAGAAGTTTCTGGTATAGATCAACCCGGGGAATCATTGGGTTTTCTACTAAACTAGTCCTAGCCTGAAAGTCTGGCGGTCTGGCCTCTAAATACTTCTGAGGAGGCCTGCTGATCCGCAATCTTAGGTCCGAAGGAACACCAGCAAGCGTGTCAGTGGTTGGGGGGTCAAAGTTAGGGACCTTCTCTTCAAGCCAAGCGTGGATCCTATCCTGTAAGAGACCGTCAGCCAAAAGAATTGGGACAGAATGCTCGTTGTATATAGTCTACCTGGTCGTTTGTGAGTGCGATATCTGAGGAGGTTTGCTTTGCGCCAGCTGTCTGTGTGAAGACCTGGTGTTTGGGCATATTCGTTTCCCAATTTGAGGTAAATGGAAGGGCTCCTGAGTTTCCAGAAGTTCCAGCCGCTGAAGCGCCGTCAACAGGCTGGTCAGGCATTCTGTGTTGGGTAACGGGTCGGGGTAAATTATGGGATTGGGCGAGGGCAATAGATGGTAATTTCAAGGCGCTATACTGAGGGGTTATTTAGACGATCAGATGCCACAACGGTGCGTTTAAAGAATTGAACCCAAAGTTATGTTTTTTGTAAGAATCCAAATGATGAAATATTCTGCATGTCTGTCAATTGAGTCTTCCTTTATCATCGGGAACTTGTTGAGTTGCACGGACCTCGTCCGTGCGCCAATAAATCCAAGAAACTTTCCCTCTCACGGCAGACAGCGCGACCTTACTTAGCTGTATTGCCAAAAGTGCTATGTGCTCATTGGTCATTGAGCCAAGAGGCTTCAGTCCATAAGAAATTTATTGGAAGTCTAGAACAAGCTATGGCTGGAGAAGCATTGCCATGCGCCTTCAAGCAGTTAGCCTGGCTCAATATATTGGTTTAACTTGCCTTGATTTGGACCGCGGCCGATGTGGCTGGACACACGTGCGATTTTAGGCGTATGGGTCTAACTGTCTAGCCTGACCTCAGGATATAAGAAGACTTCTAATGTTGAATAAAGGTGCTAAATTAGCTTACCTTCCGTGTAGCTAATTCCAATGAAAATTTCGCTTACCTAGAAGTGGGATTAAATCCAGTGTCACGCATATAATACATTTGGCATCAAGAGATTATAAAGTAATGACATTGACTGGTACTCCATTTCAACAAGTTATACTATACTAGAACACTATAGCAAGGCATAAGGATCCTGCGAGAATCCCGAAATCCTGTCGCAGAGACTTTCAAACATCTGGTCTACCAATTCCTTGCTTACATCTCCATTCCCATTGTAAACCAAACATACTTCAGTGCTGTCGACATCATGAGGCGTCGTCACAATACTGAGATCAGCGCAGTCTTCCTGCGAACCCATTACACCAACCTGATACATGTTCCCCCCCATCGCGAAACTCTCTGTACGCGGCATGCTCTGATGCTGAACAACAGTAGAGAAGCCATTTACTCCATCATCATCCCAGTCAGTGCACTTGTCGATGATCTCTCTGAATCCCAGTGTTTCATACGGCATATTATCCACCTGCTGGTTCTGTATGTGTTGAAGGAGATCAAGAACAGTCCAATAGGATTGATGGCGAATACGTACGGGAACGACGTTCAGACAAGGACCGACAATGGTTTGGATCCCAGGTATGTTGCTGGCGTTCCGTCCGCTGATGACGTTGCCAAAGATAACGTCGGTCTTCCCTGTGATCTTTGCCAGTACGGTTGACCAGGCAGCCTTGATAACAGTTGAGGTTGTGATGTTGACTGACGCGAGTGAGAGTGTAGAGACAACCCTTCTCAAGACTTGGGTAGGGCTTGTTCTTAAGGAAGTATGCTCTCGCTGCACGATACTAGTGGGGGTGGAGTCCTTCAGAAGCGCTGTCCAGTACGAGTAGCATCCCTGTCTGTTTGCCCCCAACACCCTCTGGATGTAGCTTGCGTATGAGGGTGTCGGATTAATAGGCTCTCCATCAAGTGAGGCCTTCAGACTCTGTAGGATTGTCGGGAAGCACACCCCGTCGTACTGCGCGTGAGATATGCGGATGAAGACCCGGTGCCGTTCCGATGACTTGTGCCGTGCTACTATGAAACGAAGGGACGGTTCTTGAGGACGCGGAACTTCATGCTGATGGGCCACTTGAAGCTCAGAAGTGAATTGATCTATACTCTCCACATCTTCAACAATGACAGTGGGTTGCACGTGGCGGAGGATGACCTGCAAGTAACGGCCTTGATGAGAGACAAACACAGTGCGCAAGATGTCGTAAGCGGCCACGACGTTTGTGATAGCTTCTTGTAGTAGCGCCATGTCAAGCGGGCCTGAAGAGTCCAGATGGAAATAATTGAGCTGCCATCGTGAATTTAGAAGAGTTCCGTGTATGGCTTGATCTTGAAAGTCGGTAGTGGGGAGGACGTCGATGATGCTGGCTCGAGACACGCCGATGACAGGACAGACATGGCTTCGAACGAACTGCTCAGCATCATTTGCTTCAAGCATAGAGAGGGGTTTGTAAGGCTGGTCACTGGTGATGCGCTTCTCTTTCTTAGAAGCGGAGGTATCCATGTGGTCATGGCTAGAAGCCCTGTCGCTATCTTTGTACGACTTGTCATTGAGGCAATCCAACAAGGAACCGAACTCGGGATTCTTGAAGATATCAGCCACGGTGAGTGGCAAGTCCAAGTCTCTGGCATTGCCCACCATGGACATGGCGACAATTGAGTCACCGCCGGACTCAAAGAAATTGTCGGTGGGTGAGATTACGCAACCTTGATACTCGAGACTATCTCTCCATAGTGCGGATAGTTTGTTGTGCAGATGCTTCCTGTCGCGGGAGAATGAGTTGCACATGTTGGATGACATAGACGCTGCGTCGCCGACATCAATCAAAGTCGAAGATGCACTGATTCCTGAGCTTTGTGCTTTGGGGAGGTGGTTCGTCTCGTCATGTTCGGACGTCGAGCCGTCAACCTCAGACGATTGGGTGTATGTGTTGCGAGCCACTGGTGAGCTCTGTAGTAGTCGGAGGTGAGCCAGGGTGTCGTCGCTGTGATCGATGAAGTTGTTTAGTAGCTCGGACATGTTCACGGCAAGGTCCTGGGCCTGCGAGCTGGAGAGTATGTTGGACCAGTAGCGGAAGAGAATGCCTTCGTCACCTCGTGTAGCATTGGCATTGACAGTGACGGCGTATTCGCTTGGATCATAAGCATCGATTGCTTCGTAGGTAAGCGAGTCGGGCTCGGAGACACCTGTTACACCGGCGTTCTGGATGGACACGGCTGTGTTGAAGAAGCCCCGCTTCGATTGGCCCAGCGTATGGCTCAGACGAGCCAAAGAGAAGTGCTGGTGCGGCAGACTGGCCATGTAGTCATCTCGAGCGGTAGAGAAGAGTGTCTTGAGAAGCGTCTCCGGCGTGAACTGGAAGCGGAACACGAGCATGTTGATAAGAGGACCGATAATGCCATCGACACCATCGATGCGGGCATCACGTCCGGAGGCTAGATAGCCAAAGCATACGTCCTGGCGGTCTGTATAGGCTCCAAGTAACAGGGCCCATGCCACCATGATGATGTTTGAGAATGTCACTCCGAGCTTGGAGCCGAGTGATTGTAGCTCTGGGAAGCGGCCGAACTGGACCGCAACAGACTGTAGGCGACGATTGGCCACTAAGTCTGGATTGAGTGTCGGAAATCCTGTGTGTTGTGACTCCCAGAGATAGCCTGTCCAAAAGTTCAGGCTGGAAGCGGTGGATTGACTGGAAATGTATTTGATGTATTCCTTATAGCCAGGAGCCGGAGTTGGAGATAAGCTGTCAGTGTAGGCGTTGGAGATGTCTCGAAGGAGGATTGATGTAGAAGCACCGTCGGTAACTGCGTGGTTCAGCTCAAGCTTCATGAAAACCTTTTCTTGTGGCGTCTCGCAGATGGTGATCTGAAACGGGAGCATAGGGCCATCGTGTTTCTTGTTGGTCTCACCAAGTGACCTGGAGTTCAGCTCGGCCATCACATCGATCTCCCGACACTTGATGGTGCTGATGCGAGACTCGAAAGGCTTCAAAACGACTTGATCGAATGAGCCGCCTTGACGTAGGCTATCAATGAAGATGGTTCGCAATGCTGGATGACGCTCAATGACTCTGTGACAAGCCTGGACGAGCTTTTTAGTGTCGATTGAAGAGCCGTCAGGAAGATTAAGTTGAAGAACAACGTGGAATAGGTACTGCGATGGATCGAGAAGCTGGCTGAGTAATATGCCAGTCTGCATAGGCGAACATGGGTACATATCCTCCACCATATCGAAAGGAACGTGAGCGTTGGGAAGGTGTGTAGAGATGATTTCGTGCAGATCCGTGTAGCTAATGGGCAAGAGAGGGAAGTCGCTGAGTGTTGGAGCAGAAGAGGTCTCGGCAAGCCTTCTCGTAGTGTTGGTGAGGCTGTCCTGACAATTGGATACCCACTTCTCGATACCGTCTTGGTGACGCATGTGTCGGTTATACATCAACGTAAAACCAATACCATCATCAAGAACGGATATGGAGATCTCGAAAAGAGCTATGCGGGACGTCTCGGGCGCGACGTCGGAGATAGCCAGAGTGTCTTGCTCAGTGAATGGAAAGTCAACTGCAGTGAAGAGAGAATCGCCGTGGTTTGTTTGTTGAGTGTGACCAAGGTAGTTCAGCAAAATCTCCATGGGTCCATCATGCAGGCTTCCTGAGCTGGTGAGATGGCGGTGGGCAAAGTACGGGCGGCCATTGTTGGGGATACTCCGGCGGACATCTTTGACCTTACGAACATGGTCCACTTGATCGCCGTGTTCGAGACTCTGTCGTGATACTTGCAAAGGGCAGAGTGAGGTGAACCATCCGACGGTTTGGGAAGGATCAATGGTTTGATCCCAGGATTCACGGCCATGACTCTCGTTGAACAGTGTTGGAAGCTCCCGATTATCGAAGGTCTGTGCAAAGGATTTGAGAATGGCTGTGATGAAGAGATCGAGTGGTTCGGTCTTGAGGGCTCTGTTTGAACCACCCAATATGGAGGATACGACATCAGCTTCTCTGATGACGAACGACTTTTGTTCCATGTCTCCGTAGACGTTGGGTGTGTTTGACATGCCCCAGAAATCCATGTCGGCAGGTCGTACAGCGAATGGAAGAAGTGCTGCACTATTGTTGAGGGAGTTGATGTGACCGATCTGTAAATCATTCCATCTGCGGAACGAGAGGGGGGTGATGGGCGGCAAGTAGGTAGAGGTCAGTAGTGCTTCGAGGTCGTGGATTATGTTGATCCAAGAAATGATGTCAATGACGAGATGGTGAGCTACAAGTGAGAGTATCTGAGTGCCATGAGATAGTGTTAATAGATCGACGGCAAAAACAGGACCAGAAACATCGATGCTTCTTTGGCTGGCGGCTACGATTGGTATCATGTCAGGCTCTGCAGCGAGCTCATGGTGCTGAAAGCCATAGGAACATTGAGCATGTGAGAGGATATGCTGTGTCCACTCCCCAGTGGGAGATTTGTTGAACCGCGCGCGAAGCATTGGGTGTCTTTCAACAAGAGCATCAAGGGCATCTTGGAGGCTGGACACCTCGAGAGTCTTGTTGATGGACAGGAGTTGACTTTGGTTAAAGCGATCCCCACGGTACTTATTAGCGCTGTTGTTGAAGAAGAGGCGTTGGATTGGGGATAGCTCGAATGCTTGATCGTCGTCTTCGTCGTAGTGGTCGAGCACTGGGGGCTCTTTAGAGGCCACAAAAGTAGACAACTCGGAGATTCCCTTTGCGCTCATGATGTCCTGCATAGTCAATGAAATAGACTGGTCGTGACAGCGTGTAAGTATCTGAATTGCCATGATGGAGTCACCGCCGAGGGAAATGAGAGAACGCTTCATGGGCGTTTCTGTCTCTGGAATGTTGAGGACTGATGCCCAGATACGCCTGAGCTGCTGGCCAACCGGTGTAACCTCTCCGTCACCAGTATCCTGTCCATGGTCCAAGTCGATAGTGACCCTACAAAAGTCCGCATCTGCATCGGCCAGCCAACTGCTCGCACTCGCTCTGTCGATCTTGCCAGATAGCAGAAGCGGGATGCTTTGAACGGCGAGCCAGACTGACGGAATCATATAAGGTGGAAGTGCCTCAGCTAGATCATGTTGCATTGCGCAGATCTCCGATCGGGCAAAATCCATGGCGGATTCGGGAATGGGGACGAAGCCAGCCGTGGGGAGGGTTGTGTCAGTGGGTAAGAGATTCTGGAGAGAGGCAATGGCTACCAGATGGCCCTTGAAGGTACCGGATCTGGGTAGATTGACCAAGACCTGGCGGATGCGTGAGTCAGACTCAAGACGAGCCTCAATCTCACCGAGTTCCATGCGCTGGCCGTGGAGTTTGACCTGGTGATCCTTACGCCCCAGATAATCCAGGGTTCCATCAGGGCAATATCTCACCAAGTCGCCTGTCTTGTACAAACGCACAGACTCGTTCGTGAAGAGGCTCATCCACGTGGGGTCTTCGATGAACGAGGCAGACGTCTTTTTCTTGTCGTTCAAGTACCCACGGGTCACAATGGGACCGCTGATAAGGAGTTCTCCTACGCAGCCTACAGGGACAAGACAGTTGTGATCTCTCGGATCGACGACCCAAGTATGGTTCCCGTCCATGGCGTGGCCGATGTTGGCGGGGTCCTTGGAAGTGGACACGGCGTTGTTGGCGACGGCAAACATGGTGCACTCTGCTGGTCCGTAGCCGTTGATCAACTCAACCTTGTCTCGCCAGGAACTGATCGTCTCGGGGGTAAGTGTCTCTCCTCCACAGACCAGTGTCTCTAGCTTGTTGAACTTGGAGGGGTCCTGGAGATTCGCGAGCGAGGGTGTTAAGAATGCCCAAGTGACTCCGAGGGTGGTCATAGAACCAGCGAGATCCGACATCCTCATCTCCTCACTGGGAATACAGACACAAGCACCACAAGTCAGCGGAGCAAATGTCTCTCCCATAGCAATGTCGAATGCATACGACGCAAAATGGAGTACACCCGAATCCGGAGCCATATTCATGCGTTTCATGAAAGCCCTGGAACTTGTGACAAAAGAGCCGTGTTCAATGACAAGGCCTTTAGGCTTTCCAGTACTGCCCGAGGTATAGATGACAAACGCGGCATCTCGAGGCGCGACGACTGGCAGATCCTGCGTGCAAAGTTCTGGGGCAGTGAACAAGTCAGAATTAACCAAGACAACAGATTCGACAAGGCCCTGAAAGCGCTCCTGATACTGCGGTGCGCACAACGCAACACGGGCCTTGCAGTCGCGCGTGATCTCGGCGTGGCGAGCAGAAGGATGTGCGGGATCCATGGGAACGATTGCGCCGCCGGCGAGTATCACGGCGAGCATCGAGACCGTCGTCCACAGAGACTTATCCATACAGCATGGGACCAGTTCCTCGGCGCGTATACCCTTTTGCACGAGTATCCTTGCTAGTTGTGAGGCGTGTTGGGCTAAATCATTGTAGCTGAGCTGACCATCCCAGGCACGGATGGCGGTGTCGTTGCCCTTGGTAGCTACAGACTGCCAGAACAAGTCAGGAATACTTTGCATTGCAGGCTCGAGGACACTACTGTTCCATCTCTTGATCGTCTCCAAGTCCTCTTGGCTGTACAGCCGAAGTTGTGATACTTTGTGTTTGGGTTCTCGGAGTGACAGATCCGTGAGTTGTCCCACCAGAGCCTCGAACTGCTGAGCGATGCGCTGAGCCTGCCAACTAGAGATGAACTTATTATCGTGGTGAATCATCATGACGAGCTCTTGCGTCTCGATGGAGCATTCGACGACAAGTGGATACGTAAAGAAGCCTCGCTGACCGACATCGTCTTGAATTGGGTTGAGAAAGTCATTCTCGCTTGTTTCGTGGTCGGATGATTGTATAACCAGCAAGTTCTGGAAGTCACTGGCAACTGATATGGCATCGCCAAGGCGTCTGATGCGCTGGAGGCCTGCATGCTGATGGGGAATTAGGCCCGTGGCTTGGTGATGCAGACTCTTGAGCAGATCGCCAATGGTACTGTTACGATCGATCTGAACCCGTGACGGCACCGTGGTTACTGTCGGTCCGAGGATATCTTGTACATGGCCGAGGGCGATGTCACGTCCAGAGAGTGTCTCACCGAAGACGACATCGTCAGAGCCAGTATGAGACCCCAGCACAAGCCCCCACGCTGCCCGGACGATTGTTGGGATAGTGATGTCCATTCCGAGATCACTCTTACTGTACTGCATCGTATGTGTAAGAGACTCATGGCATGATTGCGCGGTGGGTGCCGAAGAGACCTTGGGGAAGTGGGTTACAGAAACGCTGTCTTGGAACCTAGCCTTCCAGAACCCGTCAGAGGCTTCAGTGTCAACGTCGGCTAGGTACCTGATAAAGTTGGCGTATTCCACCGCGTGCTCATCAGCAGTGCCTCCATGGTAGAACTGAGAGACTAGCTTGAGCAGAGAAGGCATACTCCATGCGTCGTATAGCGCGTGATGAACAACCCAGACAAAGTGATAAGGCCCATCATCAGGCGCCTCGACAATACTGTAGCGGGTCAAGACTCCACCATTGTGATCAGGTACCGATCCGGCCTTGGCTGTAGCAGACTCAAGGTCGTCATGATGCTCCCAGTCAATGCCATGAGGAGCAAGAACGGCTTGGTAGGATTTGAGCGAGGTGTTCACGATACGCGTTCTCAAGATTTCGACTTGATCAACGGTCTTTTGCCAAGCGAGCTTGAAACGCTCCATGGAGATGTCGAAGGGAAGTTGGAACACATAAGTAGCGACATATGCGCCTGGTTGCTGCAAAGTAGAGGCAAAAAGGCCGTCTTGAAGGGGGCTGCACGGGTAGATGTCCAGAATCTGGCTCTCCTGCACGTTGCATCGACCAGCAATCTCATGAAGAAGCAGTGAAGGGTCTTCAATGTCTGAAAGAAGTGAAAACGGTTCTACAACTGAGGCTCGAGTTTCATCCGAGTGTTTGCAAGACATTGCCATGTCTGACAGGACTGGGTTGCTGAAGATGGCCATGACGCTAACGACAAGGCCTTCCGCCCTCGCCGCTGGAACAAGCTTCATGGCGTCGACCGAATCACCGCCAAGTCTGAAGAAGCTATCGTCTTTGCTGACCTGGTCGATGGGAATATTCAAGACAGTGGCCCAGGCTTTTTGCAGTTTGCGCTGCATCGCCGTTGTAGGGAGGTTTCCGCTCCGAGACGAGCCGGAGAGCTTGTAGGAGGCCATCAGATGAGTCGGCACAGACCTGGCAATTGCCTTGAGTCTCTGGCGATCAAGCTTGCCAGCCAAGGTCAATGGCATCTTGGAGAGCGGTATGTAGATGGTAGGCACCATGTACGATGGGAGAGCGTCCTTGAGGGCTGACTTGAGGGTCTGGGCAAGGTCTGTAGAAGGACTCGACATGCTTGCAAGGATTGGATCGACGTCTTGGGTAAATGTATTCTCGACATCGTCGTCGCTGGTAAAGAAGACGGCTAGTGCCTTGGTTGACGTCTTGCTCTGCGGAATGACTATTTCAACAGCGGCTTGAATGTAGTCTGGCAAGTGAGCTTGGACATGGTGCTCAATCTCCCCAAGCTCAATACGTTGTCCATTGAGCTTGATCTGTGTGTCCTTGCGCGACACGTACTTGAGTGATCCATCCGAGTTGTACATCACCAGATCACCAGTCTTGTACAGACGACCGATGTCGTCTCCCTCGAGACTCATGCTTGCACGCCACGATGGAGGCTCGATGAATGCCTCTTTCGTCTTTGACTCATTGCCAAGATAACCTCTGGCCACAATAGGCCCTTCCACGAGTAGTTCGCCGATGCCACCGATCGGCATGAGTCGATTGTGGTTGCGCGCATCGACGACCCAGCAACGACTACCTACAGCGTGGCCGATAGTACCCGGGTCGCTGTTGATGATGTTTCCGTCATGGTCGACCTTTGTGCTCGTTGCAGCGATAACACTCGTCTCACTAGGCCCGTACGCGTTGACGAGAGCGGCATGGCCAGCCCATTTCGTGATGTGATCTCTCGACATTGCTTCGCCGCCAGTGACGAGGACTTCCAGGGTAGGAAGACAGCCAGGCTTGAGAACGTTCGCGACAGATGGTGTGAGGAGAGTCCAGTTGACGCTGAACTTGGTAATGACGCCTGACAAGTCGTTCATGCGGTCTTGGTCGTTGGGGATACAGATACAACCACCTACTAACAAGGTGGAGAGTATCTCCATGACGCTAGCGTCGAATGTGTGCGACGCAAACTGCAGCACGCGAGAGGAAGATGTCATCATGATGGCCTTGGCGTGAGAGGTACCTCCAGTGGTAAATGATGCATGCTCGATAATCGTACCCTTGGGAACACCTGTTGTTCCCGAGGTGAAAATGATGTAAGCAGCGTTGTCAGGCCGAACTGTTATCTTGGGCGATTCCGGTAACACGGGGGGTAGTAACGACATGGTCTCTTTACCAAGCGGAACGGCGTAAAGACCCAGCATGTCGAACCTGGCCTTCAAGGATGCGGAGCAGATGATGAGCTTGGCGTCAACATTGCTAACCAGAAACTTGATACGATCGGGTGGATGAGTAGGATCCAGAGGAACAAAGGCGCCGCCGGCTTTGAGGACTGCCATCATGGCAACGACGGTCCATGCTGACTTTTCGAAGCACAGTGGGACGTACGTCTCTGGCCCGATGCCGAGAAAGACCAGGTACTGAGCGAACCGTGAAGCAGCGGCATCGAGTTCAGGGTAGGTAAATGTGGCATCCCACGCGTCGATGGCTGGTGTATGGTCTGGCAGTTGTTGACAGTTGTGCTCAAAGACGTGGTGCACACACCGCTCCAGGACCTCGGGCTCAGCGTTGTTCCACGACATCAACTGCTCTTTACCATGATCACTGAGGATATCCAGTTCTCCTAACGGAAGTGATGTGTCGCATGTCGCAATCGAGGAAAGAACCTGATCAAGTGTAGAAGCAATATTGGCAGCCTGCGCGTCTGAGACTTTGTCTTGCCAGTAACATAACTGTAGTTCCACATTGGAGTCCCAGACCTCGACATTGACAGTCATGTCGTACTCGCTAGGATCTTGCGCATCTCTGATGTCGAACGAAAGGGTACCTGTCGCCATGTCTTTGGAGACCGACCTACGCTGGAAGGAATAGGCGGTGTTGAAGAGAGGCTCGTTGGAGATACCCACTGCGTGTTGGAAGTTGGCAAGCGAGACATTCTTGTGGTTCATGGCCGTGGTGAGGTCTTCTTGGATGGTTCGTAGGGCATTGTCGAGGCTGGTGGATGGATCGAGGCGGACGCGGCAGACGAGCATGCTGATGAATACGCCAATTGCCTCGCCAATCCCACTGACGGGCACATCTCTGTCAGCGACGAGATAGCCGAAACACACGTCGTCAAGGCCTGTGTATGCTTGGAGTACCAGGGCCCAAGCCAGCTGTAGGAGGTTGGATAGAGTGATGCCTCTTTCGGCGCAGAGTGCCTGAAGCGCAGCGGTATGAGAGATGCCTTGGGTAAGGGTCCGAAGAGACCTGGGCGCTGTAGTCCCATCTGTCAGCAGTGGTAGGCAACAAGGCTCAGCGCCATCCAGATACGCCTTCCAGTACTTAGCATCCTGAGAGCCTCCACTTCGCTGCAAGAAGGAGACGTAGTCCCTGTAGACAGTAAGGTTGGTAGTATCCAAGTTGCCCTCGTATGCTTGGCCCAAGTCGCGGAACAGAAGTGGCATGGAGGTTCCATCTGAGATGGCGTGACTCATCTCAAGGATACACAGCACTGTACCCTCTGTGGTGTTGAAGATTGTGAGACGGTGAGGTGGTTGATTCGTCGGAAGGCCAAGAGGTGAGTGGTCACTGAGGCTAAGGTCTATCTCTTTGAAGGGACACTCGATGATGGAAATGTTGGCGTCGTGGTTCCTCAGAACGACTTGACTGACGGCGCCCTCCTGTAGTGTACTGTCGGCAAACGCGGTCCGAAGCGTGGAATGTCGATGGACTACACGCTTCCAAGATTCCGACAGTCTTTGCGCGTCAATCACATCACCAGCTCGTGTGGAGGTAACCGAAAATGTAATGGAGTAAGAGTAGTACCCAGGGTGCTTGATCTGGGACAAGAGGATGCCCTGCTGAACCGACGAGCATGGATATACCGCTTCAATGTTGTCCGGAGAGATGCCCATCTCAGTGAGAGCTTGCGTAACTTGGGTCTCCTTCTTGAAGGCCAGAGGAAGCAGAGATAGATCCGGGGATAGCTCGCGTGTAGCCTGAGATAACCTTTGGGCTGCTCGGTGTATACAGTCCTTACAGCTCTCGATCCATCTGCTGATAGACGACTGATGTTCCATGTGGCGGTTGAAGGAAAAGTCAAACATGAGCCCTTCATTGGTGGAAGAAGCAGATATCTCGATGAGTGCCAAGCGTGGGATGTCGGCCCCAATGTCGAACTGCGAGCTCAAAGAGTCCAACATGCTTCCACCGACAGCCTTGAACACAGAATCTCCTGTTCCAAAGTCCTGCGCATGGCCAAGGAAATTAAAGGCAATTTCAGCCGGGAATTTGATTGGGGACTTGGAGTCAGGCGACATGCTATGGGCAAAGTAAGGTCGACCATTGCCAGGAAGCTTTCTTCGAAAGTCTCGTACCCAACGCACTACATCGAGGACATCGTGTTCGACGGGAATGTCCTCGGGGAGAAAAACAGGACAGAGAGTGGTGAACCACCCAACGGTGCGTGATAAATCTACACTGTCGTCGGGAGGCTCTCTTCCATGACCTTCGTTGAATATGGGGGGCATCGAAGAACGGTCTGGAAAGGTTTGGCGGAAGGATGCTAAGAGCGATGCTAGCAAGACGTCGACTACGTCATGATCACTACTAGAGAGTAGTGTTGATGTGTCACTGGGTATCGTCATAGCCTCTGTGACTGAGTCACCATGAATATTCGACACGCCTTCCATTCTCCAGTACTGATGGTCTGAAGGAGGGACCGGGATATCATGGAAAGCATGCTCCAGCGAGGTATTCCGAGCTTCGTCGCACTGTCTGAAGCTCCACGTTTGGAAACAAACTGACTTAGAAGGGCTGTAGGCAGATGCTGATAAAAGCCCTTCTAGATCCTGTAGCAGGATGTTCCAAGACACGACATCGACAATCAGATGATGAGCCACGAACGTAATGATCTGGTTGCCAGTGCCCTCCATCTCAAACATGTCGACAGCAAGTATCGGTCCATGAACAATGTCTAGGGTAGTCTGACTCTCCGCTACTAACTCCAAGAGACGCTTCTCGTCAATAATGCCGTGTGAGCGGAGAGCGTAGGAGCCAGCGACGTCGCTGGTGATCCTCTGGGTCCACGTTCCATCAGCCTGAGAGAAACGAGCACGCATCATGCTATGCATCTCGACGATACGACGCAGAGCATCCAACAACTCCTGCGAGGTGATGTTGCGGGTCGTAGCCAGAGTCATACTCTGGTTGAAATGGTGAGAACCTAGGCCGATACTCTCGAAGTAAACCTTTTGAATCGGCGATAGTTCAAAAGGCTTCTCGAGCTGTTCCTCGTCGTATAGGACTTCCTTGACGCTGGTGACTACTGAAGCAAGATCGATGATGGACTTGGCTCGCATGATCTGGCTGACAGATACAGCCATGTTGGAAGAGCGGCAAATGGCCATCAGCTTCATTGCGGATATAGAATCACCGCCGAGGTGGATAAACGACTGCTTGAATGGAACCATGTCGACCTTGAGATTGAGAGCCTTGGCCCAAGCAGCCCTAAGCTTAATCTCCACCTCCGATGCATCCCTATCCAGAGCAGACGCATCTTCCTGCGCGTCAAGAACGAGCTGGTATTGTTCAAGAGACATGTCCTCGACCCATCGTACGGCGCGCCTACGATCAAGCTTTCCAGAGGGGAGGAGGGGAACATGGCTTGCGATAATCCACAGGGATGGGATCATGTAGGATGTCAAATGCCTCGCAAGACCTTCACGGATACCCACTAAGAGGGACGGAGGGTACTTGGGCACGATACGCATCTCTTCATCTCCATTGTTTGTTGTAACAGAATGGAGTGATAGAATAGCTACCAGGCGGGTTTTGAAGGGGCCGGAAGCTGGAACCGCTGCCAGACAAGACTCTACGGCTAGGTCCGCGCTCAAATGATGCTCAATCTCCGACAGTTCAATCCTCTGACCGTTGACCTTGACTTGATCATCCTTGCGCCCATGGAACTCAATCCCATTCTCAGTAAGTTTGACCAAGTCTCCTGTCTTGTAGAACCTGCGTTCCCTGTCGGCAGCAGCCGTTGGGAAGTGTTGACACCACTTGGGGCTGGTGATGAAGGATTCTGCCGTTCTCTCGGGGTCATTCAAGTATCCTTGAGCGAGGATAGGACCTTCTATGACGAGCTCGCCGACAGCGCCGATGGGCATAAGTCTGTCGTGGTTGGTGGCATCAGTGACCCAGCAAATACCACCGACAGCATGACCGATATTCGAGGGAGAAGAATCCAGTGTAACGCTCGGGTTGACAGCAGCCACCACGGAAGTCTCACTGGGTCCATATGCGTTCATGAGACGAACTGACGGCGCCCACGAAGAGATATGAGCAGAAGACATGGCCTCGCCACCGAGCACCAGTGTCTTCAAACTAGGGACAAGCGAAGGCTGGAGCAGCTGGGCCACCGAAGGCGTCAACAGAGCCCAATTGACGTTCATTCTGTTGATAGCACCCGCAAGGTCGTGGAGACGTTCGTCACTACTCGGCACACAAACAGTCCCACCGTGGATGAGCGTGGTGAGGATCTCCATGATACTGGCGTCAAATGTATATGAAGCAAACTGCAAGACGCGTGACGACTCTGTCATTCCCATGGCGCGACCATGTTCATACGCGCCGGTACAGAATGCGGAGTGGTCCACAATGGTTCCCTTCGGCTTCCCAGTCGTGCCGGAAGTGAAGATGATGTAGGCTGGGCTGGTGGCGGACAATGACAGAGGCGCTTGGTTGGTTAGGTCGTCTTGGCCTTGGGTACCACCGTTTGCCAGAGCCTGCGAGACGGAGATGACCCGCGATCCGAGCTTTGTCAATCGCTCGGCGTGTTGATCAGACGATAGAACGACTGTAGCTCGAGTGTCGGTGAGAATGCCTTGGATCCGAGCGTCCGGGTGCGCTGGGTCGAGAGGCACAAAGGCAGCACCCGACTTGAGAATGGCTAGGATGGAGACGACGACTAGAGATGACTTGTCCATACAGAAAGGAACGATGGAATGGACTGAAACGCCGTTTGCCACCAAAACACTAGCAAGACGTGTAGATTGACTGTCCAGATCAGTGTATGTGAGGCTTTGGTCCCACGACACGACAGCGAGCTTATCCCGTGGTTGAGCAAGTGTCTGAGCCCTGACGGCGTCGTGAATGAGGTGTCCAGAGGCTGAGGGAAGAGTGCGATTCATATCACGCAGCGTCTGTAGGTCACCGCCGCTCAGCAAAGGTACATCGCGAAGCTTCTCGTCCAACAGGTCAGACGACGACACGGACTCCAACATGAGCGCAAAGTGATCCATTATGCGTTTCATCTGAGCCTCAGGTACAACGTTGGGATCAAAGTGGACGACAGTCTCGACCTCGCCATCTGCAAAGTGGCACGATAGCATGAGCGGGTACGACGAGTAGAAGTTCGTACCGGCCATCTCGTTGGACTGCTCGCACCAAAAGGCATCAGTCGACTCTCGAGGTCCGTAGTTGATGGCCAAGAGATTCTGAGCGCCGCAAGCAAGGGCCGTGTCAGCGCTGATGTTCCTGATAGACTGGATGCCAGCGAATTGGTGTCTTCTGACAGCTGCTGAGTGGTCCTGCACAGAGGCAAGTAATGCGGCAACAGTCTGTGAGGGCTCCACGACTACACGTGTTGGTACAGTCGCTAATGTGATGCCCGCCATGTCCTCGATCCCGACGACGGGGGCATCGCGCCCTGTCATGGTCTCCCAGAAGACGACGTCGTTGGTTCCAGAGTAGGTAGAGACCGCCATTGCCCAGGCGGTGCGAATTCTAGTAGCGGTGGTGATCTCTGATCCCGATGTGGTCCCCAAGGTTGCTTTGTGAACCATCAGGCTCGTTGCGGAAGGCTGATACTCGGCGTTGGGAAGACGTGGGAAGTGCTGGGTGGATATGTTGGAGAGATGCGACATCCAGAAGTTGGTGTCTTGTTGCGGATCCAGGTCTGTAAGGTACTTGATGAACTCGAAGTAGTCGGGGCCCTTGACTTGCGCGGGAATCAGATTGTCATGGTAGCATCGCTTGACCTTGTCGAGGATGAGAGGAAGACACCAGCCATCATAGATGGAATGATGGATAGTCCAGACAAAGCATTTGCCGGGAGAGTTATCGTCAACGAGACCGTAGTTGGTCAATCTTGCGCCGTTATGCAGCGGAAGCTGGCGTCGAATTGTGTCGGCATCGGAGAGGCTGGCAAAGGTAGACCATTGATGTTTTTCCCCGGCGACAACAACCTGCACGAACCCAGCATCTTCTGTGTGAACGATCCTCGTTCGCAGCATCGGTTCAGCTTCAACCACGATGCTCCAAGCCTTCTGGAACCTGCTGGTGTCGATGTCGGCTGGCAGTCGATAGATGAGTTGTGCCACGTAAGCCCCAGGCTCCTTGGTCGAGAGAGCCATTAGACCCTCTTGAAGTGCGGAACAAGGATAAATATCTTGAATATCACCGAACCCGATACGAGTAGAGTCAGCAACAATTTGTCGTAACGCATCGACCGAGAACTCGGCAGATAACAATGAGAACGGCCGGTATGTCGTGGATGGGGCCTTCGATAACGGCACCGCCGACTCCGCCATGTCCAGCAGGGAAGGCTTCTGGAACACTCCAGCCACGGTCAAGTCAATGTTTGAACATCGAGCCAGTGTCACAAGCTGCATGGCTCCTATTGAGTCTCCTCCAAGCTTGAAGAAGTGATCTTGGACTCCAATAGACGCCACGTCGATGTTGAGCAGCTGAGCCCACATAGCAGCCAACTGCTTTTCTATCTCGCTGGACGGTGCCCTGCCACTCTTGAGGGCAAGCTTGTACAACTTCATCCTCGCTGCCGGCAACGATTCTCCAAGAGCCCTCAGACTGCGCCGGTTCAGCTTTCCTGACGAAGTAAGAGGCATCTTGGAGACGGGGAGCCACGCGGATGGGACCATATACGCGGGGACTGCATTGAACAGCACAATCTCAAGCTTCTTGGCGTGAGACCTGAAAGAGTCGTCCATATCCAGCACCATGCTATCATCGCTGGTTTCTCTAAGCGAAACATCGGCGTGGGCACAGATAAAGCAGGCGAGCAACTTTCTGCCCTGTGATGTGATGAGCTCCACGGCAGATTCCCAGCCCTTGGGGAGATTCTCTTCGATGTGGTGCTCAATCTCTCCAAGTTCAATGCGCTGGCCGTTAAGCTTAACCTGGGTATCCTTCCGCCCTAGGTAGGTAAGTGTGCCGTCAGAGTTGTAACGCACAAGGTCGCCGGTCTTGTAGAGCTTGTGATCTGATCCAGCGTTCTCAGTCATTCCCTTGATACAGGCGGGCGGAGGAACAAAAGACTGGGCCATCTTGTCTGGTAGGTTCAGGTAGCCTCTAGACACGATAGGGCCATCGATGAGAAGCTCGCCTACGCAACCAATTGGTACGAGGAGATTGTGATCGTTTGCATCGACTACCCAAGCGACGCTACCAATGGCGCGGCCAATGTTGTTGGCCTTCCCTGGCTGGGCGATATCTCCAGAGAAGGTCGAGTTGACGGAGCATTCCGACGGTCCGTAGCAGCATGTCAGGGACACAAAGTCGCGCCAGATGCCAACGCACTTGGCAGTCACAGCTTCACCTCCAAGAGCCAGAGTCTTCAAAGTCGGAACCTCTGATGGCTCGAGGAAGCAAGCCACAGTAGGTGTTATGTCGGCCAACGTGACGCTGTAACGATTAATGGCTCCGGCCAAATCGTTTAGCCTCTCATGGTCCGAGGGTACGCACACGCAGCCTCCTAGACTGATGGTGCTGAAAATCTCAGCAAGACTGTTGTCAAAGGTGTAAGAAGCGAACTGCAACACCCGCGAGTCTGGGCCGTAGCCTAGCTTGGGGCCGGAGTACATGGCGTTGCTGGCGATGCCTCTGTGCTCAAGCACTACGCCCTTGGGACGACCGGTGCTACCAGACGTGTAGATAACGAAGCAAGCGTTGGCTGGTGTGACTTGAGGAAGACGTGGCGCGGGTGCCGTGGAGGTGGTTTGAAGTAGATCTGCATCCACAGCCACGACTGTCTTGACGATGGAGCTGAGCTTCGAAACTAATGAGTGAGATACAAGGGCGATAGTAGCTCCTGTATCGCCGACACGAAGTCGATGCGCAGCTTCCGGGTGCGCTGGGTCCAGAGGTACGCATACACCACCAGCTTTGAGAACAGCCAGCATGGAAACTATAGCAAAGGCAGATTTCTCGAAGCAGACCATCACAAAGGTCTCTAAGCCGACGCCTGAGGAAGTAATATGATGGGCAAGCTTGTCAGAGGCGGCATCAAGCTCGGCGTACGTGAAGCCCATATCCCATGAGACAATCGCGGGGCTGTCAGGGCGCGAGGCAACTTGCTGCTTGAACAAGTCATGGACACACCTCTCAATGGCGTCGGGTATCCGCTGGTTCCAATGGCTGATCTGGCTGCTATGCCAGGGACCCAAATGGTCAAGCTGAGAAATGGGCTCGTTGGAGTGATGCAGAATATTGCTGAGCGCCTTTGTAAAGGTGCTAGCAACATTGGCAGCCTGTCCATCAGACAGCGTATCGGACCAGTACATCAAGTCAATCGCCATGTCGTGCTCGCCTGCTTCAATATTGACCGACACATTGTACTCGTCCGGGTCATAAGTAGGGCAGCATTCCTCAAAGACAAGGTCTGTCTGCGGCGTTGGCGGTAGCTTTCTGTATGACAAGGCTGTGTTGAACAGAACAGCGTCGGAAAGCTGGAGGGCATGATGAACCTGGGCCAATGGGGTGTGACGGTACTCTAGACTCTCGAGATAGTCTTTCTGCACTGAGGTCATGATGTCGCCAAGATTGGTTTTGCTGTCAACGTTGACGCGACATGTGACCATGTTGATGATAGGACCGACGGCATCGCGGATACCTTCGATCGGCAAATCGCGAGCTGATGTCAGATATCCAAAGCAGACCTCTTCAGATGCAGTGTATAAGCGCAACGTAACCGCCCAGGCAGCATAGATGGCGTTGACAATAGTGACTCCCTGTCGTTCACAAAGACTCTGCAGCTCAGTGAGCTCGGCAAATCTAACCCTCAAGTGTCGCAGTTCCTTTGCCTCTGCTATCTCCCCGTCGTCCAGAACGGGGAAGAGACAGGGCTCCATACCAAGTAGGTAAGACTTCCAATAGTCGATACCAGGTTGGACAGGCTGACTTTGAAGAGCTTCGATGTAATCGCGATACAGCGGGCCTATCTCAGCCTTGAGGAGCCCTTGATATGCAAGCGCAAGATCGCGAAAGAGGATTGACAGCGAGGTTCCATCCATGATGGCATGGCTGATGTCTAATCTGCAAAAGACCTTGCCACTCTTTGCTTTACAGACGTGGAAGTGGTGTAGTAGTCGGGATGCGTTGTCGCCATGGTTCATAGGTACTTTTAGAGCTGCAACCGCATCCTCATCTGCGCCGCTCTCAGAAACAGTGAACGGAACTTTAACTTCCTTGAGTACAACTTGGTCGTAGATGGAATCCTCCAACGTAACGCTCTCCAAGAAGACCGTTCTGAGGATAGCGTGGTATTGAACCATGCGCTTCCAAGCCGCAATGAGCTTGTCAACATCCACAGTCTCTCCGCTCTTGCTCTTGACCTCATGAAGTGTGTAGGCAGCATAAGCGGCGTTCTCTCTTGTGGTGCTGACCAAGAGTCCTGACTGCATCGGAGAGCAAGGATACGCGTCTTGAATGAGACTAATGTCTGTGATGCCAGCCTCGGGGAGTTTCTCCTCCGTGAATACCCTCAGCCGATCATAGGTAAGAGACAGGAGCGGGAAATCGCTTAGAGTAGGCTCGGGTGCCATTGAGGCTAGAGATGTAATGACTTGGCCGAGACTCTGTTCGCAACAGGAAATCCACTCGCGAATCTGCGGTTGGTGTTTCATGATCTGGTTGAACCCGAATGAGAACCGGAGAGATCCCTTGATGATGACAGCAGACACCTCGAAGAGGGAAATGCAAGCTGTCAGAGGCCCAACGTCTGCACCTTGACTAGCCTCTCTAATCTCACCAGCGATGTTGCTCTCGGGAGTGAAGAGAGCGCCCTCTCGCTCCAGCTGCTGGTACTGGCCCAGGTAATTAAAGGTGATCTCCAAAGGCCAGTGGCGAGAAAGGGCCTCTCGACCGTCCTTTGTCAGCCAGCGACTCGCAAAGTAAGGCCGACCGTTATCGGGAACTTTGCGCCTTGCGTCCTTGATCATCTTGACTGTATCGATGAGGCTGGACTGCGAATTTGATCCAGCAAAGACGGGGTAAATGGTAGTGAACCATCCAACCACGTTGGACAGGTCGATTGAAGTGTCCCAGACTTCCCTGCCGTGGCCTTCTGCAAAAACGGCTGGAATTGGACGGTCGGTGAATGTCTGCCTGAAGGAATACACCATCGCTGCCATGAGAACATCCGGGATCTCAGTTCGTAAGGCATCGTGGCACTTGGATACAAGAAGAGATGTTTGTTGTGACCCAATCTCAAAGCCTTGACGGACCATCTGTCCATAGACATTGGGAGTGTCTGTCATGCCCCAGTACTCAGCATCTCCGTCGGGAATACCCTGGATCGGTAGGACTTGGTCTGGTGTCTGAGCCTCAGCATGCTCGGACTGCATCTTACACCAGACCTGAAATGGAAGAGGACGATCTGCATCTTGCACAGCTTCGGGCCGGAGTAGTATCTCCTCAAGCTCTTGGAGGACGATTCTCCAGGATACAAGGTCGATGACTAGATGATGCGAGACGACGAACAAGAGCTGCTCCTCTGTCCCTCGGTCGATCAAGTCAGCAGCGACAAGTGGACCTTGGACAGGATCTAGGCAGGTCTGGCTGTTGACAAGCGAGTCATCGACCTCCTCTTGCGAAGCCAGTTCTAAGGTGCGTAAGCGATACGAGGACGTAATGTCATTGGTGATGCGTTGCTGCCAATCCCCACTGGCATCCTGCTGGAACCTCGCACGAAGCATCGAGTGCCTGAGAATCAGAGTCTCCATTGCCTTTAGTAGATCTGCCTCATGAATACGTTGGCTCGTCCGAAGGAGAAAGCTCTGGTTGTAATGACCCTGGTCGTAATTCGGCCTCGCGAAGTAGAGCTTCTGGATAGGCGAGAGGGCAAACGGCTCTTCCACCACCTCGTGCAGAAGCGCGGGCTTTTCGATATCCTTCACCTGTAGCGCCAGTGCGCGGATGGACTTGCAGTTGATGATGTGCGACACTGCCAGGCCAAGACCACGTTTCTTGCACTCACTCATGACTTGCATCGCGGAGATAGAGTCACCGCCGACGCTGAGGAAGGACTGTGTAAAGCCAAGCTGCTCGTCCTTGAGGTTCAAGACATATGTCCAGATCTTGTGTAGCTCCAGCTCCGTCTTGCTTTCGCACTTGAGATCCTCGGGAAGTTGGGTAACTGCTGTCGCAGGGTTGAGTTGTCGATACAAAGCCTCGCTCATGTTATCGATCCATTTCGCTGTCTGCTTCCGATCGAGTTTCCCAGATTGGAGACGAGGGATGAACTCAACGGCGAGCCACATAGAGGGTATCATGTACGAAGGCAGCCTCTCGCCAAGTAGATCCTTAGCCTCTGCGATCTTGCCCTGTGCGATACTCTCAAGCTCGCCGCCGATAAGCTTATACGGCTGACCGTTGGGCATGAGGTCCTCGCCCAGGGCGTCGCAGAGCTGCACGATGGCAAGAAGTCTACCATTGCAGAACCCTTCTTTTGGTAGGACGACCATGCCGTGCTTGATGCTGGCACTGGCATTGATGTGATGCTCTATCTCTCCGAGCTCAATGCGTTGCCCGTGAAACTTGATCTGTGCGTCCTTGCGGCCGGCGATATGAAATGTACCATCGTGGTTGTACTTGACGAGATCGCCGGTCTTGTACATTCGTCTAGCGCCAGTTCGCGACGACTGGTTCTTTGCCCACAATGGATCTTCAATAAAGGCTTCGCGCGTCTTCTCGGGCTCCTTGTAGTACTCGCGTGCGAGTGTATGGCCTTCGATGACCAACTCTCCCACTGCACCGACGGGCATGAGGCGGTCGTGATTGTCCCGGTCCACAATCCAGCAGTGTATGCCGACCTGATGGCCAATGTTGAGAGGGTTGGTCCCTTGCACCATGCCGCAATGAACGTGCGAAACGACAGACGTCTCAGCAGGTCCGTAGCAGTTGATGAGGTTGATGTGCGACCACGAGCGGATAACAGCCTGCGTCATGGCCTCTCCACCAGTAACGAGTGTCTTCAAGGTAGGGACATTGGCGGGGTTGATGAACTTGACGAATGTTGGGGTCAAAAGCGCCCAATTTGCTCGGAGCTGCGTGATGGCCTCTTCCACTGCATTGAGGCGAGCGTCTTCGCTGGGTATGCAGACACATCCACCCAAGATCATACAGGTCAAGATCTCAGTAATGCTCACGTCAAAGGTAGACGCAGCGAATTGGAACGATCGCGTGTTGGAGTCCATCATCATGGCAGGACCGTGGGCGAGTGCACTCGACATGAGAGCTCTATGCTCAATAAGAGCGCCTTTGGGCTCGCCCGTTGTGCCACTTGTGAATATCATGTATGCTCCGTTTCGCCACGATCCACAGTCAATCTCGTCGCTCTGCTCAGGCAGTTGAGTGAATAGCTGCTCATCGACGGGGATCAACTCTGGCGCTACGCTCTCTAGCATGCGCTGATGGTGAGGGGAGCACAAGATTGTCTTGGCTTGCACCTTTTGCGCGACAGATTGTAGACGAAGCAGTGGCTGCGAAGGGTCGAGAGGTACAAAGATGCCGCCTGCTTTGAGGACCGCCAGCATGGAAACGACAACCCATTTAGACTTGTCGAAGCAGATGGGTACAAAGACTTCAGGCCCAACACCTGAGGCTTGCAGGCGAAAGGCAAGACGATCTGCCAGCGACAAGACCTGTTGGTAGGAAAGACTTCCGTCCCAGGCACAAACGGCTTCTGCATCGGGTCTCAACGCTCCCTGCATTGAAACGGCTTGGTGGATGCACTTGTGCACATCTCTCATGGGATTGCTGTTCCAGATCAAGACTTGTCGCTCATTCTGCTCACTGAAGCAATTGACCTCTGATACGAGAGTCTCGGGCTTGTTGGTGATTTCCCTGATGATTTTGTCGAAAGTGCTGCTGACATTCGCTGCTTGGTCGCAGCTCATGAAGGAAGGGTCCCATATCAAAACAGTTGCGAGTCTCACAGGATCTACCGTCATGCGAATTTTGCACCACGAAGGAAAGCCTCCGACGCCCTGTTCAAGGCTCTGAATCGACAAAATAGTGTTGAATAGCGTTTTGGCCTTGTCATCGGGTATCGAAACAAGCGATGCAAAACTACCAGTGATAATTTCTTCTACACGCTGATTGGCGGGCACACGAGCATGCACAGCTTGTCTCATGCGCTCTGCATGTCCCGACGCTGCGGTAACGTTGTGCTGACTGTCAAAGCCAAAGCACACATCATCCAGCCCGGTGAAGCAGCCAAGAAGGATCGCCCAAGCTGCCCAAAGAGCAGTGCACGTGTCGCTTAGATCTCCTGGCGGTGCAACGTGATCGATCTGGCTGGCATATTCCAGGTACTTGGAGCGTGTCACCTCGGACAGATCGAACTGCGGGAACATGGCAGGCTCCAGATCCGGCATTGACTGATCAGCGGTCCTGACACAGCCGCAAGAGGCAGCGGGTGGCATTGCCATGGTTCTGGGATTTTCAAATTGATTAGGGTATGGTTTACTGTTTGGATGGTGTATGACAGAAACCATGTAGTTTATCAAACGAATAGGATTTGAGGTTTCTGCGTCACGACAGTAATGCAATAGTATTCCATCAGGCGACTGCGCTATGCGGAAGGATGTTACTGCAGATATATCCTTGCTACGGACCAACAACTTCACTCCGAGAAAACAATATTCAGGGGCCATTCAGGGATATACACAGCAAGCCATACCGGATCAGAGGGCCATTTTTCAGCTCTACAGCGACATGCAGCCTATTTCGCCAGCTGGCTCTTCTTTCTTGCTTTTCAGCGGCGAGAGGATAGACATCTCCGCCCCTTGGCCACTCATAACACTGTTACACCAATCAGACCACGGTTCCTCCAATATTTCTCCTCTGTTTCGTTTCCTCGACTAGTTCGTCTCTCGTGCAACCATGAACGACCGGTTTCCGGGACCCGGAAAGACCGGGTGTAGCCACCGTATGGAGCAGTAAAGCATCATCTTGTTGAGTGATACATCACAGGCGGATGAAGTCCGAGAAGCTTTAGACGATCCACTGGACAGGATGAAATCTGCAAAACTATTATTGGGCGCACGTCGACGGCGCAGTTTAGCCAAGAAGAAACCAGATTATCCCAACAGAGTTTATCCTTGCCACTCGGTTGCGTGATTCATACAGATCAGGTGGTGGAGTGACAAATACAGAACGAAACTATTCCTGAACAAGAGTCAAGGAGAGTATCCATCGAGATACTTCATGATGGACTCGGGCGCCAAGAATCGGCAGTTACTTACGAGGTGGCTTGCAGCTGTTTCATCCCTTGTTGGTGGCGGACCGTTGGGCCTCCTGCACAGACTAGTTCGGTTCCGCTGCGAGATGGAGACCATTGGCTGGCCTCACGATGAGGCGCTGTATATGATGTAACGAGAACAATTCTGCGCCGGCATGATATGATAGGAGGCTGGTCAACCTTGCATACTGTGAGGTCATGTGGCGGCTGTAGTGCCAGGTACGAAGAAAAGCTTTTTCTTTTCCCAAATCTCTCTCACTGGCAATGCTGTAAATTTTTATTATATTAACTAACGAGTTTTATCCCTATGCCTAAGAAATCGTGGCTGATATAAACGAAATTAATAAAATGAATAATAACAAGTATTTCCTCATCCTAGAAACCCTAAAAGATCTCCCTTCTAGTATTAAGCGCCTGCTGCGTGGAACTTCGGTCTTTGTCTATATTGCTGAGGACATGACTCGTTAGGCGACAGATGCATGTAACGTGTCGATATGGACTTGAGTGTAACACCACAAGGATCATGACAGAATACGAGTCGTGAAGTGGAACTTGTTATCTAATTCCATGATCTGAGCAGTGCACGAGGTGGGGGGATTACAAAAAGCAAAAAATCTTCAGGATGAGAGGAGCTGAAAGAAGGGATTCTCTCTTTCAGGCTTAGAAGGGAAGGTCACTGAAAGAATAGTATCCGGGTAGTGCAAGATCCGTGCATTGTCTTGGAAAAGAATCGTGGAACAGTGTTCTCAGAACCAATAGAGGTATTGGTCTAGTCCTATCCTCGGCTATGGCTACTGCCGTGCTTGCATTAGTCCCCGCCCGTTGGGTGTCACCCATCTAACCCAATCTATGCTAACCAAGCCAGTTTGGCTTATGATCGTCGTTATGCTTTGCAGTGGAGTCAGCTGAACTTGTGTGCACCGGGGAGTCTACCCTAAATCGCCGATCTTTAGCACATCCATCCCGTTCCGTTCCTGATTCAACCGTTGCAAATTCAGATCGATCATATCATGGCGCCTCGGAGCCTAGAAGTAGAGTACGTACAAGAATTAACATTAGACCGGGCCGCCGGAGCGTTTGTACCGGCTCATAGCCGCTGCGCGCCCCGTGCCGAGGCGAGCCGTGCCGTGTTGTCCTACCCTGTATATCACCCTTGTACTAAGAGACTGACGTGTCTCGTCACTCATTTCACGGCATTGGTCTTGTTTTCTCTTTTGTCTTACCCACATTTTCTCATTTATCCTGTTTTTTCTTTTGCCGGTCTAGTCTGCAGGGAATTTACAAGGCGAGAAACGGTGAAGAATTTTCAGCTTGTAATTAATTACCCCTCGGTCTAACAGGATCTTCATGGCGATGGTAACGATTGAAAGCTCATTACATTCGGTCACACACAATGGTCTCATCGTGCGACGACTCGTTCGGGCCATATGCTGGTGATTGTAGAGGGGGTTTTGACTTTACACTGCTTTTTGAAGAGTCAATCCTCACTATACCCATAACGGCCTTGGTGCTCCTCGCTGCTCCCTGTCGAGTTGTCTACCTGCTGCACAAGAACAAAGTCAAGGTAGAAAACAGCCGCTGGCTGTACTGTAAGATTGTGAGTTAGTTGATAATCACCATATTTTATAGCGCCTCATTCACTAACAGCATCACGACACTATGTCTTGTTCTCCTAGCATCGCAAATCAGCTTCCTCATCTCGTGGACTCGCCCTTCCGCCGTCGCCACCAAAGCCTCTCTTCCAGCAGCTGCTCTATCCTTCGTCGCATCAATCGGCCTCTTATGTCTATCCTACGTCGAGCACGTCTATTCATACCGACCGTCAACAGTGCTCATCCTCTTCCTACTCTTCTCTGCTCTCTTCGACGCTGCGCGAACACGAACACTATGGCTTCAAGGCTACAATCGGCCAGCCGCGATTACCGCGCTCATCGCAACCGTGATAAAGATTGTCATGTTCGCTGTCGAGGCTGTTGAGAAACGCCGTTTCTTGCGGCCCCAGTACCGTGCTTTGCCCCCCGAAGTGACTGGTAGCGTCTTGTCGCACTGGTTCTTCTCGTGGCAGATACCACTGTTCCGCGCTGGTTATTCCAAGCACCTCGAGATTGAGGCATTGTTCCCCCTCGAGAAACATTTCAAGTCTCTGTATCTTCAGAAGCTTTTGCAGACGGCGTGGGGTCAAGGTCTGTCATGCTACCAGCTCTGCGGACCTCAATTGGCCGGATACTGATATCAGCACAGCATCTCGCAAGCGCAACCATGCTCTAATGCTTACGGTTCTCAGAACCTTGAAGTGGCCTACTCTATCCATCATCTTTCCGCGTTTATGCTTCATCGGGTTCACCTTTTGCCAACCATTCCTCATCTCAGCAACCCTCGCGTGGGCAGAGAACGACAGTGACTCTGATGACTTGAACCAAGGATATGGCCTTATAGGTGCATGGTTTCTTGTCTTCATGGGTCTAGCAGTACGTGCATCTCCGACACTATAGGCGCATCTCACTAACGCTTCATGTAACAGGTGACGAGCGGCCAGTATCAACACCTCACCTACCGCGCCATCACTATGGTACGCGGTCAGCTCGTCTCGATACTGTTCGACAAGGCCACGGATATCAGCATCACTGCCGCTGACCCCAGCGCAGCCCTGACTCTGATGAGTGCTGACATTGAGAGGATCGACACGGGATGGCGCACCGCCCATGATGTTTGGGCCAACTTGGTCGAGATTGTCATTGCAGTGTACCTCTTGGGACGCCAGCTCGGCATTGCATGTCTCATTCCTGTTGGAGCAGCGATTTGTGAGTACATACTACCATTCACACATACACCAGAATCAGGACTGACCCAGTCCTCGACATGTCTAGTCTCCATCATCGGATCTATTATTGCAGTTAGCTTCGTCATGGCTCGTCAAGCCGCATGGCTAGAGGCCATCGAAAAGAGAATATCTGTTACGTCGCAGATGTTAGGAAGCATGAAGGGCGTCAAAATGTGTGGACTTACCGACGTGCTCAGCACTCGTATTCACGCCCTGCGAACCGACGAGTTGCGCATTTCTGGCAAGTTCCGCAGGTTGTTAATCTGGAACATGGTCTTGGGTGAGTCTACCCTCCTTATCTCATACCGCCTTGATGAAACATTTACTTACTAGACGCCTATAGCTTATCTCGCTCCTATCTTCGCTCCAGTCCTGACCTTTGCAACATACAGTCTTGTCGCCCGGGCACGGGGAGGAGACAGCAATCTGGACATAAACCGCATGTTTACATCTCTTTCACTATTTGCACTGCTCAACGAGCCCATTTCCTCTTTTGTCACGGCGTTATCCTCATTGATGGGATCTGTCGGGAGCTTTGCACGTATACAAGCCTTCCTCAACACAGACATTCCTGTCGACGGCAGAATTATCTCCCCAGACAACAAAAGCGAAGGGTCATTGACACCCACGTCTTTTCGCAGCGAGCAGGAGAAGGACTCTGTCTCATCCGAGAAACAGTCCAAACTTCAGAAAGGCTCATTGTTTGTGAGTTCGCTGGATGGCAACTGCATTGCTGTCAAGACAGGCGCTTTTGGCTACGATACTACCCAGAAACCCATTCTAAGCGACATCACTGCCCAAGTTCCATTGGGAAAGCTTACCCTTGTCGTGGGGCCAGTGGGCAGTGGCAAGTCAACTCTTCTCAGAGCATTCCTCGGAGAAGTGGCAGTCATGGCTGGATCTATCCAAATGATGAATTCGGACATTGCCTACTGCGACCAAACCCCCTGGCACATGAACGGCACCGTGCGGGATAGCATCATCGCCTTCTCCCATGTCGACGAACGTTGGTACCAAAAGGTCCTACAGGCTTGCTCTTTGAGCGAAGATCTCGCCCAACTTCCCAAGGGCGATCTTAGCAGGATCGGGAGTAAGGGAATTGTCCTCAGCGGAGGGCAGAGCCAACGCGTCAGTCTGGCGAGAGCCGTTTACGCACAGAAGAGGATCATCATCCTTGATGATGTCTTTAGTGGATTGGATATGCACACGGAGAATGCTGTCTTCCACAACCTACTTGGAACTCAGGGTCTTCTACGACAGTCAAACACAACTGTCGTCATGGCGACTTCACGTGGTATGTTCAATGCTCGATGCTATCCACTCGTACCTGTACTAACGCTGCCACAGCAAATCGTCTTTCCTATGCAGACCACATCATCAGCCTCGATGGTACTGGAATAGGCTGTGTACAGGGAAGCTTTGACAAGCTGACCAACGCTGAGAACTACGTGTCTCGCTTGGCTGTAGCGTCTGCGGACTGGACATATAACCAAGCTACTGCTTACCCTACTACTACTGAACCCTCAGCTGATGCTTTGCTGGGTTCAGAGGTAGTTCTTTCGGAGGAAGCCAAAGATGACGCTGGTCGTCGTACTGGCGATATGGCGATATACCTCTACTACATCCGCGCCATCGGCTGGATTCCAAGCATGATCTTCATCTTTGCCATCTGCGCCTTCATCGTCTGCCAGTCCTTCCCTACCATCTGGCTCAACTGGTGGGCAGCCGCCAACGCCAAAGACCCCTTCGCACGGCTGGGCTACTACCTAGGCATCTATGCAATGTTGGGCGGACTGGCGATTGTCTTTCTGGTCCTAAGCACATGGCAGATGATCGTCACCATGGTGCCATTGTCGGGCAACAGCTTCCACCAGAGTCTGCTCAACACGGTGCTCAACGCGCCAATGTCTTTCTTCGCCGCTACAGATGCTGGTGTTACTATCAATCGCTTCAGCCAGGATCTGCAGCTCGTTGACATGGACCTACCTCTCTCAGCGCTCAACACATTTGCTACATTCGTGCTGTGCATCGCTGAGATGGTTCTGATCTCTGTGGGTTCATACTACACAGCCATCGCGTTTCCATTTCTGTTCGTCGCGTTGTGGGTGGTTCAGCATACATATCTCCGGACATCCCGCCAGCTCAGATTCATGGATCTAGAGGCCAAAAGTCCGCTGTACGCCCTCTTCACGGAATCTGTTGCTGGACTGGCGACGCTGCGTGCGTTTGGCTGGCGCGATGCACTCGAGAAGAAGCATCATGACCTCCTGGATCAGTCTCAAAGGCCCTTCTATCTTCTATACGCGGCCCAGAGATGGCTTACGCTTGTTCTTGATTTGTTTGTAACAGTCATTGCTGTACTGGTCGTGGTCCTCGTCACACAGTTGAGAGGTGTGCTGCCGACTGGGTTGATTGGCGTGGCCCTTGTCAACATCATCCAGTTCAGTCAGCACTTGAAGCTACTGATGACATTTTGGACGACCTTGGAGACTCATATTGGTGCAATATCCAGGATCAAGTCGTTCACGTCTGATACTGCCTCAGAGCACGAGCCGCAGGAAAAAGAACAGCCACCTTCAATATGGCCGTCCAAGGGCCAGATAATATTTCACAATCTTTCTGCCGGGTATACGTGCGTTAATTGTCAACCATTACTCACAATCGGCTGCTGACTAGTCTTCTTACAGGCCATCCGAGAATGTCTTGAAAGGTATATCCTTGTCGATCGAGGCAGGCCAGAAGATTGGCATTTGCGGACGAACTGGAAGGTAATATATTCTCACCATTCACGATTCATGTCTAAGCTGACATAAATACACCCACAGCGGTAAAAGTTCCATGGTATCTTGTCTTTTCCGTATGGTGGACCTTCACAATGGTAAGATCCTTGTAGACGGGCTTGACATCAGCACGCTTCCCCGCCAGGAAGTTCGCGCTCGACTGGTCGGTGTGCCACAAGATGCATTCCTCATCGAAGGAAGCAGCGTGAGGCTGAATGCGGACCCAGCTCAAGGGCTCTCAGATGCTGCCATTGAAGACGCCATGAGAGCAGTTGAGTTGTGGGACATTATCGCTGAGAAAGGAGGTCTCGATGCACCTATCGAAGCGCTGCACCTTTCCCATGGCCAGAAACAGCTATTCTGCATTGCACGCGCTATTCTTCGCCCTTCGCCCATTGTAGTCCTTGATGAGGCTACCAGCAGGTGAGCTCAGGAACCGTCTAGTTGCTATCGCTTTTGCATCAGATACTAACAATAACCAGCGTTGACTCACGTGTAGATGAGCTTGTGCAGCGTGTCGTACGCGAGCGCTTTGAGAATCGCACTGTGATTGCGATTGTACACAAGCTTCAGTCAGCTCTTGAAGATTTTGACATGGTAGCTGTGCTTGATAAAGGTGAACTGCTAGAGTTTGGACCGCCGCGACAGCTTCTGGCCAAAGGCGCTGAAGCATCTGCATTTGCTGCTCTGTATGAGAGCTTGGGTACGGGAGACAAGGAAGCACCGCAGGAATAATTCACAATCATATTATGTGTAAATAGTGTACAAATGCAGCTTCTAACTTGGTTGCAATAGCGGAGGCGTCATTCTAAGGTTGTAGCCACGTCCTTCTTCGTGCCATGGTAGATTTTACAATCTGTTTCTGTTTGTAGCCTCAACTGTAATTGTGAGAGATACGAATCTGGATAACTAGCTAGAATTTTGAAAAGATTGAGTCAGTGGCTTGCAACCAATTGGCACACAGGTTTCAGGAACAGACACAAGGAGACCAGCTTCAGGATCACAACAAGCCCTGAGAGAATCAAGCTACACGCGTAGTCACAACAAAAGCCTCCTATGTCATGATCTTGCCATTCACGGTCGTGTAGCCTCACTTTCAAATTTTCACCATGCAGGCTCGTATTACAAGGATACCTGCCTGCCCGAGTGTCATGATCAACATATGCACGTATCCATCGGTGTGGATCTCTCGCGTCTCAGCTGCAGCCACAATACAACGGCCAGATCATGCAATTGTGCCAAGTTTTATCTGCCGTTCTAACATTCTATGGGGACGGAGAACGACCGGTAGCCCCATGTATTGAGATCGACATGCTAGCGCTTAGAACAAACAAGCTCAGGTTGCTACACTATGTCCATTTTGGGAGCTGGATTTCAGCTCTGCTGTGTGACGACAAAGAGGCCTGCTGCATGCAGTAGTGGATTTGGGTGGCTGGCTGATCTGATACTACACAAGTCCCGAATGTCCGCCGTTTTGTTTTATGCCGCGCCGAGCCGTGCCGTACTTCCCGTGCCTGCATAACGGTGCCTGAGAATTTACGACTACTTTCTAGGTCGCTCACAGGCCTATAACGGTAGAGTTTCTACCTGTCTCGTGTAGGTCAACACCACCATCACATCCACCACCTTCTACGCGGTAAAGGGTGTCTGAAAACAGACATGCGTCTCCCTATCAGCCTGCTTCCATGTTTTGTTACGTTCCTCAGTGGGACGATTGCTTATCCTGGCCCTCCTGGACCAGCAACAAGGCCCCATTCCCTAAAACGCCTTTCAGAGTACAAGTCCTCGACAGCAGGATGTGACTCTGGTGGAGATGTAACCATCAAAGCGCCAGTCAAGAATATCTTCCAGAGTCTCACAGACGAAGAATATGCCCATGTGACTGCGTATCTACATGAGCAGAAGGATCTGAACCTGACAGCGATAGTCAACTCAACATCGTGAGTATTTCAATTTTTCTTTTCCCAATTTCTTTGTCATAGCTTCTGAGCATTCTCTGTCCACCTGCATGAACTGACCGTAGCCAGCTGGGATAATGTCATTGTGTCTCTTGACCTGTTACAGCCCAACAAGACAGATGCATTGGCTTACCTGGAAGGCCATGGTCCTGCCCCAGTCCGCTATGCAAGAGCAACCCTCCAGTTCAACTCAAAGGTGCAGCCCTACATTCAAGAGTACATGGTCGGGCCATTGCCAGTCCAACAGGGCTTGACGCATCATGAAGAGCTCAACTACATATTCACATCTGGCCGAGGCCGGATCAATGTGTACAACGCTGATGGTGAGGCCATCGCTGCTTTTAACCTCAAGATCGGCACTGAGATAAAGGATATCACTAAGGAACTTCTCAACGGTGTACGTACATCACCCAATTATGAGTCAAAAGATCCACTGACTAACGATGTCAACAGACCGCGACAGGTGCCAAAACAGATAATCTGCTGATTGCAGGCAGTGACCCTCTGATTCACCATAACGATAAGGTCTACCAATGGAACGAGTTCTACTCTGCTCACACTGGCGAATTCTACTCGGAAACAGTCCTACCCACCAGTTTACAATTCAAGGTCGACCTCACTGGCAGAGATCCATCTAAATGGAAGGTGGTAGGCTGGTACTACGACGGCAACTTTTGGCCAACGACTGCCGCCTTTCGCAAGGGCATCAAGACCTTGAAACGAAAACCAGGTCCAGTCCTTGACGGATCGTGGACTTCGACTGATGAACAAGGCGATAGCTTTCCCCGCGATCATCTGTACCCTCCCATTTCAGTCCAACCTGATGGTCCCCGATTCGGAGTGGATAGAGAGCAGAACTACGTTGAATGGTGTAAGTTCTTTGGACTTAGATTTCGCACATCTAACTGACAATACGTGAAAGTGGACTTTAGCTTCTTTCTGTCTAATCACAAAGAAACGGGTTTGCAGTTACACGACGTTCGATTCAAGGGCGAGCGTCTGATATATGAGTTTGGCCTTCAAGAGGCTCTTGCGCATTACGCTTCACAAGACCCGCTCCATGCCTCATCAGCATATCTCGATTCCTCATACGGCATAGGTACCAGTCAATGGAACCTCGTCGACGGTTTTGACTGCCCATCTCACGCTACCTATCTAAACACGACGTTCTACATCAGCGAGACTACGCATGTACATCCTAACAGTCTGTGTTTATTCGAGTACGATACTGGTTATCCTATTCAACGACATTTGACATCGGACTATGTTTCTGCGACCAAGAACATCGCCTTCACGGTACGCAGTGTTTCCACGGTAGGCAATTATGACTATCTCTTTGAGTACTCTTTCTACTATGATGGATCGATCACCGTTACTGTTCGCGCCTCGGGCTATATCCAAGGAGCCTTTTGGTCGGGAGACGGTGATTATGGTTATCATATTCACGATAATCTGTCTGGATCTATGCATGACCATGTCATCAACTTCAAGCTGGACCTGGACGTCAAGGGCAGGAACAACAGTCTGATGAAGACAGAATTTGTACCGCACACTCAAGTGTAAGGAATATTCCGACGTTTGTACTTCAGCCCGCTGACTTTGCACAGATATCCATGGTCCGATGGTCAGCCTATCAATACCATGAAGGTTAACCACTCGTACATTGCCAGCGAGGACGACGGCAAGATAAACTGGGCACCAAACGGAGCCGCTTCATATTCCGTCGTTAATAAGGACAAACTGAATGACTTTGGGGAGGCACCCGGTTACTCCATAACCCCAAGTATGACAACCTGCCCATACACATGATCTCGACCGATGGCTAATATGGTCTACAGATAGCGGTAGCACTGCGTATCTGACTGTTCAGTCATCCTCGGCCCTTGGTCAAGCCGCCAATTGGGCCAATCATAATCTTTACGCCCTCCAGCACCACGACACTGAACCAAAGAGTGCATATGCCTTTAACAGCCACGACTTGAATCGCCCAGCTGTCGACTTCAACAAGTTCTTTAATGGAGAAAGTCTGGACCAGGAAGATATTGTCCTGTAAGTACCTACTACCATGACATGGAAGCCATTCAGAACTGATGATTATCGTAGATATTTTAATCTCGGCATGCATCACCTCCCCAACACAGCCGACCTGCCCAACACTGTAACTACGAAAGCTGTATCTTCCATGATAATCTCTCCGCAGAATTACTTTTCCGGTGACGTATCACGACGGACTGTGCATCAAGTCCGAATGTCCTTTGACAAGAACTCCAATGTCACCGAGGTCAAGAGATTTGGTGTGAAGCAGCCTACCTGCGCCTTTGACATGAATAGAGTGGCACCTGACCTGAGCAAGTTTGTCGGAGAGATTGAGATTCCCAAGTTTCCATGGAATCCAAGTGGTAGTCTGCAGACGAACCCTGGTGGCTAAGGGCCAGGCCATTTCGTTCGGGTGGCACTGACGCCGAGCCCTATGATACAGTAGTATATAACTTGAAGCATCTTCTTCACAATGATGAGAGATGTACTGAGTCTCATAGCTTATTTTTTTCAGGTCATAGCCAATCGAGTGGACCATGTTATAGCTACAATACCCCAATAGAGACTTTATCTTCTTCTCATTTCACACGTAACCGATGATTTCTCTGCCCATGCTTCCTTTCATCGTTCGCGAGGCAGACCAGGCTCGTAAGAACAGCCCTTTCCTACATAAATTAAGCCATCCTTGTAGAAAGTTTCTTACTGCAAGGTTGCTTCAGCTGGCTCCCCAGCCCACGCCCTCCGCAGTAGTTCAAGAATCCATTTAAACTCCAACGGTCGCGGATTAGGGTATTGGTTACCAGTGGCAATCTGAGCCGCCCTTTCAATATCGCTCTCTTTCATTCCCAGCTCCTTCAATCCATGTGGTACCGGCAGCTTTCCCAGCAGTAGCCCTAATCCCTTCACCGCATTCCCATCGCTTCCAGGGAGAACAGCAGCTAGCTTCGCCATCTGGTCAGGGATACACGGTGCGTTATAAGACAAAGAATGGGGAAGCATGACAGTGTGCGTTTCAGCATGAGGAAGTCCAAACGATCCACCCAGCGTATGGCAGATTTTGTGATGAAGTCCCATTGACGAGTTGCCCAGGACCGTGCCGCAAAGCCATGCGCCATATAGAGCCTGATCGCGAGGGGCGTTGGAGTCGGGGTTTTGCACGATCTGGGGTAGAGCTTCGGCCAATGACTTTATTCCTTCGAGGGCCAGTATGGAAGTAATAGGGTTCGCATTTTGAGCGTAGAGTGCCTCGATGGCATGGGCGATTGCGTTGATTCCGGATGTACTGCATATAGTAGGAGGTAGCGTCAAGGTAAGATCCACATCGTAAATAACAACAGCAGGTAGAATCTTAGGGTCAGATCGAGTAGTCTTAATGCCGTCTTGCGTTTCGCCGAGAATGGGAGTCATTTCCGAGCCGGAATAGGTCGTGGGAATGCTGATGTGAGATACACCTGATCGAATAGAGATGGCCTTTCCTAGTCCAACAACCGACCCTCCACCGATAGAAACCACGCAATCTGCTGATACGGAGCCAAGAAAGGAAGTTCCTTGTTCCGTTACAGATGTTGGAGTGTGCGCTGTGGCGTGGGCGAAGATGCCAGCGACATCGAGGGAAGCATCTTTGAGTATGTCGGACAGTTGGTCTGCGAGGTGACGTTTGCCAGGCGTGCAAAGGAGGACTGGTCGGGAGACGTGGAGGCGCTTGGCCTCGGCAGGGAGTTTGGTGATGCTGCCTGAACCAAAGACAACTCGATTAGTCTGGACATTGTACACGAAGTCCTTCATGTTGGGTTTGCAAAATCGGTGCAGTAATTGGTGTTATAAATTCCTAAGAGACGGTTCTTTTGAGACTGCTACACCGAAATAGAATATCAAATTACCTCATTCAATTGTTTTATTACACATTGGGTCGGAAGATCCGGAAGATCCGGAAGATCCGGAAAACCTAGCATGCTGAGACCGGAAGCCGGAAGATTTGGATTTGAGTTTGAGGTTTTCCGAGATATCGAATATTCTTCCGGGGGGTAGAGTAGCACTTACGAACGCGGGGCCCCGCGTTATAGGGTGATCTACAGTACATCGGATCGTGCATCCCATCCTACCGGTATTGCCCCGCATCCGAGATAGATCCGGCTACAACACTGCCGGAGATCCTAACATGAAGCTGAGAGTCCAGACATAAAGCATGGGCTTCCTCTCTGTTGCAGATCGTCTTAAAGTAGATCTTCAGTGCATACTCGCACCCCTCTATTTCATACAACCTTAACAACAGGCTACCTTGAAAGTCACCTACACTTGTATAAACTCAGACCAGGATGGACGATCTCAAACCCAAGCAATCAATGGATGAACAAGTTGGCGACGCTGCACTGTCCTCAGATCTCAAAGATTCAGAAGGCTACATAGCCCAGGTTGACACGGAACACCATGGAAACCTCAAGCTCGCCAAGGATGGGCATACTGTTCTGATTCCACAACCTTCTGACGATACGCGCGACCCTCTCAACTGGAGTACTGTCAAGAAGCATGTCATTCTCTTCATCGTCAGTTTCGCAGCTTTTCTTCCAGACTATGGCAGTGCTGTTGGCGCTGTTACGCTCATCCCGCAGGCAGCGTAAGTAAAGACTTGGCTTGTTCACAAAAGAGATCACTATGTTGATACGACACCTTTAGGCAATGGAATATGAGCCAAGACACGGTCAACCATTCACAAGTTGGTAATGTTTTCATGCTCGGCGCAGGCGGTATCTTCGTCGTAGCCCTCTCTGCATGGGCAGGCCGGCTCCCCGTTTTATTCTACTTCCTTGTAATCGCTACAGCCACGGCCGCTTGGTGTGCTGCTGCTACGACCTTTGAGTCTTTCATGGCTGCTCGTATTCTAAATGGCTTCTTCAGCACTGTCGCGCAAGGTGGAGGATTGATGTTCATCTTTGACATGTTCTTCTTCCACGAGCGTGCCCGCAAGATTAACATCTGGGCTGCCTTCATTATTCTCTCTCCGTATATGGGTCCATTATTGACTGCCTTCATTATTACGACAGAGTCGTGGCCCATTGCATTCTGGGTCTATTTTACTGAAGTAAGGCCGATTTGCTTAATGGCTCTGAGTTCAAAACTAACCATGTTATAGACTTCGCTTGCGCTCATCCTTACAATCCTGTTTGTCGAGGAGACCTATTACGACCGTCGCATCACCGCCGCCAATCAGCCACCCAGAGGATCACGCATCGGTAACCTGTTAGGCTATGCCCAGTATCAATCTCGCCACCTCCGTAACAGCTTCGGTCAAGCCTGCATGCGCCCCATTCGCGTCATCATCAAGCCAACCGTCTTTCTGTCTTGCCTCTACTATCTACTGACCTTTGCGTGGGTCGTCGGTATTAACACGACTTTGTCAATATTTCTTACACCTTTATACAACTTTGGTCCTAAGCAGATCGGCTTTTTCTATTTCACACCTGTTGTCGCCGCTATTCTGGGAGAGGTAATCGGCCACTGGCTACACGATGGAATTGCCACGCAATTCATCAAAACGCACAACGGTCACTTTGAGCCGGAAATCAGATTGCGTGCGATTTGGTTCAGCACCCCGTTCATGCTCGCTGGGTTAGTCGGACTGGGCTTCGCTCTTGAGGATGGCTATCACTACATGATTACAGCCTTGTTCTGGGGCTTATACGTCTTCGGTATCATGGTAACTACAGTCGCTCTGAATGCATATAATCTCGACAGCTATCCCGAAGCATCAGGGGAAGTATCTGCATGGATCAACTTTGCGCGAAGTAAGTTAATATGCCACTACTCACACAACATTTTCAGAGAGTTGCTGACACCATGAAGCTACTGGGGGATTTATCATTAGTTATTTTCAAGTCAAGTGGGCAAACTCGGTCGGCGCTAAAGTCAGCTTTGGCACCCAGGCTGGTATTTGTGCTTTTGCATTTCTTATCATTATTGTATTGCAGGTATTCGGGAAGAGAATGAGACTTGGGAGTGGAAAGCTACACTTCCCCACAGTTTAGGACATTTGTCTATGGGATTTTAATCATAACATTAATGTGACTTTCATCTTTGAAAGGATTTCCAAGGCACAGGATGGCTCTATACTAGATACGTACCTAGTACATACATGATCTGACATTCTCCAAAGCTCTTGTGCAGAGATGAGGTCTATCCTTACCTCAGGGCACAAGAAAACACCAGACCTTAATATAAGGAGTTAAAATAAACTTAGTAAAGAGCCCCCTAAGCTTAGGCTAGACATACATAAATAGTTTTATTGCTTAGGGTCGAGGTCCTGTATTTTCTTTCCCCCCCCCTAGCCTTAGCACTGCATTTTCTGTTTCGAACTTCACTATTTGCCTCTTCCCTCGACCCCACTTAATGATTTCCCGTAACAGTTGGCCAACAGGAGTACTCGCGATTTTATTTATTCAGCGGCTTCGGGCAAGGCAGTCAGATCCCCAGGTTTTGAGATTGCGGGGGGGAACATACCAACTTAATGCAGTTAGTGAATCTACCTTGGAACTTGGATGCAGAATTGATGATCTGGGCAACCTGGTGAACGGAGCTCCGCTGTTCGCCGTGGTTGAGCAAACTTGGACCTTGAATTCCGCGTTTCCCGGTCTACTTTTGAGGGGAACCAGAACCGGAATATGTCCTCGGCTTCGACGACCGAGAAATCTAGCAAGAGGTATGAGTATACCTCTCATTCTTGGTAAGTTATCATTGTTCTTACATCAACATTGGCTGACCAGGATCAATGTAGCACAGAATGCCAGCGACACAAGGTCAAAGTTAGTCTCACCCCTCAATTGGTAGAAGCTCTTTATCACTAATCTTACTATCGCAAGGTTCTAGACAATCACCATGCCACAACTGTCTCGGCAGAGGTGCCGAATGTAGCTATCAAGAGCCAACAAATGGATCTACTAAAAGAAAGCGAAAGTGGGCATCGTCAAACACAAACAAGTATAATAGCGCCACCGTCTTCAACTATAACCCTCCATCTAGTTTCTACTTTTATCCCTCTAAGCTGACAGTTATCCAGAAGACGCGCTATTCCCTCCTCGAGTCTCTCCATCTCTGTATCTGAAGAGACTGCACTGCTCAAGGAGTAACTTCAACGACTGCAACAAGGTCTGGGTACCTTGATGATACAGCAATCACTTGGACTCGACTTTCTCGGTTCGCACAACACTCCACCACTGCCGGACGATGCGGCCATCTCGGCACCCCCACCAGATGAACCGCCTCCCCAATCAACCATTCTATCGAGGCATGTGAGCCTAAGAGGGCAACAGGCAATCTTGAGGAAGAATCACCGAGATCTTGTCAAGATGGTCCTCAACCTGCTGAGCTCAACTATGCCGAGACTATGCCGAGATTGACACCTTTGTCCCTGGGAATAAAGGGCTAAACCTTATCGCAGTTGCTTTACAAGTCTGTGATCTATGCTAAAGTGTTAGCGAAGATCCTGTTCTTCTAAATATAACTCTCTTAGAGACCTGTACCGTTTTGCTTCCTTACCCTAAAAACCTAGATTAAGTAATTAAGATAGACCTAGCTAGTATTAACTACTTTGTTCTTTTTATCGATAAAACAAGGCTAATAAAAGTAATTTTATAGATATTGAAAGTTCAGGTCTATGATATCCTGCGATCGCCTAAAACATTCGCTCTTCTCGTCGACGACTTTTTCGGCCTCTTGAACCTCTTGTTTCGCGACGTCCCAGTTATCAATAACCACAAAATTGCAAAGGATCTCATATTCCTGATAGCGATGGTAAGATAGCAAGCTGCTTATTTTATAGGAAATCATTGTTTTGTAGAGGTCAGTTAAACTTTCCCGGACGAGCTTCCTAACATTCTCAAGGGTCTCTTAACTGTTGCTTCCCAATTCACCCTCAAGCATGAGCGGGATCATGACCGCGTACTAGTCCAGTCGCGAAATGATATAGATCATGCCACTGCGGTTCTTCTCGTTCTGGGCAAGAGGCTCAGCGAGTAAAGAGAGACCTAAAAATATCCCAGTGCAAGCTGTGGCTGTAAAGGGCTCTCCTCTTGTAAATACAATGCTGGCAACGGCAGTCTTGAAACACAGCAGTGGATTCAGGATTTCTTTGAGGATTCCATCTTATCCGCCTGATTTTCGGTCTTCTTAAGGCGGTCATTGATAAGTTTCACCATGTCTTCTTGTGATGGTGTTTTTCGTTCCGTGCTATCAGGATCAGTAGTCTCGCGGGCCAACAATTCCTCGAACTTTTCGAGAAAATCCTCCTCCTGCTGCAACATTGTGTATGCCTCGGCCCAAATCTCCGAAGCAATCTTTTGCGCCTGGGGCGGCGAAGGTGACGATGGTTGGGCTGGTGGTGGAGGCGTTTTATGTTAGTTACCTCCTTTGGCAGCACATGGTTAAGTCAAGTATACTACTTACTGTAATAAGGTTATTAGTAGTTAAAAAAGGCTTTAGCTACTTATATATAAAGGTAAAGAATACTAATAAATATATATAAGTAAAATACTTATTACTTTTATTATTACTTAAAATCTTACTTTTAATTAAAAAGTTAATATTTTAATAACTAACTTTAAAAGTATATAAATAAGTAATTATTACTTTTATATAAAAATAATTAAGCTTAAAGTATATAAAGTATTTATAAAGTAAAATACTTAATATAAGTAAGTTTACTAACTTAAAATAATACTTTTTAAATAACTTTTATTATAATTATTACTTTATTAATTAAAACTTAACTATAAATAGCTTATAAAAATATAATTCTTTTATATTTATTAACTTTTATTACTTTAATTAAAATATATACTAAGACTTTAATATAAATAAAAGCTTTATAGGCCTTTATAAGGCTATTAAAATATATAGTATAAAAAATATAGTTTTTATAAATTTTATTTACTTTAGCTTTAGTACTTATATATATATATTACTTAAAAAGTATTTTTATAAAGCTAATATATATAAAAAAAAGATTAAATTACTAAAAAATAAAATAATTTAAATTATAAAGAAAAGCCTAGTTTAAGTATACTATATATTAAATTTATAAAAAAAAGTAAATCTTAAAAACCTAATATAAAGATAAATTATTAAGTAAAATAATTATATTAATTAAAAACTTATAAAAAGAAAAAGTTAAATAGGCTAGTAATATTAAGTAAAAAAGCTTATTTATTAAAGTTTTAGTTATATTTATAACTAGGTTTTTAATTAAATAAAGCTTTATTAAGCTATAAAGGTTTTAAATATAAAGGTATACTACCTACAAAGACCTTGGCACTCTGTAAATAACCTTTGCCTGCTTCTGCGCCTTTGCAAACGCACTATTACCAGAAAAGCCATTGACAAGAGAGGCTAAGAAGCTTGCCACGCCGGTGATGAACGTGGAGAGCTCGCCAGCAGCAGTGATTGCATTGACCAAGGATTCGATTACGGTCTCGAGATCCGTCGTAGCCGAGGTTGAACGTGATGAGGTTGTTGATTTACTGCCTGGATTATCTGGCGAGTTCATGTTCTTCGAGTCATTGTCTGCCAGCTCTCGTCCTTGCTATTCGACGTTGCTGGTGTCTGCTTTGCGACAAAGAAGCACTTGGATGGTATCTTTGGTCCAGCTCACGGCCTCCATGGCTCCAATCAACTCCTAAAAGTGCGAAATGCTGCATGGCTTGAGTAGTGCGGCGCCGACGGTTCCGTATTAAGCAATACGAAGCTTTCCAGTGTCTGACCTAGGTCTCTGAGCTTTCAATGTTGAATACGAGGCCGCCATTTTGGAAAGAAGCGCTATCTAGGCTGAGGTTGAACTTCGTCTGACAGACCTTATCGAGGTTAACCCGGCGAGTTGCTTGCAGCCCCTTCCGTCGCTCGGAGAATCCTTAATGATCTCATCCACAAGATCATTCTTAGAGTCCATGTCTCCGAGCGTATTAGGCGCGTAGTGTAAGCACTAGTAGCTATTTCTATTAACTTAAAATAATACTCTTATTGAATTAATTTAGGTAGTATACTAGCTATTTAATATTATTACTTTAAATAGGTTTTTTAGCCTATTTAATAATTATATTTAATATATAAAAGAATTTAAATATATTTACTAAGGGATAAAAAGGTCGCTTGAGTTACTCTCAGGTTGCTAAGGAGGAAATGTTAAACTGGCTGGTCAAGGTTGGGGAATATTGAGTTACAAGGTGGCGAAAGATCGGTCATAACGAAGTTATTTTAACACAATGCATCATCGTGAAAGCTTATGGGTAAAAGCTTATATCGGGGAAAAAAATATCGTGTTGTCATTCATTATCTGTGTTCGCAGCCTAAAGCTTAACCTTATAGGCCGAGTTATCCCATAGTTAACACAATGCATATCTCGGAGCATTTGCCAATCAGTGAAGGAGAACTGTCCTTTCTTGTAGAAAACAGCGATCTCAGCGTTAGCCACCCCAAAGAAGGTACAGTCATACGTCAGAACGCATCTGAAGGATGCATAGCCCTCCTCATGTTCGGTGGCAGCAGGTGTTGGTGGAAGGTCAAAGACCTGCGCGTCCGCTATGGCTTCGTATATCATCTATGGCCTGTAAGCTTCCAAATTCTATTATGCCAGACTCCAACTATTACTTACCGTACTGCCTGTTGTGTCAATCGTCACGCTTGGTCCTGTAATAGGCGGTGATGGTATTTTTCGTGTCGTGGTTGTCAACTCACATGTCAGAACAGGGAACTTCACGTCGCCAAAATTTGTTAGCTGGCTCGTTATGATAATGCCGCTCCGATTGCCGAGATCGGCGGTGATCGATAACGGCACCCAAAAAGTTTCAATATCTGCTGAGATATGATAGCCCTGCTCATATGGTTGTGTCCCACCTGTGAATACCTGGGTAGCATAGTAGATGCATGCTGATTCAAAGGTAAGAGTTCCGTCGCCTGATGGCCATGAGCCGCTGCTAGAGTCACCCGGCTAAATCATACTACTAAACACATCTTCCACGGATATCCCTGCCTGTCCGGGATCCAGTTTCAAGCTGGCCGTCACGGGTTTGCCTTACTTAAAAAGGATGCTCCCTATTAGGTCAGAACGGAAGACTCCGCTACCGGAGTAGACGCTGCCTGACAGCGAGGAATTGGACTGAGATTGCCCGTTAGTCTTTAAAATAGTCCCCGTGAGCAAAATATCCTGGATTTGCAGGTTGAACATGTCTCCGAATGGGTTGGTGAGCATGTAGCTGGATAATGGCTGGCCCTCAAGCTTGAACGACGTCTCCGTGCTACCAATGGTGAGTGACATTTGTAGCGTAACACAGCTTGCGGACGACATAGTAAGTACCATGGAACCGTTTGCTGTGAGCGACTGGTTGCTGGTGTTCTATCGAACTCAAGAGCGCCTTCAAGGAGATACAAACTCTTCATGGAGACCATAAGCTCTTCCGGGTTAGATGTGGCTGGCGCACCGGGAGGGATCAAGACACAGAAGATCAGCGTGGGCTGCGGCATCGTGGACTCTAGGCTTACTGAAATAGCCCTACTTGTGGGAATCGCTCCCGTGAGATTGAGGGTAGCAAATATGGCCGCATCACTTGGCTGTGAGGTAGTCTGCGGCAGGCTGAGCAACATAGTCGAGACGTCCGTTACAGTCACGTCAGCCGCTTGTGCAGCAACTACAAACACAGATAATTCGGAGTGAATAGAGGCGACAGTGTCCTCCCATGACAAGATCTGTGCCCCGGCGAGACTAAAGTCAAAGTTGGAAAACACATATGTGTCCAGATCTGACCCAAATCCGGGGTGGTGATTGACACCAGGTATCGACGACCAGTTGAGTCAGTCGAAGACGTCTGTTCACCCAATACCATGCCGTAGGCGCTGATAGGAGGTTACAGTTGTCCAAGGAAGAATATCCTCCGATTCGTAAAGTCGACACATAGAAAAGCAGACCTTCCAGTAGCCGCTGTGCCAGTGGGGCTAATCTAATTCATGTTGATCGTTATGTCAGCCCAAGTAATAGCCCAAGGATTTGCTGTGATTGAGGCCGCTAACATGTCCGACTTCCCTGTACCTAGGCTGATTGAGGCCTGAGCCGATGTCCACGAGTTTAATTGTAGCTGTCCAATGAGGCATGCAGTATACTGATTTGGTAGATTAAGTGTGCGGGATCTGTAAGGTTCAGCTTTGGGCTATGACAATAAGTAATGAATGGCTGGACATTATTTTCCGAAATATATGCTTTTGCCCCAAACCCTCAGATAATAACGTAAATAACTTAAATGGTATCTTGACCGATTTCATCCCCACATTTAGTTTGATACACTTTTCTCAATAAACCTTATCATACATGATTCCAGTACTTCATCACCCCCACTGCTACTTCTCCTCTCCTTGCTCTTTTCATTTATGCATCTCAGAAATCTTCAAGAACGACGGCTGCACACAGTGTGCACCAAGTCACCCTCCCAAATCTACTCCATACTACGTTTCGCAGTCCCTCTACAATATTCACCTTCAGAAAGGCAGCCACAAATCCAAACGCATGCGTCAGTCTATGGATGGCATCTCATCCAGCACCGATTATGGAGATCCAAAAGCACCTCAAGAGGCTGAGACTTGATGGTTCTGACGACATTCAATCGGCAGGTGATGATATAGAACTCACACTCTACAGCATCGCCGACCCTGGGCAGCCTTTGAATATAGGGCTCAAAACCCTTCCCATAGAACTCGTCATCAAGATAGCGACAGCGCTACATCCGGTCGACCGCGCAAGCCTTGCTTTTACATCCAGCTGGCTACACAGCATTATCGGCAATGCTCTGAAGCTCAATCAATTTGATCGCTCAGAATTTCTTCGCCGCCTCGAACTTGACGGCATGTGGCTTTCTGAAATATTTTGTGAAATCTGTCAAAAGTTTCATGAGCCACGAAAGAGCCGCAATTTCACTCCCAGGGAGGCACGACGAGCCTGTGTTCATTACGGAGATCCCAAACTTGAGAAACAGAGTTTTTCTCCTTTCCTTTCGGAAGGGATTCATTTTGACATCATGGCAGCTTTATCGAGATTAAGCCGTTTCCGACATAAATCCACCTACCAGTCAGACTTTGCAGCCCACCTAAAGGACATGATCGAGTATATCACACTCTATATTAATGATGAGGAGGATCCGCACATACGGCTCAAGGAGAATATATATTACTCAAAAGAGGATCACATCTTGATTAAGTCAGAAAGAACACTGTTTGCTGGACGAAGCACCGGTCGTGAGGTGTCAGGAATCCTTGAGGGAGCTTGCAGTTTAGGCTGGATTCTCCATGACTGCCCCGAACTATCGGCAGTCTGTGAACACGTTGACTGGTCTGACCTATACCCTTTCCTCTTCCGCCCAGATGACGAGTTCAAGTGGCGTCGAGGCCAGTGGTCATTTCGTAAGAAGTCAATACAGGATTTTGACCTCCCAGGCAAAGTCCTGCAGCAATGCCTATGGACTCACAAAGATGATTGCTGGATTGATTGTCTAGCAAGGTCAAGATTGGATAGTAGCCTAGACGGTCGTATATGGTCATGTGGTGGGTGTTCGACTGACTATGCTATAAGTATTATTCGATCAGAAAGTTCTTATAGCAATTTTGTCGTAATGACATCCTGGAAAGACCTTGGAAAATGCATGGATAGAAAGGATCCGCTCTGGAAAGAACATATGGGGTATAACATTCATGCCAATCATAGGCGCAGTTCCTTTGGTAACATTGCAGGGCGGATTGAGAGAGTAAAAAGAGGCTTAAATAAAGAAGCCTTTTATATTCTAAATAGCAAGATTAAACAGCTTTAGAAAGACCTGCTAAGATTATATTAAAAAGAAATATATATAATAAGAATATAAAGCTAAGGTAAAAATAATAATATTAATTTTAATATAATCTATATAATATAATATAAATAGAATTAGGTATTAATTTTAAATTAAATTATTAAAGTATTTTTTAAATAAAATATAATAATATTAAAAAAGCTTAAAACTATAGTTAAGATATCGGGCCAAGTGGTCTGGCTGCTGTACAAGGTGGGTGCCTCAGGCACTAGCGACACATTCTATTACTAAGAGCGGTCGGTTAATCCGCGGCAAAGCCGCAGCCATAAACGCGCCTCCGCTCGCGGATTGCTTAAAGACTTCCAAGCTTCACATCACAGTCAAGACCTGCGCTGCCCGTTTTTTCTGCTTCCGTATTCTGTTCCCGACAAAAATGAACACACCACAGCAGTCACGTGATACGGCACGTGGCCAGTCCCCTGGGCAGTCTCCGACTGGACAGCCACAACGCATTGTCCGGATCCCTTTCCCGCCTCGCGTCCCACTGATGCGTCGCGCACAGACCAACAACACCACTGCGCGCCGACCATCAGCCACCGCTCTACCTCAGCGTCCTCCAGCCACTGCCCCACTTGCTGCCTCAGCCACCAGCTCCCAAGCCCAAGCCCAAACCCAAACCCAAACCCAAACCCAAGCCCAAGCCCAAGCCCAAGCACCCTCCCCGCCCCCTCTTGCAAGCCAAGCGTCCTTGCGAAGTTCGCCAAGGGCGAACACTATCACCAGCCAACCCTGGTCACTGGAAAGTTCGCAAGTTGCGATACTTGCCAGCCTTGACCAGCTTCTACAGGAGTACAAGAGTGGGCAGGATACTCAAGCCAGTATTCTCCTTGAGCTTCAGAGGATGAATGGCTCAAATGACTCTCAGCTTCGGGACAACCAGCTAGAGATCCTTGCTGCTGTACGAGCTCTGAAGCCATCAGCAGACGATCAACGTGCCAACCTGGCAACCACTGGAATCATGAGCGCCGTTGGGGTTCTTGCCCTTGACTTTACCGCCATGTTCTCGAGGCCCGAAGGCTCGAAAACTCTCGCTCTTCTCCGACTCAGTGCGTCGTTTGGGCTCTGTGCTGTTGGCCTTAGTGCCTGGATTTTCTTCTCTGGTAATAAGGAGGTTGGGCGAGCTGCCCAAGCCAAAGACCGCTAGGTTCGGTTCTGCGGCAGTCTTTCTATGTTCTTTACCATTGTTGCGGTGGTCCTTGCAACCGCAGGTATTTTTACTTTCTCTGGAGATGGAACTAGCTGGGTTTGGTCATTGTTTCCCGCTGTGTTTGTTCCCTTCCTTGTGGTTTGTTGGTGGGAGTCTGGCATCAGAGAGTACATTTTTGCGAAGTATGGACGCACAAGTTTGTGGTTTTAAGTTTATGATACATGGTTTAGACGCTTCGGTTAAGTCTTATTTTCTTCCCAAATACCTGTAATACAATAATAATAAGAAATGCAAAACAGTATCAAAGCGTTCTTCATCTGGCTCATACGTTCTCTAAAAATGACTTACTTGCAGTTCATAACAACTTTTTCCGTCATTATGAGCAATCTTGCCCACAAAACAGCTTTAGTAACGGGAGGAGGTTTGGGTATGAAGACTTTCGTCACATTTTGCTGTTCTTTGATCTAACTTTTAAAACAAAGGGATTAAGCTGGGACTCGCAAGAACTCTCAGAGACAAAGGATGCACTGTACTTATGGCATCTTACTGTCTCCCAGTGCCATAGCATGGCTAAAGTCCCTTGGAAACCAGGCCAAACCCCAAGTAGTGTATCACAAGACTGATTTAACCACACTGTAACAATTAGTCGAGATATTCCAGGTTTCTAGGAAGAAGATCGGCGGAGTACCTGATATCGTAGTGCCCGGCGTTGGCGTGTACAAATGGTCCTTTCCCGGCTTCTGGGATGACAAGGACTAAACACTCAACTACAAGCTTTTTGACATTAACCTGCTACACCCTATCAGGATGGCACGAATCGCGATCTTAGCCTTGTCAAGAAGTTGAATTGATTGCTGCGCAATAGAGTATGCATCGAAACCGGATTAACAACTTTGCCTCGGTCTAAGGTAAATGATTATGTTGTTGCTTACTGATACATTCTGGAAAGAATTTTCAACTGTCCTGTAACTGGGGAAACGTGATGCCGTTAATAGCACCGACAAGAACAGACCTGCAGACAGAATGAAGGGCAACGCATTTAGTCACACTCAGTGCTAACTGCAGTATATCCCAAGAACCTTTCTCCTATTTATTAAATATCTTCTTTTACTCGCAGACCGGTTAATATGTCTTCTTAGTAAAATACCTACTTCCGTCCTAGAAAGTATAGAAGGTTAATAAGGTAGCCTTAAACTACATGCTGTAGCTTTATAGTATATTATATATTGTACACTGTATTACTTTTTATAATTAACTATGATATGTAAGGCACGTAGACTGATAGAATCATGTCTTTAATGTGTTTTAATGTAGACATGCAGATCGGTCTTCAAAAGGGTCAATATACCAACCGACCACTCTGCCCCTGAACGGAGAGGCCGGAGCTGACAGTCAAGACTCGATTGACCTCTTGGTAGAGCGGAGTACTTATCACATCATTTGAGGATTGTTACCCCCCAGTGCCAACAATAGAGCGTGCAAGGTAATACATCGAGTTCTTCAGTTATACATATTTTACAAGTTTGTCAGATCCTTGTTTTACTCACATGCTAAATGTAAAAGATATCCACTAGGCCAAAATCGGAGGGCCCCTCCTTGGGCACTTTGGTCACTAACAACAACTACAACACTAAAGACATTACTAGCCGCAAAGTCGAATTCAACTCACGATGTGGAAATCATGCGTTCGGTCACTACGCAGGCGTCAGAAGGGTCCTGAACCCTCCTCACAGGGGACTCCGCCAAGTCAGCCAGGACACCAAAGCCTCCGTCTTCAGCTTGCGTATCCAGTGATCCAGTTGGATGCACAGTTGAGGTTGACTGCTCCACAAATTTGGCAGACTCTGTTGGATTAAGCTACGATGACTTTGCAAATGCTATCTGAGAGGTAAAAATGGGCTTGGTCGGCAGTGCAACTGATCCATCTATGCACCACTTGATATCCAGTAGCTATAGGCTCTCTTATTCCGATCTGTCGTTGTCCTCTGCGTCGACATCGTACTCTTATATCAGAGCCACAGCCATATACCAAGGCCAGACGTTTCGTTCGACAAACTGGGCAAGGGCACAGCCAGCTGTTCACCTCCCATGGGAGCCACCGGTTGCAGAGGTAGACTTTCAGATAGACGCTACTGTTCCTTACAGCTGTATTGTGTCGGTCCCCAAGTGCATGTTTGGGTGGTATTTGCTGGAAGTGATAGGCACTGATGGTTCCTCGACAGCAGTGCTTTACTACTCTATAGTTAATGCTCAAGGTTCAATATCTCAAACTATCAGCCTTTTCAACTTTACGCCGCCTGCTACAGTCGTAACATCATGCATGGTGCGTGTTAAAATAAACTCCCTAAAACTCAAGTCTCACGATTTAGCATATACCAATTCGCAAAGCTTAAGTGCAACACCTCCTCTGGCTAACTTCCAGGCTATATATAAATTATTATATATTAATCTTATAAACTTAATTAGCTTATATTCTCTTAACTTTTAAAGCTTCTAGTTACCTAGACCCTCTTTAAGGGAACTTAATATAATTTTAATTATATTTATTTATACTATATATAACTTTATTAATAGCTATATCTAGGAAATTAAGCTTTTATATTAAAGTCTATTTACTTATTTTAAAAGCTAGATTTACTTATTTCTTTATATTACTATATACTTAATAAGTAAGCTTTATAGCTATAGCTTACTACTTTTTAAGCTTATTAAGAAAGCCTTATTAAAAAAACCTTTTACTTTATTTTTAATTTTTTTAATAAGCTTACCTAGCTTATTTCCTTAGTTATTAAAAAATCTATATTCCTTAGAATTTAGCCTAAACTAAAAGGCAAAGTAGTAATAACTAAAAATTACTAATCTAAGCCTTATAAAGTTACTTTTTTTATTATTTTTTATTTTAAAAAAAATAAAATACTTTTTAAACCTTTTAAAAAGGTCCTTAATAAATATCTAAAAAAGCCTATATTTTTTAACTAATAAGCTTATAAATAGCTAGTAATTCTTATAGGCCTATTAGTAACTATTAGCTAGTAATTAAAAAGTAATTCTTTTACTTAATAATAGTATTTTTATAGTTTTATAGTTTTTTATATAGTTTTTTATATAGTTTTTTATATAGTTTTTTATATAGTTTTTTATATAGTTTTTTATATAGTTTTTTATATAGTTTTTTTTTATATAAGAATTTCTTTTACTTTTAGTAATAAAGGATTAAGTAAGCTTTTTATACTTTAGTTATTACTAATAAGGTTACTAATTAAGTTAATATAAAAGTATATTATTTTATTTTTTATTAAAAGGCTTATTTTTATAAAGGCTATATATATATTACCTTTTAAAAGCTAAAGTTAAATAGGATTCTTTAATATATTAGCTTAATATATCTTATTAAGGCATTATAAGCTTTAGGTATTAATTAATTTAATTACCTAGATATAACTTACCTTAGTAAAAGTATTAATACTTTAACTTTTCTAACTAGCCTAAATAACTTAGTTAATAGAACCTTTAATAATTTAACTATTTTACTATAATATATATATAATCCTTTTTAAAGTTATTTAATAATTTTAATTAATAACTTTTTAATTACTATATTATATTACTACCTTTATAGCCTTTTATAATACTATAATTTATAGTAGCTAGGTAATATTTTTTTATAGCCTTTTAGTTATATCTTTATTTTTTTTTATTAGCCTTTTTAGCTCCTTAGCTTTATAGTAAGTAAAGTTCTTAAGGCTACTAGTATTTAGGTAATTAATAATTATAAAATAATTATAGTAAATACTTTATAGTTAAAAAAGGTAATTTTAATATAGTTTTTATTAAAAATATTAATATAATTAAAAAGCTATTTTTTTATAAAAATAATAACCTTAAGAAGTATTATAAAACCTATTTACTTAAATATATACTTAATAACCTAGATATTAAGGGTAATAAAGATAATAAAAAACCTATATATATAGTCTTAAGCCTTTTAGCTTATATAGTCTAGGCTAATAATAGTTTAGATTACTATAAATATATTATTTATAGAGTTATATTATAGTATATATATAGAGATATAAAGTTAAGGTTATATCCCTTTATATACCTCTTAATCTCTTCCCTTGCCCTAGGGCTTATAATAAGATTTATTAGTTATTATAAAAGCTTATAGGTAAAAGCTTATATTGGGAAAAAGATATTATATTATTATTTATTATCTGTGTTTACAGCCTAAAGCTTAACCTTATAGGCCGCAGTCATCCCATAGCCAGGCTATATATACTGAACCTACAGTGACCACAACGTGGGATTAGGCCGGGACAGGTTCTGATGACTTTGATCTGCTAGTAGTTAACTATGACGGCACATTGGACACCACCGTCATGGTCACGCCGATTACAACAACAGCGGGCCATCGATGATTGAAGCTGCTTCCATGAGAGTCGTAGTCCGCCCGAAGTCTCCATGTCCGGATTCCCAAGGATTGTTTGCGATGACAATATTTGCCACCCCCGAACCTCCTACTCCTCAAATCGACCCTATATCATGCTACAACATAAGCAGCCAGAAACTCTATCTGACTCTGGACAACCTCTACCCAGTCACCGTCACCTCTCGAGTTTCTTGTGAGACTTAATCCAAGCAGCGGAACGCCGCCTGCCCCGATCACTGGAATACAAGGAACATTTTCGGGTACTACGGCTGCCATCGTGACACCATTAGACCTTGCCACGGCTCGCACTGTATCAGCAGTTGCTCAGCCTTTGGCTCTAGCAATTGGTTAGTCATCATGGTATAATGTCTAAGTTGTTAGATAGATGTGTTATTTACAGTTGAGGCTCGTGGCTGAGAGCTTAAATCAGCAGACAGAACTTAGTATTAACAGTTGCTGTCGCGTCCGTCTTCTCATCCATCGCAGACCAGGGAAGTTTCAGCGCCCCCTTGGGAGTTCCCAACAATCCCACAGCCTCTGCCCGCTTGCATTCCCTCCACCACTTTTACATCAGCTGGGGCTGTCCAAGTATCCTAGGCTTAGGATACTACACCCGAAGCTACCGCGCAACAAGTTACCGTCTCGGCAGATACTAGGGGTATATCTAGTACAGTTCAACAACCGAATGCGGATGCCTCCTTCTCCATTTGCCAGGGAAACTTCTCTTTAGTATCGGGCTAGAAGATATTGGTTCAGTGAACTTCTCTTGCTAGCCGTGTTATTGGTGACTCTACAAACATATCCATCACCATTCCTTACCCTACTGGCTGTAGTCTGTATCAGCTCAACAGTAATGCGTTAGTTAGGGCATTGTGCACTATGACAAGCCTCGCACCCAACGGTATCAATAGCCTCCAGCTGTGGTGGGCAAGTACCGACGGCTCGATGGGGATGAATTCCGCCTATAAGGTCAAGCTTTAGGCCGCGAACATAGACAATGAATGACAACACGATAGGTTTTCCGTTCAGACTGCTGCTATACAGAACGGTAGCTGGCACGCAACGGAGTTTGCGGCGTCGTCAGCAGTGTTCACTGAGTGATCTGGCTTGATGAGCACCTCCCGCGACGACTCGCATCAGGGAATGTGGTGGGTTGCAGATAATGATGCCATCAGTGGGCAATATTGGCTGGATGACGGCGCTGAATGGACACCATCTAGCACTATACCTAGAGGTTCATATCCTTCTGATCAGCCTAACCAAGCCTGCAAGTCAGATGGCGGATCCATGGCTTCCAAATCAAGGGGGGGGTGCGCATGGATTTATAGTGGATTGACCCTGCTGGAGGTATTTCTAACGCGCGATGGAACCAAAACTCTGGATGGGGCGTTGTCTTCAGCGCTGCGCCCGCTGGCACTGCAGCCTTTTCTACATCCATCAGTCAGCTTACTGCTCAGTCTCTGGATGGTCAAACAGTCGACATATTCTACGTTAGGGAGGACGGAAGTGTTGGAGGTGCCTGTTCGAAAGACCCAGACTCTACAACACCGTACAGTTTCACAACCTCGCTCTAGCTGCACGTGCCCTTCTCAGTAGTGGACTTGTTTCTATGTATTTATCTTCGCAGCAAGTTGCTCCTTTCTAGGTCACTCCACAGACTAATATCGAGATGGCGGTCCTGACGAGAGACACTACAGCAACGAGTGGATAGGATCTCAAGGGGCAACTCATCACGAGACTGGGAACTTGATAATGAGCGCTTTGTGTAGAAAGGGATGTTTTTAATAGACTAAAGGGGTTAAGGTATATAGGGTTAGTTCAAAATTTAATCATTTACCAATACGGGTCGAGTTCCGCTATCTTTGCTCGGCCGCTAGCAATCAACGCGTTCAGGGAGGGACCAAGAGCCATAGCCATCTACTACAACGTTGTTAAAGTTAATTAAATAGCATGTCAAGCTGAAAAGAGCTGGTAGAGAATACTTAACTCATTCAAATCGTTACTCATACAACCCCGGTGAAACAACTAAGATGCTCATCCCTTCTATGTATCCACTGCTTTGCGTCAGTCGTCTCGCTGGGCACCATAGCCGCGGCTCAAAGTCTTCAGGAATTGCCTAAGGATGATGCGACGAAGATGTTCCTCGAGTTCCCATCCCCAGAAAAACAGATTGATATTCTGAGGGAGTTGGAAAAGCCCTCTCAGGCCAAGTCCCCGCATCGCCAGATGTCATCAAAGCCTAAGAGCGTCCCGCGCTTATGGGTAAGCCTCTGCTATAGTCTCTTAGATGACATTGGATGAGATAGTTTCTGTAACATCTGGACAGACGACTGCGACGAATTGATGTAACGGTATGATTCCGGGAGTCCCACGTCTTGGATTCCCGGGTATATGCGTCAATGACGGTCCCAGCGGCCTTCATGGAGTCGAGGCTGTTAACAGATACGCAGCTGGCGTCACCATTGCTGCGGCATGGAACAGAGATCTGACACACGCACGTGGCCGCCATATGGGCCTGGAAGCCAAACGCCGAGGGGGTACGAATCTTGGACTCCATGTTGCTGACGACAACATTTACTAATCCTCGATTATAGTCAATAATCTATTGGGACCGACAGTTGGTCCACTCGGCCGCACTGTCCTTGGCGGCAGGAACTGGGTAAGATCGCCTCCAACATCTGGCGTATTCGATAGCAAGAGTATAACTGTATATCTAACTGAAGTTTAGGAATCTGTCTCGGTCGATCCCTTCCTCTCCGGTGTCATGGGTGCGCAGACAGTTCTACGCTTGCAAGAGCATGTTATAGCCACTGCCAAGCACTTTATAGCAAACGAACAGGAAAACATTCGTAATCCTAGCACCTTCCGCATGGGCAACGCTTCAGTCACTGCGAATCTGGACGATAAAACCATGCACGAATTATATCACTGGCTCTTCCAGGATCTAGTCACAGTCGGAGTAGGATCAGCCATGTGCTTGTACAATCGAATCAATGGCTCCCAGGGCTGGCAGAACAGCTATACGCAAAACGGCCTGTTGAAGACCGAGCTCGGATTCCAAGGCTTTGTCAAAACTGACGATAGAGCTCTGCGCAGCGGGGTTTCCAGCGCCAACGCCGGTGCTGGTGTAACGACGCCTTTCAATGTGATGTGGGGAGGCAACCTGACCGCGGCGGTTGCAAAAAGCACGATGGGAGAGAGCGGGCTGGATGATATGGTTACCTGGTAAGTGCAAGGTTGGGTGGGTGGGATATCCGTGCGGAGTGGAAGCTGACGCTGGAGCAGAATCGTCGCTAGCTGGTTCAAGTATGGTGAGTTTGAGCCTGGGACCGGAATCCCGGTTGATGTTTCCAATCCACACAAGGTCGTCAGCTCCATCTCTTATGAGTCGCGCAAAACCATCTTCCAGGGCACTGTCGAGAGCATTGTGTTGGTCGAGAACCATAACAACACCCTCCCCCATCAAGAAGCCAAAGGTTCTGTTCTTGTTTGGCTATGATGCCGATGTACCTCGAACGAACAACCGGCAAGGTCCGTATAGCAAATGGGATCTTGGGTTTCAGAGCGTCAACGTCACCAATGGGGAAGTGCTCGGCCTTAGCGTTGGCGTTGGCCAGGTCCCATGCGGTGCCCATCGCGGCACGCTCATCACTGATGGTGGCAGTGCTTCGATTACACCTGCATACAAAAATTCTCCATACAGCGCCTTTCAACAGCGCGCAATGTAGGATGGTAGATTCCTGTATTGGGAGTTTGAGTCTCTGGATCCTTTCTACGTCAATGCCGGCTTCGATGTCTGTATTAAGGAGTTTAGTACTGAGGGTTCCCAGAAGTCTACTTTTGCCGATCCTTGGTCAGACCAACTGGTTAAGAACGTTGCGGCAAACTGCTCCAATGTAAGTCTGCCCTATCATCCTTGAATACATTTTTGACTGGAGTCACTGCATGTCCTGGCCTTGTCCTGGTATCTAATCAACGTCACCTGCATAGGCCATAGTGTCAATTCACAACGTGGGTGTAAGGTTGGTTAGACCAGTGGATTCACCATCCAAACGTCACAGCGCTTCTCTTTGCCCATCTACCTGGCCAGGACGCAGGTAGCTCACTTGTCGAGATCATATACGGCGATCAGTCACCATCTGGCCGGCTACCTTATACGGTAGCTAAGAACGGGACTGACTATGGCGAATTGTTGATGCCTCTTACCGCCGACTATGCGTCAAACTCTTACACTTCGGCCAACTGCACTGAGGGTGTTTAAATTGACTATCGTCGCTTTGACGCGTTCAATATCACCCCCAGATATGAATTCGGCGTCGGCCTTTCCTACACCACCTTCGACTACTCAGGGCTGCACTTAGAACTCACTTCCGCCGGGACTAATGCATCAGTCCTTCCTCCGCCCGGACCGGTAACTGAAGGAGGACAAGAGTCGCTTTGGGATGTTATCGCCATCGCTTCCGGTGCTAATAGGAATTTCAAAAACATAGCCTTGGGTACCCTTAACCACACTATATAGAAAATCCAACTCATCTCTTTATCTCCCTGTCCAATTCATCCACTTACTCTTCCGCTCCCTACTCTTTCTACCAGTATTGTCCACGCCAGACTCTTCCAGACGCGTCTCGCCGCCGCCTTCATCATCGTTTCTAGACATCCCCCCACTCGGTACTGCTCGCGTCGACGGTCGAGTGAGCGTAGAGTCTGTAGTGGAGCCGACGGCAGATGGACTCAGCATCCCCTGTGCGCTCCATTGAGAGGAGGTTGAAGTGGACTCAACGATAGATTGCTCTCCTTGCTTTTCCGCTTCGTCTCCCTGACCCGCGTCCCTGCTGTCTCTCCCAAGTCCTAACAACGGCATATGCCCAAAAATGACAGCGCCTTTCTCGTTGAGGTTCATAACATCCACCAGTGTCATGGGTCTATACATGAACCTCAGATTCCGCGTTCTCTTGGGCACGAGGAACTGTACTGGATTAAGACGACATGCCCCAAGTACCGGACCGCCCCCTGTGCACCCACAAGGCTTGAGCAGTTCACATGGCGACAACCATACAATCTTCCTCGTCAATTCGCCAATGCCCAAGTCAGGTTCCATCCTCGTCAGGCGCTGTTCATGCAACGTCTTCAGGGTGGATACGGAAGCAGCCATGTAGTCTAACCCTGTCGGTACCGATCTCCACTTGGAACAGACCCCGGGAGGGTCGTCGGGACGGATGAGGTCCCCGAATTCACTACCGAAAATGGTCGTGATCCCGACTGCAGGCGCTAGATCTTTCCATCCGGGGCCACATGAGTCGATGTGCTGAATACGTGGATGAACGGGACCCAATGGAGTGATAACGTCAAGTATATCAAATCCAACGATGCTTGCCCGGGGGTCAAGAGACTGGGATATTTTGACGCCATCCTGGGAAGCGACTTTGACCTGTCTGTCAACTAAGATCTCAAGAGAGTGGAGGATGTTCTTCACTCGTGTCTCTAATGTGGAATACTCTGTCACTACTTGCCCGTGGCGAACTCGTTTGCTGCTGATATAGAGATTCAGGTTAAGGTTATCCCAACTCTTGAGCGTTTTCAGAGCCGCAAGACGTCCTGTACAGCCATCCCATTTATCCTTGAGTTGAGTAGGGTCAAACACCCAGTCGTATGTTGACTCCGGATCGTGTTCATCGAGATATAACGAAATGCGAACCAAATGGAGTATAGCTGAGGCACCGTCGACGAGCCATGCCCGCCGATCTGATACATCGTAAAAGATGATGGGCTGAAGGCTGGCCCATTTAAGAAGGCTAGGGTAATCTTTCTCTCTCTCTAGCCAGAAGGGCTGCTCTTTTTTGTTGATAGATATGTTAACCCCGCCAACAAAATCCATTCCCCCCTCGAGGTACAGACGGTCAATAACGATAGACGCCGGGGGTTTCCGCAGTCCTGATGCCCTAACAGTCAGTTCTGCTTTTCCATGTCCTTCGCTGGTGTTAGTGAGAAAACTCGATGAACAGAAGACGAGTGATGCATACCACACATGTTAGTAGCATTGGCACACCACCCGAGAATATGGCGGCTCCCTTCGAGGCTTCGGAGCGAGAATCCTTTAGGCGTATGGATACTCAGCTTGTCGAGCGCCGGGTCAATGTAAGAAATACGATCCTCGGGATTCTCGCTGACAAGCATATGCCACACGATCACCCCAGCAGTTACCAGAGTGGCCACCACTAGCGAGCTAAAACCTTTCATGAGTATCCTCTCGTCCCATTGAACCACCTGGTGGGACCGGATCAGAGAAGCCATAGCTCTGATGGAAATCTCAAGGCCGGTATTTGGCTCGGGTCTTCTAAGTATCGGATATCCTCTGACGAGGATCGGTTTCCAGAAAAGACGGCCCCAACAGAAGCCCTCGGGCTGAGCAGCGATGTCTGAATCGACATCTTGCTTGAAATCGAAGGAAATGCGGCAAGATCCTTCTATTGTCACCGTAGGATCTCCTTTTCCCTTACCCTTTATCTGAATATCTTTCACACTGGGGGTGCAGCTCACTACCCCTCGAGTACTCACAGCCGGGGACCGTCTCAGGGTGGAAGCCAACCACCCAAGCTGTTCAGCTATCTCGGACACAAATTGTGGACCGCCGGTTACACGTATTGAGCACAAAGAAGGCCCCTCGATTCGCGCATGTAGTTGCGAACTGTTTGGCTTCGGGGGCGGGGCACTGCCAGAGGGACTGTTTTGTTGAGTGACATGGGGTTCTGGTAGTTGGTCTAGAGGGGCGGCGTCAGTTCCTAGTGCCAGCCAGATCAGATAGTTTATCTCGGATATGCCTTACAAAAACACTCCTGTCCCTCGGAGAGAGATAGGAGTTCCCTTATCAAGGTGATAATAGGCTCTCCTGTTTCGGGCCATGTTTGGGTCATGTACTCCATCGCACTCGTAGCCTGGGCTTCACACAATGTGCCGGTCAAGCACAGTACTCTCTCAAGAACATTTGAGGGAGTCAGGTCTAGGGTCTGGTCAACAAGAATACTCGCAGGGTTCCAGTCCAGGTTAAATATCATCGTAACCGCAGAAGGCGGTCCCCGACGGCTAAGTTTGCGGAGACCCGTTTCAGCCCAAAGTCGATCTAGAATCTTTGTTCCAATTTCGGACATCGAATCGGGATTTCCGCACCTTATTTGCTTGTGCTGCTGTATCTTAGAAATAAGCCATCGATAAGCATCGGACTTGCGAACAAACTGCTCATAGTCGGCAAACTGAAAAAGGGGCAGCTCGTCCTCGGCAGTCAAAGGTAAATCCTCGACGTTGCTACTCGGGTCCTCTCTCCAGGGCCCATTTATAGCAGATAGTCTTACTTCATTGAGCCAGTCAAGGATCGTATCCGTGGACCTCTGGAATAGCTCGCGTTCGGACTTCTCGTCGCCGCTCTCAATTTCACTAACCGAAGTAGGCCGCTCTGGAGCCTCAACGCTACCTTCTACATAGGCGGTCCGAGAAAGTAGCTTAACAATACCCCTACACAAGTTCGAGTAAGAATGTGAAATTAACGCAAGAGTGTGTTAAAATGTATAATCTGGGCGTAGCACTTACATTCGCTCCCGATGGAGAGCCACGGATGTCCCCCACTGGAACGGGTTTGACGACTCTCCGTGCAGCTTCCACGCAAACTTCTTTAACACCGACTCGATGTCTAGCGGTTCAATACCTAACGCCGTTTGATAGTTGAAATCATCACCGAGGTCACTGGAAAGCTGATCTGAGAAGGCCTGGAGGTAGAAAGCTGTGGGATCATCGACCATGGTATCCAGTGAGTATGAGGTCTCTGCATCGGAGTTGTCCGTACAGGCATCCTTGGTCTCGGGGCTCAAGTTTGGTTGCTCCGCTTCCATTCCCATACCCGGGGTAGCTGCTATCGGCTCGCCAGGGTCAGCTCTACCCTTGGTTCTAGACAGTGAGGTAGCCACCGTCGTCAGAAAGGTTGCTCTACTGCGATCACCTCGACCAAATACGGATGATTCCGATTGACTCCTGGCACTGCTCTCTTGGTTTCTGGAGCTGAGAATCCTGAATCCATTGTTAGGCCACAAAGGCATATCATGAGGCTTCTTTTTAGCCTCGTTTTCTAGTTGAGCTGGAGATGGAGGCTCTAGTAGTTCTGGCTCCGGATTTGGATCTTTGTTTGTCTTCTTGTCCATGTTGCGAGTTTCGAGCGAACCCCAGAGGTCGTCGTTATCCTCTCTCTCGGGCTCTGCATCTGCATCGCGAGTAGGAGTGAGTTGGATTACGTCATCGTGAGCTTCAGCAGATGCTGGGGGGTTCAATTCCTGGCGTGGCCCTGGTGGAGGTATAGAGCAAAGAACTGAATCAGTCGCCAGTGACGTGACAGACTTAGAAGTTCCTTCATCGCCCAGAGACAGTATCCTATGTTCGTGCTCCTCTCTCATCCGATAAATTTGGCCTACAATCATTGACATCTCGCTGCACGTCCGCTCAATGGTTGCAGTCCGGTTCCCCTCGCGCTGCCAGCGCTGGACATCGCGATACATCTTTTCATATCGCCGCTGCTTCTTCTCGGTATCATGGCAGAGCTTACATGTGTCGGGCTCTATCTTGGTCTCATAGACAAGCTTGAGCCCGCATGTCTCTCCCATCCGGTACTCCTTGTTACACTGCCGCCGGAAAGATCCCCATCTCCAATAGCCGCATGACCAACGTGTCTGGTCGAAATAACACATTTGGCTAGGTAACGGTGAAACACGAGAGGTAGGAAAAAGAAGCAGTATTGTGGTTCAGCCAATCGATATAGGCACCAAGAGGGAGGGAGGAAGAAAGATAGAAGGAACGAGGATTAGCGCCCATGGATGATATCACAAAGAGCTGGTGAATGGCAAAGCCAATCATAAGACCTCTGGGGGGGTGAATGTGCATTTCGAACTCAATCAATCATAGAACTTCTATTTACGTCGGGCGAAGTCGGCATGCATCGGTAAACGCCACGGCGGCAATGCTTCTAAATAATCTGCATAACTCGTCACATATTGCTTCATGAACCTGGTACTTGACGCAGTTCTGACATTTGAGTGGCTGCAGCTTACATGACAACCGGGGTCGCCAAACTGTTAGACCAATGACCTCTGTAGAGATAAGGGAGCAGAGCCTGCTTTCTTCTCAGGCTGGCAGATGATTGGTCGAGGTCCTCGTCCGTGGTATTGGGTGAGCTGGTTCTAGCGTACTCGGTTGGTGTGTTAGTTGACCTTTTTGGAGGCTAATCTGCATGTCCATGTCACAATACATCAGATGCGTGATTTTTCTCTGCCGTCTTCCTCAAAACGACCGTCAGACGCTGACGTGGTTTGTGACATGTAATGTGCTGCGAAGTTGTGGCGTCCACTTTGAGGCCACCTTGCCAAGCCACCACACTTCCTAGAACGGAAGCGAGCATTTCAGGTGCCAAGAAGACACGATGACTTGTAAGGATGGAATACTTGATGAGTACGAGAGTACTTACGGGTGTATGCTGCAGGCTGGCCTACAAGCCCACTCTGAAGCGCCTCCGCTATGCAAATCTTAATCGTAGTTAGCACTTAGCATAATTAGATAGAATGCTTTATTGATAATACTACTTATCTAAGGCCTAGTTAGATTTTTAAGTTTTATTTAAAATAAATTTTTATTTTTATATCTTTATAAAGTAAAAATTAAATTAATAGTATTATAAGTTTATTTAATACTTCTAAATAAAATAAACTTATAAATAATTATATTAGTATTATTTAATTTAAATTATATAGATTTTTTATTAAATTATTAAAAATTAAATTTTACTTATATATTAATAACTAATAACCTAAGAATAAAATAAAAGATTATTAAAAGTAATACTAAAGAATAAGAATATAGTATATTCCTAGTTATATACAGTACAGCATAAGGCATAATATTAATATTAGCTATAACCCGCACCTTTGATTTAGTATTAATTATATTCGTAGTCCCTCTGGTAGGCCTTCCAATTACTTCTCTATTAATACGTTTATCACGGTGATATTAGCGATGACAGTTGTTTTAGCACAGTGGTAAACTGGTAACCGGCAGTGAGAGTATCATTTTCTAGCAGTTATAGCTTAGAAGACCAAGAAACATCCCGTTCGTCTCCCAGCATCATCTCTGCAAGCTTTGTTGTTGCTTCAGTTGTCCTGGCTCTTGCGTGAGTGGACCGGCCCTGGTAAACAGCATCTCTCAATATGAGCACCTCCCTCCAACTGCCGATATCACCAACCTACAAGACCGTCCTCCCACTGTATTTGACCCCAGTAAGTAGTGCCATCATGGCCTCTACAGTTTCGTCTGTAAGCAACAAGAAATCTTCTGGGTGTTGCTTATGTGGAACTTTGAGTTTCTCCCCGTTGATTTGGAGCTCAAGACTCAGGATGTTGTAGAGCATGTTGGGGTACAGCCGTGTGAGAGTTATGTTTGACTGAGAAAAATAGAGCGTAGTTCGTGATATACCGAAGTAAGGTTATCAGGCTCTGAAATCTCATACCCTTTGTACATTTGTATAAAGTGTACGTCGATGTGCAATAGATATGCTACTTTATCACTTTAAATGAGCTCAAAACTACTTGAATATCTTGGTCCTTGATTGGGTCAATCTTGGCAATGTATTCATCGTGCGCAAGCCGCACTTCTAGAACCGTCTTCTCGGTCTTTGAAAGGCTTCCTGCAATACTCTTGTAAATGCCTAGTGTAGGATATACAAGAAGGCCAAACATGGCTAACCGAGTCAAAACCAAACCCATCAGCAAAGATTCGAAACTGCCTGCTCGAAACAAGCGGTACAGAACGTTGAAAGACTTATCGCTTCCAGCCTTGGCAATCAGCCCGAAACACGCCCTGCCGAGACCCATTACCAATCCCACGGGGCCTCCCGGACTGCACCGACGGCGGGCTGCTTGAACAGACACCATGAGGCATCAAGGAAGTTGTACGCAAAGTTCTGTAGCATGTTACCACTACTCTTTGTATAGTTGCTACAAGTTTGGAAACAGATGGAGAGGGACTAGCCTGGGGGAACGTACCTTACCGGCTTCTACGATGCCGCTTTTCCAGTCTGTTACCTTATCGTGCTTCCGGACTTTATTGCTGTATAGTTCTGGCAGGTTATGTAGGCCTTTAGTAAGAGCAAGAGGCACATTAACTTGCAACCCCTTTAGAACGCTGCTAGTTATCTTGGAGATACCCTTTCCAGCAGATCTTCCGGTGTTTAATGACGTTAATACCTCTCGGTCTGATTTCGACTTTGCTTCTATTAGACTTTTCTCTTAGGGACCCTCGGTTATAGTAGAATTTGCAGGTAATCTACTCCGGGACTTAGCTTTAAGTGCTACTCTTGCGTCGTGTCTTTTCTTCCGGTTTGCTGTCTTGTATTAGACCTCTATAACGGGGCAGACACTAGGCTTCCAAAGCCCTTTAAGAATTCTACGAGCAAACCTAGCAGGGCTGATAACGTTGCAGTCAAGGGATCCTATCGGCGGTTTTTAATGTTTACTGGCTTAGGGCAATTGCTACGGCAAGTATTAGTAAGCCCGATCGTTTAACATGCAGGAATTGCTACAAGGAATTAAACTAGATAGGCGTCCACACTTACAGCTGCATTTTAGTCAAGTTAATCTTTTAGCGGTTACTAAGGATACTTAAGGCCTGGGGAGATAGCTTTAGCCTATTCTTAAACCTCTTTCTGCTTTTCTTATCTAATCGCTTAGTATCGTATATCTAGGCAGCTATCTTGCCAAGCAATAGGTCGCACGTAAGCGCACCCCGCAGGGAATAGTAGTGAAAAAACCTCACGGCCTGTGTGACGCTATTTTCGGTTCGCATGGTTTCCGATATGCGGAGTGCGACCGTCTTGGTAGCGGGTGCAAGCAGCGTCTCGATGCCTTTGGTAGGACTGGCGATTCGATACGGGCTTCATCTATTGAGCAAACAATGGCGTTAATGGTCGTGATCTACTGCCTTGAAGTTGCTGGGGGTTGGCTCTCGAGACTAACCGTCCACAGTTGCTGCGGTATCCAGGTGAGTACCGTGGCCTTTGATGAAGAGAGCGCCATCTTCGCCTAGGGTCCTCTGCCGCGCATTGTCTGTCGTGTTTACAGACATGACGCAACCGTCGATGATCTCAGGGGAGTCCTCGGTGAGAGTACGGACGGGGGAGGCAATGATGATATCTAATGATTTTTTTGTTTTTGGGATGATAGCTAATTTGTTGGAGGCGGCTCGGCGTTATCAATGGAGGGTACACTAACAACGGCTTTGGCCGTCGAGGCCTGACATTCCAGTGAAACAGACTGATCTGGGTCTTGTAAGCACTGGCGATATAAGTATGAGACCTACGATCACGGTATTGGCCATTTTCCACAAACCCAACCGCTAGTATAATTAATTCTACCCAACTGCAAATAATACCCATCTAGGGCGTTATGAAGAAACATCGAGTGCTGGGGACGCCGGCGATCAGGCACTATGGGCACGGAAAGGGATTGGTGCTGGTCAGCTGTGGGGAAGTTATACGAAATAAACGAGGTGTACGAGGCTGAACGAGGTACTGAGCCCAGAGCATCGTTATGGCTGGTGGTTTCCCCAAGAACCCGACCCACCATTGATTTGCCAAACCCCTTTTTGCCACCCGAGGTTTGGCAATACGATTGCTTTCAGTCTTCTCTTCGTTCTGAATCACTTCCTCAGTCAATTTTTCGTTCTTCATTATACGTCGCTTAGAGTTCAAGCAGCCAGCCCCGCCGACTGCTTACTCTTTTGTTTGCCTAGATCGGCTAGACCCTCTCGAGATTTCCAAGTCGCACGTCATTGATCATGGGGCCGTCATCAACAAGACCTCGGGCACGGAGGCCACACCTAAAGTCCAGGAACGGCTGCTTCACCTGCAGGAAACGCCGAGTCAAGGTAAGTGTGTCTCCGAATTCCTTTTTCCCCCTTGTCCGAGTAAGGCTGAAACAAGCTTCTGCCCCTTGTCAGTGTAGCGAGGAACACCCGACATGCCGGTCATGCCTGAGCCGCAGAACAGTTTGTAAATATCCAGACGGAGTAGTCGAGTCTACTGTAACACCTGCATCTGTACCGCCACTACCCTCCCTCGTAACTCCACCACTGGGCGTCTCAGCGTCACCCTCGGGGTCTATAGGAACCCCGGCTCCAGCACTCCAGAGTCTTAGCCATGTGACCAACCGAGCATTGGAGTTGGATCAATTACATCTGGTTCACCACTGGACAGTACACACAAGCGTTGATCTTTGCAGATGCTCCAAGACACTGCACATATGGCAGGAGGTTCTTCCTCAAATCGGTTTCCGATATCCATTCGTCTTGCATGCGTTGCTAGGCCTTGCCGCTCTACATATTGCTTACACGTCTCCAACTGAGCGAACCCAGAGTTGGCTAGTAGGCATGTATCATCACAGCGAGGCCTCGACCGGATTCCGGAAAGAACTTTGCACCATCACAGAAGAAAACAGCGAAGCATTATTTACCTGGTCCATATGCAATGTCCTATATGTCTTTGCTACTTCAAATCCTCTTTGCCAGGGTATAGATGGAGGCCCTACCGCGTTGACATCGGCACAGAAGGAGAAGGTCTTAGGCACAGAATGGATTCCTATGATGCGCGGTTTACAAGCTGTGCTGCAGCCTACCCATAATTACTTACGATTTGGGCGCATGAAGGCCATAATGAGTACGGGGAATTGGGCTGAGCTCGACCCAGAACAAGAAAGTCAGGACTCTGAAGATGTCCACTTCTGCCGTGCCCGTGAGTCTTGGAGCGAGTCCGACCGTGCCGAAGTTTATGAAGAGGCGCTCCAAGTTCTCCGGAAATGTCGACTTTACTCGTCGCAGTTCCGCGACATGGACTCTGAGACGAGAAGCAACTGGGGATATAACAAAGAGTGGTCTGCACCTCTGATGTTTATTCATTTTGCTCCCGAATCGTATTTCTCACTCCTGCGGCAGAGACAGCCGCCAGCTTTGATCCTGTTTTCGCTATTTGGAGCACTCCTGCATAAGATAAGGAATTACTGGTTCTTGGAGGGCTGGGGTAAGGCGATAGTGGAGGTAATAGCAGATATCTTAGGGAGTTACTGGAGAGAATGGCTGGTATGGCCTTTGCAGGTGATTCGGGAATAAGAATTAATTAGTCTAATACTAATGCCATACTCAGGGTGCTAGCCCAACGAGGTAATGCCCCAAGAAGATTATTGGTATGAACCATTTATCATATGCCTCAACAGGCTACCCAAAGCCTATCAATCTTGTGAACCATGTAGCAGGCGAAGACATGGCTGATACCACCGGTGACTCCTACACTGAAAACAGCGCGAATGAATGGAGCGACATACTCGAGACTAGCTTAGATGGACATGGAGTCGTGTTTATGATGGTTTAACAGATTATGGCCGGTACCTCAGTTTTGACGATAAGCCAGCGGATAGTGCATCAGCACATAACCGCTGACCAGATGACATCAGGTTAGAGGAGGAGAATGAATGGCCTACCATGAACTTGAACCGACTGTCGTTGTTGAGACGGCCGTTGAAGGCCTTTACGTGCTAAAATATCCAGCGGGCGGACCTAGCATTGACAATAAAGCTAAATGAGCCAGCAAGCAGATATTTGAACTCCGATTTGAAGTACTAACTAAAGCAGCCAGCTCACTCAGCAGTCTTATTTCACAAGAATCCCATATTCCCCTCCAGAGCGATCAGTTGGACTAGCAATACTAGAGCCGGAAGCCTAAAACACAATTGCAGAACCGACGTTTCCATGTGATTGCAGTTGCGTAAGTGACTGACCAGTCTTATATAACGATTACTTCAACTCACCACGAATCATTCAACAGAGTACAGGGATGGCTCGGGGATTTTAAGAGCATAAGGCTGTTTACTTGTCAAAAACCCCTGCACGGAACCTCCGTCCTTATGGTTCTAGTCCTGAGAAGGGTAAGACAAGGCACATTTCAATACCGACTTGCCTAAACGGGCCAAGGCTGACTGGGATCGGCAGAGCTGAAGCGCTCCATTTCACCCAAAGTACCGAATATTATGTCACTGCTGAAAAAGATAAGATCAATGTCAGCAGAGCTAAACGAATATAAATAAATCTGACATCTGTCAGCTTCCCCTCATCTCCATTTCTCATTTTCTCATACTACTACTCGCATTCAATTTCATCGCCATGGCTCATCAACAAGGATACCCCCAGCACCAACAAGCGATGCAGCAACCAAGCAATGACAGAGGTACTTTTCCAGGTGGTACCTACAGCATCGCTCACCGCGACACCAACGCCGTTCTCAATGTTGATCTCCAGCAAGGCGCCATGGTGCGCTCCAAGTCGGGCGCCATGATTCACATGTCTGGTTCTATTGAGCTGGCCGGAAAGTCCAAGTTCTCTCTGGGAAAGCTCTTTACGGGCGGCAACTTGTATGAGTCTACGTACGCCGGCCCAGGTCGCGTTGCGCTTGGCCCGACGCTTTTTGGAGACATCATTACCCTGCACGTTAATGGTCAACAGTCTTGGACCATTGGCAAAGATGCTTTCCTCGCTTCTACTTCTGAGGTCACCAAGAAGAGAGAGACCCAGGGTATTGGCAAGGCGTTGTTCTCGGGAGAGGATCTCTTTGTCTTTCGTATTGAGGGTCAAGGCATTATGTGGCTGACAAGCTTTGGTGCAGTCGATCGACTAGATGTAAGATTTCCGAATCATTCTTCCACCGAACACTACTGATTATTGATGAATAGCTTCGACCTGGGGAAGATCACATTGTCGATAACGGTCATCTCGTCGCTTGGAGCTGCAAGTACTCCATCGAAAAGGCTGGCGGAGGAGCTATGACTGGAATGAAGACGGGCGAGGGCCTGGTCTGCCGTTTCACTGGCCCTGGATCGGTTTATGTACAGACGCGAAACATGGATGAGTTTCAGTCATTTATTAAGGCAACTATTGGGGCTTAGATCTGTTCGACTTATCGACGCTGACGTTTCTTACGGTCCCCTATCCCTCTAGTATTTCTCATCTAAACCTATTAGATAGAAATATGTACATAACGTCTTTCCTGGCAGTGATGATGAAGGTGGTGTTGCGGACACAGTTCGACCTTCGTGTAGTTCTATTGAAACCAGTTCGTCGTCATTCTTAGTTAAACCAAGGCTCAACTATCTTTCACTAACGTCAGCTAAGACTCTCTTAGTAATGACAGAAGCCAGGCTATTGTCTGCTATTAGAAATTTGTCCTCCACTTCCAGAATGAAATCAGCTTCTCCAGTGCAAAATTAGGATTGGGAACTCACGAGGCGCGGACAAGAGTTCAAAAGATTCTGTAATTTCGAGAAGTGTTTGATTGTTATTCCGGAGCTTTGTGAAGAGAAGGTTTTGCCAAGACCGAGCTTCTTGATGAGCATTAGCCTTGTTTGCTTGTTATCCTATACTTGTTAGATGAGAAATCGAGGATTGGCTACCTCTTTCTTGACGAGACTGATATAGTTGAACATACTGTATCATAATATACTGTACCAGTAATAGTAATGCAAGAAGCTTTTTCTTTTAGAATTACTATGTCGGGAAAATACATTTGAGAGCCAAGTTTAACTAAAATACTGAAGCTGGCGTTAAATCCCTAAGCTCCAATCACCCGTATCTCCAATCTGCTCCAATTCCTTTCCTCCATCAATCCTGTTGGTTCTCGTATCCCTCTGGCTTTTCCATCCCTTGAGAATCAAAAAACTTTGATGTGCCTAGTGGCTGCGTTAATGAAAACCTCTCAATCATGAGTCGTTGGTAACTTACAAGAATAACCCTTCCAATCGTTATTGTCCTTTGGATTGCAATGGCAACGAAGTTCGAGTCTTTTCTTAGAATCCGTTGGACAGTGAGTGAAGGGGTTATGCCAATACGCGATGTCGTCAAAGAAATGAATCTCGGACTTATCAAGCATCAGCCCGGCTGCGATTGAGTGGATCGGGGCGTCACCCCATCTCTCATAGAAAAAGCCGCCGGCTTGATCGAGGTGGTTAAAATAGTCTAGATATTTTTGACTTCTGAAAAAGTTTAAGTCGCCAATCTCGAAATTTGACCACTAGATTCGAAATGTCAGTCTTCTCACTCGCCGCGGTATTGGTATTGTTCGACGACGTACAAAGTGACACTTATTATATGTTGCCCCATTGTCATCACTCAAAAAGTCCATCGAGTTATGTGGGCTTAGATGATCAGGATTGTTCTTGAAGAATTCCTTGGTGGTGTCCCAAAGGGTAGGAATCGTCTCGATATACTCAGGAAGACTCAACACGAAGCTGTACTTTTTCTTCGTTTCCATCATATATCTGAAAGGGTCGTAATCGAGATCGCAATAGAGGTTGATATCTGGCTCCACCCGCCAGTAGTAATCATAGTTCATCATGAGGGGTTGCCGAAAAAAGAAGCCCGATTCAAATCTGCACATATGGCGGTAGCTCACAGAGTCTCCATAGATGATTTGCCTCTGGGCCATATCCTCTCTGGTTTTCTTTGCTTTATCCTGGTCAATCCAATCAGGAAATGACCAGTTCTCTGGCGGGATCAAGCCGTAATAGGTTTTGCCTGATACGAGGGCGCTGGTTACTCGTTTAAAGGTCGCATCGAATGGCTTCTCGTTTAAGAACACCCAGTCATATCCGAAATTCCTATTGAAACGATCTTCAACTTGGCGTATCGACTTGGCTATGTTCCAGACATCGCTGTTCCGCGCAAGGGTGACAAATGTAGCATTCACGCGTAAAGACTGAAACGGCGGCCGTTTTGGTGTTTGCTTTGACAGAGCATCATCTGTCTCTCCGTGAGATGCGACAGACGACTCAGTACGACAGTTCCGAGACCTGAAATCGAAGGCATTACACCGAGAGTCTGAGAATACGGTCGCCGGGCTTAGATACACTAGTAATCCTAGTACCTGCATATGGTATTAGACGTCTGAGCTACAATCTCGGCCGGGTAATAATGAGGGCTTACCAGTAATATGAGGACAATTAGTCTTAAATATAGCCTGGATCTTTTGACAGACATCGGCGGAGGTCCAAAGCGCATTTTAAACTGGCAGATATAGTGTCATAACCTAAATCAAGAAGGATTAAAGAAAGTTGAGAATCAGACAAATAAGAGAAGAAAACACAGAAACCAGTAAACTAAGAAGATCAACTGACAACAGACAGTACAAGAAGAGGACTTTGCCCATTACTTAAAATAGATATCACATTGAATTATAGCACTAAGTATACCTGTTCATAGGGAATTTAGGTTTACTTTTACTCCCTGACACTCAAGGGCGATATGTATTTAGGTGTACCGAAATTCCAAACCTAATTTTGACCCTGCTACTTAGCCTTTTACCCAGGAACAAACATACTAGTATAACCTCGATTTAGATTAGCTTATCCCTTAAAAGATTTAAAAGTTCAACAGTAGTACTACCAATTCCACATAATTTATAAGGGTCACCTATTCAGCTGCCCTTGGCACACATTTTAGTTCTCAAGGGATAAAAGAAGTTTTTGCATCCCTGGAGTGGCAACACCTTACGACGTTGATAGACGAGAAACAATGAATGCTTCTGTGACCAAGCATTTAAGACTCCCCATTGCCCCCTCAATCTAATATCTTCTTACGAGATTGACTTTGCAAAACAACAGCGAGTTTGAAAATGATACCGGGGAAAGCTGACTCTATCTTCCAGACGATATCGTGTTTGTGGCTGATATTGGGGGTTTGTCATAAGAGATAAATGGCACTGAAGGGATATACGGTAGATCGGGGTGGTTAAGTACTATAACTGTAGGGCTTCTACTAAGCAGCATATCAATTGCAGTTAGTATATCCCCTTTTTGAAACGCCGGCTGTGCCATGATCGATGGGAGGAACGCTTAGTCCCAAGTCCGTAACCCCCGATGACACCTTTGGGTTTTCTCAACCAGGCCTTGGGATACGTCACAAATTTGGCCTTGAGAGTGTAGCCAGGATATTTCACTCTAAGCTGTAGCTAATGTACCTAAGGGCCGTTGACAGAAACGGCTATTAGCTTCTTTGGACCAACTTCTTGCTCCTTTTCACCGTCGGCAGCGTTATTCAAGGCACCGCCCACGGACCCGAAACTTCGCTCGGACGGACGTGGAGCCGGGCCAATTTTGAGATTAGCGTGCTTGTCTCGGGGAGATGGTTGCTCCGCAAACAGGAGATCAGAGGTGAATTTGGCAGTGGTTTGAACCTAAAATAGAGCCCAGAGCCGATTACTCAACAATACCGTCATAGTACCCGGCGGATTGATAAATGCAGTTTTCTTTCAACTCTAATAAATAGGTTAAATTTAGTACACGAATCCCCTTTTCTAGCAATCAGTAATATTGATTTCTATTTTTTATTCTGAATCGTTATCGTCATGGCTACCATGAAAGCTCTCGTCTCCGGCCGGAGCATCGTCACCCGACTCATCAACGCCACACGCACCAAAGCCATATGCGGTCAAGGCGGCCGTGTCCAAGACGATATACCCATCCCCAGCATCTCCCCCAACGAAATCCTCGTCAAAGTCAAAGCTGTAGCCCTGAACCCAACCGACTTCAAGCACCTCGACATTATCTCTCCCCCCAACTCGATCATCGGATGTGATTACGCAGGTGTCGTTTATAAAGTGGGTGATTCTGCCAAGGATAAATGGAAGATTGGCGATCGTGTTGCTGGCGCTGTTCATGGGGGGTTGTATCCTGACAAGGGCGCTTTTGCCGAGTATTTGAAGATCGATGCAGATCTGGCTTTTAAAGTCCCTGAACATATCAGCGATACTGAGGCGACTACATATGGAGTCTCAGCTGTGACGGCCATGCTGGTTCTCAATGTCCATCATGGGCTTCCCTTCATCCATACCAAACCTGCTACTCCCACGAATGAAGCTATCTTCATTTACGCCGGATCAACAAGTGCAGGCCTGTACAATATCCAACTTGCAAAAGCAGCTGGTTACACCATCGTCACGACCGCCTCGCCGCGTTCATCCCAGCTAGTGAAGCAATACGGTGCCGACGCTGTCTTCGACTATAATTCACCCTCCGTCGCAGAAGATATCATCAAAGAGTTTCCCAAAATCACAAAAGCAGTGGATTGCTTCTCCGAGGGCAAGTCAACATCCATCTGCGCCGCGGTGCTCAAGCCCAGTGGCGGCAAGGTAGTTACACTGCTGCCAAATGGTACATCCAGTACTCCTGGCGTGACTTACGATCTTGTCATGTCGTATACGGCTATGGGGCATGCCTTTCAATGGTTACCACCAATTGGACCCAAGTTTGAAGCCAGGCCACAGGATCGAGCGGCTCTTGTTCGCTTTTATGAGACTCTACCACAACTTACACATATCTTGAAGCCTATTCCGACTATTGAGCTGAAGAGTGGCTTTGAGGGTATATTTGAAGGGTTGGATAAATTGCGGGCAGGTCAGGTGGCGGGAGGCAAGCAGGTTGTCCGGTTTAACGCATGAGAGTAACAGACCAGTTCTTTAAGCTCTATAATTATTAGGATAGATAACTTGTTTTGGAATTCGTTTTTCTCTGATACATCTCTCTTAATATTTAATTGGCGGCGCAGATTGTCATTATCAGCCATTCCTCTCCAATGTCGACGTCGACATCGACAGGCGCATTGGCTCCGCCCCTCTTCTCATCCTCCAGCGATTACTAATCTCCACGAGCTCTTCACAGCCCTCAACTGCCCATGACCACTTCGTCAGAAAACCAGGTGTTGCCTCCCAACTCTGCATGTCATGCGGCTCACCCCAAATAATAAGTCCCTTGCGTCCGGCCGTAAGTTCGTCTGTATCTACATAATTCTCCAAGGCGAGGCCTCGCGGTCGTTCGGTGCTGGCAGAGAAGCTAAACGGCGTTCCTCGCTGCCAAGGCGCAGCAGTATAGCTCATGAGATCACCAACGAGATCGCGCCACAATTCAAAATTGTCAAACCGGCCTTCGCGTCGTATAAGATTGTCGCGGAGGCGGGCGAACGGCATGATGTTGATCCAGGGGAAATGGTACTGAGATAGTTGCAGTGTAGTAGGGGCGAGAGAAGAAGGAATATTGGGGTTTGGGGGGTAGCGGGTTGTATCGTCTAGGCAGGGGCCAAAGACGGGACAGGTTATTGGGTCTAGTGATATTGTGTTTATGGTGCGTTTGATGGATATGAAGGCGCGGTAGACGTTGAATTGGATGAGATGGAGGAGCTGGTCGGATGGGAGGGGGAAGTTGGCATTGATGGGCTTGGGGCTTGAGTGTATGGTCATGATTTGATCGGTATATGATGGCGGTTCAACAGCTGAGGTATCCTTCCTTGTGCAGTAAGTCGTATATGACGGAGGATAGGATATGGATACGGCTGTTGAGTCTTGTTTCTCATCTTGGGGAGAGTCATCATCAACCTCGTCAACACGCCAGCGCCTGACCTCAAATGAAGTGGATATCTGATCTATCTCAAAGTCTTTACCCTTGATCCGTTGTCCTAGACACATTAATAAGCACGTTCAGTCATCTGACTACGGAACAACTCACGACGGGCTCTCTGGTTCTTCCGATTCTGCAACTTTCTTCGCAGCTTATTCGCCTCGGCAATTGCGGCGTAATTCTCCATATTGATGTGGCGTGTGTTATCGATTTTGAGATGTAGTTAGTATGGACAAGATGAAATTGACGGCCGAGTTCCTTCGGCGAGTTGAGAAATGCTCCGCGCTAATGGAGCAAGCCGATGGTCAAGTCCCGTAAGCTAAACTTGATGAGGATAAACTGTCATCAGCCCCACCTGTACTCCATTCTCCCTAGAAAGTAAGTGGGACGGGCTAAACCTGGAAGGGCAGGAATGTCATCAGCCAGGTACACCAGCTCACCCTAGAGTTCGATACTGAATAATCACGGTCTATGTTTCTTTGGCTTTGAGTTTACGCGGTGATAATGCTGTGGATAGTACTTTAAGTCCATATGAAGATGATTTGTAAGTTGTTCTTCGTAAGGCTGTGCTGCTCTAAGATAATCCACAATGAAAGGTATGAGCATTCTTCGACTGAGAGCACTCCATATAAAGAAGCGCAGTTCATCACTCTTACAGTCTCCATCTCATATCAATCGCATTCATTTCTCAACAATCCGAAGCTACAGCAAACTTCCCAACTCTCTTCTTCTACGCCCACAGCCAATCATGTCTCGTTATACTGCCTCCCACGCCACCACCCAAGGCCCAGGCGACGCTCGCCCAACAGCTCTCCAGATCATCAAAGACGAAGGTGTCGAGGAAAAACGCCAGGGCCAAGTCTTCGTCATCACCGGCACCTCCTCTGGAATCGGTATCGAAACCGTCCGCGCCATCGCCGCCACTGGGGCGACTCTATACCTCACAGCCCGAGACCTCGACAAGGCCAAGACTGCGCTCGATGGCATCTTTGACTCTTCCCGTATGGAACTGTTCCAGATGGATCAGGGGTCTCTTGCGTCTGTCCGCGCTGCCGCTGCTGCTATTTTGAAGAAGGCCCCTAAGATCCACTGCCTTATTGCCAATGCTGGTATCATGGCTATTCCTGACCTTCGCTTTACGACTGATGGTCATGAACTCCAGTTTGGCACCAATCATCTGTCTCACTTCCTCTTCTTCCAGCTTCTCAAGCCTGCCCTCCTTGCTGCTGCCTCGCCTGACCTCCCCTCCCGCGTTGTGGTTCTTTCGTCGTCCAGCCATAACATCCACGGCATCAACGACTCTGATAACTACGCTTTTGAGAACACCAACTACGACCCCAACATCGCCTACGGACAGTCCAAAACAGCAAACATCTACATGGCCAATGAAATTGAGCGCCGCTACGGCTCAAAGCATCTGCACGCAACGAGTGTCCACCCAGGCGTTGTCGCCACAGGACTTACCAGACACATGGCCCCCGACGCTTTCAAGGGTATGGAGCACATCTATCCCATGATGAAGAGCGTCGAGCAAGGCGCTGCGAATACAGTGTGGGCGGCCATTGGTGAGGCTTGGAAGCATGATGGTGGCAAGTATCTTGTTGACTGCGACGTTGCCAAGCCATCTGTTGATGGAGACGATAAGATCATCGGGCCTGGGTATGCTTCTCACGCGTATGATGTCGAGAAAGCGACACGACTGTGGAAGGACTCAAACAAGTTGGTGGGATTGGAGGATGAGGAGTAACTCTATAGCGTGTAGTATGTTTCCCTGTGATGCCCTGGGTCCAACAGTAATCATGATGGCTTTGACCGATTTAGAAAGGAGGAAGAAGGTCGTGCGAGAGGAGATAGACACTAGATAGCTCACTTATGAAAGAAATAACCATTACACAATCTCATATTTATTTCATGTGTACTGGCTTTGACTCAGTCCGTCAACACAGCTATAAAGCTGTTTTGGAAGAGGGTGCAACCGTTGCATTTACATTGTATACAAGGGTGTAACGATGTCTAGTTCAGATCTGTGGAGTCAGGTACATAAATGGATCATTACATCCAGAGCTTAAGCCCCATTTCTCGAGCAACTTCTTATCATCACCAGCCCACTCTCTCAACACCTCAAAGCCCTCATAACTAACCAATATCATAACCCCCAATTCATCAAGGTCATTCAAAGAAGCCCCCTTGACACTATCACGAAACCTCGACATCTCTAATCTGAGCAATGGATTTTCCTCTCGTGCTTGTTGCCACTCCGCCATCGACCTTGCGTTCCATATGGCTGCGCAGCCTGTGAAGCCTAGCTCTGCCAGCCTCGTACTCTGTTGGTACCAGCCGAAGTTGAGGAAAGTGTAAATGCTCTCGACAAGATCTGCAAAGATCATTGTACGTTGGATGCTTTCTGTTCGGACCCAGTCTTCCCAGGAGTGACAAAGCTTTGAACTATTGGAGAAAGCCTCCGACGTCTGGGCGTGCAAGATAACAACCCATCTGGCTAGTGACTTGGCGTGCTGCTCAGCTTGTTCTTGTTGTGAATTATCATCCGAGAAAAGTCGCATGCACTGGTACATCAGCATGGCCTGGACAGAGGGTAGGAGGTCAAGACCCATGGTCGATTGAGAGCTCAGAGGACCCAAAGTGATTGCCGTGTCTGTCGCCTGTATGAGTAGTTCTGCTCGTCGTGAAATCTCCGATACCACAAGAGATGCATTCGCTGAGTTGCGCGCTGTGTAAAGAGAACAAGCAGCGAAAGCATCTCGTAATGCAGTCGAGTTGCTCGTTTGGGAGCAGTGGATAAAAGATGTTTGTCCCGATTCTGCGAAAGCCTTGACCTGGTGAACTATTCGACTTGCTTCATACTCTGCACGCTCCTTCAAAGTGTTGTTTGTGTATACAGGTCTGTTCTGGGACCCCTGCGACGGTAGTAAGGAAGTACCAATGGTATTGTCCTTGTAGAGTGTCTGCAAATTTGGAGACGGGTGGCGAGGACACGGGTCTGGGGTGAATAATGATATTGTTCTTCCTCGGCCAGTGATCTCATCTATGAGTGGCACAAGAGGAGGGGGAATGGTAATGGGAGTTGGGAACAGCGAGATATCATGGCCGACTTCAGGCGTGAATGAGTCGCGATTGGGTCGATGGGTTTCGGTAGTGTCAGCTCGGTTATTCCAAATAGTTACATCAGACCTTCCAGGCATCTCTTGCGCGTCTTCAGGTGACATCCAAGCATAGACACAAGTAGCCCTTGTCGAAAGACAGCGTCCACACTGCGGAAATCCGAGGTCGCACCGCCTTTTACCCCGGACACAGGCCGAGCACGACTTTTGTCTTGACGATACCATGTCTGCGAGGGTAGTTTGTTTACTAGTCGAAGATTGGTTATGTAGATACTCTAGCGGCTGGGAAAATAAGTCGGTCAGCGCCGAGCCCGATCACTCCGGGTCTGGTTGACTAAGATGCGGAGTTCCGCACGCTAGACTCAAACCTGGCGTGGATCCACTCCCGACTTATACAGACACTTTCCAGCATGACCTGGGGCAATGGGTATAAATAACTGCTGAAGAAGCCTTCAAGTCATCTATTTATTTTGCATCTCACAACGTTATTCAAACTTGCAAAACACTTACAAACCAGATATTCATCCACCATGGCCAACACCCTTGAGTCCACCCTCCCCGTTTCTGCCCTGAGCAGCTGGATGGAAGATCTCTACGCCCGAATCTTCGCTCAGCCAGACGATGAAGTCTCAGCAAGTACTATCAAAGAGTGCATTGCAGAAGACTTTACAGCCAGGTAAATCAAGCCCCGAAACAAGTCACCCCCGAACGAAATTAATCGTGAAACCTAGAATCAACCATGATCACTTCACGCGGCAGTCATTCCACGATATCATCATGAAATTCCGTGTCGATAACAAGACGACTATTCACGAAACAAAGGAGCTTCAATGTTGGGATGCGCCCGATGACTCAGGCGCTGGCTGCGTCTCCCAGTATCTTCGCTTTACCGACTCCAACAAGGAGACTGGCGTTGGTAGCATGTCTTCTACTTTGCTGATTGCTAGCATCAAGGTTATTGATGGGAGCAAGATGCTAGTTGAACTGACAGAGGTGATGAAGGCAGCTGCCTAGGCCTTTAGTGGAGGGTTTGCCGAGGTCAGAGCTATTATACCTACTATGATACATGGATTGAGACTATCGTAGACTAGCAAGCTACTAAAGTACGACTTTTCGACGGGGTTTTGAGTGTAGGCCGTGCCTCATTTCTCTTGAATATTCACATTGCGTCCGTGAGTCAAATACCCAAACATCTTCCCAAGACTTGCCTCTGTCGTTATCGTATTGCCATAGAGCTCCTGTCTTTTACATTAACGAAAACCCCATCTTTCGCAGTACTCCCCTGGTCATGGTCCTAGGCTGCCAATATCCCCGACGCCCATTTCCTCATCCTCTCCGTAGCATCACCCACCCGTTCTACTTGGTTCTCAATCAGTATAAAGTCATGACACTCATGCTCACCAACTTCAAACACTACAGGAATCGACCGGCATTTCTCTTGAGCAGCCTTGCCAAATTCAACGACTGCATCACAGAAAACCTCACATCCACCGACAGTAACGTAGAGCGCTGTCGTTATCGTTGGGAGATCATTTAGCCATGATAAATCTCCATCCACGGCGAGGGCTGGGTGGGCTTCGTTAACTTTTGGCTTCAAGTCGTCGCTGCTAAATGAGTGTATGGAGGTTCGCTGGAGTAAGCCCGCAGAGAGCATATCGACGTTGCCATAGTCTTTAAATGAGGAAGTGTTTGTTCGATCGCTGAGCCAGGGAGAGACCAGGAACATTCCTGCTAGAGGACTCTGAAGCTTCACTTCTGCAACCGTTGGATTGGGATGTAAGAGGTGGTAAGCCAGTTGAGCTGTCAAATTGCCTCCAGCCGAGTCACCGCCGACTATCAGATCACGTGGATTCACGCCGCTCTGGAGCAGATGATTCAGAGCGGCGGAGGCTTGGCGAAGTTGATGCGGATATTTCCCACCAGGCGCCAACGTATACTGCAGCACCGCGACAGCGACCTCCTGACTCGCACCAGGTCCACCATCCACATATGCCTCCCAGCACCAGGTCAAGTGCCCCGGCAGAGGGGGCGCAACATATCCGCCGCCGTGCAGGAACAGAACGAATTTAGAGGCTTTCTTGCGGTTGCCGATCCACATTATAGATGCATCAGTTGCAGCGAGTGGCTCAATGTCGATGTTTAGTCGAGTGTGCTGTCCCTGGTCTCGCCGCTTCTTGATCCAAGCTGTGTAGACATCTATCGTTGGTGTGGAGAGGAATTGGATCTGGCGTGGGTTAAAGTTGCCGAGGAGGATGCGTCCGACCATGCAGCTGAACCAGAGATGTAATGGGATCTTGTGTTTGATAGCAAGGGGTAGACCTCGGATCAGAATGCCCACGATTGTGCCGGGTACTTCAGATTGTGAGTCTATGAGGCTAAAAACACTGTAATTTGAAGTGATAACTTACCAAGAAGTACTCTTACCGCAAGGCCCAGTTTCTCAAATAGAGATAGTGTTGGGATAGTAGTTAACTTCATCGCTGCTTGGAATCTTGGTCTCCACCAATATAGAGTCCACAGGCTCGAACATATGGGCGAAAGAATTGTGGACTTGCACAGCCTTGGCTTAATATACTTCATCGGTATATCATCAGCCATAGAGTCAAGTGATACAAATAGAAAACCCTCCTCGGCTCGGGAGGGCGGCAAATGTCAACGGCAAGTAATAGAGTTCACGCTAGTTTATGCTTGGAGATATAGTTGGGATCCCCATTCTGAAGCTGTGTTTTTAGTTTACCCCATACCCTAACATTTCTCGATCCTCTTGCCGAGGTACTATACTCACCAGTCCTCTCGACTAACAAGCCTCAGATTTTATGATAGGATGTACGCCTGAATCGGTTTTATATCACACAAGAGGAGCTAAGACAGTATCCTTGACATCCCAACCTGGGCTTTGTTGCTCTTAGGCTAGGCTTATCTGCACAGACCGTACTCCACGACGCCAATTCTGTTAGTGTTCATTTCCTCCGCATAGGTCGCAGTTATCCCATAGTTCATTTCCTCCGCATCTCGTGCATGGTTCAACTAAGCAAATTAAAACATCATGTCGTCTAATGGAACGTTCAACCCAAATACTGACCTACTGCCGTTACGTTGCTGGCTTACTCCTATCATCTAGCCGGCAGAAGAATAAATCGAGACCAGCCACTTCTGGCTTCACAAACAAATCATAAGATAGCCGCTCCAAGTAATTCAGCTTATTGGTTGTATATTCAAGACACACCTATTATCAACTAGTACCAACAAGCTATAAAGTTCTCATCCGCCATGAAGTGCTTAACGCATTACCCTTCAGCCAAAAGTATCCAACGTCTCCAATGTCACATCAATGGCTGCCACGTGCTAACATTTCCGTGCTATACCCGTTGACACTCGTACGGGGTCTACTATCGATAGCAATTTACCGAAAGTTTCCACCGCCGTTACATCGAGAAAGAGGAATGCTGCTCTGTCTCTTGATACACATAGTAATAGCACCAGCAACCCACCTAACACCCTCATAAGACCCCTCCTCATGCGCATCAGCCATCCACGTGCCAGTCTGCTGCATAGACCCAACACATCCCCTAAACTGCCGTCCGTAGCGACGGTTAGTCCAAGGTCGAGTGATAACAACACCAGTTTCACCAGAGCGCACGGTACCGCGGACAGTGACGGTGGCTTGAGTAGTCCAAGTGCGAGAGTAGTTGATACCAAAGCTAGCGCCGAGACGGTCCTTGACAGCTGTGAGATCGAGGCCTGCACTGACGGAAACGCTGTTGGAGATGCTGAAAGCGGATGCGACGCTGACGGCGATACCGTCGCTGCCGGCGCCGATGACGACGGGGGACATCTGCACGTCCCAGTCGACGAAGCGCTGAGTGCTGTCGGTCACGTACGAGGTTGTGCCGCTGCAGGACTGACGTTCCTCCAGATTGCGGGGTGCAACGGCCTTGGAGCCGGCGTTGAGCCAGTCATGATCAATTTCAGGAGTGTCGGGGGAAATACCCTCTGACTCGAGAAGTTTCTCATAGACGCTGACGTGGACAACCTCCACTGGGGTATGTTAAATGGTGATGAGGTGGAGAGTGAGAGGGCGACTTACTGCGGCCTTCGCCGTAGAGGATGACTTCATCTTGCTTGAGGACGTGGTCGGGGGTCCAGAGGGTGGAGTTGAGATCGCGTTCTGTCATGAAGGGAGCGGCACTGGCGACAGCGGCCAAGCTGAGAAGGATGAACTTGGGAGCAATCATCTTTCGAAGACTGCGGAGGAGATGAGATAGAGAGAAGTTGTTAAGGTGTTGGAAAAGATGTGCTGACTGAAGAGTGAAAGGCGTTATGTTGCCAAGAGCAGCTCAGCCTTTTATACTAGAATATGCCCGACTTGAGACTCAACTCCTCAAGGTATCGTATCGTTCTATCTACACCATTGGCAACTCACTAATCACTACAACATCGGCAGTTGCTTTCCCATCCGATTCCGGAAACTCCCTCGTAATCTCTCAACGTGCTAAACATGAAGCTATTTGCGCGGCTATAAAGATCGTCCATTGATAGGATTTCAATGTATCGGTGATTGTGGATTTATCCCATCTAGGTCTCGGTAAGACCCGAGCTTCTAGTGCATTAGGAAGGTGGCTCGCCAGTCGATGGGTCCGACGATCACGACAACAAGGTTGATGCGTCGGTCCGAGATACGGAGTAATTCACACTGGTCGAGGATATTCTAGAATAACTGTATGCATGATGTTAGAGTCGTGATTGCGAGACAACTGCCGAGCCTCGTGGGAGAGCGATAGGACTTGGAGAGATGATGTATCCTGGTAATCTATCGTATAGCATGACTCGAGTGCGAAACTGGCCGTTCAGGTTCGGAAAAAGGGTATAGCTTCAGATAACAGTCGCACGATGCCTGTTTCATGGGTTGGCATGGAAGAGTTGGATCTTCCGTCTTCGGAGTCGTTTCTTAGATTCACCCGTTACGTCCAGCATATAAGCACTGTCGATCCCATTGCCAAAGCCCAGATCGCTCAACATTATATTCTCCTCTCTCCGTCTCTCTCTCTCAGTCCCAGACCAAATCTCTATTGTTCTCTCTAGCAACAAAAGTCACAATGCAGTTCCTCAGCATCTCCTCTCTTCTCGCTCTTGCAACTCTGTACGACCCCCCAAAATCCACCTTACACCTTAGTACTAACAACATCTCAACAGTGCATCTGCAAAGCTTCACAGCCAAGCTGTCTGCGTCACCAACCGTCACTACAGCCCCAGTGGAGGAACGGCATGGAGCCCCAGCTACAACTGGAAGGTGAACTACGAGCTTCTTCCCGACGCTACCAACTGCGCCTGCGCCTACTACAGGAACCGCAACACTGGCAATAACCAGTGGGACAAGTGCCCTGACTGTCGCTTTGTGGGTCACCCCAGATATGAATGGCTTGGTAGAATGAGGCGCTAACATGAGATAGGATGGTCTTGTCTGTGGGTCTGATGGCTGGCATATTGGCGGTGACGAGGTGAGTACCGTAGCATATTATACCCAGTCCCTGTCACTGGGGGATCTTTTGAACTCTTGGCTGACGATGAATCTCAGTTTACCTACTACTGTGAGAAGAAGTGTGGAGCGCAGGGAGCAGAGGCGAACTAGTATGGAACAGCCTTGTCGGTAGCTCCATCGAAAGGACCCTGAAGGACAGTGCATAATTTGAGTAGAAGTTGTGATAGGCCAATACCAGATAAGAAATTCGTATTCAACGTCGGAAAACGGCATTTGTGACAGCTCGGCATAGACCCTCACCCCGGGACTGGAGCGTTAGATGCAGGGGTCCCGTAGTTTGACAGATGAGACATGACTCGTGCTGATCATCAAACGTGCTGGGGACCGAGATAGGGAACGGCTCGTGATGCATTAGTGAGTGGTCCCTGATTTTTTACAACGAGTCATCGGCAATATTTCCACGAATAGCGTTTGAAGAATGGTGGTTTAAACTTTGCAGGGCATTTTGCGCGCATTCATGGTATGGTCAGCGCTGATTGGCTCATCGTGGCGTTGAGATGAACAGACTTCCAGATTCGAAGTTTCGTGCATTTCCCACAAACCTTGCTAGTTAAATGCCATCAAGCTTATCAGACTCATGCTTCTTTGACTAGGGACCTGGTCCTTGTTCGCAATGGCATTTTGACAGCCCACGTGCGCGAGAAGCCACCAACCGAACACTTATATGAGGCCCTTTTTGTTGACCCGCCAGGGCCTTGATGGTCATGGCAGTGGATAAATGGGTGACCAGCGTTGATTGTTTTTATCCGTTGTTTGTTGAGCTGCGGGAATAATTAACTAACTCAAGCACCCTGTGATTTATGGATTGCCGAAATGAGTATATGTCGATCAATGGGGTCGCAACTGGTTAACCGGTCTATGGAGTGGACTCTCGGGTACGCTGTTTGTCGCTACAGAGTGTAGAATCTACCAGTATTTGTTCCTGTCAGTCGAGGGAGCGATGGCAAAATGAGCACTGTAAGCACTATGCGCGGACGATAACCCATCAAGACTCGGAAAACATGGTCCGGTGCTGTGCCACATCCTGGTATGCTGCCTGAAGTCTGTTTACGAAGGTTTTACTTTGCTCTGGGACCTGGTAGCTGATTTTTGCATTAAGTATCTCAGCTCGCGCCTATGCGGTTCGGAACTTTCTGCCATGATGTTATGCGCTCTATATGTCACGAATACTCACCCAAACGAGAATTCTGGTCGTCTCAAGAGACTACGAGAAAGAGGATGCAAAAAGGGCTTAAAATCGTCACAAAAGGCACATTTTATAGTCAGCATCGGTGGAAGTAAAGTCAGATCGTCAACCGTGTGATTGCTTGATTGATACTTAAAGCTTATGAGATTTCAACGAGGCATATCAAGCCGAGGCACTGCAAGTTTCCGATTAACTTCAGCCATGGCACAGCCCCAGTCAAGATTGCCATCAAATAACTTATCAATCTCACAGCGGTGGCAAACATGGAGTTTACTTGACATCGACATCTCAAAGTCTATCTATATCCCAGTCTTGCTTGATAACACCACCAGGCATCTATCATCGCATCTCGCCACGCGACATTCCATCAACCCGAGCGCACTGTAGGGAAATACTTTGTTTGCGCGAATAAACAAACCCAACTCATTATGTATCTAGTTCTTGGAACCAAACTCTGTATCTTGCCTGAAGATGATGAGTGAGTCACATATTCCCTATAAAAGCAGAGTTTTTTCCCTCCTCCCAAACTCCTCTACCAAAGAAAAATTCATCAACGGGAATCCAACAACGAAAAGTGATCACCGGATTCTCGTTCAAAAATGTCAAGGTCAATCAAGGAGGCAATGGCCAACTTCCCACGGCCGCCTCCTAAACCCCCAGAGAAACCGAAACACGATCTCCAAAGCCGAAAGGTCATCTTCTTCACGATCGACACCCTCTTCAACCGTAACCATGCGATTGAGTGCGCCCTGGAGAGATGCAGACAGGTCAACCCAGACCTTGCAAGCAAAACCTTGGAGGAGCTGAAGCGAGGCTATCGCGATGCCATGGCTGAGGCGTATCGACGGCTCATTCACACTCGGCTTCACGGGTCAGGTGCCGCGGGTCTTCCTCCGAACAGTACCCCTCAGGTGTTGAATGATAAAGTCGGCATGATCTTCCAGCAGCTCAACCTCAACCCGCCATCGGCGAGTGAACGCAAACGGATCGGCGGAGAGTTCGGCGCTGCATTCAACCGCAACCGACTTGAGACTCACGGCGCTTCTCACGCTCTGCTACAGTTGAGGCAGCTGGAGTATACCATCGTTGTCGTCGATGATGCTCTTGACTGGGATGTTGTGAGTAATCTCAACTTTTGGCTGTATATCGATGACAAGATCATTTCAGCAGAACTCGTGGTGCGCAAGCCTGATCCTCGCGTGTTTCGAAAGGCGTTGGATGCATACGGTGTTTCTCCGAAGAATGCTGTCATAGTTGGGTGTTCGATAGAGGAGGACATAGCCGGTATCCTTAATGCTGGCGCAGAGCCAATCTTGTACATGCCAGACTATCATCACACGACTATGGATTTTGGAAGTACGCGCGTTGTGGTCGTTCGTACTATGGATGAGCTATTGTCGGAGATGAGACGTCGACCTGAAAACAGTCATCTTGTCCCGTTGCAACAACAACAACAACAGGTACCTCCTGTACCTTACCCAATCCACCCACAAACGGTATACCCACCACAGAACCAGGGACATTCAAATGATCAGAACCACCAACCATCAAGCCAGTCTCACCATCCACCATCTGATCCAAAGCCTGATGAAGATGGGCATGCGCGCCAATCTCGGAAGAGACCTCGACCTTCTTCTGCACTATCCCCGGCAGGCCCCAGCGATGAGACTCCACGGAATCACAGGCTGCAAGATCGCGACCACTCGACTAGGGACTACGAAGGGAATGTACGTCCAACACCTCCCTTGAGTCCCAGTACATCAACGCGGACTTATTTGCCCCGGGCGCCAATACCGGCGAGACTACTCGAGAGACCTAATGGTGACGGTTCCGATAGGTCCTACCCTACAAACAGTCCGCCCGCCTCTAGATCTCGGAGCCCATCACCACCACGAACGCTACCTTCGATGAGGATGTATCCGCCCACCGAAGACTGTGTGCTTTCTAGGCCAGCCAACGTCGAGAATATGTATCAGTCGCGCTCTCCGAATGAGGGGTATGGGCATGGGATTTTGAGAGATAGGTACACCACACAAAACGGATATCCACCTCCACCTGGACCTTCTAGAAGTCCGTATCGACCACCCGTCCCAAGCCACGTCAGGTATGAGGATCAGGGACGCTCTCAGAAAGATTACGATCGGTATGAGACTTCGGAGAACGGGTACACTACGCAAAGTGGATATCCACCTCCTCCTATAAGTCCGTATCAATCGCCAGCCCCAGATCGCGGCCAGTGTCGGGACCAGGGACGCTCTCAGCAAGATTGCAATCGGCATGAGACTTCGGGGAATGGGTACCCTACGCAAAGTGGATCTTGATCTGCGCCGGGACCGTCCACGAGTTAACCGGTCTCGTATGTCTGTAAGTAGCTGCCTAAATGGCAATGCGAAACGATATGTTGCTAACCTTTCTAGGTCGACGAAGTGCCCGAATAGATGGTTGAGTAATCATCTTGTGCCTGATCTAGTGATTATACGAACTGGGGTCTACTAAACACTTAAGGTGGATTTTGTAGGACAGTTTTGGATAGCTTACATACCGGATCAGATGGCTCAGATAGCTAAATTGAATCTGGTTCTTATACCTTTGCTAGGTATTGGCAACTTTTGAACGTGAATATCATAGAGTTGTTTCCTATCCGCCGGTGTCTAAAGCTTTATCTCCTTATGTGATAAAAAAGCCCTAGGTAAATTTAAGTAAATTTAGGTAAACTTAGGATAATTTAGGATAATTTAGTGTAGATATAGAGGATCTTATCTAATTATCCTACGCTATTTAGTTAGTACCGGTCAGTGATAAGCGATAATCTTATTCTTTATTGGCAAATATTTGTAACTACTACAATTACTCGGCGATACTTATGTACGCTTCTTGCTACCCCGGATAATGTTCGAGTCTAGACGCACCCGCCAAAACCGGCACAGCGGGACTGAACAAGTGAACCGACCCCTTCAACCTAGCCTTCTAATTCCGCACCTAATATGAATAGCAGAGAAGTGAGCTCCGAGTGCTCATCAGATCCTTCACCTTCAGATCATCCGCCAACCTGTTCATCAGAAGTGTATCCTCGAGAGAAGCAGGAGGAGGCTTGGTTTCGTCGAACTGGTCCTGAGTCTTATAGCCCGGGAATTCCATGGTGCGAGTCTTTGGATCCTCCTGCTGCCAGAGATACCAGAGGCGGTCGATCTGGGTGTGATGAAGGAAGAAGATGGGATCTGACACGTTAGCAATAGCTTCTGAGATATGAAACGAGGACACAGGACTTACCATTGGGGGAAGTGTTGGGAACCATGTCGCCACCCATTGCGCTATGGATAGCACCGTGAGGACCAGCCTCCAGCTTCTGACGACAGTTATCGTGGTCCTTGACAGCCTGAACCTTGGTAACAGCCTCCTTATTGTAGTTCTCAGATAACATATTCCCAACATTCTCACTTCCATCGTTCCAATCTCGGGCCAGACAATGGGGATCATATTCGGTGGTCAGGTAGGCAGGGAACAAGTCCTTGCAGGGTCCCCTGTCGACACACTTTCGGACAGCGCGTCCATCGTACATAGACTCGGTCTTGTTGGGACTCCCGTTACCGCCAAAGCCGGTCTTAAGATTCCAGATAGTGGACTTGGGCGTGTCGTCGGCATAGAGGGACCAGTCCCAGTACCTAACATGATGTTAGTGTATTCATCTTGACAAGCTTTACTAGGGGGGGCAACTTGCGACATAACTCCCTTGTAGCCGCATTCCTTGAGGGCACTCTCATAGACATGCACAAAGTATCGGTGCCAGGGGAGGAACGAAGCAACGGCGTGGACTGGATTGTCAGCAAACTCTCTTGCAATAGGGAAGGGGGAACATTGACGTACTCTGCTTGTCCAAATGAGCGTGAACGTAGGGGAAGTCATCGTAAATAGTGGTGTTCAACCCGGGACGAGATGGCTTGGTGGAAAGGCATACAACAGCGTCGGTGTACTGTTGACGGGCTGCGTCGTCCAGTTCTCGTCATTCGACACGCTTTGTTGGGTCCTCACAGTTGGAGACTGCAACCGCTGCGCAAAGCCCGGCAAGGCCAGAGAGAGAAAACGCCCCTCGGCGATAGATTGCCAAAAGAACGAAGAGTATCTTCAAAAGTGGTAGACAATTGAGAAGAGTCAATGTGTTGCAAGAGGATCGACCTATGGGCACTTTTATTGGTATTCTTACATATCTATATCCTGCCTTTACAGGATACTCTGTGCTGATCGGCAAACTCCCATGCTAGTCGATAGTGAATACGAGAAATACGCTATGGCACTTCGTTTAGTTTCCGAGTTGCTGTCTCTTAGACCACATTCAGGGCTTGCTATCTTTAGAATTCCCCGACGATCAACATGAGTATCCACACACGAAGTGACATTTTATAGGGATCAGTTCAGGATAGCCCGCTGAAACGAAGAAGGACAATAACCTAGATTTTAGCAAGTAAATACTTCAAGTTTAATTTTCCGCTGTAATATAATACTTTATGAGTTGTCTCTATGCTTTAAAACTTCTGAATCAGCACCTTCACATCAGCAAAGCGACGGCCTCTGCCAAAAGCTCTCGGTCCCGCGGACTTGTTTCAGATATTTAGGCTTGCGGATTTGACTGGGTCGGCGAGGGACTGATGGTACATCATGCCAGATTAGGACTCGCGTAACAAGTCCTACATTACAAGTATTTCGAATTGCAAGGTCGTCCTGGCTATGGAGAGTTGCAGTGAAAGCAGTCTCCCGGACCCACAATCCGGCATCAGGAAGAACACAAAGAGATACAGTGAAGTCATGGACATATTAGGGTAGAGAGTAGTCGCGATGGGCCGTCATATTCAAGTCCCAGAACTCAATCCCAGACTTGGAGTTGTCGGGTATTCAGGCTAAGGATTCACTACAGATAGCTCGGGTCAGCATTCATGGAAAAGGCTTTGATAATTACTTTGATCGAAGGAATAAAGGCATCCTTTTCAATCCCATAATAACTATTTGGTCCGCCATGCAGAAAGGTCTCATCGGTGGTATTGATGACCAGTTGGACAGTCTATCACACAGTTGGAACCCACGGGTAACGTTATCCCCAAAACCGGATAATGGAGGTATGATTTGACACACGCAACCAAAAAGGTGCAGATCACTACATTTCCATCTTTTCATTGGTCTCTGCCTTCAATAAGGATATATGTGTTCTCTTTTCGTCAAAGATCTCCCAGTAATCGTCGTATTCCTTCTCGGACCAGCTCAGTTTGTAATTAGACAGGAAGCAAACTATAGTTTAATTGTCCTAGATATACCCTTCCACTACGCCAGTGTGTACTTATAGAAGGTACCAGATTTTGAGGCCTTCTACACCAAATGGGCTTGAGGAACAGCGACCAGCAAGTTCTTTTTCGGGTCTTACTCCGGGATGTATGACGTTGAGATATGCATGCAGCGCATGTGACTTTCTTACCTGCAGACCCAGAAGAGACAAAATGTCAAGTGATGCGTCTCAGAACGGAGATGATAAATGAGAAGCCAGCCATTGGCTCTTGGCTATTGAAGATGGTCGTATTTATGCCAATCTGCAATGTAACGCATAAGCGTGACAAAGCAACTGCATATGCGCGAGGCTGCAAAGGTAGATGTGGCTGTCTTTTATCACTGGCCGGCTAAATACAGAATGGGAAAACTGATATGAGACACTGCTTCTCAATTTTGAGTCGGGGTAGGTTAGTACGCAGCCTGGTTTATGTGTATTAATATGTCAGAAACCCAATTGTAGTCCTGTTTGATCCTCCAACCTTTCTTAGCTCAACGCTACGACACTGTTCAAAACAGCCGCCACCACCCAATAGAGACGTACAGCTAAGAGCGATGAGCCTATCTTATCTATCAGATATCTCAACTTCCAGTGGAATCGGCATAGCCGCCTTCTGCCTGCTCTCATCCTGGTGCCTTAGCACAACCTTTCTAGCATGGTATCGCCTCCGTCACGTTCCAGGCCCCTGGTTCGCAGGACTCAGCTACATATGGAACGGCTGGATTGCCTACAGCGGTAAACAACACCACGTCTTCGTTGCCCTCGACGAAAAATACGGCTCACTCGTCAGAATCGGGCCAGAGGTACTCCTCACTTCAGATGTTGAGCTCGTCAAACGCATGTCAGCGACTAAGAGCTCATATGGCAAATCGTCTTGGGTCGATGGCGTACGCTTCAATCCGTACCATGAGACTATGTTTGCAGTGAGAGATCCACGACAGCATGATCGCGCAAAGGCGAGGCTGGCGCCTGCGTATAGTGGTCGTGACACGCCTAATCTCGAAGGCGCTGTTGACCAGCAGGTTAATAACCTCATAACCTTGCTTCGACGTCGATATCTCTCGGAGCCTGTGTCTGGCGTATTCCGTACACTGCCTCTTCTCAACGTCTTGTCTTATTTCACCCTCGACGTCATTTCGAAAGTGGCGCTTGGGACAGAGTTTGGTTGCTGCGCTTCTGACTCGGATCCGTACAGATTCTATGAGGGGCTGGATGAACATATGCCGCTAATGGCGCTGACGAGTGATGTGCCGTGGATCCGAACCATAATGTACTCGACTACTTTTCTCAAGTATTTTGGGCCACGAGAGACTGACAATCATGGAATTGGCCCGCTGATGAAGTAAGTGTCACTTCCGATGGTCGCGTAATCTACTGGAGCATTTTTGGACTAACGATTTGCTCTCAGAGTCACAAATGATAATGTCCGACAACGCTATAGTCAAGACCAAACAGAGAAGACAGATATGCTGGTACGTCAGAGAGTCTCACATTGCCCCATCCAACACCTTTGTTGAACGTTCATTGATGTTGTCTGCTTTCAGAGCTCGTTCAAAGTCCATGGCCTATCAGAGGGTAACGCTCAATCGGAGACGCTCTTCATGTTTGTCGCAGGGTCCGACACCACCGCGTCAGCTATCCGGGTGACTCTATTTTACCTCATGTCATGTCCCCGCGTTTATCGTAAGCTCAAGGAAGAGATTCGAGCTGCTATTCGTGAAGGAAGGGCTTCAAGTCCCATCACAGCTGGTCAAGCACGCGAGCTGCCTTATCTCCAAGTGAGTCAGCTTTGATACTTCACCATACATATAATAATGACACTTGAACCCCCGTCGCCAGGCAGTTATATATGAAGGTCTTCGCATGCGGCCAGTGACAACAGGGCAGCAAGCCAAAGAGGTACCACCTGGGGGCGACACTATCAACGGGTACTTCATCCCCGGCGGCACATCCATCGCCATCAATTTCTCCGCTATCCTAGGCTCGAAAGCTTTGTTTGGCCCAGACGCCGATGTCTTCCGACCAGAGCGCTTCATTGGTCTCTCAGCCTCCGACCTCGCTGAGATGCGCCGCAACGTCGAGATGAACTTTGGGCACGGCCGATGGATGTGTGCTGGAAAGCCGTTGGCGTTTATGGAGCTGCAAAAAGTGTACTTCGAGGTTTGACACCCTACAGAGTTTGCACTTGAGTACGTTGTCCGCTGACTTGAGGTTATTAGTTACTGCGAGCGTTCGATTTTCAGCTCACGGAGCCTCTGAGTCCCATGCGGTCGGAAAGTTACGCTTTGTTTCGCGATTATGGACTTAAAGTCCGTGCGACAGTGGCTGAAGATATGGAATAACTATTGGAGTGACGATTGAACGAAGGAATAAGATTCATGACTGTCTTTTTTATTTCAAAGGAAGTTAAAGTCTCAACATCTAATGCGGGTAGTAAATTGAGTGAATGTTATAAAACAGAACCACCATTCCCCCAAACAAGCTCGCCACTTGCTCCATTTCGAAAACCGAAATACCGACGGCGGGAATAAACAATTGGATTGGATATGCCTCTCTGAAGGTGTTCACTGTGCCCCATGTCAAGACACCAATGAAAGCAAGATAGAGAATCCCAAGACCAAAGTGCAATAGCCGCATTCCGCGGATCCAGTGACACAGGTTCACGGCGAGCTCCCGAGGAAATTGTTTCATGGATCTGGTTTCGGGAAGTACCCCCGAGAACGAAATCCACTCAACCGACAGCGGTAGATATATGAAGAATGCCACCATGACTGGACACATTCCCATAGTTACCGCCATAAATCTGAATAGAGTAGACTCTAAAGGAATCCACAATGTTCGAGCGTCGCCACAAACGACAAGTAGAAATATTCCGTTCATTATAGGTAACAAAACGCCGGCAAAAAGGCATTTCTCAACGCGGTTGAAGCCTTTGAACTGCTGTTCTGTCCAGTTTTCCCTATGCTCGACTAGGAGAAACCCAAGCGCGATAAAGCAAAGCCAAAAGCAATTATCGTTGATCCGCAAGGCGGCATCGATGGTGACGACGCGTGGGAAGATTTCGAACATGTCGGGACCTGGTTTGTCGAAAAGCACTTGGTTCTTGTACTGGTAGTCATATGCTTCCGAGACTGGGCCCTCGTCTCCATTTCCAATGAGGATATGCATGAGGTTGGCCCTGAGATACTGCGTCTTGTTGGAGGGGAAGTTCCATAACTGTATAGCGAAATGTATCATTGCGATGAAAGGGTATAAAATAGCCGCAATGAAGTCCGAGGTTGGCTGGAAGCGATGGGCGGGATTCCATGTCCAGGATATAGCCGTGGATGCCACAATACAGTACCAGGCTATTATAGAGCCTGGCCCGTAGTATCCGGGCGTCGAGAGGACGATGTCTGCCTGCGACTCCATTGTTACATATGGAAAACTTGAACTTGCGAAGTGAAGTGCATCAAAAAGAATGAAAGGGAACAAGCTGCAAGTAAGCGCCCACGCTAACCCTTAAATTAGAGCAAGGTCGTAAGTGGCGCTGATAAACAAGATAAGATCTAAAACGTCTCCTTTCGGCCTAGGATTGCCTTGTTATCTAATTCAATTCAGGACATGCATTGAAGTAAAATACTCCATACTCGTCGTTCTGGCCACTGCATGTCTACTTATTGACCAAAATTCGCATCTAACCCATCAAATCAATCATCACCGTAGCCATACGAAACCCAAGGTCTCTCCGAGTATCTTGCGACTTCACTATTCGGATAACCATCAAATCTCAGTTCATACGGGAACTTCAAAAACTTCTGTTGATTTCCATGAGTACCTACCCAGGTTTGACAGCCTGCAGTTTTTGAAAGCTACCTACTGTGCTGATTCTAAGCTCATAGAAAGCGTTTTCTCTGCGTCCCTCAGCTCCCGCATTCTTTCTTCCCGCTCTCTTTCCTTCTTGATAGCCTCCTCTAACTTTCTGCAATGGAACTCATAGTCCATCCAGGCCACGTTTCTTATGGCCTCGTCGCCAGAGTTGTTTATGATCAACTTGTGTATCGCCATCTGCTCCTTTACGTACTCCTTATACGGCGCGCAATAATTTATCTCCTTTTCCAGCTCCTCCATTTGATGTTTAAGAATAGCTATCTGTGTTTGGATCTCGGCTTTAGACGCCATGGTGTTCTTGTTGAAACGTAGAAGTGTAATAGAGAGGTGTAATAGAAAGGTTTAATGGTGAGTTGTATATTTATTGGAGTGTTCTCGGTTCTTGTTGAGTGTTTGTAGTGAGGAAATGTTCAACCCAGAGAGACAACGAGGTTTTATACCTTACAGGCCTTGCTTCTCACTGATTCTCGTCGTCCACTTGATTGTGATCGTGCTATCGACGTTACTGTGTCTTATTAGTAGCTAGTTCTCGGCATCACAACCTTTATTTCCGACTAAACATATGGTTTAGTGTTTACGATCATTTTTTCATCGTATTTCCTTGTAGCTCCATATTCGGGGTATATTCACAATCACTGCGATAAGTGGTTCAACACCGTATCAGTTCTCATATACCCATCCCTGTTGACAGTGACGCCGATCAAGAGCGAGATGTAGAGTTCATGGCTGGTATCTACTTAATAATAACCACAATCCCCTTTTCACTTTTTCTTCAAAGCTGGCAAAACTCTCCTAAACGTCTAAACATAACACTGATGTGTCAGAGTGCAATACCTACGACTTCCTCTATTCACCGTGCGAATCATTCTTGGAACCCAAAGGCAGTGGAAACCTTGAAAATAGCAACACTTTTAAAGGAATATGTTGCTAAGCTTTCTATGCTTGCAGCTTCTTCATTTCAAGCTATCACCTAATGTGCTAAGAGTAAATTCCTCACCAACTCCCTCTCCTTGTCTCTGAACTTCTGTAACTCCTCACCCCGCTGGTCTTGCTTATCGCAGAGCCTTGCCAGAGTCGCACAGAGCCGATCATGCTCCTTCCTTGCCGATTCTTTTTCGGGCTCGCTCCTGCGTCCGTTCATCACTCTCTGAGCCTCCCTCCTTTTCTCCATTAGGTCTTGGATTTCCCACCTGGCAGTATCATAGTTAATCTGCAATCGCTCCATAGAGGCTCTGAGCCTATCGAGCTCTGCCTGGATCTGGGCTTTGGAGGACATGGCTTTTTCAATGTGCTGTTAAGTATAAGAAAGGGTATATTTAGTGGTATGTAATTCTTGTTAAAAGTTGCTTTGCGGGAAATGGTTAATATACTGACCTCAGGGCATATTTATAGTATGATCCCTTGGCATTTCACTGACCGGCATTTCAGGCTGAAATATCACTGTTTCTAACACTACATACTGTGTACCTCTCACAGAATCACAAGCAGTGAATTCCCTGAAGCACATACTTGTTAGTTCCAAGTTATCGAAATTGACAAGTGTTAGAACTCAACATAATCACGCATTCCATGAAGCTTCGCCCACGCAATCGCAGTACCTGGTCGACACCGTGATTGGTCGTAACATCCAAGGCAACTGTTGTTAGTCAGTGACGGCGGCTTATTAAGAAAGCAGACTCCCTATCATCTCATGTCATGTAGCTATTCATGGGTCAGTTTTCATGGTGCAACTGAATCTTGTCGCTTGACATTGTACCACAGCGTTTGCTTCATTCTGAGGTAGCTTCATGTGCTGAAGCCAATCAGCTGATGCTTGAAGTCTTGCCGTGATGCATCATAACCTTATATTAAAAGATGAAGCTGTCTAAGCATGTAAGCAAGATACTGGGGAGTTGAACTGCTTCTAATGCTCCTTTCGATGTTATCATAACGTGATCAGGCCACCCATGCTGTTGGTACTACTTGGCTTTACCAAGAGACAATTCCTTCATTTAGCAGTAAAGAAGTAAGGCGAACAAACGTGGAAAACTCGTTGCTTCTTGAGAGCTAGTACAGAATGTACCTCCAAATAATCAACAGTCTAATTTAACGATTGCAATTCTCTCTCAAGACGTGCTACCTTCGTATTCTTCATCGCCAAGGCTGCCCTCAGGCTGTCTCTCTTCATTCCTAGTTGCACCTCTTCACGCAGGAACTCCGCGCGTTGTTGTAGAGCCACGCGTTTCTCCTCATCGCCAAAGTTTGGGGAAGAACCTATTGCGTTCGCAGCACGCCCTTTTGCCTGCAACTGTAGTATTTCCCAGTCTACATCGTTCATGTCCTTCGTAATCGTTTTGATTTCCGATTTGACGTTACGGAGCTGCCTCTCGATTAATGCCCTATTTGGAGGCATGTTGTTGTAGATGTATTACCAGGTGATAAAAAGGATGTAGCTCTGTGGTTCCAGTTCTTTACTAGGTTGCTTGCTTTACAGGAAATCGTTGGAGTACCCAGCTTAAGGCGTCTTTTATAGCTTTCAGGCCTAGTATTTCACTGAATGGTATATCAGAATAAGCCACTGCTTTTACAAACACTATCTACAGATTGACTCTTAGTGTTATGGTGCACCATGAATGGGAGCAGTGAGGCTACAGCTATACACTAGGCCCTTTGTCCCAACATAAGCTCTCAACCACAAGTAACTGCCGGGAATAGCTCATACTGTCTGTGTCTGATAAGAGCGGCTATCTTTACCTGGTGTTTGTTCTGCAGATTCTTAACTACTGAGTGAGAATTGGGTTACTTATGCTGTTATTACTACTTGGCTTCATGAGGCACATTTCCTGTACCTCGTCCCTTTATTGATCAAAAAGAAAGCTTGAGATGCAACTGTAGTAAACCTGGGGTCTATACTACATACTTAATTCAAGCGTAACTTTGTCGGGGGAGTAGTAAACCCTATACTATAGCAAAAGCCCTTTGTCAATGGCCGGTTACGCTGACAATTCAGTCATAAGCCTTGTCTCCTTGGTTTTTAGCCTCTCCAATTCCCGCCTGCTCCTGCTTTGAGAGCGCTGTAGCTCATTCTCTCTATCCAAAAACTCTATATATTGCTGTTTAGCCACGGCGATTCGATCAGGAGGATAGTTTCCCTGTACTATTGCCTGGGCAGCGGCCATTTGTGTCTGCACTTGAATTATTCCCCAACTTCTGTCATTTATTTCCTTCTCAACGGTGGATATATCTCCTCTCACGCGAACAAGCTCCAGCGCAATATCTACCTTTCTAGTTGCCATGCTGTTGTGGATGTATGATCAAGCAGGTAAAATGTTTTAGTTCTTCAGCTAGGGTTTTTGAGAGGAGATAGTTCAAATGTCAAGCTCGGGGCCTTTTTATAGCTTGCTGGCGTGGCATTTCACTACCTGACTGATACTTAGCATCAGATATTGCTTGTGCAACCACAATTCAGAGATCCATCGTTGGTGCCATGGTACGCCAGATAGTATCAGTGAAGCTACTGCTACACACCAAGTTCTTTGTGCCAATGAAGCTCTCGGACACAAATATCCATGATTGATCGCATATCTAGCTTACAAATTAGACATAGTATCATGATCTACTGAGTCACGCACTTTGCTTATTACACGTCCATGCTGACCCGCGATGTGATCTTGTTTTGTAGCCCACTGCACGATTCATGGGCGAAACCACCCCGAGGATTATGTGCAGTGTCAGGTTCAATTCATCTAGTGGATTCTAGCGGATGAAAAAGGTAAATCAGATTCACTGGTTCCCAAAAGGTGTCGCAAACATGCTCCATTGCTTCACTCACGAAAAAGATGGATTTGTGGATGCATGAGTTTTGATTTGAGGCCTATACCATTTCTATTATCCTGAATTCCAGCCTCTCGTTACGGTACTGCATATGATACCGCCATTGAATCGCCCTTTCAGTGAGTTCCATCGCCTAGTCTGGACCTGTCCAATTGTCTCTGAATTCTTGAAGGTCTTTGATCCTCTCATTCAGCGTCTCCAGGCGCCTCTCGCGGTTCTCTTTGCGATGCAATGCACAGAGTGCCCGTTCCTCATGTTCCTTAAATTGTTGCTGGGCCATTGCCTTCTCTTCATCGGTATACTCTGTGGGGTCTGAGGTCACTATACAGCTGGCACATAACTGCTTGGCCTGTTCCTTTGTAGCTTCCCAACTCTTGTCTTTGATCTCTTTTGTTACGTCCTCTATTTCGGTTGTGACAAGGCGAATCTCTCTGTCAATCTCCCTCTTACTTTCGAAGTCCTTTAGGCGCGGCATGTTGACCTGGTTGTCCTGGCAAGTGTTGCGGTATCGTTGAGTAAGTGCTCGTAGAATAGCTTGTAGGGTTGCTTGTGTGAATGCTGAATGACTGCTGTGTGGCTGTTTGTACGGTTGCTTGTAGGACGGGTTATAGTCCGTACCTACACCAGCTATTATAGTCCGATTGACTTGCATTTCACTGATTCACATGGCCGACGCAAACGTGGCTTTTGGTGTGACTCTCTGTCTATCACCGTGAAGATATTCAGAGTCACAAACAGTCTTTGAACAGTGAACATGACTGGATTGACGTGCCATTCATTGCTGTTGACTGTCATTCAAGCAACGCGCAACTTGTATTCATCGTGAATGGCCTGAAAATTCCTTAGGGAGCGGAACGAGGTGTCACTGTTACTACCTATGGTTGGTGACGCAGTACAGTATGGAAGTGATACATTGTCGCGTTGCTCGCGATGACGATCTGTCAGAGTCCTTGACTCTTCATGCACAACTCTGACTTTTGATCATGAATGAGGGACCATTTCTGATAAGCGTATCGGTTCATCGCTCGGGAGTTCCATCGTGTGAATCATCATGTCTTTGAGCCGCCATTTGATGGACATGGAGCAAACGGACTCCAAAATGCACCACTACTCTGACTCTAGCGAAGAAGAGGCTCAGCCGAGATGATGTACCAGGGCGAGCCGATAGTTCTGCACTCTGAACAACGACCAAGCAATTGGAACAGGGAGCTCTAATTGAGATAGTGCATCGGACACCTCGTGTTTCCCGACAAGCCCGCTCCAGAACCGGCAATCCCTTTCGCACCGTCATCAGCCACCATTCCAACCCCATAAACGTTTCCAAAACAGGCCCCTCTAGCTCCAAGCTAGTCAGGCCGTGACATCATGCTCCATGGCTAGCGAGGTCCGTGATTTGCCAGTTACTAATTATAGAGTGTCCACTCCCGGTAGATCGGCACTTTGAGGCTTGGAATCACGAGAATCAACGCCACTAGCTCACTTTCCAGCTGGGACTCTTTTGCTTAACGTTGCATTTTCGATCAAAGTTTCCCCTACTGGAAATTCATGAAAGCTTTTGGCGTCGCGGGAAGAAAACACATTATTGCATTAGCGGCTTTGACTTCGTAATTTCACCTATTGTTACGGTGCAGGGATGGTGTTATGTCTATTCTGCCCCCGGGGACAGCGAGGGCCACTGATGGTAGATCCGCAACGTAGTTTTTACTTTAGTTCATGTCGTATTGGGCTTGAATATCAGTTCGTAAAGCGTCGATCTGTGGATCATGCGAGTGCGAGGGGTGGCCACGGCACTTGATGCATTTAATGACATTTAATATCTGCTCCATCCCTTTTGTTTCATCTCATTCCATTCATCGTTCCATCACCCTTCCATACCCCCAATTACTCACAATGCATCTCAATACACTGCAATGTTTGGTCATCGGCCTCGTCGCCAATGCTGCACGGTCATTAGCTGTGCCGACGAAACGAGAGGCTGTGAATAGCTGTCTTGTCCAAGCAAAAGTCCCGGTCGACACCAAGGGCACGCAAACATGGACCGAAGACGGCACCGCTTACAATCTACGCCTTCAATTCGAACCCGTCGCCATCGCAGTCCCCACGACCGTCGCTCAGATCTCCGCCGCCGTCTCTTGCGGCTCAAAACACGGCGTCGCAGTTAATGCCAAAAGCGGTGGCCACAGTTATACATCCCTTGGTTTCGGTGGCGAAGACGGCCATCTCATGATCGAGCTGGACCGCTTATACAGCGTCAAGCTAGCCAAAGATGGAACCGCAAAGATTCAGCCCGGCGCCAGACTTGGCCATGTCGCTACTGAGCTCTGGAACCAGGGAAAACGTGCTCTTTCTCATGGAACTTGTCCTGGTGTCGGTATCGGTGGTCACGCCCTGCACGGCGGCTACGGCATGGTCGCGCGCAAGTACGGTCTCACGCTGGACTTGATGAAGGGCGCTACTGTTGTTCTCCCCACCGGAAAAGTGGTTCACTGCTCCAAGACCGAGAACGCTGATCTATTCTGGGCCATTCGCGGCGCTGGTGCTTCATTCGGTGTCGTCGCTGAGCTCGAGTTCGACACTTTCGCTGCGCCTGAACAAATTACATATTTCGATATTGGTGGTTTGAACTGGAACCAACAAACTGCTCCTCAGCATTTACTCGACTTTCAGGAGTTTGGAAAGACGATGCCGGCGGAAATCACTATGCAGATGGCCATCTCCAAGAACGGATACAGTGTTGACGGTACTTATGTTGGTACTGAAGCTGATCTCAAGAAAGCTCTTCAGCCACTTCTCAACAAGTTTAATGTGCAAGTCAGCGCGACAACTGTTGATTGGATTGAGCTTGTTACTCACTTTGCTGGTGCCAACGTCAATGTCAACCCTACCAGTGCTTCATACGATGCTGTGAGTCTATCTCCTTTCCATAACGAATATTATTCGCTAACAATTTGCAGCACGACAACTTCTATGCCAGCAGTCTTCAAGCGCCTGAGCTTACTCTCGCTCAATTCAAGTCCTTCGTCGACTACATCTCCACCACTGGCCAGAGCAGCAGTCACTCATGGTGGTTGCAGATGGACATCTCTGGCGGCAAATACTCCGCCATCTCCAAGCACAAGCCCACTGACACCGCTTACGTTCGTCGCGACGCACTTCTCCTCTTCCAGTTCTACGACAGCGTTGCTCAGAACCAGAAGTATCCCTCCGATGGCTTCAACCTGATCAAGGGTCTGCGACAGAGCATCTCCAATACCCTGAAGGCGGGTACTTGGGGAATGTATGTCAACTACCCTGACTCGCAGCTCAAGGGCGACAGAGCTACAGAGATGTACTGGGGTAGCAACCTCGCCAAGTTGGAGTCGATCAAGGCGAAATACGACCCCAAGAACATTTTTCGCAACCCTCAGTCAATCAAGCCCAAGGCTTAAAATAATTCATACGAGGAGGTGTTATCTTTTTTTGTTATACATAGACATATCATTTAGCGGGTTTTATCGGTTTAATATTATAGATCTTTTTATTCATGCAAGACAAGTCCCGGGTAGCCTTTGTTTTCTTTCACTTTTCTGATTGACGTCAAAAGTCGGCCAAGTTACTGGCGCCTCTTGTGTAGCAAGCCACTTCTCTACATAGAACTATCTTACATTTCAATTCAAATCAATTCAATTTAATACATAGGACTTTTTGAGTCCATCTACTTTCACAACCGCGTGATGCCACACGCAACGTAATTCACATCAGTCATCGATCAACAACTATAACCCTAACCAACGGATTAAAAAAGTGCAACGAAGAGATTCCCTAAAGGTAAGACTAACGAGCCTCGACCTTTCGAAAATGACCCGGTTTGCCTTTCAACCTCACCTGCTGAATTGAGGCATAAATAAACATTAGTCTGTAACAACAACAACGTTGATAGAACCAACAGCGTTGGTTGTCATAGCTCTAACACAATTTGAGTTAGTTCCTCTCCGAATTGGCTGATATAATTGGCCCAGAAGTCAACTCACCGCATGATTTGCCCACCGGCTGCCTAACTGTGCCTGAAATAACGGGTCCGGCCGGTCTTAACCAACAGCAATTACCTTAAAAAGTCTTCCCCTTTTCTATCATCACCTCATGCATTTCCTCACCAATTCTCTACAAATTATCGTCATATCGCAACAATGTCGGGGATCAGCGACCGGATGCTACAGCTGGACATGGCTCTGACCCAGAACGGGACACCAGCCACGCCTCATCTTCGTCAAGCGCGGATCAAACGGAAAAATAGCCCTACAGATATCAGCCATTTAGTCTTTGGTCCACAGCCTGGGAAGAAACACCAATTGTGGATCACAGATCGAATCATGGAACCTCAGACAATTCCTCACTTCTTTGAGTTTCTCATGAATGGAGAACTTCCTGGAGATCGAAGAACGTCACGTCCTTTGCTTACTGTCGACGAGGTCAAGAACTTGACTAGACCTGCTTCGGAATGGGCGCCTGCTCCACTTAATCGACAAGCGAGATCGACTGGGGAGTGGATTGGGATCAGAATTGGTTCGTATGAAGACAGTTCTCGACTCTGGCCGATTGCCAAAGAACTTCATGCTATGAAGTCGAGGCTTTGGGAGAGAGTGCCACCGATATCTGAGAGGCGATGGCAAGAACTGGGTCTTGATCATCCGGATAGATTCCCCGAGGCTTGTCGTTACTTTGTCGCTGTCATCAATGTCTTTATCTACCTGAACACAAAGCGCACCAAAGCAGCTCTGCGAAAGACATATAACCTGATATGGGACCATCTCAGTGTGTTTGAGCAGGCGATCAACGCAAAGAGGAAAGAGGAAGCAGAGGACGGCGTGTGTGAGCATGTATCAGTCACTGGTCTCTGGTACGAGTTCATCAGAGCGCAATACGACTCTATCTGTGAGAATGCCCACCACTGGATCATCGAGCACATTGATCGCATACGAGAGTCAATCGTGCAAGAGCTCGCGCTACATCAACCCGACAGTCCGGATCATTACAGTGATAAACAATGGGAATTGACAAACAAGCTCCACGACCTTGCCGAAAACACTGCCCAAGCTGATTACACCATAATGATGCCCACGGATGGTTACAAAGGCGATAGTCTCCCCGTTAAAGAGGACGATTGTCTTACGGAAGCTCATGGCGGGGGCTTCCGCACAGAAACAATCAGTTGGTCCGCGAATCTATCATGGCGAGCGTCTGACTACACCAAGCGTGTTAGATATCTTGACAGAAAAGAGATGTACAGTCATCTGGAGCATGAGGACTTTAGAATGCTTCGGAGCTCCGGGAGGGTGAGTGACCCAGCGTGTATGGTCATCTCGGCCATTAGTCAGATTGATGCGCAATCTATGGCTAGGGAAGAACTACGAGGGCTCCCGAAACATCCAGATTTTGTGCCGTGGATTGAGTATGCGCGACGAAGATCGAATAAGCGTTTGGGTTTTGTGGCTTACAGGCTGTGCCATGGATATAGTCCTGGGAAGTGGGATATGTTCAAGGTCAAGTTTGAGGCGGACATTTGTGACTGGGGACGAGGGACTGTTGGTATTAATGATATAAGGAAAGCCTGCAAGATCCATTGGATTGATGGCAAAGAGAAAGATATTGCGGATGACGATATCGAAGCTGCCAAGAAGTAGGTTTAATGACGAGACGGCAAGGTAAAAGGCTAATAGCCACAGGCATTTCGAAACCATGTCAGATCAGTCAGTCCATGAACGTGTATTCCTCGCCATCGACGAAGCAACCATGAAATCATATCTCGAGCCAGAACCCGGCAAAGAGAAATTCGTCCTCGCCGTTGACGCAAACTACAAACCAACAAACGAAGAGAACGTGGAATCGCCAGGTTACAAGGGCACTTTGCGCATACTGGGCAGTCTGCTCTGGGATGAACTAGGTGCTCTGTTGCTCATGCAAAGTGCGTTTCTTGAGAATCTCTGGCCGATGGCGATGCATGATGCTGAGGGTATCTATCGCGGTATCAGGGTTACATCGGTTCTAAAGTTCTCGTCTTATCAAGAGAATCTGAACTGGAGGCTTGCGAGTGAGATAGTTCCCAAGTTGGTAGCTTTCAGAAGGAGACTGGAGTTCAGATAGAGGAGATAGAATGTAGCGATTAATAGCTAGTGATTAAGTTATCCTTCCCCTGGCCATTAAAATCTGCCAGCCTTTTTGGCCGCCGTCCGAGCTCGCGTGATCTGCTTCTTCCAACCAAAACACTGACTGCACGCTACATCCTCTAGTTAGAATTCTATATTTTCTCTGCAGGTGATTAGTGCGACTTACTACCACTGCTATGTTTCTTACAGACATAAACGCCATCATGGTTGACGGAGGCATCTGGAGTTTCGATTGCATCGCGATCTACAGTGTCAAACTATATCGCGAGTAAAGAGCGTAAATAAATAGTTATGCTTTAAGGGGAGAAAGTGCGCGTACTCCGTAGAAAGCGTCGTTCTCCTCGCGTAAATCGACGCTGCAATCCTCGCACTAGGACAAGTGTTAGATCTGGGGGTTATTATTGGAGATGGTGCACTAACGATTTCAGCGAGATGTTCTTGGCAGAACACTGCGTCATTGATCTCAACTGTGGACATGGTTACCGTTAATGTGAAAGTTAAAAAAATGAGAAAAGTATAAGTGAGGATGAAATGATGAATTCGAGATAGCGACAAGGTCTTGCTTTATAAAGTGATGCATTTTGGGGTCACGTCAGTGGCGGGGGAGATCTGCGCGACACTACTGCAGCATTTGTGCTTGGATCGCAGCTGAAAGATAGCTTGGCCCAATAGCGAGGTCGAGAGCTTAGCGTTAAGTGTAGGTGATCGGCGCCGAGATTCTTGTAGCGAGACCATTGGGTAGAGATACGAGCCTATTGACTAGATTCCTGGAACTCAGCCGCTAGCATGAGACATTCTTTTCCTCTTATGAAAGGGACATCCTTTTTGTGATGAGATGCACAGGCTGAGAGGTACATAAGAAGAATTTGCAGCCCAAACGAGAAGGCGGAGGGAAAATCAATGCATCCTAGCCAATGCTCGAGAAAGAGACGAAGAATAATTGAGATGGGAATGCGAACCAAGCTCCTACACCACGCTGATGCTTGGTTGAGGCGAGTATAGCAAACAAAGGTATATTAATGAAAAGTACACTATCTAAATAACGAATGACTATATCGAATCTATATCGATAGTTAACATAAACAAACACTCATCATGAACCAGTGTAATTGTTGATTTGCCTGCCTCCAAGTCTGTCTGAATCGAGAATCGTTTTAAATCGACATCCTGGCGAGGAATCCACAAAATCCTCCTAGAACCTCTCATGAGCCACGCTTTGGACTTCGAGTAGGACAGTCTAAGGTAGCGCGGGTCCCAGTGATCTTTCACAGTTACTGTTGGTATGTCCTTAGCACTACCGAGTTCCATGGCGTATGTGAGAACACCGAGGCCTGTATCGAGTTCTAGCTTGGGGTCTAAAAAGTTCAAAGCTGGAACTTCGTAAGGTAGAGAGTGCTTGCGAATCCAGGAGCCATCTTTCGAATTTCCAATGGCTATAAAACTCTGCTCGAAACCCCCTGTGCAAATCGCAAGTAGGCTAGAACCTAGGGAAACTCTCGAAACCCATCCACTACCGAGTTGTAGAACGCTTAGGTCAAAGCAATGCGTTCTAATTTCCCACATGATGTCCCATATGATTATTTCGTTAGACTTCTCTTGGGTCATAGCGATTCGGCCGTCGGCTGTAATGTTTGACCTGCAGGCATTAAATTTGCACGGTTTAGATACCTTCCGCAAGTATTTGCCTGTCTGCAGATTCCAGAACGTGATACCAGTATCATAAGTTATGATGTGCTCTTGATCCCAAAACTGTATGTTCGAACAGATTTTCGAAATGCATCCAGGGGCCACGTGATCTCCAATCCGTCGCTCGCAATAGTAGAGGCCCGTATTGCGTTGGAGATTGAAGATATCAATGGCACCGCCATTGGTAGCCACAGCAAAATAGTTGTCGTGACCAAATGCAAGTGACTCAAATATGTAATATGACCCAGGGGGCGAATTTGGAAGTGTCTTGGGAAGTTGTTGAAATCTGCCATTGATTGCTATGTTCAACATGTCGGATTGTGCGTTGTCACTGACAACGACAGCGACCTTGCCACTTCGTGATGTGATAAATGACTTGACTGTGCTGGCAGATTGATGAGCGATTGGTTCTGAATGGCTCAAGACTGTGTCCAGGCTCCAAATCTTGAGAGTGCCGTCTCGATATCCAAACGAGGCAAGTTGGCGATTTCTTCCATAGCATATTGCCGCGAGACGATCGCCTCGTACCTGCGCCAACAGTCTCTTTGCTTCTAAATCCCATAATTCGATTCCAAGTAGCCCACAAAAGGCTATCACTCGGTCATCGGCTACCCATGATGCGTCGTGGACAGATTTATACCGGCCGAATTGCGCAATCTTCTGAGCGGTTATGGATGACCCCCAAGAGTACAATACTAGCTCTGTGCCATCTTGCCATACCGCACAGCATGTCCGATCACGGCTAACCGTGACAGCATTAGGAACTCCTATTTCCGTCAGCGACATTAGATGAGACATTTGATTTTTGGAATCAAGACCCCAAACAGAAATATTGTTCTCCCCTAGGATGAGGAGACCCAGTGGATGTGAAGCGGTATCTATCCAGGCAATGTATTTGACGGAGGAGCCCGATATTGCGTGGCAGCTGTCAATGGTTGTTTCGCTCACCGTATCCCAAATATAGACGTTACCACCGCCTGAGGCTATTGCAAGTAATTTTCCGTTTGGAGAGAAAGACACAAAGTCTGACTTGCCCATTTCGCCGCGAAATGTGAAAGCTTTGCTGCATTCTCCGTTAGGCAGATGAAAAATGGCGAGCCTTTTTTCGTCTTTTTTGTCACCAGATAAAGTGACTAGTGAATCTCCGCTTGGATTGAATGTAACTCCGTGCAGGTCACCCCCAGGAGATTGTATCGACTTGACAACTCCACCGGTAGATGCATCAATCAAGAGTATACTGTCTTTATTGCTGTTGATCGCTGCAATTTCCTGACCATCGGGTGAAAATTCAGCTGAGCAATATTCATTACTTGCCATACCCGGAATAGTCAGGAGGCAGGCGTTCCAATGTTGGAAGTTGGGGGAGGACACATCTATGCATTTGTTGGTTTCATCTTCAAAACACATTCTGACCTTGCTAAGTTGAGGCGTGAATATCAAAGCCGAGTCATAGAGTTGAAGTGGTGCAGCATCCATAATGGCTCTGTGCGTGGAAGCGAACCGTATAGCGTCTTGGACAAGAAGCCTCAAGTCGTCAGAACCTCTGTCCTCCTGGAATATGGTTAATCGGCAATTCAATGCACCACATATCACTACCTACCAACTTTTCTTCCAGTCTCTGCATTGCCTTAATTGCCTCTGTGGTACACCGCAACAAACTCATAGCTTCCAGCCAGTAGAGGTACTTATTCTTCAAGAACTGCGTTATCATTGTATAACACATGCTGCTTTGGTGTTGATTGTCGGTCAGAGGCCATTCACAGAAGTGATCGATCCAGTAGACGCAGGCATACCCAAAGGTAGTCAGAGGGGCACGGGGTAAAACCTCCACCTCATCCACCAGGACGCCATTGTCTTTGAGTTTGTAGAGATTTCGATGGAGCCTATCGCGCATGGCATTCATGCTACAGTCGAAAATGGAATAATGTTGTAGTGATATACCTGAAGGTAAGATCTTGGGCGTAGTGCGTAAGAAGTCGTTGACTGACTGATGGACAGTGTAGACTGTATCTTCTCTTATTGTCAGGAGGGAGCCACAAGATGCAACAAGGCTCGATATGGTTTCCTTGTTTTCAACCCACTTAATGAGATTTCCATCAGCAGCGGCTAGCTCTTGTAGACTAAGGGGCCTAAGAGCAACAGCTATCACGGCAAGGATAGCTCTACACCAGCCCATGTCTCTATCGTTGATGTCACTAATCATCCTTTCGTATAACTCGTTCAGTCCAGCAGGCAAGCGCTTTAAGATGCTGGAACTGTGGTAGTATTTAACGCCAGGCTTTTCGAGTTCTCGACACACCAAAGCAACCCAAAGAAATGTGTCATTCGCATTATCGAGAAGATGTTTGTGGATACGCTCTCGACTAGGCTCATCGTAGGTTGAATTGAGCTGGGTGACCCTTCGATTAACAAATTTGAGAACAGCATTCGAGATCGAGGCGTGATTGAGCTCCAAGTGTAATCGAACTTGACTTTGAGTTGCATCAAGCTGTGATTCTATCTGAGGCCAGTTACGGCTAGAGATGACCCATTTGGCTTTGCATGAGATTGAACACTGGCTAATGTAGCCAATTAGGTTTTCGCGACCTTCGATGCACTCATCCAAAGCATCAATAATGACAATACAGTCAGCAGATGCCTCATCTTCGAGGATGGCGGTGAGTATCCCGGACAGTGTGTACCAAGCATTATGATCGGTGAAAATACTCGAACCAGCTTTATGATACTCTTTGAGAACAAAAGATCTTAAACCTGGTCGCTTGCTAACGAAGAGCCAAATGACACCGCGAAGCACGTTTGACGCAGTTCGGTGGGAAGGCCTTGCGGCTTGGCAGAAGAAGTACATGATACTGCTATCTGACGTCTTCTCTAGCTCTGTGATAAGACCAGCTAAAAGCATCGTCTTGCCTTTTCCGGGGTCGCCTCTGATCCAGAGTAAATGCTGTTCTTGATCGTCGCGCCATTGCAAAAAGTTGTCATTATGTAGAATCCAATTGTAACATTCTTTAAGTAGGCCGCCCTTTTCACGTTCAATGCGTTTTTTATCAGCTTTAGGGTTGGTTACATAAAGATCTTTGAGGCATGAGTCCTTTTCTAGCTAGATCACTGTCAGATATCGCCCGAGGAGTATCTCCTGGTTGAGAGCGCATGTTCGGAATTCACTTACATCTGTGCTGTAGATATGATTAGTCTGTTCAATGATATTAACGTTCCCGGCGTTTGCAGCCTTTTGTATGTGATAGTCGTTCATCGTGAAGGCAAGGAATTAAATTTGTAAAGATAATCGGGCCTGCAAGAATTAGAGAGAAAGAGTATACACGTAAGCGACACCTACCGGTTTCTTCTTTATGGGTTCCAATCATATCTGTCACATCATCTGGTACTGGCGTCAATTCTCAAAAGTCCTACACTTCTGACCATGTCACGTCACATTCCGTCTGCATCTCGCCCAAGTTACGTTTACCTAACTTGATTTGTTGCTGCACGTGAGATAGAGCGGAATGGAGGGTCCGTTAGCCAACCAAGTTCTCCCCCGTGTCAGACTGCAAGCGCTTGGGTCGTTACATATTACTAGGTACATATGCAGGACTTGGCATTTAGGCATAAATCTATTGGTACATGTACCTAACTTGATATTCTCACCACACCCAGACTACTTTGGAAACCAACAGCGAAGATAAGCTTCATCCCGATGAAAAAGGTGGATCCATACCTGATGCCCAAAGGGCCAACATCAGCCTCTCTTAGTCGTGTTATACACCAGACAAGCACGCAGTCTTTGAGAACCTTCATTAGTGGGGATATCGAAGTTATGTTTGTCTGTCATAGAATTGATGTATTCCAGCACGGTCCTACGTTCGACCGTTGGCTACCCACCGACATCTTTCCCTATCAGCACTTTCATTGTCATACGAGTGACCCAGTGAACTATGTGCACACGACTGTAGATCAATCTTGGAAATATCCGAATTTATTCTCAAACTTCCACAGCCCTTCATTATAGTCGGCCAACAATAAAATTTCAATAGAGCGTACCCCTACAGATGGTTCACTTGACTTCCAATATTGATACTGTCATTAGCGACATTTACAGCTTTCCCAAGTATATTGATAATCCGGTCACCCTAAAACAAGTATCAGCATCAGAATAACCGTACTAACTAGCTTACAAGTGGCTCTCACATGTGATGGGGATGCGTCCGGTGGCATCATGGATTTCTGAATCGCCGCCACAACAATAGCATAGCCGTCAGCGTCCTTCGTCTCGAACTTGCAGATACTAATGTGATCAGCGCGAATAGGAGCGGCATCACCACATCCATGAAGTTGAGCAGACTCAGTTTCGACGATCTAAGCGCGTTAATCTTAGTGTCTGTCTAATAGCCGGGACAAGAATTCAAGAGGAGGTACGATACCTGAACCGATCCCATACCCCATTTTGTCTTGAGAGTCTCATAGAAGAAAAAAGCTTCGATCCTCTGGTCAATATCTTTGGAGGATCTGCGCTTATTGAGGACCTGCGGGAATGCCCTAGTCAGTTCATCTAGGCGCTCGGAATCAACACCAAGAAGCTTCAGGGTTTGCCGCTGCGTGTCGACCTTAAAAAGGTCAAGAATTCTGCGGACGGCTTCGGCAGGCCTCGCTACTGAGGATCCCCGGAATGGCGTTCCCAAGAACACCATCCCTCGAATGTTTTTGGCGATCGACGATTCTGCCGAGTTCTCAGGTTTGTTCTCCCCGTGGACCAGAATCTGAGCGGCAACTAGACCGCCGAGGCTGTGAGCGACGAAGATAATTGGTCGGTCCACCTATCACACGTTCGAGAGTTAGCAATGCAATGCAAAAAAAAGCCCTCTACCGTATCTGAAGTCACTAACGGTTTGTGTGCTTAATCGCTCTGTTGCCAGCTTCGCGCACACGTCCTCGGCATCACTATGAATTTCAGTCTTGGTAGCACCCGAAGGGTCGGAGCTAGTGATGTTGGTATCATAACCAAAGAGAAAGATGCGAGATGCTGGGATATCATCCGGTAAGAGATCCTTTGGCCAGACGACTCCATTCTTTGTCCATGTCTTTTCTCGATGTCCCCGCAGTCCATGCAAAAAGACAATGCTAGATAATGATGATTTTGTGTGAGCTAAGTGGCGGGGTAACAACAAGTCAACTTACTCGGCCTGCGCATTTTCTCCATTGTGTACTTCTAGTAGACCGTATTGAGCCATGACAAGAATATCTACAGTCTGACTTTACTTCAGGTTTACTTGGTAGTCGGCAAAAGATATGCAAGGTCTGTCTTCGATGAATCATTCAACAAGGATGACTGACGCTTGACCAGGTCGGTAGCCCAGTTTCTGAAGACGGCTCCTTGCGAGAATTTCTTAGTTTCCAAGTCATTGTTTCAAAGAAATCTACTTTAGGCATGAAATGCCCATGTGTGAGCCTGATGTAGGACACCTGGTGAAAATTTGCTCAGGTGACGCTTACTGCAGGTGGCTTAAAATTGATTCGATATGCCATATCCAACTCCCCCACTCGGTGAGATAGATCTAGGTATTGTGCAGGTGGTCAAGGTGCGTGATTGAACCAGCAAAGCGCCTGCATTCTTAGCTGTTTGACAGATACGAGCAATAAAGCGCCACTTCCTCCAGTCGTAATGAACCTCATTGTGCAAGAGAAAAATATCAGCCGCACTAACCAAAGTCTCTAAATACTTTCATATCACGAGCTATCAGTATACCCTTCCTTCCAAGGCTAGGTTCTGATGGGCTGATGGGGAGCTTGCCATCACCCCTTCTCAAGGATTGATACCAAGGCTGGCTGATCTTTGCTGTTAGGATCCAATATTGTGAGATTGGCTTTTCAACTCTCCACAATAAACGGGCGCTAGATAATGAGTAAATTCAGCCGCACTTCCCCGCCCGATTGTTGAGGTTAATGCCTGCTGTTCATCCCCCACAGGCCTCATCGCCCCGCGCTACACCGGGCGCTTGGTCAAGGAATTTTATTTGTCGACATTGAACGAGGTTGCTTACTACTTCAGATGTCTTGACACATCTGTGCAGTCAATGATAGCACTTTTTCCTCAGTGTACTATTAATGCTGCCCTGGTACTCCGTACTACCACTGTGAAATTGCCCCATGGGGCTCAAGCTTAGATTCATGCTCGAAGAGATATTTGCTGCAGCCATCTGGGTAGGTTCGGAGCTCGTTTTCTTAGATAACCCTAACCTAAACTTTTCCACCCATGTGACATAGCTTTGGTGAAATCCTTGTATCCCTCGCGTTTCTCAAACCAAGTTGGTCGAATCCTTCGCCATCGCTCCCTACGGTCGGTTAGTAATCTACTCGTGTACCATTCAGTAATAGGGAATGTTTCTTCAACATATTCTTCTTCGCGGGTATAGTTGCTGCCAACTCGAATTCCTGTCTGGCCGCGGTTTTGGATGGAGCCTTTCCAACCTAGCCAGGTCCACGAAGGAAGATCAGAATACTCAAAGCGACTTTCGATAGGTCTACTCGATGCTATGCGACGCTGTAGACCTTTGGTGCCCGATGCTCGCCAGCATAGACTATGTTCGAAGAACATCTCTGGAATGCCATAAAGAAATCCACCTTCGACTGAAAACTGATAGTAGACCAGACAGAGCTGGGAGAGCATCTTCCTCAAAGATCAAAGACCGCTGGTTGTTTTCGTTAAAATAACGGGAAAGGGATGAGTCATCCGGGAACCCAGCCATGACAAACTTGAACTGAGGATTCCGCTCATTATCGATCTCGGTGAACAACATGAGCTCCTCATGCCAGAGACTGCATGAGCATACCCAATGGACCTCGTGGCTATAGAAAACAATGTTTCTCTTGGCCATGGCATATTCCTGACAGGCCCAACCTCTCTGATAGTAAATCTGAAGCTGAGTTGGAAAGAAGATCATCTCATCAATGGAAAAGGTGTTCCGAAGAATCAGCCTCTCGTCCCCAAAAGGAATGACATTCTGGTTCAGCCCTCAGGGGTCTGATATCCTTTTGAGACCAGATATCCCGGACCCAGAGTCACCATCTGTAGCAATTATAGTCACAGCTGCGTTTGCGTAGATGGCTCCCATAGACCTCAACTGCTCAGAAGCAGCCGCGGGATCGTGGTGAGTGACATACAGAGTAGCGCTCGTCAATGGCCAAAGTTAGATACATGGCGTGGCAAATAATGGGCGAGACAAAGTGTGAGAACTGGGGAGTTGCCAGAGCGAAAGGCTTTTGTAGCGATTTGAAGGCGGTCGAAGTAATCACTGGTAGAGTATGGCTTCCGTAGGTGTAGCTTATCGCGACGTAGTCTACAGGTTCATGGCCCGGGACAATGCATTGCTTCTGCACATCGACTAGCCAAGCAGGGCGCAAAGGCCATACCTTGAGAGGATTTTAACATTTGATTTCATAGGAATCAATGCATTACCTTTTCCAAATTTTCACAGTTTCGATATCAGCCCAGTCCGTATCAAGTATACGCCCGTTGCCTGGGTGGTCAGACATGTCATCCTTCTTCGCTAATAGCAAACGCCAAGAATAGCCAACTTTGGACAATAACTGACTGATCCTTCTACTATAGCCTTTGGATAGTTTTGGAATTCCAAAGATGCTATTGTTAGTGAACTCTTCGCCGTGAGGTCCTTGAGAGACGACGTAGTCATTGAATATCTTCAGGAGAGCTTTGTGGTTGGGACACGTAGTTGAAAGGGCTTCCTCGGAAGACCCGAAATCTATGTCAGACGCAGATTCGGGGTCTGAAAAGTGGCGCCATATAGCCTTGCACGTTGGACAGTGGGATGCCCATTGCGGAGTGCTATTTGCGAGGTGAGGCTGCAGGTGCTGTAGCCATGATCTAGGTAGGAAGGATAAAAAGGAATAAGATTGAAACTAAAAAGAACTGATTTAATTGCGTAGCTTGGTGTGCTTAATTGCTGTGCCGCTTTCGAAGGACAACTATCATATGATTTGATGAGGGGTAAGTTTATATACATAGTAAGCGCAAATAAGCTGCTCCGACTTTCCAATGAGCCTACATGGCCCCCACACAATACAGAAACATATCCTTCTATCTCAAGCTTTTACTATAAAGCTGGTTGTACACTACAATGCTGTTACTTGGGATTGAAAGGATAGACCATAATCTATTTCACTCCTTTATTACGCTTCAGACTTTGTCTTTATTTCTTCGGACATTATTGTATTTATAGTTTTCCTATAGTTAGATAGTAAACAGTCGATCACGGCATTACCGCGTTTTGCCGGGTCTAATCATGCGAGCACTAGCTGAACTCTGATGTAGAGCTTAAGCCTATTATTAGCGGAAGACCGTACCTACTACGAAGCATTTAGCCAGCGGCGGTTTGGCCGGTATTCCTAACGGCGACAGAGAATATTCCGTTGCTTCCGAGACCGTGGTAGCGTCAGTTAAATATTCAGTTATAACCCCTATATGAAGAAGCTCAAGCTTAGCATCTATTTACTTGGCCGCCATTCAGACTTCTTCAATTCTTACTTCAAGCATAGCATTACAGCAGGCTTGACTTATTTCCAAGGCATACCAAAAGGAATAACGTGACAACAATCATCAGAACATCAATATGGATCCCACCAAGAAGTCAATCCCGAAAAGCATCTTGATCTTCGGTGCTACTGGCCACATCGGCCAACCGCTAGCTGAATTCCTCACTCGAGAAGCCCCCGATATTAAGCTTTCGCTTGTCGCAAGAAACCCCGAGAAGCAGAAGTTACTACAGAACAAATTCCCCAACGCCCGGGTTCTCGCGGCTGACTACGAGGACCCATCTTCACTCGCCGCTGCTGTAAAGGGTATTGGAGGCGTCTTTGTCATATCGTCCAGTGGCATGTCGGAAACTACTGCCATGACGAACCTTACGAGTGTCCTCAAGCAAGATGGCTCCGCGGTTCATATCATCCGCTTGCTAGGGATATTTCCCGAGTTCAACCCCCGCCGCGTGCCTGCGAACTTGGGACCGGGAAGCCTCCCTTATGAACATCCGATTGCGAAGCGTATCTTGGACGAAAGCGACCTTCCAGTCACGTACATCAACTCCGGGGCTACCTTCATCGACAATCTATGGTTACAGATCCAACCCGTCCTGCTGCACAAGAAGTTCATCTGGCCCGAGCATCGCGTGCCATTTCTCGACCCGCGCGACGTCGCCGAGGTCGCCGGGCGTCTGTTACTTTCGGACAACACTAAGCACATAGGAGCATTTCACACCATGAATAACGGCCATGACTGGCTGTGCTTTGAAGAAGTGGCGGGAATTCTCGGTGACGAACTGGGTGAGTCACTCGCCTATGACGGAAGTTATGAGGGCTTCATGGAATTCTGGGGCCCGAGGATGGGAAAGAAGGCGGAGCGAATTTGGAATTTCTTCAAGTTTGAACAGGCCAACGAGGAACAATGGGCCTTGAATAACTTTGTTGAGCGGATTCTGGGGAGGAAGCCTACTACAGCTAGAGGCTGGATAGCGGAGCACAAGAACGCTCTTGTGAAAGGGGATCGTACAGTCTCGTGGGCATAGTTAAATGAGCTGCATACCTCGCGATAAGATGCCATATAATGGAATACGAAGATGGAGATTTGTAGTCTTGTTGTTAGATATAAAGATCGGGAAGTCACGAATAGAGCTGTGGGGATGTAGGCTTTTCAAGGACATATTTACTGCTTGACTAATATGTAGATCTTGGTACTATCTTGAGCCAGAGTTCATCAATGGTTTTAAAAGACCCAACCGCCAACATATCCTAACCTGAGTTTTGTCGCCGTCCTCGAGCAGTGTCCTGATGAGATCATCAACGCGAGGCCTCAGCTCCCAAATAATAATTCTTAACCACTGTCTCAGACTCTATCCCAGTAGATCATGGATTGGGGGCTGGAGACGTTAGCAATAGCATCAAATAATATTTGAAAGAACTCGTACATGCTGGTATTAACAGATAGCCCAGCTGCACTTGGGGTTGGTGACATAGTTGATGGTAAGAATGCCATGGCTCTTCTCATTGTTATCGTCTGGCCAAAAGACCGGGATACTGCCGCATTTATTGCAGCCGTGAGCTTCGAGGTCCGAGATAAGTGTCTTGATGCTCGAGCCAGGCATTCCTCCAGTGTTCTGCAGGAAAGCGCAGAGATGCTGGGTACACATGATATGCTGCCCGTTGTAGTACCAGCGGTTAGGGTCGAGGCCCCTGGCCAAGTTTACGAAACTGGAGGTATATTCTCCCTGTGTTCCGCCGGCGCATTGGCTGCTGCCCTTGCAGTTGATGCCGGCTGCTGCCTGTCCAGCTGCTAGGAGGGCGGTGGTGATTATGGCGGTGAGTTGCATGCTACGGTAGTACGTTAGCATTGCTCATAGAAAGATAGAGAGTGATGCTAACCTGGCGTTTATGGAAGGGGGCGAGTGGTGAGTTAAGTGAGAAGGGTGAGGTGGACAAGATGAGATTGAGCTCTCAAAGGAACTCACAGCTTTATATCTAGAAACCAGTGACTGAACGCGCACGGATATACAATACATTACCAGGGTTGAACTTGAAGTGCATATAAAATTTCTTCTGTCGGGTTACGGTCGGGAATCAAAGTCGCATCTGTATATCCATTCTAGAACGTGTATCGCCAATCATAGGCTGTCTATCTAAATACAACCGTGCATCCCCTGGATGTAACATGGCCTAATACCGCAACTTGTGGGACAAGACTTTAACATAGTGGATAACCGAGATGATTCAGCAGCTGAATAATCGTGCTACCGTGCATGATATTCGGCCGCCCGTGCAGATACGAACTATCGTTGCCTCTCCTTCATTCGGGACCTTCCAAAATTGTAGTAGGTAACTGAGTAAAGCGGGCCGGTCCGTCCGTGTGTGCATACAATTATTCCGTCCGAAAAGATCTGCCTACCATTGCTTTTCACAATCCCCCGTTTGCCAAAGGCCAGCGATTGTTTGAGGGTCTACAGCAAGGTCCTGGGCTATATTCATCTAGGTAAATTCATCTGGCACGCCAGCCTAGCTAAGATCACATCTTCTAATTTTAACGATAGGGACATGCTGAGTAATCTATATTGGCACACTCGAAGAGTTGCCGATGTTAACTTCGTAGGATATAGTATCACCGAGGGATGGGATAAAACTAAGTGCGCGACCGCAGTAATACTCACCGTGATCTAGAGTGTTAGCTCTGCTGCTATTTTCCGAGTAATCTTCGGAGACTGACAGACGGCAATCGGTGCCAGCTCCTTAGTACTAGCGGCGATAACTGTCATTATTCAGTGCATGTCGGGGTGGTCTATTCTATGGAGATAAGCAGGCTTGGCAGGTAGTTCCTTCGAAGCAGTAGCCCCTTCAGTACAGTATCGATGTCCTCGCGGGGCCAATGGATCTTGGTAATATATCTCTTCTCAAGGTCTAGTCTCTGCAAAAGGAGGCTATTCGCATTAGCTGTAGTCATCAGAAGACACTTTACAAGAGCTCTAGCTAGCCTTCGTCTCCGCCGATGTTATGTGGTCTTATTGCTGGAATAATAGTTACTAATATCGACCCTACTCATGGTCATAGGACACTATAGAGTACATTCGGCACTAAGGGCGGTTTGAATAAGAATAAAGCTCTTTGAAAGGCCAATCTGGCCCGAGCTCAGGGATAAATCAACAAACCTTCCATAACCTGGCCCCTTAGTTGACGTCAAGGACAGATTCTATTATCTGGAGAAGTATAGAGACGGGGGCCCAGCAATTAAATACCTATGACAAAAACAAATTGGCCTTCCAGATCCTACGGTGCGATAAACCTTTCTGGGTTAGGTTCTACCAAGTCCCCACAGTCTGTAAAATATTCATCTGGATACCAGCGCGGAATCTGCAGAAGAAAGGACGAATTGATGTCAATCCAGATAATAATCCGGCGTAGAAGTCCATTCAGACCCAGTGAATCCAGACCGCTTCTTTTCTCAACCATATCATACAGCCCCTGCATGTGTATTCGGTACGACTCGATACCTCCGTGCATCGCCTCGAAACTAGCCATCTTTGCCACAGCCCCGATAAGCGCGTCGCTTGTATCATCACGTGTAGCCATCAATGCATTGATTGACGAGATGGCCTGGAGCCGAAGCTGCAGGATATAATTTGGCGGGATGGAGGTACCTATGACTGATGACTTATTGGCCGCAGAAAGGAGCAGGACGGTTTGAAAGGGTGCCTCATCGGAGAGCACTAGGGGGAACCAGCTCGCGCGGAGAAGACCTTTGTTTCCGGGCTGGTCTAACTCCGGGATATCCACTGCCATGTGCACTAGATCTGTGACAGCCTGTCAGCCTTTCGAAATGTGTATGGCAAGTAAGGACACGTACAGTGGTCCACGAGACCAGGGACCTGAGGGTTCCAAGGACCAGGATAGGTTCTGAAGGGATCGACCCGGCCGCCACCGAACTGCCTTTCGACGAGGGGTAGTTGCCAATAGGGCTGATCGGCATCTTGGCTGACACATTCAAAAACAACTTTCTGTTCCTTATCCCGTCCCCGACGTCCCTTTGGTCGGCCGGGTTTGGTGTAAGCTTTCCAGCCCCGCTTGGAGATATGTGACCGGACACTTGAATCGGCTTTTAGCAAATCAGGCTGATCGGCGATAACAAATTTAAGATCCGAATGCCGATGAGGGGTGCACTGGATGACTGTAGATCGAGACATGTCTGTTGTGCTCAAATGACGAGGTTCTCAGGTTCTATGATAGAAAGACAGGAATGAAAAACGGCTTATGTTGACACTTGGCAAGCCTATGCCTAAATAGGGAAATGCATCAGGCTCACTAGTTTGTGTTAGAGTTTGGAACTCAGCTGCCAAGTGGTATGACAGCTGCTGATCTATACGCTATATGTCTAGTGTTAAAGCGGCACTGTGGCTAAAATATCTACGCTATCTAGGAGTACCTTTATAGTAAGGTTATAGGTAGTTAAAAAAGGCTTCAGCCTCTAGTATATAAAGGTAAAGAATATTAATAAATATATATAAGTAAGATACTTATTACTTTTATTATTACTTAAAATCTTAATTTTAACTAAAAAGTTAATATTTTAATAATTAACTTTAAAAATATATAAATAAATATTATTATTTTTTTATAAAAATAATTAAGCTTAATATATATTTTATATATATAAAGTAAAATACTTAATAAAAGTAAGTTTATTAACTTAAAATAATACTTTTAAAATAACTTTTATTATAACTTTTATTAAAATTATATAATAACTAATTAGCTAATAATTTATTTTATTTTATTTTTTTTAATATATTTTATATTATATAATATTATTAACTTAGTTATAAACTTATAACTTAAAATTTATTATAAAAATAGCTATAAAAAACTTTATAAAAATATTTAAAAAGTAATATTAAAAATATTATTTTTATAAGCTTTATTTACTTTATATATAATACTTATATATATTTTTATAAAAATTAAAAATATAATAAATTAATTTTTTAATAAGTAAGAAATTTATTATTAAATAATAAAATAATAATAATTAATAAAGTAATATAAAATCTAATTTAAGTATATAATATAATAAACTTATTAAAAAAATAAAGTTTATATATTTTTAATAATAAGTTAAATAACTAATAATAATTATATTATTTAAAAAGTTATAAAAAGAAAAAGTTAAATAGGCTAGTATTAAGTAAAAATATTTATTAAAAATTTATTTATATTTAAAACTAGGTTTTTAATTAAATAAAGCTTTATTAAGCTATAAAGGTTTTAAATATAAAGCTAGGAGTACCTTAATCTGCCTCCAATCCCCTTATAATAAAGAGTATCCTTAATATTTATAAGCTACCCAGATGGTGTTTTTGTCCAAGCTTGTACTGTGCCCTTGATCTACCAAGGGATCCAATGGCGCTATACTTAATATCGTAAATGCATATGCTCAGCAAGTGCTTTTGTCTTCTTGTATCAATTGAGAGAGATCAGCACTCAAGCCTGATTGCCTATATATACATACATGCCCTGACTTGAAACGGCCAATACAGAAGAAGTTATTCACCAGACAAATCACAACTTACAACCGCTCTCATCAGTTCTAAAATGTCTCTCCAAGGAAAGGTCGTCCTCATCACAGGCGGGGCCAAGAACCTCGGTGCCGAAATTGCCTTATCGCTAGCCAGCGTCGGCGCCAGCCTGGCTCTCCACTACAATTCACCATCTACAAAGGGCAACGCCGACGATCTAGCAAAGACCATCAGCCAGTCCTTTCCCAAGGTGAAATATGCATTCTATCAAGGCGATCTCACCACCAAAGCAGCCGTTGACAAACTGTTTGTATCGGTGCTCAAGGACTTTGGCAAGGTTGACATTGTGATCAACACAATTGGAAAGGTTCTCAAGAAGCCCATCGCTGAGATCTCCGAGGCAGAGTACGACAGCATGTTTGAGTGAGTCTCGCCTCTCCAAGGTCCAAGTTCACTGTTAGTAACCAAGACTACAGCGTCAACTCCAAGTCCGCTTTCCTCATTCTTCAAGCTGGCGCAAAGCATGTCGAAGACGGCGGGAAGATCATCACCATCGTCACTGCCCTTCTCGCTGCCTTTACTGGCTTTTACACTTCATATGCCGGATCCAAAGCCCCCGTTGAGCACTTCACCCGTGGTGTTGCCAAAGAGCTCATGGGACGCCGAATTAGCGTCAATGCTGTCGCGCCGGGACCAATGGACACGCGTAGGTCACCCCCAAGACTTATGTAGTTGTGTACTGACAATGGCGCGCCCGGTAGCTTTCTTCTATCCGCAGGAGGCTGATGATGCTGTCGCCTTTCACAAGAGTCAAGCGCTGGAGGGTCGATTAACCGATGTCAAGGATATTGCTCCCCTTGTTAAATTCCTTGTCACTGAGGGGGGATGGATCACGGGCCAGACCATCTTCGCTAACGGCGGTTACACTACTCGCTGAGCACTTTATCCTTTGTCATATTATATTTCAACTAAGACAAAATTATCCAGTGTTCGTTGTACCATCGTTAGGCTGACAATCGATATTCCTATTCGGGAAATTTTGTTTACACGCATGCTCTATTCACTCCTTTGTTGCAGCCAAGAACTACTGAAACCTGACTAATGCTCCGTTTGGCTGAGGTGATTGGATATATGGCAAAACGCTGTTGCACTAAGCTTCAAAGTTTCCGTTAAGCTTGCTTCTTGTTGCGGATATCAATCCTTGCCAAGTGTTTCACACCGAACTCCCTGGTTACAGCTTAAGCACCTACCAATCAGTGATGCCCCAGTACACGTTGAATCCAAACTTGAAAATACGTTGTAGAGAAATGTATATAGAGGAGACGACTTCGCTTTTAAGTAAATTTTCCATCTCAACCTTATTATTATCTTGCCTGGTCCATAACAACCCATCTACTTCTCAACTCGCTGTTTTGTTCAAGACACACGTAACAATATCTATATACTCCAAGATGCTGGCCAACACAATCTGCCTCATTGCCTTCGCCGCTGTCGCTATGGCTGCGCCACAGCGCCCTGACTTTAACAGAGATCCTGACAACAACGGCGACCGAACGGCACAAATGAAGCGCGTCGAGGATCTCCGCAACAAGGGCCTCACGTGTAATGAGGGTGCTCAGGAAGCTTTTATATGCTCTGATGGCCTTGGTGGTGACTGGTCAGTATATCTATTTTCATTCTATACTATAGTTTTAAAGTCAATAACTAATTCCATTTCGAATAGTTTTATTAATATCTTTGGAGAAGGAAACTGCCTGATTTAAATAGTCTATTAAAGAAAACCTAGCCTCTATCTGCCATTTTTAGCATGCCTGCTAGTAATTTCTTTAACATGCCCTTCTAACACTGCTTTCGCGTGTTCTTTTACGCTTCTTATATTAGCCTAGTTGCATAATAAACTGAAGCCTCTCTCACGTGTACAAGAGAATACTATCTTTAACATCTTTTACATTATCATATCCAAACTTACAGATTCTCTGCCTTTACTAAAACTTCGTCCTAATTGCTCAATATTGAGATAGTTTGTAAAGGATTCAATAATCAGGTTATTAATAAACACGTTACCCATGCAAGCGAGGAGATTCTTCACCCATTCTGCAGTAATCATTCCCCGTCGCGTAGTAAACAAAATCTTTAACACCTGCCACGGACCTTGCTGGGGTTGGCGTAGCATTTCCCTTCTCCATCCGCGCAGTCATAACCCTCCTCCGCGATCTTTCTGCAAGCGTCCTCCCATTGATCACCAGCAATCTTATCTTCAGCCGTAGCTTGAGCACACTGCTCTCAGGTCAGTATAGGTCTCATCCATCAGATAAATTTCTACTTACACGACCAGACGTCTCATTGTAGACAGCACCACCCCACTGCACAGTAAATTAGCTGATATGATATTCCTAGTAAGTGCTGGCTCCAGTTACTTACCTCGTAACCTTGGTTATTGTACTCGGTGCATGCAGCGACAGTTAATCGCCAGTTGTAGCTATCGCCATTGTGACAAGCACAGTTATCGTGAAGCTTCGCCGTTCTTTATTCTTATTAGACATCGTAAGCCGACGGCTACATTGATAGACTTACACAGCGGTGGCGAGCAGGAAAGCACTGAAAACCTTGGCGAACATGATGAATTCTATAATTATTTGATAAGGTGGATAATATTATTTTATCGCAGTTGCATTTAATCCAGTGTAGAGAATGAATGACCGTAGGGGAAAAGAGTGTTGAAGTGCCAAAACTGGTAAAGACTGTTGGTGATGGATGACGAGCCATCAACTATCTACGGACGTGCAGACACTTATAACACCTTATCCCAGGTATCATGCGTCCATCCCCTCAGCTGAACAGCTTTGTCCGAGCTTTCTCCATCAATGCAACGTCACTAATATCCAGTACCGCCATCTACACGAATATTATGCTAACCTGAAACGATACCAAGGACCCTCCTAAAGATCAGCGCCAACATCCGACGACATTCCCGAGGGCAAACCTTCCAGAAACCTGCTTCTCAACCAATCTGGACCCTTCTCACCATAGGGGTACCCCATCATCGGCAGTTCCGATAAATATAGGGATGAAACTTGCCCTAAACTCTATTTCTCAGTGTCGGTGCGAGAAATAGGAGAAGTTCATGACGCAGCCGAGGTTTTGAAACTTCGGGATACGATTTTCCGTGTGGATCACCCGTTGTCAACTGCGTGTGCACTGCCCTATACTGGGCCACAGTTACATTCTTCGAGTGCATTGATTATAAGGTCCCTGGGTCATATGTGAGTTTACGCATTGCCTTTTCGAGTCATGAAGCGGAGTCGAGATGAACCGGGTCTGTGATATCTGGAGATGTTGGGGTTAAAAGATCAATGCGCCCCGACTGAATGAGATTGACTTTTAGGAGCATTGAGCTTTGGTCATTCATTCGTTTGTGCAGCAGTTCGCTCTTTACAGTCACTCATTTATCGCATCGTTTTGCTTTAGCTGTTTCGCCCAGTACTCGCACTTAATATCTGCACTACTCAGCTTTCCCACCATGATCCCCTCTACGCTTCTCGCTCTCATCAGCCTTGTCTCGGTTACCCAAGCCGCAGCCGCTCCCAAGATTCTTTCTTCCGACGATGTCATTGTTCTCAAGACAGACGGCACTTCCCAGATCATGAAGGCCGCTGACCTCGAGCGTCTTGAGACTGCCCCCGCCATCAACACCAAAACTCCCTCAAAGCGAAACATCAATCGTCGTGGCTGCGAAAGCACCGAAGTCCAAGTCCTTTCCGAGAAGGAGTTCCTTAACTGGGACGTCCCTATGTCCCCCGTCATCAGCAGCCTCGACGGCTCCAAGGCCACCGTCAGCGTCACCTCCGGCTACACCATCGCCAACTCTCTCAGTGTCGGCGCGAGCTTTAGCATTCCTCTCATCGAAGACATTCTCACCACTTCGCTGAGCATCGACTACACCGAGACCTGGACTTCCAGCCAGCAGCAGTCACTATCTTTCCAAGTTCCTGACAATCATCACGGTCTTATCGTCAGCCAGCCTTACGTCCGACGAGTTCAGGGTAATGTTCTCGATGGATGCGGTGATGAGATCGAGAAGACGGAGTTTACCTCGGATTCGTATGAGAGTCAGAGTTATGGAGATCTCGAGTGGGTCAAGGGCATTATTCGTCTTTGCAGCAGCGAAACTTATCCTGTTCCCTTCTGCAATGGTGAGGACGAGCACAAGTAAGACTCAGACTTGGAGTTTGTGTGCGGTTTTCAAAGGGGTAGTACAGCGCCTGTCGCAAAGATCGAGCTCAAATGACATGATAATTCACGTAATCAATTCCGTTCAAGACTGCTGTAATCACAAACCTTTCCGTGAGCTGCTGACTAAGTCCAATGAATATCTCATGCTTCTAATCTTCTCTGTTGAAAAGACTAACATCCAGTGGGAGTCTTTCCCCCATCCAGATGGCCCTCTCCAAATGATCCCTCTTCTCCGACGCCCAGTGATTCACACCCTCTTCGGGAATAGTATTCGGGTGAATCAGAGCTGACAGAGGTCCTCTCCAGACTGCAAGCCACGCGACGAAAGCACCGAATTGAGCGGGCGAGAATACGTTGACTTCAAACATGGCGATCGGATGAGGTCCGATTGGTCCCTCCCAGAACTTGTAGATTCGTAGTTCGGGGACTACCCAGTGTCAGCTACTGTTCTTGGCAAAGATGGGTTTAAACAACGTACACTCTCTTCTGATTCTCTCCCACAGTTCCTTGGCGTACTTGGTCTGCGTTTTGTTTGTTTGGAGGTAGTAGATATGAATGTCGCTGGTACCTGTCAGCTTGTCACGTGCTGTTCAAGGATCGAGCTGACTTACAAGCCACCACGCCGACTTCGATCCAATGGATCTACAAACTTCTCATATGCTTCGCTAAGTTCTTCCGCCGGAGGGTTCACATAACTCTTCCCATCTGCTGCCTTCTCGTCTGGCAATGGTGGGGCATTCTCATACCCGGTCAAGGGAGAGGGGTATTTGAAGACGGAGGCGTCGCCCATGATTGATGAAGACAAGATGACAGGGTTTTAGATTGATAAACAACTAGTGATTGATAAGGTTCTTATGATGTTACAGTGAATCAAAGTCTCTTTGTTCTTGGGGGCCAGATGCGGGGGATTTAAAGGCGGTTGTTGGTTGCGTGACTGTTGCTATTAATAAGCTGCGTGAGTCAGCAACCGAAATACGAGCGGGATCGCCCGACGCGCGCGGCAATTACCCTACACTGTCGGGTTCTCAGGACAAAATCATCTCAAGTGGCGATAAATCAAAAATGTACATCCAAGGGTGTTCTAAAAACGGTCTAAAGCCGCGACTTGATTTTAATGAGTTTCAGATCACGGGTAACTATTTTGGAATCCACCGAATGACGGTTGCTTGATATTGCCTGATTATGGTGTTCCTTGAGTTGGTCAAAAGATGTAAACCACGAAAACCTCTTACTGCAGTGGTAAGTAGACCGAAGAGGAACACAAAAAGTTGGACTTGCCATATTAGGATCAGGGATAAGATCGAATCAGGCTGACGGATTAATGTCAAATATGGCAAGGCTCGCGACATAACTTAAGTTTGTCATAGATCAATTCCATAATACGTAACGACATTCTTTTCATACCTTACAGGTAAAACGACCTGTGAGCATAGTGTTTCTGCTGATAATTATACAGAGGTAGCCAAGACGTTAAAACCCACCGTATGCAGATCGCTCGGTCTTGGGGTTGTTCACTTGAATGAACCACCTAATCATTATCGTGAAAGCTCTTCCCGATCTAGGTCGAGATCTGTGCCGTCTCGGTCTTATAATTTAACCGTCCAGTAAAGGAAGGCAAAGACTCGATCGCAGGTCGGATCTTGAAGTAATAAAGATATATTTACTTAGGAATAGTAATCTCAACGCTCGCACCCATAGAGCTCAGCCACTCTACTACGGAGCTTATATCATCACCCATCTTCTTGTCCACATGAATTAGTGGATGCTCTGCCATACCAACTGCACCATCTCTAAGTTGTTCTCTAACCCATGGAACTCCCAAAGCCGTCCATAACGAATGATCAGGTTTGAAATCCTCTCTTTCCAACCATGCTCGATCAACCGTCCCAAGAATGACATCAACCATCGGAGGCCATCCTTCCGGGCCCATCCCCTCATCGATAGTGTACGCGATAGGTGTACCGCAGCGCGCACAAAACCACCGACGACGCCCAGGTGAAGAAGCAAAGCCAGTCAGCCAAGAAGAAGCATCTAAATTATCCTCAAACTCTTTCCCATGTAGCCATTCGGAGTCCTCGCGATTTGACGTCATGGTCGAGGGGTCATCTGTTTTCTTTCTCGATGAAATCTTGAATGTCAATGCGTGGAGAGCAATATATTGCGTTCCGATTTGTCCCGTGGCCTCTCGGCAATTGTTGCAGTGACAGACGATGGAGACGGGTAGTCTGTCTTCGATATCTGCGTCTTCTGATTTATATGGCAGTGCGATTCGTGATTGCCATGGAGGAAGGAAGACGCGATAGCGAACGGCTTTGCATTTGCAGCCGCCTTCGAATGTGAATGTTCCTTTGCAGAACGGCATGTTGAAGAGAGTCGGTGAATATAAATTGGATGGGAGCTGAAGATGTGTTGATGGATTATTCCACACAAATTGAGACAGGTAATGAAGCACAAGAAGCCAAGAACAAAAGAACCCCCGTGAGACTTCTAGATCTTGGCTGTGGAAACTGAAGATTGGGCAAGGTGATTTGCAGTCAGCACTAGCAAGTTGAGTCGTCAGCACAATCAGCGTCCGTGTTCAAATTTAAGTGGTAGGATCTGGACGAGAGTCCATCATTGTGTCATGATTGGCTAAAACGGTTCCTCTTCAGGAAGCAGCCTGCAGGGATCATTGGGGATATTTGAGTAATTCACCATACTGGCAAAAGAGGCAATGGCAAGGAAAGAAACTGAGAACGGAATGTTAGGATAAAATTTGATTCGTAAAATTTATCAGCTAATAGAACTGCTTGGTCTAAGATTGTAAATTGATTCATGACAAAAGCTATGCAAAATCCAGAGAACCTCAATTTAGTCGACTTGTTCAAATGATCTATTCATCCGCGTCAAGCTAGGAAGTTTCCGTGCACGAGCAAAATCAACATGGCACTACTGCTTCCAGTATACAATTATGACATGCGCTTAGGTGGGTCCTCTATCAACTTCGGAATTATTGAACGTTTTCTAACAAATTACAGGTCGAGGTTAGATAAAACAACATCAGAACTACACGATCTAGTAAGTCAAACCTATCCTTGACTCCTATACACAACAAATATGTATCAAGGGCGCTGTAGACATACATCACAGATATTACAAAATATCCAATGAGAAGTCATATTGACGGGTGGAACGGCCACGAATTTGAGGGCGCTCGCGTTGTCTAGTAGGCTTTGCTTGAGGAACTAGATGGAGGAACGATCAAAGGCGGGGACGTCTACTTTCCTGTGAAGCTCTCCTTGGTCCGAGGTAGAGTTCTAGAGAGACCCTTTCTAGAATAATCAAATTGTGTTCACTGCTTTGAATTATATCGACTTCCCAGTGATTGAGAATACACTGAATCGCATTGTAGGACAAGATTGGGCAACTGAGCAGAGGCCGAAACAGTGCGCTTGGCGGGCATTTAAAGCGACTCCTATGAAAAGTACTGGAATATGTTAGATTGCTATAGAGTCTTCGATAGAAACGTGATGGGGCAAATGGAATTTGATGTGTTGCTGAATGCTAATAGACAGGTATGCTCCAGAGCTGAAATTCAATCCAACTGAGATTATACTTACCCTACTAACCATGGTCGAGATCGCCTTCCCGAAGGTTTGCATGAGCGAATCAGAATTTGCAATTGAAGAAATTGTTGACTTAACTACTGCGGGGTGGCTCAAGATATGCGGATTACTTGCTTTGAAGAGCCTAGACGATTGGCGCATGTGAGGCAACCTTGCAGCAGTCAGGCAGCAACCAAAGATGGGGGTTGTCAGCAGCCAAGTCGCATAAGACGGAGAGAGCGCCGCATCTACAATAGTTTTGCCAAGTCTCCCACGTGCGGTAGGATCTACTTTATTGAAGACACATTTGTATCGACCTCTCTTCACAATGGCGACTTCCACGCTTGGCTCCTATTCCAAAATTGTTACACTTACCGAGGGAATGATTAATAGGGGACTAAAGGATTTACAGCTTGCCTACCCGTCTAATTTGCAGGAACTCCATTATTCAGACGAGCAGCTAGGCGACATTGATCTGGACCTTGGCGCCCCCCAATTGCTAATTAAGGATGAGAACAACGTCTACTTTCAATTCAAGTAAGCTTCAAAAGTCACAAAATGTATTTTCCCCCAAGGTATGAACTTTTTCTAATTCTTTCCACCATAGTATTAAATTCGGTAGCTTGAGGACAGAGGAACCTGCGAGAGACATATCCTTGGAAGGTTGGGCAATCGCCCACAAAGTCGACAGGGATTTCCTACTTAACTTCGCAGGTCCTATTGATGACAGCGCGCAGGGTAGAACTCTCGCCATTGAGCGGTTGTTCGCTATTCTGATCTCGTCCGCCGAAAATGGCTTTCAGCCGGATCCTCTATTGAGCGTTCGCAACTCCTCAGCCGATTTGCTAGATAAGAAGCCTCTTACGTGGCAAGAATGGAGTGAAACGTCACCTGAGGATCACAAATGGGCCAAGACTGTTTTCGGAGACTTGCCTAAGAAATACAAAGCAGGAGGGGCGAGCGCCATTGGATATACCATCAAGTTACCTGAGTCCCCTGAGCCAAGATTTAATCGTCTGGACCTAGGTAGGTATATTGACCCGTGTTGGTTGCTATCCGAAGTTTCTTGCCTAATAATGGTGAAGTTAGGCCTCCAGAGAGAAACCAGAAGTATTCTGGACTTTGTCAAGGCTAATGGTTCCAACAACAACAATAAGCAGGCGCCTAAGCTCAACAGCCTGCTTATAGCAAGTCAAACCAATCGGAGCACTGGTGCGCAAACCAACTTTTCCAGTGCACTGTATAGCACCAACCTTGTTATCCAGGCCATGAATCAGATGAACACCGAGGTGCAAACAGGAATCCTGACGCTCAACTATCACGACATTCTGGAGAGGGTAATACTTCCTAAGCTTTCCATCATGAATGAAGCGTCAGTTCTGAAGACTGGCCCTGCAATCTGGACTGATCAGGTAGATGGAATGAAACAATACGAGCCTTGGATCCAAGTGGAACGTCAATTTTCTTCAATGGGAGACGAATTCGCTCCAAAGAAAACATACCATTTTACCATGGCAAATGACGCAAAAGATTCACAGACTGGGTTCAGATGGAACTGGTCGATGAAGGTTCCAGAAGTTCAGACGGAGAATGCTGGGGATGGAGGGAAGTCGCACAAATACAGTACCTCTTCTGTTACTAGTGCTACTGTCACCTGGAGTCAAACCGGGCTTAGAGATCATATCAAGTGCGAGTACACTGTGAGATACGGCGTTGATTCGACTTGGGCGCCTTCAACCAAGTGGGAAGATGTTACTGACGGAGCAAAGTATGGATCTTATCTCATCCCTATCGCCTGTTGTCGGCTAACCAAACAGATTTACATTGCTCTTGAAGTACTTTTTCTTCGTCAAATTTCAAGTCCTAGACGGTAAGCTCAAGGTCACACTAGTATCTATGCCTCATGAAACCAAGACCGCAGAGGCGGGCGGAATCGTTGTTGGGGTGGTTGATGATACATCTTTCGGCTCGATTCAACAATATGAAATCGACTTCTACGAGAACCTGGAGACCTATATCAACGATAATATGCGGCCGTCAATCCAAGCAGCCTCAGACTATTTGCGCGATTGGTTCGACAAGAATATGGTGTTTGACATCGACCCGGAATTGAATTGGATGGATTTTGTCACAAATCCCTGTTTCAATACCAGTGGCGATATGATCATTGGTATTCAATATCGACCGTGAGCTTTAAAACTTCTTTCCCTATAGCAGAGTTTAACACTAACAATAAGACACGCTTAATTAGTTCTGCATATAATCCAGGCTTTCTTACTCCATACGTCGCTCCACCTAGGCCATCTAACAAAGAAAAAGAGACTACCCAGAAAGTTGACATGAAGCCAACTACCAAACTAGTTTGGTCATATAATTTCTTTCAAAACCCAGACGATGAAGATACCGGTATTCTGCATCTGACCGGCAAGAATCCAAACCAACTGCTGGTGAGCATAGGGTATCTCATCATCACCGTCAGCTCAGGTTCTGGCCCTTCTGCAGGGAGAACGCCGTTATTCTCAGCAAAGGTCATCAAACCCTGTGCTATAGAGCTTGTCAGCCCGCATGGTGAACCGGAAATCGAGGTTGTTCAATCATCCACAGACAAGCAGTATTGGGATATACGAGTCCCGCCAATGACTCAAAAAGATCAGGTGCCGGAGTTAGCGGTTTTTAAGATTGAGTGTGAGGATACGATTGAGGTTAAAATTCAAGCGAGGTGTCATTCTGGAAATTGGGCGAGGGGTACTGAAGGAGTTATTCTTGGAGAAATTATCATTAAGGAGTCTTGGAAAGACCCAGAGAACGCTCGAGTCTACATCGGAGATGGTAAAGTGGGAATCAAGATCACCTCGAAGATATGAGTTTATTAAGTACGGAGAACAGCGTGCGATAAATACAAATTGACCGTTTCAAAGACCCAGAGAGCTTATTTCTCAGTCCATTGCACGTTACCTAGCAATAAGACATCATGCGGCGTCTTAACTCCGTAAGTCTTGTCCATCGCTATGAGGTTTCCATTGCTGGCAAAGATGTTCTCCGTCAGAAGCAGGTTGATCTTTTGCATCGGCACCTCGATTGTCTTAAAATTCATTTCCAGATTTCTGTACTCATCTGGCAACCATATCTTAGTCCCAAATAGACTGGCGGCATGACGCTCAGAAGATGGATGAATCCGCACATCTGAAGCAGCTAGACTGAATTCGCAATTATCAAGATCTGACGAGTCAATGATAATTTTCGACTTCTTTAACAAAGATAAAAATGAAACGTTAGCCAGCTATTGAGTGAGGCCATAGGTGCAACGTGAGTAAGGAGGCTCCTCACCTTGAAAATAGAAAATTCGAGTCTCACAGTCCCTTCGTTTTGATCAGAAAGACCCCAAAGCGGAAATGGAAGTCTAGAATCTTCCCACTTGACCTCAATGGAGAATCTCATGTCCCAGGTAGCTTCGCAGTCGATGATACTTAATTCAAGATCATGGTCTTCCAGATGAACATTGATCTCGTCACGGAGAACTTTGTGGACCCCAAGGGGGAAATATTCACCCTTGCTGCAATCAACCCCTTGGCGGAAGAAATGCTCCCTGACTTTGAGCAAGTACTTAAATCCGTCGTCGCCTCCCTTACCAGCCGTGTTGTCCTTTCGAGTGACTCCAAATTTAGCATTGAGGGCTGGTTCGATAATGCGCTTTGCAATAATCTCGTTTGCGATGATGATGCTTGCTGTATGGTCCTTGGGAATGGGAGAGATACCACAGTGAGGATTGAAGAAGTCGACGTTTGTTTGTCCAGCTTCGGAAGTGCCGCCATGAACTTTCATGTAGATGGTCAAGATTGGCTTCTCATCCGTTCCCAGCGTGACGAACATAAATGACTTGGGCTGCAGATTAGTGTTTCTATCGCCTCCATTATTGATACGAGCGATGGTGTTTTCCACGCCGTCGAGATACTTGGCGATCCAGCCACTGAGTGCTGCTTTTGCTGCTGCTAATGCGGCAGCGATGGGACCGCCGTTCGGTGGAGATGACAAATTCCAATCTTTTGAGGGAATACTCCCAAAGTGAAAGGTCAAGTGGTACGTGCCCTTGTCGTTCTTCTGGTCATCTGTCTGAATAACTGGAAAATGGATCTCGGTGTGCGCAGGCTGAGTTAATTAGCAAAAGGCATAGCTAGTGCAAGGTCCACGTACCGTTTTAGTGACCTGGGCGAGCTCCTCCTGGGTTTTGGGCTTGTCGCCTGTAGTGTCTTTGCCGAGAATTCCCAAGATGGGCACCTTGACCCCAAGGTTATACTTGCCCTTTTCCAGCTCAGTGTCTTTATTATTTCTGCGAATAACACCGCCAATTGGAATATTCACAAACGCACTCTTCTCATGTGGCAGAAACTTCATTGTAGGTCTGTACACCTTCATGTGATATTGTGCCGCGCCATCTTCGATTTCGAACGGGACCGAGTTAAAGATGTCTTCTGATTTCCACAGCTTATCTGCGATTGCTGCACTTAATGCGTTTAGATCATAGGACACGGCAACATCCCAGCCATTTAGGGATTTTCTCCCCTTCATGTGCTGTAGCAGTTTTTCTGACATGGTTGGACGAAGGAATGGCAAAATGATATTGAGGTTTGCTTCGGTTGCTGGATCAATTGCGATGACCTTTAAATCCAGGATAGAGGGGGGGAGTGAATTCTCTTAAATGTACCTCATTTTGTCCCTCTTCGAGGGAACTTAATGTGATTTTGACTGTGTTTATTTATGCCACGTGCGACTCTGTTAGTGGCCACGTCTAGGAGCTTCTTATACCCTAGCTACTGCTAATAAGGTTACTAATTAAGTTATCATAAAAGCATATATTCTATTTTTTATTAGGAGGCTTATCTTTATTAAGGCTATATATATATTGCCTTCTAAAAGCTAAAGTTAAATAGGATTTTTTAGTATATTAGCTTAATATGTCTCGTGGAGGCGTTATAAGCTTTAGGCATCAATCAATGTACCTCATTTTGTGGCTAGAACAGAAACATTATGCCGTTAGGCATCCTATTCAGCCGTGGGATAATAAATATATACTAACGCCGACGCAGAAGTGCGCTAGCGTTGAACAGAGGCAGCCACATATTATTCCCTAGTTACACGCCCCCAAGCTAGGTTCTCGACCCTATGGTACGATTTTGTTGGAATGGCCCAAAGGGGGGTCGTGTGCTGGTTAGCTTGGGTCGTGGGGAAAGAGGGGGTTGCTAAACTAAGCAAGCTTAATTAGGTTAAAAACCGTAAGATAGATATAAAACTTAAAGATAGTTAAAAGGTTTAAGTATAAATATAATATTAAATTTAAAGAAATAATTACATTATTAACTAACTAGTTTTAAAATATTTAAAGTTAAAAACTATAACTATATTAATTAAGTATATAAATTAAAGAGTATAATTAACTAACTATTCTAATTAAAAATAGTAATTTTAATATAGTATTTATTATTACTTATATTAGGTACTTAAGTATCTTAATAATATAAAAAATAATTACTTTATAAATTATTATTTTATTTACTTATATTTTTAAAATATTAAAATAAATAAAATAAAATATTTTTATAATATTTTAGCTTTATAGCTTATTAAGTTATTATTAATAATATCTTACTTTATTATTAATATATTACTTATATAGTAATATTTATTTTTATTTATATTTTAAGTCTTTTTTAATAATACTTTAAAGTTTATAGTAAAATCTATTAACTACTATAAAAGCTTTTAGATAAAAGCTTATATTAAAAAATTTCCTATATCTTTTTTTATTTATTACTTATATTTATAGCCTAAAGCTTAACCTTATAGGCCGCAGTCATCCCATAGGCCATAGTCCTCTTCATGCTCTTGACGAGTAATACAAATTGGATAGCCAAATTCGTCTTTCCCGATTTCTACAAAAGAGTAGTGGCTAACTTGGTCAGATGTTGTTTCTCGGCTGGGAGATTGTGATGCGTCTCCATTCATTATCCGTTCCTGAAAACGACTGTTAGTAGAAGGAGATTCCTCCGTCAAAGGAACTCTTACCTCTTCTATCTCCTCCAAGATGTCATGCAGCGTCGCCTCTTCATCCCCTGTCAAAACTCCCCAGCCGTCGGCAATGCCATTATTAATTCTGGCATCGCTATCATACAGTACATTTTGCTTGTATTCAACAATGTATTCCTTGAATCTGTCCTCTCTATCTTGAGCTTTGCCGGGATTCTTTTCTAGATATGTCTCCAGGTCGTCTCGAGTAATAAACTGGTGATCGTGTCCTGGGCTGCTGAGTTCATCATTGGCACCTATTTCAATCGTCAGCCTTGGCCCCTATGGCGTTGCCAATGATTCAACTTTTGTTACCTTGTTCATGGTCTTGAAGACCTTCTCCACCAATTTCCTGTGATGAAATAATTTCTGTGTTTTGTAATGATGGGATGCTTTCTGTCTTTTGTAACGATGGGTTGAGTTCTGCATCAGGTAATGACTGTGAGCCCAAGTTTTCTATCGCCATGTCTCCGTTTGGATCGACCTCAGATAAATCCTGGCTGCTCAGTGTTGGGACGACTTCTGTGGGGGCGATTTCCTCCTCCATGTTGTCCGATTGTAACTCTTGAGATGCCTGGACATTTGATCCAGGGTCGCCGGAGAATCTCCAGGTACCGACAGGGTCTCGAAAATTCACTGGGTCATTAGAGACGTAGCAGTAAATATTCTGTCCATCACCTGTACCTATTGGATCTGGAGACATCCAACGTCCTAGCCAAGGTGAGTAATACCGTGCTTGGCAGTAGTACAATCCCGTTTCACTGTCTCTCTCGTACGAATTGTAGCGATACTTGCTCGGCGCTTTGATGGACTTGCCGCATGCGACGTAGCAACTGACCCCAAAGGGAGTATACTCTTCATAGGATATCGTGTTGCCCTCATCATCGAGCTCGAGCGAATTTCCCATCAAGTACCGCATGAGAATGGCGGGTACGCTTGATAGACCATCGGATTCGACCAATGCAATCTTGCCATCACCATTGACTTCTGCAGTAGTCTTTGTGGTCTTGACCGTTATCCCGTCGCTTTCGTATGTGATGTAAATTTCAACATCGCCAATGAAGAATGCCTCTTTGGTCTTGCGAACTTCTCCCGTGACTGAACTTTCCGTCACTTTTCGAACTCGCGAGCCACCCGCGTCGTAGACGTACCAGGTGGATTCCGGGGCTGTTTGTTTGGTCTTTTGTTTCGCAGAACATCGCATACTGTCGTTGAAGTCCCAACCAAGGCGAGAATAGCCGGGCATTGATGTAATACAACCAGTCAAGCCTTCTGGGCCGTCATAGCCATAAGAGCACGCCTTCTTGCCAATATCTATCCCCACTAGACGATTGCTCTTAGGAATAGCATTGTTCTCGCCTCCTTCATAGTGATAGTTTCGTGTCCATCCTGAGATGTTGATTTGGTATCCCCCAATTGCCTCGTGCTGTATGGACTTGATATTGTCGGCGTGATCATACGTGTATGACTGTGCATATCGACAAACCTGCATTTCGTTTCTAGGATTCTTTTGGAAGCCCATTGCATCCGGTTGGTCGTAAGGAAGCAGACACTCTCCTCCATTGCTTCCAAAGTCTAGGTGCTCACGGCCTTCGGCCCTTACAAGTCGCCCGTGTATGTCATACGTGTAGTCTTTTGATGCATCAACTGCCACGTTACGGAAGAAGACGACTTCCTTTGAGTTGTCAGCGATATGTGTGATCCGGTCTTGACAGTCGTAGTTGTACACGAGATGCTCCTGTACAGGTCGTGTCGGAGAGCGTTGATGAGAGGTTCGTTTTTCTCTCACTTTCTTCGTCTGCTCGTCATAGATGAATTTCACGCACGACCCATTACCATAGCGTACATCAGTTACTTGTTCATCGGCATTGTACACCTTGCTGATGATAATCGTCTTTTCTGGCTTGTCAGCCGACTCACGCCAAGAGCAAAACTTCAGCCGGCCCATGAGGTCGAAAGCACGTGAAGTGATATTTCCCAGCACATTGGTTGACTGATATGCGCGATTGAGTGCATCGAACTTGGAAGACGTTATGAATGGATCCCCTGTCCTGAATTCGATCTTAGATTTCCAGTCAATGTCCCGGTTGTAGTCATGGGTTATTTGGCGACGGGTCAAGATGCAATTGCCCTTGAAATCAAATTCGAGGTTCTCCTGTATGCCAGCTTGATCCTTGACCTTAGTCACCCTACCGATTGTATTTCGTGTCAAAGCTTGTGCATCTTTTGGATCTCCATAATCAGTCTGGGTTGCAAGGAACTTGCTCTTTGACGTATGAATCCGAAGCTGAATTTCACGTCTCAGCGCATCATAGACCCGGCTTTTGCACACAAATCGGCTGTTCCACGAGAGGATATCATTTCCAATGCAATCATAGAGCGTCCAATGCTCTCTAGAGTCCAGACTCTTAAGGTATATGCAATTGCCTAGCAAGTCAAAGACTCGGTTCTCGACCTGCCGGCCAAGCTTGTCATAGTTGGCACAGCAATTTCCCGCGATATCAAACTCTTGCCTCATGTATAACTCTTCACTGCCATCCTTAGTAACAGCAACAATTGCTCGACCCAGCGGATCAAGTTGGAAGATACACGGATTATTGCCAAATTGCTTCGACTTCTTTGCTGCATCCACTTCCCATTGTCCACAAACACTTGTGCCATGCCGGCTATCCATCCATGAAGGAAGATATGTCGACGTTTCCAACGACTGAGCAAATTCTCCTACATCGGGGTCCTTGGATAGGTCAGAGCAGAGAATCGTGTTACCAGTGTCATGAACAACGGTCATCCATGGTGCGTTTCGAGTCTTGCTCCACGTATGATCTGCGTTCAATGTTCCCACCAAGCGATCCAGTGGATCGTACAGAAGTGTTGTAGAAGGGGAGACAATATTGCATTGCGGAATAAACTCATGCGAAGCTCCAAAGATCGGCCGGAATTTCCTAACCGCCTTCCCTTTACTATCCAGGACCGCCCATCCGTTGTAGTGCCACTGAATAGGCCTGCCATTGGGACCAACAGCACATAAAGTGACTGTTTGGATCGATGTCCCTGAGCCGTTGAGATAGTCGATAGTGAGGGAGATGGTTGAAGAGTCCCCGCCTTCGTCCCTGTAATGGGTCGTTCGTGCAATACTGACTTCGAGGTTAGGAAGAGCTGAACTGCTCCACCTCTCATAGTCAAGGATCCTTCGACTGCCCGCTTTGTCAAGTAATTTCAGGGCCAAGGCTGGAGTAGGGTCTTGCAGAAAGGAAGTAAGTTGTGGGTTGCCAATTAGCTCCACTTGAAACCCTTCCAGACTGTCACCAAGATTCTCCCCAACTTTACCCATACGCGCAACGCCGACTGTTCTTCCGAATGAGTCCAGAGCCAGCTGTATACGATTTCCATTCGCGTCTGTCAATTCCACTGGCTGTAAGTGGGCATAGCTGTATTTGGCGCAAGCGGTGCCTCCTATTGCGTCAGTGACCTTGACTGGAAAGAGCTGATAGTCGTCCATCTGTGCAAACGTCGAATTACCGAATGGATCAATGGTGATAATTGGTGTATAGAAGGACGCTCGAGCGTTCTGTAGCTCTTCAACTCCTGCAGAAGAACTCGTGAACCGGGATCGCGAAGACGGTCGCCACCATCTGCCACTCTTCTTTTCAAGCTCAACCCATCCGCCTTGAGCCAGCCATTCATCGACAGGCTGGCCAGTGGGTGTTACCATGTCTCCATACGTAGCTTCAAGAATGGCCTTTGTGAATGCCAACTGATATTGCTGATCGACAATAGAAAATGACTCTATTTCGCCGTAGTCAAGCCGTCTCGATAGGTCGTTGCTTCTGTAGAATAACTTCTTTTCTGCAATGCATACTTTCTGACGAGAGACAACAGGCTCGTTTGCCTGCGACGCCTCCACCTCTGCCGCCGCTATAAGGAAGTTGAAGTCATCTTGCATTAATTCATCGGGACTGAACAATTGCTGTTCACTGAAGCCACGGATGGCATAGGTCCGAGAAGTTGCCAAAAGTGGCTTGCGGAAATTGTCCACTTCCTTTGTGATGGCGTTGGTGAACTCTCTTTCGTGGTAAGTCATTATTGATGTTTCCTGCGCCAGCCTATCATTCTTTTCCTTCAGCAGACTCTTCCGTGACCCATATGCAATGTCGACTGCTTTTGTCACATCACCAAAATCATTGACCTCAAGGGTCATTTGATGGGTTACCCGTGGCTCGTCAGACTGACGCTCATAGAAAGTCGACAGCATCTCCCTTGAACGTGTCTTGAAGGTGCCATAAGACTGTTTTCCTCGTGCCTGGACCATTGTAACCAGATATCGACTATCCTTTGTCAGATAAGGGGTTGCTCTGTCGAGAGTGAAGTCTTGACTGCAGACTTCCTTTCGGATTTCCAGCCCTCGCAATGCACGATAAGCTTCGTGCCTCTCTACTGTGGACATTTCGTTGAGACTCGTAAGAGTCGATGATGATAGCCGAGGGGGGTGTGATTGGCGGGAGATGGAATCGTCCGAAGGCTCGTTGGAACAACCTGTGTGAAACCACAATCTGGTATGTATCTGCGGTCGTTGGAATGGCCTGACACCAGTCGAAGGGAAGTCTTCCGAGTCCCATCTTTCAACCAAGCCAAAGCCTCCAAATTCTCTTTCCTCCCCGTCAAAGTATCCATCATGATAAGCAAATGCTGTCCTGGTTTTGGTTTGGCTGATGCGATCCATTACACTCATGTGCTGGACGCAATGTACTGGGAACGGTAATTTGGTTGACCAAGCGTATCCCTTCTTCTGGTCCTGTAGGTAGAACCAGGTGGACGGCCGATATGAAAAAGCTACAGAGGATCCGAATCCATTGGAGCATTCAGTAAGTAGATGTCGCTTCTGACCCCCCGAGAAGTCAAAATAATGGAGTGACGAGTTCAGCGCCGGAGACGAGCTGGGGCCTGTCCAGCACAGACACGACGTCCCATTTCCGTTCAAATCCAAAGAGAAGACGGATGTAAAATTGTCCATCTTTGGGAAGCGCGGATTCATCTGGGGTGCGCTCCATGTATTACCTGCCAAGTTGCAAAACACCTTGAGTCCACCTTGAGTGGGCATATAGATAAGATCTGTTGTACCAGAGCCATCAACATCGCCCAGCCGAAGTCTTGTATGGTCAAACTGCCCATTCGTATCAAATTGAGGGGGGTTGCCCATTATTACTTCCGGACCAAACCTTCCGTACCCGAGGTTGGCCCAGTATGATACAAGCCCGGCAGATATATGAACAATGTCCGTCATGCCATCACCAGTCATGTCGGCCAAATATATCTTTCCAGTTGGATTCGAAGATATGAGTTTGGGCCCGTCGTCTTGGCGTTTGACCCGTATGGCTGGTCCGAAGCCTTGCTTGCGGAGAGATTCTTGCCAGACAATCTCATTCGTCTCCTCGCAAATCGTCAAGATGTCAGCCGCGCCATTTCCAGTAAGATCGATTCTTCGAGTTTCTCCCATGGTATCTGTAGCCGTTGCATTGGATATGAAGGCCGTGAAATTTGTCCATGACTTGCTTTGTCTCTCAGAGAAACCAGAGTATCCTGATGACTGGTCTTGATATACGATATCCAAAGCCCCATTGCCGTCTAAGTCTTCGAACTCATGGTTTTCCTCATTTTTGAAGCTTGGCTGAGAGTCGATCCACTGGGCATTGCCAAGCTTGGGTCCCAAGGTTTCACTGCACAGAGGAGTCTCGTTACGCCGGTATGACCAAGTGGCGTTTGGATGTACGGTGAGCAAGCCAGGAGCACCTTCTGTTAAGATACAGAACAATGGATAATCCGGTCTGAGTCTTGTTATATAGAATATATCGTTTATTGCCTATATAGTTAGTTCTTTATCCTTATATTAATTAATTTATTTAATTATCTTTAACAGGTTATAAGCCTAGATATAAAAAACTTATAATTATTACTATATATCTCTAAATAACGGTTTAATAACTATTTTACTATATTAATAATTAAGTTTATTTTATTATATTCTTTACTAATAGATAAGAACTTATTCTCTAGAAATTTAAGTATAATTTTAAGAAAATAGAATATTAACTTATTTAAAAAATTAACCCTTTATTACCCCTTAAGTTAAAATTAGCTAAATAAATCCTTTTACCTTATTAAATATTTTACTAACCTTATATTAGTTAATATAGTTAGTTATAAGTATAACCTATATTTAAGATACTTACTTAAAAAGCTAACCTACTTTTACTTTCTTTATAAAGACTATTTTCCCTTTTTAATATAAATACTTTAAGAAATCTTAAATATACCAGTCCTAAATAAAAAGTATTTACTATTAATATAATTAATAAAAATAGTTATATCTAGTTAATCTATAATAAATAAACTACCTTTATCTATAGATTTATCTAATATCTAGGGACTTAAAGTTATTTTAATTAAAATAACTATATTAAATAATAATAAAATAATTACTTTAATAGAATCTATATATATATTTACCTTACTAAGTCCTATAGAAGTAGGAAATTAAGATTAATAAGAAAACTAAGAGAAAGAGAATAAATAAAGCTACTATAAGGAAGTAGTAAACCTTAAGAAAGAGATATAGTACTAACTTAAACTATTAAACTTTCCTAAAGTTAAAAACTTTATTATATAAAAGTTAAATTAACTATTTCTATATAGTATAAAATAAAGATACTACTAGTTTTATAAGCCTAGCTACTATTTTAAAGCTAGAATTTCCTAGTTAATAGATATTATAAAACTAGGAAATATAAGATTATCTTAGAATAGCTGGATTTAGAGACCTTCTTTTATAAAATATACTTACCTTAGTCCTAGTTAAAAACGCTACTTTAGTAAAAATAACTATATATACTCTTTTACTTAAAATATAGCTAATTAAATAAAAATACATTTATATAGTAGTTAAAAATAAAATAAGATATAACTATTAATTAGATATTAAGGGAGATATTATAATTAATATAGTTACCCTTATTCTAGAACGTATTAAGAATAACTTTAAGCTAAAAAAAAGTATAAACTTCTAAAAATTAGACTAAAGATATTATAACCTTATACTAGATTTATATAATAATATTATATAATTTACTAAAAAACTATAAAAGGCTAGAGTAAAACTTCTTTAGCTAGATAAGTTATATATAATTAAATAATTACAGTTTATTAATAAATTTCTAACTAAACTTAGTCTAGATTATAATATATTTTTAACTACTTTCTATTAAAATTATAACCTACTTCTAGAAAGAGATATAAATAAAATTATTACTAAACTAGTAGTTACTTTTAATCTTACAGTTCTTAAAGTAAAATAAGAAGAATATATAAAAAAATAGAAAGAAACTTAATAAATAGCCCTAATTATAAGATTATCCTTATCTAATAAACGTCCAACCTGTATATATTATAAAAGGGAAGGATATAAAATAAATAAATATTAGTAACTTTATTTAAATTTAAAAGAAAAATATTATTAAAAAAGAGGAAAAATAAATAATAAAAAATATTAAAAATAAGAAGAACTTATAGATAAAAATAATAATACTAACTATAAAGAAAACTTAATAGCTGCCTTAGCTTTCTTAAACTTTATAAATATAGCTATTAATATTATTATACTTAAGGCTAAGCTATTATAAATAGTATAAACCTTATAATAAATTTATATTTTAAATAGTAAAGTATCTTTTTATATATTTTATAAAGTAAAACACTTTACTATATTATTACTATATATAGGAAAACCTATTAATAGGATTATAAATACCTAAGTTATACTAAAAGGAATTAGAAACTATAAAATCTATATTAAGCTTAGTTTAATAATTATACTTAAAAGGGCTTTTTATATACTAGATATATATATTAACCTGGTCTCTATCTTAGCCTTAGAAATATAAGGAGTAACTATTATATTTTAATATAAGAAGGTAGTTATAATAATAAATAGCTAAGTCTTTCTAACTATAACTAGAAAAAGTAAAGTATATATTATTAATAAAATAAATAAAAAAGTTAAGATAGTCTTTATAATATTTTAGATTTATAACCTAAATCTGCGTATATAGTATAATAGACTTAGTTATCTTAGTAAAAAGAATATTAAAAGACTATAAATAATATCTATAGGACTTAATTTAATAAAACCAGGACTTATATATAATAGGTACTATCTAGGAAAGATAAAAGAAGTACCTTATATAAAATCCATTAAAAAAGAAATAAAACTATTTAAAAGCTTATATATAGATATTACTAGTCTATTCCTAATAAAAGGAATAGATAGATATAGGTATTAGGCCTTATTTATTAATAATTATATAGAAATAATATAGATTTACCTATTAAAAGAAAAATTAAAGTTTAAAAGTATATTTTATAAGCTACTTAATATAGCAGAAATACTAATAAGAAGACTTAGATTCTTTAGATTAGATAAAGGAGGAGAAAATATATTCTATTTCTTATAATATAAATATAATAACCTTAATATTAAGCTATTTTATATAGTAACTAATTAATATTAGTAAAATAGCTTAGCAGAAGTTAGGAATAGAATCTTACTTAAGAAGCTTAACCTAATAATAATCTTATCTAGACTAGATAAAAAATAGTAGCCTTATATACTCTAGACTTATAATTATATTAAAAACCTTAGTTTAGTTTTTAAGAAAGATATAACTCTATATAAAGTATAGACTAAAGACTAGCCTAATATTTAATATCTTAGAGTTATAAATAGCTATAGCTTTATATTTTTACTAATAGTAAGAAGAAAGAAAATAAAAAAAAAGGTAATTTTATATTAGCTCCTTAGATATTAAGGAAGCTATAACTATATCTTATTAAATAATAAAGACTAAGTATTTATTATAAATAACGTAAGGTTTAATAAAACTAGCTTAAAAAAGAGAAAATATTAGGAAAATATAACCTTAAAATAATAAGGTCTAATCCTATATTTACTAGAAAATAATTTTATATTTAAGAATTATACTAAAAACTCCTAGGATTTCCTAAATATATAAAACTCTTACTTTATATACCTTACTAATTTAAAATAAGTTTTATTATTTAATTAAACTTTATTATAATAAAGTTTAGCTACTATATAGAATAATATATAAAATATAATTTATATTATATTATTTAAAAAATAACCCTAAGATAATATTATTATTAACTTATATACCCTGCTAGATAATATAATAACTAAATATTTATAAATAAAAATCCTAGGAGTAATAAGGTAATCCTTATAATTTATACTATTTACCTTATAAGAAAATAAAGATAATTTACTTATAAACCTTATCTTATTAGTCCTATTACTTATAATAAAAGGAAGTAATAAAGATAAACTAAAAACGTATTATAAAGCTAAAAAAGGTCTATATTAAAATAACTAAAAAAGAGTATTAAATAATAAAATACAGTTAATTTATAATAATAGGACCTAGTATCTTTAATATTTACTAAAAAACGTCTTCTTATTAAATAAAAAATAGGTATTTAAGCTTAAATAAAAAGTAAATAGGGAAATTATAAAATATAAAGAACGCTTTATTATCTATGGTTTTAAGTAATAGGAAGGAATTAACTACTATAAAATATTTATATTTATAGTTAAACTAATAAGCTATAAAGTAATATTTACAGTTACTATAGCTTTTAACTATTATATTAAATAAATAGATATAAAAACTGTATTTTTATATAGGAAGATTTAAAAAGATATTTAGGTCTAATAACCTAAAGGATATAATAATAGAATAGGTTATTATTATAAGCTTAATAAGGCATTATACAGTCTTAAATAATCTCCTTAAATCTAGTATAAGATATTATTAAAATACCTAGATAAACTAGGATTTAAACTACTATAAGTAAATATTAAAGTTTTTATAAAAGGATAAACCTTTATTACTATATATATTAATAACTTATTAATTATTAGATTTAATATAAATAAAATCTTAACTATTAAGAAAGGACTAGTAAAGGAATTTAAAATAACTAATCTTAGCCTATACTATTACTACCTTAGAATTAAAATCAAGAGGAATAGATTAAAATAGATAATTTACCTCTTATAAAAGATATATATTAAGAAAATACTCCAAGATCTAGGCATAGAGGATTATAATCTAGTAAAAATACTAGTTATAAATAGAATAAGGCTAAAAGTAGCCCTAGATATATATATAGTATTAATAGAAAAGAGAAACTAGTATATATAAGCTATTAAATCCCTTATATATATAATACTAGGAATAAGACTTAATATTATATATATAGTTTTACTTTATAGTTAATATTTAAAAAATCTAATAAATAAATATATTAAAGTAATTAAGAGAGTTTTAAGATATCTTAAGGGAATAATAAACTTATTACTTACTTTTTCTAGATAAATTTAACTAGTTACTAAATATATAGACTTTAATTAGGCTAGATACTAAAATACTAGATATTTAATATATAGTTATATATTTAACCTTAAAAATAGTATAATTAGCTAGAGTTTAAAGCGCTAACTAATAGTTATATTCTTATTATATAAAGCAGAATATATAGGATAAATATAAGCTATAAAAGAAGCAATATAGCTAAGAAAACTAATATTTAACTTATATAAGGAACTAGCTAGTCTAATAGTTATATATATAGATAATAATAAAGTAATAGTAATAGCTAAAAACCCTTAATTTTATATAAGATTAAAGTATATTACTATATATAAATACTATTACTAAGAGTATATAATAAATAGAGATATTAAGTTTAAATATATTTTAATAAAAAACTAAGTTATAAATAGACTAATAAAACCTTTACTAATTCTAGCTTTTAAGAAATTTAGAGATATACTTAGATTATAAACTATAGAGTTTTAAAGTAGTAAGAGTATTTATACTAAATAAAATTACTTATTATTAATTAGAAGGAATTTATAAATATAAAAAATACTTTTATTTTTATAGATTTTTACTTATAAAGGTATTTTTAGGGTTTTTTATAAGACTATATTATTAAAGAACTAGGAATATAGGAAATAACTTAATAATAGGCTTTATTTTAAGTAGAAGTATTAAGATACGGAATAATAGATAATCCGGTCTAAGTCTTATTATATAGAATATGTTATTTATTGCCTATATAGTTAGTTCTTTATCCTTATATTAATTAATCCATATAATTATCTTTAACACCTTCACCGTCAAGATCCAACTACTTAACTCTCGCAGCAGATAGTGTCTCAATGCTCAAAGTGTCCGCTGTCTCCAATTTCAAAGACCTCAAAGATGGCATCTTGCTGTACTTGAAGGTATGAGGAGGTAGAGAAAAGACTTTCAACTCGGTAGACGATGACCTCTGGTAAGTACTGTGGACCATTTCGTCCAAAAAGCTCCCCATATCGGTCTCTGTATACGAGAAGGCCATCGACGAGACAGGATAGTCTCGCCTCTCGACGCCCTCTAGGATATTGTTGAATACAAGAATCCGATGGCATAGGCGATAGCTGCGACATTCGAATCCGCCTTTGCATGTAGAGAACTGGTCACGACGTACCGGCCACGGTTTGCTTTCTGCAATAGTTGGATAACCCAGATCATGGTCTCCGTAGTCCATTATGATCTCAAACATCCATTCTTCGTCAGAAGGTCTTTGGAACTCCCAGGTAGAGAGATTTCTGTGAGGACGACGATTCCCGTATTTAATTGCTTTGAGATATCGATTGCGTGAGCGGACTTGTTGAGACCGTGATCTTTCCCATACCTGATCCCCAATACCCTCTCCATCTTCCATTTTGTATCTCAGGTCGATTGAATTGCCAAAGGGATCATAGGAGTGGGAGGTCAACCACGACAAAATATTCTTTCTCCCATCTGCCGCGATGTCAAATACACGCGACTCATCACTATCTCCAAATACAGTGACAACATTGGAAGAGGTGATAGTTCTCCAGTGGACCTCATTGTGGTCATCCAAACGCATCCACCGCTCGATACGCATCACCTGTGACTCGACACGAGGTTTGAAACGACGCACCATGAACCCATCCCTTTCAAACTCATCAACAGACATGTCATCTCTCAATGAAGGAATGAGATCCTGGATGCCGGACAGGACAAAAATGTCTGAGTCATCGAACTTCGGAATTTCTTTGGACATCCTGCGGGATATACTCCCAGCATACATCAAGCTCCAGCCCAATCCGAATGAACCGTTGCCATTTCCAGAATCATAGACGAGAGCAAGCTCAGGACCAAATCCAGACCTTCCAGAGGGTGATGGAATGGGAAATTTGAGGGACAAAGTTCCGTTGGCTGGGTTCACTGTAAAATTGTCGCTGATCGGCCTCAGAGCTCCCCCTCCTTTACCAGAGGATGGCGCATCCCTGTCAATGCTCATTGCAGTCCGCTCATAATTATCAAGCTGAGGCCCATCAGGCTGGGGAAGACCTTGTTTGGTATCGGCGAAAGAGCGTGCAATATCAGCAGTTCGAGAGCGATTGCCTTCAGGCTGGAGATCCGCTGCCTTCTTGGTCGTAGACTCCATTTTTGGGTAATAGAGCAGTTGATGTATGTAGCAAAGAGCTAATTTTGCGGTGTTACGATCAGTGAGTGTACGTCGCTAATGCTAATCATCTACAGAGAGGTTTGCAATTCGCAATATACTCGGGTTGGGCTCCTCAACAGTCTGGTGGACTCTTAGACTAAATATTTGCTGCCCAGTGGAGTGACTGCAGCTTCTAATAATGTCACGCCAATGTACCGTTTGTCCCGTAGTGACAAGAAACTGATCGACTAAGTCTGGCGGGACGATCGTATCCACGAAAACGACATTCCGCTGCAACAGTCCAAGACAGTCCATTCCAGCCGCCCACAGTAACTGCTTCTGTCTCGTAATCTGAGAAATTCACCCCTCACAGCTGACCAAGCCACGGGAACTACCTGCGGGCACTAATCTAGTTTCATCTTTCAGCTCAAGCCATGCTTAGAGGCGTAAGAGCTATTGACAGATCATTAACTTTATTGGCATAGACTGCAGCACTTGGGCTCTGGCATGTGGGGTAAAAGACAGGAGGCGACTGCACCGGCTACAGCGGTAGTGTATCCGGCGGCCGACCCGCATACCTCTCTATCGTTTCAAGTCTAGGCCGAATTATCAGCTAAGCCACAGAGCAGCATACATGAACTATTGGCAGACTATTGATGCGGGTAACACGGGCTATGAGTGATCTTCACACCCTTGCGATCCAAGTCCAGGTCCACCCACCCTACACAGATACCCCCGTAGAATGTTGCCAGCGACCATCATTCCAGTGTCTGCTACATCTCTGATCCTCCTATTACTATCATTGAGACAGTTCATCTTGGTAGTTAGCAGAATTAACGTTGTATTCATTTTACTCAAATTGTATGAGTGCGATTCGAAAATCTTTGTGCTTGACAAATTATCAAGTTCCCATTTTTATCTCAAGAGTCCAAAAGTTTGCATATCTCGCACTCCATTATGGTATACAATTTGAAGAACGTACATTGATGGAAGACAATCCTAACAAGATTCTGTAGGCTTCAAACTTCTCACAGACACCACCAGACTCGGATGGTTCTAAGATTCAACTGGATCACCTCAAAGATGGCCTGAAGTCCATTCTTGCTGTTAGTGAAAGTGAGGGAGAAGACGAGAGAAACAAGTATCAGCAAGGATTGACCGAGATACTGGGCAAGCTCACTGACGCTTCAGGGCTCCAAGTTGCACTTGACGCAGTACTCCAAAGCAACAAAGAGGACACTAGTCCCGGTTTGCTGAAGAGAGTCCAATTTTTCTCCGATATTCACCTCGTTGCGTCTAACGACCCTGAATTCACTGCGTATCTTTGCAACCTAAAGCCCTCCGATTTCTCAGAGATCGCAAGGAAGCTCTATGACACGCCCCAGCTTCCACCCAGCGTGAGTGAAGAGAAGGTCAAAGCCTTTCGCTCATACTTGTTCCAAAACCAATCAACCGCTGTGCTTCTGGGATTGGTCGAAAGAGGCATCATCAATATACCAACTGCCGCCAGGACGAGCTTTGTAACTATTCTGTCTGAAGCGGTACACGAAGGCTTTGATATCAGCCGCGATTCTACACGTGCGCTTTTGAAGCGAACCACCTTCCCTATTTCAGTCACTCCAAAGACAAAGACTCTCATAGTTGAGACTATCAAGAAGATCCAGCGCCTTCAAGCCTTGGTTAGAGAGCCAGAGCATGTCGGGCTCCTCGTCGCAGCTGACTACGATTCAGCAGCTTCTATCGCCAATACTGAATTGGCAGTTTTCCAGGAGGAGATGGCAAGGTTCGAAATGCCGAAAGACGTCGCTGGGCGCATTCATGACCATGCTTTGACCGTTCAAATCCGCAACGAACAGGCTTGGGCTCTCGCTCTCAACGAAAAGAACAATGCCTTACTTCCTAAGGCTATTACGAACAAAGTCAATGTCAAGCCTGACCTTGATTCTCAGGTTCAACGACCAGGTGCTAAACAGAGGGTTAACTTGACGACGCTTTTCAATGACATGGACACTGTGGCTTGCACTGAGTGCTCGTCAGTCTTGAGTCCATCTGCTTATTTCGTTGACTTGCTTCGTCTCCTGCAGGACACAAAGTCAACCAGCTTGGATAGAGTGACGGCTTCTACACTCTTTGCCAAACTCATGGAGAGACGGCCAGATCTTCAACATCTGAAGCTGTCTTGCGCCAACACGAATTCTTTAGTTCCTTATTTGGACCTAGTAACGGAGATCCTGGAGTCATTCATTTCTGAACTGTCATTGACTGGTATTCTGGGCGGACCAAAGGCAATTGACAGCTTTGATGCCCCCTCTGTTGATGCAGATGGAGCATGTACCTCTCAGCCTCGTAATACCAATTACGACGTGTACAGTCGCGTGGTAGCGAAAGAACTGTTTCCCATGGAGGTTTTCCCTTATAGCCTTTCGATGCACAGTATCCGCGAACTTCTCTCAGCAGCTGGTACCTCCAGATACGAAGTTATCACCAAGTTTGCTTCGGTTGATAGACTTATGTCATATCTGAAGCCTTTAGGGGAGAAGAAATGGAACAGTGGCGATTCCAAGAGACTCAAGCCACAGTTCCTCGACATGGTTGATCGATTTAAAGCGGCTGAGTACTTGGGACTCCTCGAGGAAGACTTCATGGCCATTTCCCGTGAGAGCTTCCAATCTCTCGAACTTTGGCAGGCCCGAAATACAGTATCGGCGAAAGTTGTATCTTCTGAGATATACCGAAAAGACATGGGCGTTCCTACAGCAGCTGATCTATGGGGATATTCAGCCGATGATGGGTTGTCCGGAACGCAACTCATGCTGGACGAGGTGGCTGGTCAAGGATTGACCTTTGTCAAACTGCAGCTGCTCGACCGGGCAGCGATTACGATGCAAGAGTTGCAAGATATTCTGAAGACACAATTCATGGGCCGTCGCTTGATCATTACAACCAGCAAAGTTTCTACTGAGGGGAGCAAGCCTGTATTCACTGGCGCTTTGAGTGAGATGAGAATGAGACTCTCTATCCTCGCCAATCGAGAGTCTTCAACATTGACAGAGGATGTGTGTCATGATTTACAAGCGTTCATCCGGCTGTGGAAGAAGCTAAAAGGCTGGTCCATCGGTGACTTGGACACAGTGCTTAGCACCCTGAAACGCATGAGCTTTGGACCCATCAATGGCATATCCCCGTCCATGCTACAAGATCTGGCTGCCGTCAAGATCCTCGCAGATACCACTGCAATCTCGCCGAGCGAGCTTCAAGTGTTGTGGGGTGATATCGATATTAACGGTCCACAGTCTCTGTATGCTCGAGTTTTCCTCGCACCTCGTGTCGTACTGCTTGACCGCTACTTTCAAGGAGATGAAAAAGGCGACTTTTTGAAGTCTGGAGAAACGATCAGCCAACACCGGCCCGCTCTATTAAGCACGCTTCAAGTCTTTGAGGCAGATTTCCAAACAATTCTATCTGCTTCGTTGGTGGTTGGTAATGATGGCTCCCAGAAGTCATTGAACGGCGAGAGCCAACTCACCCTCACGAACTTGTCGATCTTGTACAGGACATCTCTTATTTGCCGGGTACTTGGCATCAAGCCAGATCAACTGAATGATTTCCGCCGTATTTTTCATAAGTTTGATGTTTTCATGAATCCAAGAGAGACACTGGCCATTTTCGAGAAATTCACATCACTATGCAAAACTGGATGGACGATTGAAGGCGTATTCCAGGCCATGCAGATTGGAAGCGATCCTTACATTGAAGATAAGGCGCTGGCTGTTTCGTCGAAGATCGCCTCAGCCAAGCTGGAGATTGAGCGTAAAGACCAAACCGTCCTAGAAGACGACGTGGGGACAGACGCGGAGTTTAGAAGAATTCTTCCACTGCTGTTTGATCCTTCGTCTGCTTTGAATGTCAGCAAGCACTTTGACGAGAACCCTACTACGAGAGAAGAAGTCGTTTTCAGTACCGCCCTCACTGACGGGGTCAAGATCCCTGAAGCCTTGGTGCCAAAGCTGTCCTGTATCACCTTTGACCAAGGGAAGAAAGGTCGAGTCACGTTAACCGGGTTACTGTCCAAGGGCGAACTACAAGCGGCTGTCGCGATTCTTGGAAGCGACTCGAACTGGGAAGCGACTATTACAAGTCTTGACGGCAGAGCGCGATTCATCTTTGACCTGATTTGTCGTCAGCTTCGGGCTGACGACGCCGGGATCAAAGAAGCTGAAACAATCTTTTTTCTGTCTGGAGACTCTGCCTCAAAACAAAGGAAGAAACATTTTGTCAGGAAAGCCTTACCCTTGGTCAACGCGCAGCTTCTACGACAGACGATCATGGACAGCGTTGCAGTGTCATTTCCCATCCCCACGGCTCCGCTCACAGCACTTATGGGTGATATAATACGATATGAATCCCAGCTGGGTGCCAATTCCATACCCGCTTTTGAAGCCCTTCGTTCGATAAAGCTCCATGACGCGAGCGAAGAGAGCTTCCATGGATTCTTTTGTCCACCAGCCTCTGGCAAGTTCCAGTTCGTGGTTGAGAATGGTTCAACCATAGAGCCCGAACTTTCTGTCAACGGGGTTAAACTGGGATTCACTAATACCTTGGGTATTTGGAAATCCATTTGGTTGGAAGGTCGATTGATCAGTGGAAAATATTATCCCTTTTCATTCAAAGGCAATATTGAAAAGCAAATCAGTTACACCACGCAGGACTCCTTGACGCCTTCAGTCTTGAGGTCAGACATGTTTGTTTCTATGAAAAGTCGAGACCTGGCTGTTGCAGTGTATGAAAAGTTAGCTGCAGCCTGTAAGGTTGTTTTTGGCGAGGGTTTGAGCCTCATGGAAGTCGAATATTGCCAGAATTCCAAGATGATTGACTTCAATAACATTTCCGTTGAGGACCTGCTACGCGTCAACTCCTACAGACAAGTTAGAGAGAACACGGCCAAGGAGGGATCGGAGTATCCTCTGGTACGGTTTCTGTCTTGGGTATCAGCGCCTGGCTCTTCTTACAAGGAGACACTGTCCAAGCTCTCTCTAGCAACAGGCTGGCTAGAACACGAGATAGAAAATATCTTGACTTTCAAGTATCCTGCAAAGGGCGCTGAAGACCGGCTCAAGCTGTTTGGAGATGAAACTGAGCTCGTGAGCATCAACCAGATCTTGACACTAGTGAAAAGCGTCAACCTCCCCACCGTGGAGCCGTTGGACTTATTCAAAATTGCTACTCCCACAGAAGCTAGAGCCGTGGCAGAGAAGATTGAGATCGTGGACCTGAATCAAGACATGCCCAACAACTCGACCGCAAAAGCCTCGTCTGAAATGAGTAGAATTGCTGCGACCCTTCGTTTAGCAGCATCTTCGTCCACCCTGAGTAGCCGTGTTTGTTCCGCCGTGGCTGAAGCCAACAACAGGCTACGAGAGACGCAGAGAACAGTACTGATCCAGTATCTGCTGAACCACAAAAGGGTCAAGGACGAGCTGGACATCCAGGATGCTGATGATCTATTTGAATATTTTCTTATCGACGTCAAAATGGGAGCCAAATTGCAGACATCTCGAATGCGACAAGCAATCTCCACTGTTCAGTTATTCGTCCAGCGCTGCAACTTGGGACTGGAACATATCAAAATTCCGGAAGACAAAACACAAACGCCCCCCAAAAAGCAGTATGAAGTCACATGTAACACGGTATCATCTGTCCGCTGGAAGTATATGGCCAAGTTCTCCCTGTGGGTAGCTCATCGAAAGCTATTCCTTTACCCCGAAAGCTGGATTGATCCAACAATTCGAGATAATAAGACGGAGCCTTTCAAAGTACTTGAAGGTATCTTATCCCAGAGTAACCTAAACGCTGAGACGGTGAGCACCGCTATCAAGGGGTACATCTACCAAATGAACGAGATTTCTGATTTGGAGGTTCTCTCGTACGTACGACAATACGTGGACAAAGCAAAATCCAAGTTTCACTTCTTCGCAAAAACCCGGCAACTTCCCTTTCAGTATTACTACCGGCACGCGGATGTTGGGTCTGTTGAAATGTCTGGCATTCGATGGGCTCCATGGTCCAAGATCGATGTCGAGATTCCATCTATTGAGACTGATATTGACGGTAACCACCTTCAAGTCTCGGGTGCGTATGTCATTCCCGTGGTGGCCCGCGGACGTCTATTTCTGTATATCCCCCAATTCATGGCGCAGAACCGACCACAGACACATGAATCTACCAAATTCGGTGAATTTACGAGCAAGTCACCGAGCGATGTCGCAAGCAAGAAGCTCTGGGAGATGAAACTGGGCTGGACCGAGTACCGCAATGGAAAATGGACGCCCAAGCAGACATCGCTAGCAAGTCTGAGGTTCCCCGACGTTAAAGCACCTATCACCCCTCCGCTTCACACTTTACGATTCTTCGTAAGTGGAGCTTCATCCGCTGATCCTGGCGATGCAGCAAGCCGTGATACAATTTATATCGACGTGCAGTCTTGGTATCAAAAGTCTGGTGCCAGTTACTCCATTCCTGAAGGCAACGTTTCAGCAGACAGATCAATCTCCTCATACGTGCCCACAAAGCAATGGCCTCTAGGACGTTTCCGGATCCGAGGTGCTCAGATTCAGTCCATCGCCAGTGACACTGCGACTGATTGGACGGGCCTAGTAAAAACAGCAAACACAGACGTAGACCAATTACCCATGACAGTTACTGAAAACGATCACTCGCTGCCCACTAGTTTCTCAAAGCTATGGGCCAAATCCATCGAGAAATCCGTTGACGTACCAGACGAGAACCAAACACCAGCCAAGAAAGTGATTCGTTACGCTCAGCAAGATCCAAGGCCATTCATATATCAAGCGGGCGAAAATCAAATCATCCTCCTTGCTCGTCAGGGGCCGGAATCCAACGTCGAGCAGGAATACACGTGGACTGCATCGTTTGACAAAACACATTACGAAGCTCCGAGTGCTCTTATCCTACAGGTAGCGGATCGATATAAGAGTGAAACATTCTTTGCAATACCACCAGCCGATGACAGACAGACCATCTCGTCGACTCTCCGTCTCTTCAGCCACCCTAGTATGGGTGACATCATGGAACGTAGCACGACCTATGACGACGTGCAAAGCGTTTACATCCTTCTGAACAATCTCTCAGATACTTCGATACGAGATAATCTCTACGGCAAGAGCAATGATGAGTACAATGAGCAATCCACCCCATACTCTCTATATCACTGGGAGCTAGGGATGCACGCTGTAAGCCTCGTAATGGAACGATGTGCTGCGACGCAACAGTATGAATTAGCCCTTGAGGTGGCCAAACTTGTTTTTGACCCTGGTGCCAATGCTGGCGAAAGCAACGAAGTCAATCGGTGCTGGAAATTCCTGCCATTCAAGAAGATTTCTGCCACGGAGTCAATCTCTGACATTTTGAGGAGCCTTGTTCCCGAAAGATCGGGTACGCCTTCAGAAGGCGGCAACAAAGTCACCGAGTGGAAGAACAAGCCCTTTAGTCCCCACAGTGTCGCGCGTGGAAGACCAAACGTCTACATGAAGCGCTTCGTGCTCAAGTACATTGAGATCCTTGTGGGAGCTGGGGATGAGTACTTCCGTCAAAACAGCCTGGAGAGCATCCCCTTGGCGATCCAGAGATATGTGGAGGCATCTCATCTGTACGGCCCTATCGGCAAGGGTGCACCAAAGCTGGGAAAGCTGCCCGTGAAGACATTCGACCAGATCTCATCCTACATTGATGCTTTCTCGAATGCCAAGGTAGAGATGGAGCTTGACTTTCCGTATAGTTGCGAGCCATGCTATCGTGGAGCAGCCAATAACAGCCTGACCATCAACCCAGACGTGGCGGCGACAAATACCCATGTAGGCCTTGTGCAAACAGCATACTTTTGCCTTCCGCCAAACCCCAGGCTGGTAGAGGTTAGAAATCTCATTGATGACCGCCTGTTTAAAATCAGAAACAGCCTAGACATTAACGGACATGCCATCACGCTTACGTTATTCGACCCTCCACTGGATCCTGGGGTACTAGCAAAGGCTCAAGCGGCAAACTTGAGCCCGTCTGTGCTCTTGAATGACCTTGACACTCCGATGCCTAACTACCGCTTCTACTATCTCCTCCAGAAGGCCACTGAGATGTGCTCGGAGCTGAAGGTTCTAGGTGACCAGTACCTTTCTGCAAAAGAGAAGAAAGACGCTGAAGCATTGACAATGCTTCTCGCTCGAAATGAGGTGCTGTGCAACACAACTCAGTTATCCATCAAAGAAATGCAAAAGAAGGAGGCTCAAAAGAGTATTGCTTCATTGGAAGAGGCACGTAAGGGCAGCGCAATGAGGCTGTCGTACTACCTTGCACTCATAGGCGAATCCTCAGACAAGATCCCTGATCCAGATGCGAAGTGGACTGACATTCCACAATCAATTGAGAAACCAACAGCAGACGACCTCCGTATGACTTCCTACGAGAAACAAGAAATGGAAAAGTCTAACAGTGCTGCTGATTTAAGCGAGAAGGCATCCGTTCTGGAACTCGAGGCTGGCGCCCTCATGGCTATTCCCAACCTACTTACCAATATGCAGCCCATGGGTGTCGGTGCCGCAATCAAGATGGATGCCGAAAACATTGCGAAACTACTTCAATGTACTGCGAGCGCCCTAAACCTCAAAGGCCAGATGGACACCCATGAAGCGCAGCGCGCAGCTCGCAAGGGAGCCATGATCCGTCAGCTCCAGGAAAGGCGACTTCAGGCGAATACCGCAGGCTGGGAGATAAGGAGGATTGACAAGGATCTTGATGTTCAGCGTGTACGCCTCGCTTTGGCCGAAAGCGAGATTCGTGCACAGCAACAGCAGGTCGAGCAAGTGCAGGAAGTCCAAGAATGGCATCGTACAAAGTATACCAACGCTACGCTATACTCATGGTTAGAGAACTCGTTCAGGACGCTATACCACAAGACCTTTCTCCTTACTATGCAGCTTGCTCGTAAGGCTGAGCGCTCGTTCCAGTTTGAGATGGCCAGTCGCTTCGGTCCTTCAAACATAAGCTTCCTGGCGCCAGGAGGTTATTGGGACAGCGCAAGAGACGGCCTACTGAGTGCCAGTAATCTCTACCTAGGATTGAAGCGACTCGAGGTAGCGTATATGGAGAAAAGACCTCACGATTATGAGATTGGTAAAAATGTTTCGCTTAGACAGGTTGATCCAGCTGCTCTCTTCTCTCTTCGTCAAACAGGTATAGCTACCTTCTCACTAAGCGAAGCCTTGTTCGACATGGACTTTCCAGGGCACTACTTTCGACGTATCAAGTCGGTCGCGATCTCTATCCCTGCCGTCGTCGGCCCTTATACCGGCTTAAACTGCATCCTATGCCTCACAGAACACCATATTCGCGTCACGCCTCAGACGGCTTCGGCCTCGGAGACCTACGCATACAAGGGCCGCGACGATGTACGGTTTCAAACCGACATGATCCCCATTTCGTCAATTGCTGTTAGTCATGGTACAGGCGACTCGGGTACCTTTGAGCTGAACTTCTCCGGCGAGAGATACTTGCCTTTCGAGGGTGCTGGGTGCTATAGTAGGTGGAAGCTGGAGTTTCCCGCTGCCCACAAACAATTCGACTACAACAGTATTTCTGATGTCATCTTACATGTTCGATATACAGCTGTCGAAGGTGGAATGCCCATGCGTGAGGCGGCCAACACAGCGGTCAAGGAATACCTAACTGCATTAAGCGGCAGCGAAGCGTCTGTTGTAGGGCCTACAGCGATTCTGGATTTGAAAAACGATTTCGCGAATGATTGGCATGGCTTGGGTGATGGCGTAAACAAGCTTCGATTAACGGGACTGGCAGAGCGACTCCCCTTTTTTACAAGGGGGCGACAATGCAAGGTTAAACGTGTGGTTGCATACATCTGCAAGAACAATGATGCGTCTGATGGAGTGGGAATCACGATGCTGGAACCAAAGGGCTGTAAATTTGAACCACCTAGAGATCTCAAGGACCAGGTTCCAGAAGGCGTGGAAATGCTTTTGATCAAGGAAATGGATTGTGATATCAAGGTAGATTGGGAGCTGGAGGTCAAGAAGAAGGAAAACATTGAGAACATTTTGTTGTTATTTCAGTATGGGGTACAAGCTTAGGGTAAGACACAAACAGAAGAGTCCTTAGGATACTAGGAACCAAAGCTATTTTCTATTGTTGGTTTACGAGAGATAACCTAGACAATACACATGCCACCAGTTTAATGCTAGAGTAACTAGAGAAAAGTGCCAATAAATCAGTACAAATACCTGGATTAGTAGAGTGTTGGTAATGTCTTGGTCAAACCAACAACCCTCCAGGATCGCAAACAGAGCTAGGGTCCTCAAGCCACAGCTGTTGTGGATAACTCGATGCTTCGGATTCATGACATAATAACCTCAGGACTGCAGGGAATTACCAACGGCAAATATGTTGCTTGACTACAGTGCAGTGGTGAAAACTCCTTCACGGGTCTGGGTCTGATCGGCATTGACTTGCAGACGTCAGATGGCCAGACTCCGGAAGAGTATCTTTGTGACATGTTGAAGATAGTCGAGGCTTTAAATGCACAGGAAGCATTTGCGAAGGGAGAGTTCAACGGGAGAATGTTGACTGGCCATGTAAAAACAATTACACAGACGGCGGCGTTTGTGACCAGGTTCCTGGGCTTATTTACCTCTTGAAATCCTTTACTTAAAGGGGCCTAGAGTATTTTTTACATCAATTCTACACCTCAGGTTTTGCAGCTGAGTTAGGCCATTTCTATACTCGAGTTTTGCTTAGTCAAAGACTAGAATGAGGAGTGTTGTAGTCTCGATTGTAGTAGAAGATAATATATTAGAAGATTTGTGTATATACCCCAGCATCCGAGGCACTGGAGTCTATAAATATGTACAGTAATGTCTGAGACTTGATGTGACTAGTTGTCACCATCAACATCGTAGGGGAACAACCATCCGTTCTCATCGTTATACTCATCCTTATGAGTAGTTCCATGCAGAACTTCATACCTCTCCATATCAAATTCATCGTCACCAGCCTCTCCATTAATAATCCGTCCAATTCTATGACCAATCTCACGACCCTCGGTATAACCACCATGGACAAAGCCAAAGAACTCAGCTGAATTAGCCTCGCCGGCAAACCAGAGGCGTTCCACGTTAGAACGTAAATTTTGGTGCTTCTCGAGAGTCATGCCTACAGGCCAGTTGCTATACGATCCGTACGCCCAGCTAGACAGGTTATGTTAGTTACAGACGGGTCAGAGGTTGTTGGTTAACTTACGGTTCAGTGCTCCAGCGAGGGTAAGAGAATGCTGTAGGCTTGTGGACCTTCTTATCGGGGTACATGGACTGCAGAACCTCCACGACTTGCGCTTCAGTCTCCTCGTCTGTTTGTCTCTCGACCTGGTAGGCCTGCTCGCCGGTGACTGTCGCGAAGATGATGTTAGATCCCTCAAGGAAGCCTTTTCCGTTAAGAGGCTGAAACAGAGGGTAACGTCCACGCTCAATTGGATCGGCGTAGAGCTGATACTGAGCATCGGTATCCCAGAATGACTCGTTGAATTGCATGAAGATCTTGGTATATGTCCCCATGGCAAATTGGTCAATAGCGCTCTGCTTCCAATGAGGCAACTTGGGTTTAAACTCAATAACGTCCTTCTGCAGTACGCCAAGAGAAAAAGTGCAGATAGCATAGCTAGCTTCGATACAGCCACCATCCTTGGTTGTGACCTTGACACCCTTCTTGTTATACTCAACACCCTCAACGGTAGTCTTGAGAAGGAGTCGTGGGTCGTTCTCCTTGAGGAAAGTTTTAGCTTCCTGCTTAAGAAAATAGTTATAACCGCGTTGGTCAATAACTAGGTTACTGATATCGCTGAAATAACCAAAGGTGGCGTTATCTCCAGCGACGCCAAAAACAAGACCGCTCTCATCAGGCGTCCAGGCAGCCTCAAAGTCCCATCCCCACCAATCTGCTGCCTGCGCATACATGTCGTTCTTATCGGGTCTCCAGCCTCCAGTACGGAGACCAGCTCGAGCAGACAGGTCCTGCAGGTTATCCAGCAAGATTTCACCGGACTCGCCCGACGCGTTCTCAAAAGCTTCATCTAGCTCAGCGATTTTGTCGGTCCAGTTCTTGGCGCCTTCGTGGTCAAACGTCTTGAGAGCATCGTAATCGGCATAAGTTGTCTTCAGACCGTGCTTCTGCGCCAATTTCCAGATGGGGTTCTCGTGCGTCTCGAGCGATCCGATGCCTTCGACCCAATTGGCACCGAGCTCGATGGTATACGGTTTGCCAGTTTTGGCATTTCGGCCAAATTGCTGGCTTCGCAGGCGACCTCCGATATAGTCGTTATGCTCGACGATAAGGAAGTCGGTGATTTTGGCTTGGGTCAGGTTCTGGGCTGCAGCGATGCCGGCGACACCAGCTCCGAGAATTGCAACCTTGGTCTTTTTGCAGGTTGCTTTATCGCGAGGGAGGCTGGCTGCCTCGGCTGCGGTGAAGAAAGCTGTAAGGACAGTCAGAAGCTGTGCTGGTGATTGCTTCATGTTGGCGGTTTTTGGTAACGAGAGTGTCCAGGATCAGCATTTGCGAGAGCTAGAAGGATGGAGTTTGGCTTTATACGAACTCGCCCTGGGAGTAATTAAACCATCGCTCGCTCTACCTCGGCGAGCATGCGTAGGCCGTAATGATTCACTAGCCTCGTTCGCCCAACTTTCGCTGGTGGAGCCGCGGGCCTCCCCGTCCGAATGCTGGCCCGAGACCATTGTTGATCATCAGATAAAGCAAGACATCCGCACTCTAGCCGTAGTTTGGTGGGCTTTTCTCCCCTAAAGTTATTAAATTTTAGATTTCGTAAGCTGTTGGTTCTGTAGCGTCCGTTAGCTCGTCGGTGCTATTGCCTAGCTAAGGAGGTCCCTGACGCTGCCGACCAGAGCATGACTCGCGCTAATTAGCTTGCCTTTCAGGTTGGTCTTGCATCGGAGCCACCGGAATCTACACGATCTACTGCACATGCAACAATTGCGATTGGCGAAGTCCGCGTACTCTATGCTAGTTATGGTTTGATCCAACCCATATTTGAGCTACCTTGTCTCGGGTACAGTTTTTCGTGGCTGTTGGTGGATTGCGCTTTGTTATTCATTACGGAGTCCGGATGCTGTTACATTTTTAACCCACCAATCCCATGCCGTGTTGGCGATGTTTTTAAGTAAGAAATTTAAACATGACTAGAGACACAAGCGCCCCAGTACTTGACAGGAATATGCACCATTATTATAAACGCTATAGTGTTTCTAGAACCGTAGCTACAGTAGCGGGTAAAAAGTAACAACATACCCCGCCCTATAACGCATTTTTATCCATAATAATAACACTATGTAATTACTTTAAAACGCAATTACTTTCTTAATTATACCTTAATATAGGTATAGGCTATATTATTCTCCTTATAAAAAGATAAGGATTATAACTATATATAATATAGGCATCCCTTCCCTTAAAATTCATAAAAAAACTAATTTTAACTAAAATAAGGTTTATAGTATTATAAGATACTATAGATATTAATAAAATATAAAAGACCTTTTATACTCTAGTTAACCTAAGATATTAATAAATTAGGATAAAAGTTATATTCTTAGAATTATTAATACTAACCCTTTTTATATATTATAAGAAATTAAGGATTAGACTGGTTTAAACTGTAATAAATATACTATAACTAACTAGCTTAAAGAAAAAGGTATCCAGTATAAGTACTTACTTTAATGCCTATTTCTTAGCCCCTAGGCTATCTTAGCTAGGTAGGCTTTTATAGCTAAATATAAATATAAACTAAAAGAGTTTTAGTATACTTAGTTTTTTACTAATAAGGTCTTAATTAACTATATAGATAGTAATTACACTAAGTAATCTTTTTATAAATATATAAGTTAAAGGCTTTAATAATAACTTTATATCTTAACTTCTATAAAGGTAAAAGACTATCTGTAAAGAATATATAACCTTATAAATACTTTATAAGGTATAGTAAGATATTTTTTAGTACTATAGGCTTAGAATTCTGCTTTAATCTTATCCCTTTATAAGAGAACCTTTTTATAAAAAAGGGAAGTATAATAGGATATAGAATTTAAGAATATCTTAAGTAATAGCTACCTCTTTTTATATTTAAAGAAATAACCTTTACTTATAATAATAGTTTAACCTTTAAGGCTAAGATTATATAGTCCTAGCTTAAAATATAAGTAAGATTAGAAGGTATAACTCTTATAAACTAGCCTTTATATAGCCTTAATATAAACCCTATAGAAAATCTCTAGAAAATACTAAAAAAATATATCTATAGATATTATTCTAAACTTACTAGCTTTCCTTAATTAGATAAAGCTATTAATTATTTAATTAAGGTAATATAAGAAGTCTAGGATAAAATTAAACCTAAAGTATATAAAAACCTTATTAAATTAATACCTAGAAGGCTTAATACTCTTTAAAAGGTAAGAGGCTAGTATATAAAGTACTAAGTAATATTTTTAAACTTACTAGTTAATTTCCTATAGATTAATATATACTATATCTAAATTAATGGTTATTTATATCTTTAATTGCTATTTTAAGTTATTATAATTATTTTATAGTATTAAGTTTACCTAGGGTATATCGTTTCTTTTTCACCCCCACTATAGTTCGCTTGGCATTTAGGCGGCTCGATGCCAAGTCCGCAGGAACTAAGCTTATAAATTCCGAATCTTTCAAGGCAGTGGATATCTTGAGCTCCTGAAATTATGAAACTGGGCTTTTTGATCTCTCTTATCGTTGTTCGCCACGTTATCTGCAAGTGCTCGAGCCCCCTCCTCTCCCACGCGTGGGACAGCGCTAATGGTTGATTGGTAACTTTTAAGCTAAACATTCATGGTTAAATATACTGCATGCCCCCCAATCCATTTTTATCACCTTTGCGGCCAAGCCATGTCCATCTTGTCTTTGTTTGCTTCTCAGTTTAGCTGTAGAACCAAAGACTCGGGTCGCTCTACCGAGCGAGCGTCTCAATGGAGACCAACACTTCCATTGTAATTTTCTGCCTTTTTCTCTCGTTTCTTCTTTCGTAACTAATTTTTTCCAGGGCATTCAAGCAGTGCTACTTATCTTAGCATTAGTAGTACTAGTCCTACGATGCTGGGCCAACTTTTTGATGAAACAGGCTTTATTTAGCATGCCTGATATTCTTGCTTGGCTAGGTTGGGTTTTCAGCCTCGGATGGTTTATCTGCTCGACTCTTGCTCTTCGAATTCTCATCGATAATCCTGCAATCGGCTCTGAACTTGTAGTAAATTCAGTAGAATACTTAAAGGTACTATATCATATGGCCATGTGAAAAAACTATAAAGCTGACCAAGTGCAGATAGTATTGATTGCAGAGTACTTCTTCGATACCGGGATCTATTTCCCCAAGATATCTATTATCTTGTTTTATTGGAAACTAATCCCTGGCATCTCCGGGTCATTGAGACGCGTATTGCTTGTGATCACGGTTTATCTTGGTTGCGCTTTACTTGTATCAGTGCTTGTGAACACTCTTATCTGTTTACCGTTTTCTGATAATTGGTAAAGTCAAATGGCATGTCTCGTCTCATCATCCAACTAACAGACACCAGGTCCATCGAAAACCAGCTCAAGTCGGCATGGAACTCATATGCTTCTTTTTGTATTCAATGGGGTCTCAACTTCTCAACGGATTTATTAAGTATGTTTAATGTCTACTACCCACTGGGAAGAATCCATCTAACGTGACCGCCAATAGTCTTCTTCTACCCCTTCTTTCTGCTCAAACATCTAAAACTCCACCGGAAACAAAAGATCGCCCTTATTGGTATTTTCTCTCTAGGTGCTATTACGTTGATAGTCAGCCTGTCCCGGTTTATTGCCTATAATGCCACTGATTTTGAGCTTGACGACCAGTCTGGCAGTATGTCTTTCTAGTCCCTGCTGTATAATATTTCTCGGCTGACCTAGTGTACAGATACCTTATCTCTCGCCGAGATGAGCACTGCTGTTATAGTCGTGTGCCTCCCTGGCCTTCGAAGATTTATCATGCGATCGAAATCATCTACAAATCGCTCCTCGTCGAACCAACCCAGCGGCTATGGCGTTCATACAAAGATCACCGGAAGAGGCCAGAATGCCGAAACCCCTCCATCACAGTATGCTAAATGGGGCGTGAGAGATGATGAGATCGAGCTGGTAACTCACATTCGCGTTTCCCACGAGCGATTGAGTCCAGATGATACTCGAAGCGCGAGCGGGAAAAGTGCAGTCAGTCAGACTTTTAAAGTATAGGGTTTCGGTTATTAGACTTAGGCGTTGGAGGAAATGTAACGTGTATGACAAGCGAGGGAGACAAAAGCCCTTATTATGTATATAATTAGACTTCATTATGCGTGCACGGCTCAGTTCCATGCCCAAGCTGAAGCATATGTAAGAGTTTTGCGCTATGTTTATCTTTGCAGTTGGCATTCTAGCATTGCTTCATGGGCATTTTTACGATAAGTTCTCAATGGCAACCGCTGTGAATCATGATTCAACTACATTACACACGCTCAATTCAATCAGCAAGACGCAAATCTCGACAAAGTGTCTCACATTATGAAGCCATTACAGAAGTCCCAGATCCAGACTCAGATTCATCCAAGTTCTCGCTCGCCACATGATCAAAGGATATTGATGATGCGCGCGATCAAGCGATATCGTCGAAGTTTTTAGCTAGATGTGTCCTTTGCAGTAGATACTTGTGGCTAAGAGCTTAATTCAGCAGAGGGAGCTTGGTAACTTGGCGGCATATACAAAAGGTAAGATTAGGATCTTAGTCCCAAAGTGCCATATTATTAATCCCTAAACTCAATTTGCCAGAGTTGATGTTCACCAACGCTCTCAATGCTTCCCTCCTAACGGGTTACCACGACCGCTATAGTTAACAACACTTTACATTATAAGTTTTCTATATTAAAGAGAATAGAGAGATATAATTTTATCTGGAATAAGTAACTATACCTCTAACTAAAAAGTAACACTGCTTCATTATTAACTACTTAACCTAGTGCCAGGGTTAGATTATTATACTTAACTATAATAATAGGCAACCGTATTATAAAACTTAGATCTAACTTTTAATTTATCAATAATTATCTAATCTTAGGGTCAAAGCTAGTTATATATCATATTCATTCCCTCAAAGTCTACTGGCTACCGTTATCTATTCACTATTTTCAGCGAAGTGGACGTTAAAAACAGTCACCCTTCGGGCTTGGTTAGGCGAGGATGTTGTTGTATAGGAACTTGTCACGTCAATGGAAGACGGTGCTGTGTATTGACAACTCTAACTCTGTTGAATCTACACTTAGTGATGACGGTGATGATAATGAGCCTTCACTAGACTTATAGTAAGCAGTTATGAACGGAATGGTAAACAGTTCTGGTGTTCCTGCTCGCATTGAACTTGACGTATTGGTCGGCTCCATTGAGGCTGTAGACAAACGCAGAGATTTCTCTGTCTCAAGACTTAGATTGACCTGATGCTTCACTGCCCCATATGTCCACATCTTTCGACGGGGATGCAATAGAGCAGGGCAGTCGCTCACACAATCACTGACATTGTAAGCCAATAACAAGTTGCATAGGTAAGCATAACCTCGAGAGGTGACGTCGATATAAAATCCCATTGTCCGGCTTCATATAGCCCATCTAAAACAGTGCACTGTGGCTGAACCCTTTTTGGAGAAGTTACCTAGGAGTAGAAACCGGCAGTGTGGTAAAAGTGCAACCGCGAATTGCAAGTCATATCTATAAACGGTCAAAATGGCATCTCAGCTCCAAAATGCCAAGGCCTAATTATGCACCGCAATGATTTTACATAGTGGCACGATTGCGCAAGGCAGACCACTACTTAAGAGGCCAAGCATTTGCCATTCCTTAGATTAGATATTATAACCTGTAAGGCTTAACTCAACCTGGTCGACAATGATGAAAGCCATCCACTGGGTCAATGAATGTCGGACCTATCAAGCTGGGTCCGCTGTAGCTGTCCCTACGCCCAATCTGACGTAAATCACTATCCATCCCCATACGTCAATAACCAATACTAACATGATGTCTGAAATACCAGGGAGAGCAAGAAAGAGGAGTAAGTACATGTAGGCCTTCTCACAATTCACAACACGCTAATGACAGGACAGTGTGTGCACAAAGACTGAGACGTGAGATTTCATGGTCGTAAAGGAAGTTTTTAGGTCGGCCGAGAGAGGGAAGATGGTGTTGTAGCAGAAAGTGCGCCAAGTGGACGGCTAGGAAAATGGTGAGTTCGTGATTGCCTCTGTGGATCTGACTATCTAAGTAGATGATATGTACAGAAATAGGAATTATCTTTACAGCCATTAACCGCCCGAAGGTATCCGTGTTTAATCTCATCGGGCGCTCGTATATATCTTGACTTTCACTTGTTTTTACTATGCCATTCAATTAGCTAGTCATCGCGACATAAAAAGTAATGCGGTCATCTGTTGAAACAACATAGGAGCACTTGATGACGAGGCCACCACCAATCCCAAATAAAAAAGATCGGCATCTTTCAGCAGGCATCTCTGCTTGGCGTCACATCTCTGAACGAGAAAACTGACAGATGATTGGCGTCGCGCTGTTATGAAGGTCTAGGTTAGCCGCCAGCCTGACGACAATTTTCAACCCCCCTGTCAGCTCCAGGTCCGGCGGTACAAAACAGGTCTTTACTGTCACCTCTGAAGTCCGGCTCCGTTCACTTTATTCGATCCCCAAATAGAAGCCATTGTGCTCTTCTTTATAGTGCTGGCGGCTCTATTCGAAAGCTATCCCCTCCCCCTTCGCTTAAGCGCGCACTGAGCAAGACGGAGGGGGTTTGGTGAGACACGTACGACTCGGCATGTGTCAATCGTTACCTGGTTGGACGCCACGAGTCAATAGTGCGGTAGCTGAAAATGCAGGTAAGCAAGCTTGCGCAGTGTAACCGGCCAGTCTTGCACCCATTGGATTGTTCATGACCAAGGTTGGCCTGCACCAGTAAAGATCCCCGAGCAGCCGCTGGAAGACCAACCCTCTTTTATGCGATCATGACGGAACGCTCCGTTCTAATTGTGCTTACTTTGGTTATTACTTGGCCCCTTCCCCACCCTTCTAGTCACAAGAGCCATAAGTCTGTTTGTATATGCTTCTCTGCACTCTAGCCGCAAATAATATCGCTCTATAGAGCACCTCGTATAATGCCTCCCCAACTCGATGCTTCGATGTTCTCGGTCAAGAACGAGAATCATGTTGGACTTGCTAATCTCAGCGTGGACTTTTCCCTCGTCAAGGTCGAGGTTCCTAAGCAGTTCGAAGGCTTGGGCAAGGCTCTCTCCCCGCACCGGCGAGAGAATGCTGAGCGGGGCCCTCAGCATAGAACGGCGCGCAGACTCGGGGCGCTGTTCGAGCAAGTTATACCCGATATTGAGGTGCTAGCTGCTGTGTACGGTGAAAGGGTATCGGAGATCGCGGCATCTCGCCAGCTAGACTTGAAGGTGAGTGACAGTGGGTTTGGGCCCATCGCTAATGCTTATCCCATCAGTCGTGTTAGGCGCGGCCTACTAATTGCGTTGCAGGGTGAAGAATACGGGCCGTTTTCAAGATACGCTGGCGTAGACGGCACTTCCATATACGCCGCAGCATCCTCTGGAAGCAGCGTCATAGCTTTACATTTGTTGGCTTGTATGCTGGCACGCATGCTCAAGGACGCTGAAGCTACAGCCTTCTGGGTCCAGCTGGTCGAGTCCCGACTAGAAGAGTTGAAATCGAAGGCGGATCCAAGTCAAATTCATGGCATGGCAGCTCTTTATACAATTCAACATGGCCACCAAATCACCAGGGACGACCTGGCAGCGTGGGATGCCAGTGCACGAGCCTGGCTTGACATAGCGACCGAAGTAAAGAAGTGGGAAACAACGCAGCTTCGGCTCATTCTCAACAATATCCCTCCGATCGAGGTAGAAAAGGATATTTACAAATTCTGGATTGTTGCCATGACCTCGATCCAGAAATCCATCCAAGGTGTACCGCAGGATATCACCAACAGTGTAGTCCTTCTAGGACTCATGTCGTGGCATATCTATCCCGACCTTCATGTTTTCTCTCCAAACCAATTCATCTCGTTTCATGATGCTCTCGTCAAAAAAGGGGGTATCATTACTCTTGGACTGGAGCAGAAAGGCGAAAATACCAGTGGCATCAGCTGGTCTATTTCTCTCTCTCACTTACGCTTCTACGGTGACCCAGTTACGATAAAGAAGTCTTCAGATGAAGATAGCGACAGAATAACTATTCAGGAACTACAACTTATCGCCTTTGGGGGAGTATTAGGAAGCTGGGCGAACCCAGCCATGGTCGATATCAACGAGGCTGCCGAATGCTTTGACGCACTTGGGGCCGCTCTCCAGTTCGACAACTCAACAAGTGAAACGAGTTATGATGCTCCTCTGGGTTGGCTTGCGCCACTTATTGCAGCTGCGAGATTTTTCCTACTGACTGTCGACAAAGATCGGGAGTCTGCGCTTTATTTCATCAATTTTGGGAGACGTAGAGGCCGTAATCTCCTCGGCAACGACTTGCATGGCGCAGTGCCAATGTTCGGGCTGTCTAACCCTTACTTCAATTTCAGATTCCTTATGGAGCCTAAGACCAGTTGCGACAATCCAACGCAATATATAACCAGACTTCGCCAGCTTGCTGAGGACTGTAATTTTCACGAGCATGACAGCGTCATTATCACAGGGTCTCGTTACTCTGTCGAGCCCACGGATCCTCATAGCGACGAGTTCGAAGGCAATTGGGAATTTGCGTCTGCGATCCCGACGCAAAGGTATACATCGAAGAGATCGCTAGATGGTACTTTACAAGTTATGCGGCGTCATTCCCGCTGGGTGCATATCGACCGGACTCGGGATCCTCAAATACAACGATACTTCGATATTGCAGGAGGTAATACGGACGTGCCAGATTGGCCCGCGACCATGGACCAAGAGTCAAGCATTTCCGCGTTGCCTCCTTGCAACTGTCGAGATCAGCAGCAAAGGGCTATTCGCTATTGTCAAAGAGATTGCCCATGCCAACTCCGAGGCTTCCACTGTACCTCGGCCTGTCTTTGTCTTTTTGACTTCAATGGTGCCGAAGAAGATCCACCATGTGTGAATGCCCGGGACTGTGTTCCACGATTTGATCCAGGGGATGAGGACTGCTTCTGGCTTGCAACAAGTAACGAATACGCAGATATCAATCCGACTGCGCGGAAGTGGAAGTTCGCTTGGAAAGATCCTCCATACACTTACCGCCAGCGATACTCAGACTTGTTGGTTAAATCCGTTCAAGAAAACGATCGCCCCTTATTCTCGGCCTCTCTCGATATCGCCTTTGGCCCAGTGTACGTGGATAGTACTGGCAGTTTACTCGCGTCCTCTCATGGTGTGAGCTTTGAATCAGTGCATATGAATAGTAGTGGTGGCTTATTCCTCAATGATCGAGCGGTGGTCGATATACCAAGCCTTTGTCTCCCGAAACTTACTGAAATCTTGCGGTCTGGGAACCTAGATGTACTACAACTGAGGACCTACTTACAAGGTGTTCCTGGTACAGGGATTTTAGATTGTTCTGCTTCTCTTGAGGGAGAAACACACCACAGCGAACTATTTTTCAAATCTCTGACGGCCATGGCCGCGGTATCTGATCTCTACGCAGAATGGTCAGAAGCAATAATCTCAGTTGCCACCACCAAGAAGCCGTTGGGCTCCAGTTACTGGGCCTCCAATATATGGAATAACTCCACCCTCGGCCTCGATGGCAAATTATGGCGCTCAACCAAATTCTCTTGTCTGACTATGCTTGAATCTGGTGGGCACGACATACACCCCGATCAAATCAACCTAGTCATAGCTATGGCAACTGGAAATTCGATCTACGCTTCAGAAGCACTTCTGCAAGACCCTTCACTACCCGACAACTCTGGCCTCCCTTCTTTTAGAGGAATTCGACGCCTCACTGGAAACGTGGGGTATCCCGGCGTAGTATTACTTATTCCACCGCCAATGCCGCGCGTCCTCCAAGTCGATAAGACGCGTGGGCGCTTTGTGCAAGCCTACCCGTTTGATGGAACCCTCCAAAATAGTTTTGCACAGACATCCATCCACCTCAAGTTTACAGAATTTGTGGTGCCGTTAGCAAGCGCCCGTGGTGCAGTCGACGCTGATGTGGTATTGCGTGAAGCGCTTATATCTGTATATGATGGATCCAGATGGATTGCTGATCTGGATATCCTACAAGCCTTCGAAAGCCCTGATCTTATCCGTATGCAAGGATGCAATTGCACAAGGGGGGAAGAGGACAAAAACATGGGAGAGCTTCTGAAAACTACGGTCAAAGGGCAGTTGAAAACCATAAGTACATGGGATGAGTTGTTGCTTTGCAGAGAAAACTTACTAGATGGAGAGAGAGGAGCTGTAAGTGTTTACGGAAATTGGTTCGCACGGCTGTCAGTGGCAGCACTGGCGTCTTGGAAGGAATGCCAAACTGTTGTGCTAGCGTCTCACTCTGTTTGCTTTCGGTGTGGAGGGTCGAATCTTGCAGGTTGTCCTTGGGTTTCACCAAAGCCGGGAGAGCTAACGATTTTCCTTGTGTAGATAGTGAAATAACCTTTTTAAAACAAGATTAGAAATTTAGTTTACTCCCAGAGCCAAAAAGCCTGTTCTGAGGCCATTTGCCGAGTACATCATGTTGCTGTTTTGAGCTGATAGACTCAATAGCTGGTGCTGATATCGCGCACCTTACCTCGATTCATTAGCATCACGCCTTCTTCAGATCTTTAGGGTTTACTGAGTTCATACCATAAAACGACATGATATTGTATGGTTAGACACAAGAAAGTATCGATATGTCACATCACATCTTTTTATAAGGCGTTGGATTTACCGTTGAAGCATTTTGATGCCTCCTGAATGTTAAATTATGCACGAGGAAATTGGATGCTCGTAAACAGCAAAGTCGGAGCAGGCTATTGGCAGACCGTTGCTTTTCCCCTGGATTTTCGCTGACTAGTCACTGGACGGGACGTGTTAGCGTGCAGCTGAGATCAATAGTTCACTAATGATAGCGCGCTAGTGCCAAGCCCCAACGCCATAAAGACATTGCAGCGCCCATTTGCGTATTGTTACTGATTTCACCTTCTTTTGTGTCTCAATTCCAACTTTGGTCATTCGCTAACCATGTATACTCGCGCGTTTCTTTCTCTAGCCGTTGGCCTCATTGGCGTGGCTGCTAGCCCTTGTAAGCCCTTGACGTCAGGTATGTTGACCAGCTGTTTAGCACTAGGCTTTAGCTAATGGGGTTCTGTACAGCTTCGATCGTTTCTTCTACGGCTTTGACATCGAGCGTCGCTGAACCCACTGTGTCTACCTCTATTGAATCCTCTCTCACTGAGACCTCGACCTCGACCGAGTCTTTAGTAACTGATACTCTGACTTCAACTGCTGTGGGCTCTACCGTCACCGACTTGACAACCACTGCCTTGACCGCCACGTCCGCCGACTCAACGACCCTCTTTACAACAGAAACTTCCGCCGCTACAACCGATTTCTCTTCCACCGAGGTCTCGGCCGATACCACCACCGCCGACGCGACAACCACCACTTCTGACGCCCCTCCCGTAATCACCACCTTCGCCGTCGTCGCTGGCTCCGGCCCAGCAGCCAACAACCTCCTCAAATCAGACAATGGCTTCGGCACTCCTCTGTACTTCGGCTCAAGCGTCACTTTCCCCGCGCAGCACTACAACATCGACGCCGCCACCGGACAGATCAAAGCCGGCGCCATGTCCCTCTGCGCATGGTTCACACACAGCGTGACGAACTACGCCTACATCACTGCATGCAACGGCGACAATGAGAATCTCACCCTCGGCGTGGTTTATCTGACCTGCCAGGCCCCTACTGAGGGTTTTGCTCTTCAATGCAGTGTGCCGGTGCTGAGCTGTACTCAGTTGGGTGGTGGTGTTCAGAGTTGCGCTGCGACGACGGATAGGCTGAGTCACTTTACCATGCAGGGTGACACTGGATTGTTGAATATCGTTGCTGATGGTTTCACGGGTATTAATCAGACGCCTGTTGATCTGATTGTCGACCAGGCTGCTCCATCATCTTAAGCTGTGGTTAGAATATGAAGAAAGTGCAAGGACTGCCATTCAGTCTGCTGGCCTGCTTATCAATTTCCTGTATATAGTTTTCCATCATGATAATGGTGGATGTAATTGAATGGAAAAGACTCTTATCGGGTAAGCTGTCAATACAACAGCAATCCAAGATCCAAGTTTAGTTCTTCCTCTGACTACCTATCATTAAGGCATCATTCAATGGTACGTAGCCACTCACAGCTCGGCATGGTCATCGGATGCCTGTCTGTTTCACCTTGCTCTTGATGAAGCTCTACATCATAACCCGTGTCATGTAATTATGTTGAAATCAGAAGCACGGTAGATATATGCCGCTTGAACTGTTTAGTTGAGAGCAAGATTGATGATTTGTAATTGATCTGTTGGAGGTGGATCTCTAACAGCAATGCACGAAGGAGGTACGAGAAATGAAGAAGGGAATACCTATGTCGGACTCTCAAGTTGTTTTGTATAAGTGGAAAGGGCAGTGGTCTCTTCAAGACTTGTTGTTCTCCGTAATCTGGTGACCTAGCAGAAGATGATCTCATGCAAACTTGAAACACCCTGTATTTCCCAGCCTATTCAACCACATCTCAATATCGGAACACACGCCACGAGCAAACGTATCATCGACCGTTCCAACTTGCCAAGCATTAGTTATAACTAATTCCCCACCTTTGGTAGAGATGACATTGAGAGTCAATGCTGCTCCGAAAGAAGGCGAACTCTGAGCGAAGCTGGCACCATCGATACTCCACTTGTCCTTCCCATCGCTATTCAACGGAAGCCTGCCGTTAATGACGCCTAGGTTGCTTACTTCAAAGGCATGCTCGCGCGTCTTACTAAGGCCTTTGAAGTATGACGGCCAATCACCAATGAACTTAGCCAAGCCCACCGTATCATTTTTGGTACCCTGACTCAACTTTGCCAGCAATCCTTCTCTGATTGTCCTGGCAACGTCCCAAACGGCATCCTCAAGATTTGAATCTAAATCGGTGTTCGCTTTGGCATCGCTAAACTGCTGGCGGATCTTTGCAACAAGACCTTTTTCAAAGATAAAGGGCCAGTAGGCATAACAGTTCATGATCGTCTTGTTACAGTCAATATCGGATTTTCCCACTTGAAATTGTCTGAAACAAATAGGCGTTCCGCTTGAAAATGCTCGAGCCTTGGCCTCAGAAAGTCTCGTCGCTATTGATACCATAAGGAGTGTGTTTAACAGTGCAGTCAAGGTCGTCTCATGCTTTCGACAAGCGTCCAACACTGACAGGAAAGCGTCTTTCGTAACCCGCATCCATAAAAGGCAAGTCTTCGCTGGCTCAGCGAAAATGGGCGCCCAAGTCGCCATGTGAGGCTTGGTTGATAATTGCGGGAGAAACTCGCGGCTGAGTTCTGATGCGATGTAGCCTAGTGAGATAGGAAGATCGATCAATTGATCCATAGGAGGCGTGTGGGGAGTAATAGGAACGTCGAAAGATCGGTTCTTCAGCGTGATATTGTTGGATTCTGGCGTATTCAGGCAAGCAAGAAAAGTATCGTGAAGTATCTTACCACTCTTTCCATCGCCTGCCGAATGATCCCATGCGAAGACGACATCCATAAACTTAGGGTATTTGTGTATCACCGCCCTCCAACAGGGCTGTCTCTCGAGGTTGAGATATGGGTGATTGACCTGCCATTCTAGGGCATCGCGAAGAGAATTCTCAGCGTCTTCAGAAGGCTCAGACCATGTTATATGGTTGTTAAAGTCGATGCGATCTAGGCGAACCCAGAGCGGTGTTTTAGTGTTATCATCGATCCGACCGACGGCTAAAGCCGGATGTTGAAGAATGGCACGCGCAAATGCAGTCTCAATGACAAGTTTGAACGAGTCTGCATCCAAGGCCAAAAGTGCTTCTGGTATAACGTAGCGGCATGATAGAGCGCATCCGATATATATTCTCAGTAAGTGCTGAGCGCTTTGAAAGCATTCACTAGTAGTTGTTAGATTTACATTCACCGTAAATAAAGGTAAAAGTTTAATACGAACTTGGGACTGAGTTTTCTCAGGATTCTTGCTTCCACATCTGGGCTCCTGGAGCTCTTCTGCCCAAAGAAGCTGGCGATCATGTTAGCGAATTATTCTTAATTGCGGCCAAGAAAGAAATGGATACAAATGAGCTAGACAAGTTTGAGCGGGACAAGGCTATTTATTATATATTACCCGTTGGCTCGAGCCGGGGGAGGCCGACCAAGCGACGGGTAGTTTGTTGGAAGCGTATTAGAAAGCCGAGTCCAAAAGGAATGAATGTGCTTGGGGACTTGTGCGAGGATGCTTATCCAGTCCAATCAGATCGAGCCACTCTTTTCACTGGCGTGGTTTTTCGCTCCCCCTTTTATTAGTGCTGACGCATGATGGATCCTATCATCCTAGCTGCACGGTGCGGCATTCCGATTAATTAGGTACATCAGAATTCACAGTAGATAAGACCCAGTTTTCAATAGTGTTTGAAATGAGGTGCATGTTTTGGTTGTGGCATGAAAACTAGGAGTCGGGAGATATTCAGCTTCTGAAATACCTTTCTGTCGTGTACAATTGTGCCGCTATCAACATCCTTGGGTCTATATCCTGGAATGAGACGTGAGGGTGCTTGTCTTCCATATGAAGCATTGAATATTAACCGTGATTATCCTTAATACTTAGGGTCTAAAGAAATTAATAGGGTTGTAATAGGAAAGTCCGTGAAAATTACTTTCGGTAGAATGTATTATAATACTTACTTATAAACGAGATTAATAAGTATTAATTTTCCTGATATATAGTAACAAGCTATAGTTACTAAATCTAGTAAGCGAAAGCCTCAGCTCTTTGTATATCTTTCTGATATTTGCTAAACTTCCTAGGCTTATATACTATCTGTTCTCAAATCAAGCCCCTGGTGCCTCTGTGTCCGCATTCTTTCGGAAACTAGACCTACAACTCCAACATACCAACATTGTGGCTTGATATTCTGCTTCAGCTGACCGCCCGTCAGCTCATCAACCCCGCTCAACCTCCCTGTTCCAAGATCTATCACGAAAAAATGCCAAGCCTTTCTTATATCTCGCCCCATAACAATGGTTGATCCAATATCCATTATCGGCCTTGTAGGCCAAATCTCTGACCTTATCCAACGAGCCTACAATTACGGCAAAGCAGTCCACGATGCTCAAAGTGACATGCGCAAGCTCTACACAGAGCTTCTCGGGCTCAAAGGCGTCCTGGAGCAGCTAGAGAAACTAGATATGGCATCAGCAGAACCGTATATCGCCGATTTAAAAAGTTCAAAGGAGTTTCGCAGGACTTTGTCTTCAACTTCGGAGGTTGTAGGTCGCCTTGTTGAGAATTTGAATAAGAAGCAGACTTCGTCTCGCCGTGTGAATGCGTTTCTGTGGCCGTGGGTGAAAGATGATGTAAAGGCAGATATTCAGGATCTTGAACGTGTGAAGACTTGGTTTATTGTTATGATGATGGCTGAGAACTCGTACGTTCTTTCATTACTTACTCCAGGTATTGAATGTCTCTGATTACATTAGGACACAAATGGAAGTCTTGATGACTGAGTCGCATGAGATTTTGACTATCGCTAGAGAAGGCCAGGCAAGGGGGAAACACAAGGATGAAGGTTTGCATCAGACATGCTAGTCCTCGCTACCGCTTACTCTTTGAACAGAGGAAAAGAGAGAAAGGATCAAGGAATGGATACAACCATTTAGTCCCAAGCAGCTCCACGCTAAAGCCATTAAAAAGAGGATGAAGGATACTGGATCATGGTTCTTGGACGGCGACTTCAAAGTTTGGAGGGACGGTAATACAGGGTCCCCAAGAATCCTATGGCTTCGGGGCAAATGTAAGTCGACGCCCCTTGTTCTGCTGAATCTTGCGCTCCCTCTAATCCACAAATGTAGCTGGCTCCGGAAAAACAACGCTGCAGTAAGCGAAACCACCCATTTCTTGTAACCGATGCTTAAAAGATACCAGCGCCGCTGCAGTCGAGCAACTCAAGTCCTATCAACAAGAAAACCCCAAAACCGGATTCGCGTTCTTCTACTGTTCATTCGACGATAGAGAGTCGCAGCAGCCTCTCAATATCCTTGGTTCAATTCTATATCAGCTCTCAGAACAGTATCCCGAAACCCTAGAAGGCATCGACCAATTACACAAATCCGGGGAGGTCTGGGGTGAGAGTGCTATGCTCAAACTCATCTCAGAACACATCTCACACTTTGAGAAATTTTACATATCAGTTGACGCTATTAACGAGAGTTTCAGGTGCATCGAAGTATTTGAGTTGCTTCTGCAACTTGTTACTGACAACCCCAATGTGCGACTATTTGTAACAGCAATATCTGGCTGTTCGCATTGGTTGGAGGATCTTCAACTGGAAGAGCCACCAGAAATGATCGAGGTGGATATGGGTACAAGAGATGTTGATAGAGATATCGACTTCTACATCACCACACGAATAAGCGAGGAGCGTCTGCTTAGGCGACTCAGCAACGAGACCAAACTCGAGTTGCGTGAGAAAGTTCTTGGCAACGCGAAAGGAATGTGAGCAAGCCCTCACAATAGCCTTGTATATGCCTCCGCTGACATTTTCAGGTTTCGCTACGCCCAATGCCAGCTCGACTCCCTCAGCACCCTCCGAACAGCAAAGATGGTTTTCGACGCTCTATATGATCTCCCAAAGAATATTTACGAAGTCTACGAAAAGATTCTGCTTAGCATCCCCGACGCAGATAGACTTCTCGCCAGAGAATCGCTATTCTTTCTCTCTGTAGCGCTACGACCGCTTACAATACAAGAACTGGCAGAAGCTGCAGTTCTAGACGATTATAACTCACGTATCGATGATGAGTACAGACTTCCCGAGCCCATGGTATTGCTGGAGATATGCCAAGGCCTAGTGGATTACGACGCAGCAACAAGCGTGGTCACGTTGGCGCATTCATCAGTTCGGGCGTATATCACCTCCAGCCACACACACGAAGGCGACATTGGCTGGTTTGGCTACAACATCCCCGGTATACACGGCAACATCGCCGATAAGTGCTTATCATATCTGATTCTTGAGGATTTCCAAAATGGTTGTTGCACCAACGACGAGCTTGAGAAGAAATTTGAAGACTATCCTCTTCTTCGCTACGCCTCTCAATATTGGCCTCTTCATGCAAGGTTAGCTGACCGCGAAGGGCGCCACGAGACGTCTGCGTTGGTATTTTGTCTAAGTCATAAGAAAGCTGGTGGCGGCAACTTTAGCTTCTGGGTTCAGTGCCTGATGCCTCATGCATCGAGGGATATCATCACGGCCAGCGAGCCTCTGTACTACGCTTCTTCCTTCGGGCTTGCTGATCTCGTCAAAAGTCTACTGACGTCTGAAAGTGTAGATGTTGACGCTCGCGGTGGTCGTTATAAATCCAGTGCGTTGCATGTAGCATGCTACAGAGGACATGCTGAGATAGCCCGCCAGTTGCTTGACTGCGGCGCAGATATTAATCATTGCGATAGCGATGGCCGCACCGCGTTATTCTGGGCGGAAAATTTGGGACGAAGTGATATTCTTGATCTTTTGCAGGATCCCAAATATGCGCAAACTAAAGGACACAGTGTTATGACACTCTCGGATCTTCCAGAGTATATTGACTACCCGATGTGGTTCTGCTGTGCTTGCAATAACGGACCTCAACGAGGGAGATTCAATGAATGCTGGGGCTGTCGCAGTCATCAGAGGTGCGAGAAGTGCATCAAAGTGGCTGGCTTGGAGGATATTGAGAAGGTTCCTGAGTTGCAGAGTCGATGGGTATGTTGTAATTGTGAAGCGGGGCCATCAAAGATTGAAACAAAGGACTGCCAGGATTGTCAGCATGGGAAATGTCGAAGGTGCTGGGTCTTTAATGTTTCAATATGAGATAGGGTATGACAATGATTGACTACTGAGATGAGCAAACATGGTGCACTGTTTAACATAAGTATTAATATTCTATTCTAATGACTTGCATAACCGAAAATAACCTCGAGACCTTCTATTACATTATTAGAATGAAAAATACAAGGAAGCGATAAAAGAACTGTTCGTCGATCCGCACGACTCTAAATGTTCTTCGAAACTCCTGGAGCGATGCTCTCCAGCTTCTCTAACAACTCCTCATACAGCGCAGCCTGGATCTTTGCTCCAGTCTTGTTCGTGACATGACAAGCAGGACTACGGCGATATTAGCTTGAAGGAAATTAGCACGAAATTAAGGAGGACTTACTCGCGAACCTGACAATTATTCATATACTGCCCATTGCTTTCCTGACCAGCCAAGACTCCATTGACAAGCGCGCGGCTTCCCATCTCCGTTGACCGAGCTAGAAAGTCAGGCGGCGCAACATCTTGCTTCTCTCGCATAAGACCTGATTTGCAGTAGCTTGGATTTGGCGCGTTGATGATCAGATCTGACTTTTCGGCGGTCTTGAGACGAGATGCGATTTCGCGAGTGATGTACAGCACTATAAGCTTGCTGACGTAGTATCGAGATTCCATGATGGACTTTTCGGGGTCGTTGAGTCGTGAGAAGATCTTTCCCGCCTTGTCATCGGGTATCAGCTCTTTGATGGGAGCCCAGTAGTGGGTTGCCGAGTTGGGAATGACGAATTTGCCGGGGTATGAAGACTGCTGAAGTTTGGGAAGGAGAAGAAAGAAGAGGAGAAAGGTTGAGATGACGTTGACTGTAATTGTTCTCTCATTATCCTCGGCCATGGAGAACTTATCAGATGTTGCGAGACCGGCATTGGCTAGGACGACATCAATGGTAGGCAACTCAGTAATAGCCCGAGCCGAAAAAGACTTGACAGATTCGTAGCTCGCCATATCAAGATGCCAAACTTCGATAGACTCGGGAGCTCTCTTCGTCAACTGGAGCAGCTCCTTTCGTGCGGCTTCGCCCTTGTCAAGGCTGCGGACAGCCATGATGAGTTTGCCGACTCCAAGGCGGAGAAGATGTTGGCTAGCCTCAAAGCCAAGACCAGTGTTAGAGCCAGTGACGATCATAATTTTGTCTGACAAGTCATCTTTTGTTTCGGGGTATGGAAGATTGATGAAGAGGTTGGAGTAGATGGTACCAGTGATACCGTAGAGACTTGAGGCGATCGACATTGTTGCAGTAAATATGAAAGAGGAATAAGATAATCAGAGTTCTTGTGTATGTTTGATTGATTTGAATGATTGATGATAAGAATACAAGAGAATTCTGAATGGCCATTGTCGTTCTTATATATCGTTCATGTCTTGCGATAATCCTATGGCCGAGGCGGGTTTAATAACTCCGCTTACACAAGCAACCAATCACAACATCGCGGGGTTAATAACTCCGCCCCTTCCCCGATCTCCGTCATCATTTGCTTATCTCCCTTCACCAACAACACATTCCTTCAACAAGCCTTAAACCTGGTACAAATCATGATCGGATCAAGTAAGAAGATCCCAACAATAATTGTTTTCTCACATCCACGCGCTGATGATACCCAGCCAAAGCTGAGAAGCGGATTCGACTGCCCAAATCCTGCGAGCCTTGTCGCGCACGAAAGTGAGTCCCCAGCTAAAGAGGGTTAGATGATGGCGCTGACTTGGGTAGGTCGAGATGCAACAGGGAGCTTCCCTGCGACACGTGTATTAAGAGGAACAATCACGCGCTGTGCCGCTATGCTTCCAGCGCTGATAGACAGGACAAGCGCTCTGATAGGAACTCTGTTCCTGATCGGCTCAAGAACCTAGAGCATCGCACCACCACGGCGGCTCAAAGGACACAGCAATCAAACCCTACGTCTTATACACATCCCAATGGAAACACATCTCAGAGGCAAACCGGGTTATTAGGCATCGATAATGTTCAGCTTTCTGGCATCTCCAGATCAGAGGCTGCCGCCAGCAGTAGCCACACCGCCTCCAGTGGTCTTATGGGTCAAGTCGACCCAAGTCACTGGTCCTCCATGCTCCAAAACATCAGAGCCATTCGCGACGAGTTACCCGCTACGAGCCCGCATACCTCGACTCTGAGCTCAGTCACACTGAACAATGACGTCCCCACGAGTCATGTCAGCTTAGATATGGGATCGCCTGATGGCGTGACAATTGAGTATATCCTATCAGCCATACCGCCACGACAGGTCTGTGACACTCTTGTGTCTGTGTTCTTCCTGTCCCACTACACTATGATGCGTAAGCCAGTCGATGCACTTCTTGGCTGAAGCTAACCGTGGCACAACAGCCATTTTGCACCCTACAAAGTTTGAACAGGAGGTCAGTATTCATGCGGATTCGGAATCTAGCTAACACTTCCTTAGTACGAATCATTCTGGGACTCGCCATCGGAAACATCACCGGTGTGGATCGCGCTACTTCTAGCTCTTCTAAGTCTATCAGCGGGCGTCTATGAAATCTCAGGAATGGCCCGCTCCTCTCAGCTCCCAATACCCTCCAGCAAAGCTCTCTCCAAGAAGACTGAAGAATGTTTGCTCCTGAGCAACTACACCGCCGCCAATGAACATTGCGTCGAAGCATCTCTTCTTCTCCTCGTCGGATGCTGGCTTCGTGCCAAAGTATCTGATACTAACCTCTGGTTCCTCATGGGCAGGGTAGTGCAACTTGCCATCTGCAAGGGTTATCATCGAGATTCGATAAGGGTATCAGGCTCGAGAATCTCGCCGTTCGACGGGGAGATGAGGAGACGAGTCTGGGTCTGTTTGTATCAGCTTGATTCTCTCATGTCATTCCAGATGGGCTTGCCAAGCATGATACCTTCAGACTTCTGCGATACAGAGCTACCGAGGAACCTGAAACAATCTGACTTTTATCCTGGTATCCCAGAGCTCCCTCCGCCTAGGCCCCTTTCTGAGAGTACAACTATCTCATATGCTATTGTCAAAGCTTCTGTGATGGGCATGTTCAAGAAAGTGGTGAAGCATACTCGATACGTTACCCCAATGACGTATCAAGAGACAGTCTCACTCGATGCTGAAGTCAGGGCAGCGTATGGCAACATACCTGATAACTTCAAGTACAAGCCTCTCACTAGCTTCATCGTGGACGAGATTAGTATCATAATGAGCAGAATAACCATAGAGTTACTGTACCTCAAGAGCATCATCGTTCTCCATCGCCAATACTTAACAGACAGACAAGACAGGAAGCTTGCGTTTTCAAGAAAGGCCTCGCTTGATGCAGCGGAAAGGTTGCTTGAGAGACAGGCCGAGATACACCAGATGACTTTGCCAGGTGCTTTGCTGTATGATAAGAAGTGGATGATTACGTCGTTGACACTGAGCGATTTCACTCTGGCTGCTATGGTCATCTGCTTGGATCTCACCGTTGGTATACGAAATAGTATCAGAACGGGAACTCATACGGAGGAAGAACAGCTTCGCAAGAACCTGAAGATCATCGAAAAGGCTCACGGAATATGGTCCAGTTCGTCCGAGACATCGGAGGGACGAATAGTTTCTCACGCTCTAGACTCGACTATCCGACGGGTGAACGACTTCCTCAACACGGCATCAGCTTCAGCGACTGGTCTGGATTGGTCAGCTTCTGCAACAGACACGGAGACACCTGATTATATAATGAACAATTTCGACATGATTGATAGCATCGACTGGGTAAGTCTTGGAGGTCATATTTCGCATATAATACATATTAACAGTTTCCGCAGAGTCTTCTAGATAATCAGATCCAAGACCCCAGCAGCATTCAAGACTTTGATTTGGATATGTGGCTTATGGACACGGCTGGGCCTCTGGAACCGTTATGATTGGTGTCAGGGATGTCCGAGAAGTGGCGTTGCTGAAGGATTAACCATTATTGATTGTGATTCGAGGCATGCCTAGTCGATATTGTGGCTTGCGGCTGAAGACCTAGAAAGGGGATGATCTCGGCGCCTATAAGCACACATCTCGAAGACCGGACGGCCCGAAACCCTCCCTTCTCAGCCGTTCGCTTTTTCAACACTATCGAGGGCCGAGTTGAATGCCACGTTGGAGAATCTATCGATCTGTCCAGCGATTTTGCCACCATACAGCCAAGTCGAGGCCTCAAATATCCTTCAGGCGAATAAATTAGATACGGTTATGAGACTAGGTTATTGGTTCGTTATTGAAGCTAGATATGCATGTCTCAAAGACATCAATGATAGTCATCCCGATTCGTCCAATGTGGCTGATATGGCTGGAGCTGAGCTGGTACCCCGGCTGGCTAAACGCGTGCCAGCCAAGGTCAGGGAGTGAAGACTAATTCGGAGATTCAGCAGCGCAATTGAGAAGCCTATTTTACGGCGTTGCCAAGTTTCCTTATCGTTGTTACTTTTATCGCACTATTGAAGTCTAACTGGCCGCCTTAACCAATGATGCGCCACCTACTCTTCTCAAATGATACTGGTGGATGAGCCCCCGAAAAAGATCAATTTAGCGTTCGCGCGCCCAAGTTCCCCGTATTCAATCGCGGCACGGCGCGTCTCCCAATTTTAGCCACATACCTTAACTCCCTCGTGGCGAGCTGACCCTCAGCTTGGCGTTAAATCACAGATTGAAACATGGCCCAGATCTAGATCCACTAGTACAAGTTCTACAGCGCTGTGGCTTAGCCGAGCGACAGCTGAAAATAAGGGTCTCGACCAGAGCCAATTTCAGGGATAGCTAGCTTATGTGATGAGGCCTCAAGCGTGCGTGTGATATGCCATTTGAGGTGAGATATCGCGGTGATATGGCTGAACTGGTGGAAATGAAGCCCAGGGCGTCACATACGGGGCTTCGGATTGTCTCACTGTCCAGCTCTCCTCAAACCACTAGTTCGTCAAGGCCACCCACCATAAGCATGGCGAACGAGGCCTGGAGCGCATATACGAGTGATAACAGATAAACCCTGCATCACTGGGTATATCTCCCACCATGGTCCTCGCTTCAATGCCATCCTCGAAGGCAGTTCTCATGTTCGCAGATATCTTCTTCAACAGCGAAACAGACACCATGCTCAGCCAAGCCAAACGTACGTTCCATCTCCATCTCCCTCCCTCCAGCCTCTTCTCACTGACACTCTCTAGTCCACCAGCTGGAGTCAGCCCCTTCAAACGTCAAGTCCAACTGGCTCACCACCGTGCAAACGCGGCCCGTCCGCTCTGGCTCCGTGTCTTCAGACGACGAGCCCGCCGAGAGTATAATCCACCACCACGACACTGAGAGCATCGTCGCGCCCGCTCGCTCTTCGGTCTTCGAGTATGGCACCGGCACTACAACAGTTCTCTCGCACCGCGACTTCTCTAGCGCTACAACACGTCATGGGTCAAAGGCCATGTCTATAATCTCCAAGCGAGATCATTCCTTCTCTTCTTCCTCTTATGCAAGCGAGCTATACGACACGCAAGCTATCTACAGGCATGGCGTCGACTACGAAGGCTTCTCATGTGAGCTTGACTCACACATGCAGAGGGCTATCGATCGGTATGCCCGCGTCTGCGGTAAGCCTCTTGACTTTGGTCGCTCTGTTACGTCTAAGGAGTTTCTCGAGATGGTCACGAACGAGAGATTGCGATACATGCCCGAGAAGGGCAGTCGTCTTGACAAAACCCTCAAGAAAGCTGAAGCCTTTGCGAAGAAGTTTGACAAGATCATGACCGCGATCAAGATGATTGAGGTATCGACTTATGATAGCTCTGCGCTTGTTCTCTCGTCGTGTAAGACACTTCTTGGGTTCGCGGGTAAGTATGGCTTTGCTGTTGAGCGCTTCTTCACAGTGCTTGATGATGCGATGGGAACGGTTGTCAAGATGGTGGAGAAGTTGGAGGCGAGCCATGCTTCGCACAGAGTTTCTACCATCTTCCAGTCTTCTCTTGCTATGATTGTCGATATTGTTGTCGATATCACTGCTTCTTTCGGTACGCATCGTTCTGGTGGGAGTGAGAAGACCATCATCACCCAATTCGAGTCTCGCTTTGAGATCATCATCACTAGACTCGCGCAGCTCAAGGCAGAGTTCCACATGTGTCATCTCAACCACTGGCTTGAATGTCACGGATCTGTTGATTCACTTCTCATCATCCTCCGTGGCTTCGGTGACTTTGGTCTTGACTCCTGTCCCCCAGCCTACATCTCCATCCTCATGAAAGTTTGTCTTTCTCTTCACAAGTCACACAGCGAGCACGCCGAGACTCTCACCTGGTTCCGTTTCCTCTGGAACTCGATTGAGAAGCATCGTCATGACCACGAGATCATCAGCTCGGAGCAGTGGTTTGAGGTGTACCAGGAGTACCTTATCATTCTTGGTGTTCATGAGCAACACACTGAGCGTCTTCATTTGGCCGAGAGCTTCAGGGCTGTCATTCTTGCTGACTTTGGTGCTACCCATGCGTACTACATCCGCGCCAGCATTGAGTTCGCCAAGATTCTTGAGATTGACACAGTCCGATACGTCGAAGCTGTTTCTATCTACGAGGAACTCTGTCAATTCGACATCCACTGCTGTGAAGAAGGCGACTCCATCATCGCTCTCCTTGAGATTGCCAAGTATCGCCTATCAGTTCTCTTCGAGTCTCACTGCGATCTCGGCCATCGCGCCGAAACCCTCCTCATCGACTCCTTCGTCTCTCTCAAATGGGAGCTCTCCTACTCCCACGAGAAGGTCTTGGTAGCACTCACCCGCATCGTCGACTACCACCGCAAGCAGAAACGTCGCGAAAGCATCACTGTTGCCATCAAGGTCATTGAGGAGTACATCGTCGGTCTTCTCATTGAAGAGCGTAATGAGATCATCCTCTTCGATATTGCTCGCAGCTTGGCCAAGATGTATCGTGAGTTGTCTTCTGTCGAGTTTGGCATCAAGTTCATCCAGACTCTCAAAGAAGAGGTCCTCATGGGCGAGAAGAGCAACGTCGAGGGCTTCTGTGGCTTCGGTCACGAGGATCGTCTTGCTCACCTCGATCGACGCTGCTTCATCTTCATCCACGCCTTTGAGCAACTTCTCTGCGGGTATGAACGCGAGAACATGCTCGACATCATCATCCGCGACGTCTACACTGAGACTTGTCTCTACGAAGCATGGTCCATCTCCGTCAGAACCTCAAGCCGTCCTATCCACATGCGTCTCGCCGCTGGTGCGCGTCTCATTGCCTTTCTCGAACTCAAGGGTCGACATACTGAGGTGCGAAAGCTCCGTACAGATATGTGGGACATGTTCAAGGGCTTTTGCTCAACATCTGTCTCTTCTGAGTTACTCTGGCAGCTTTTTGAGTTGACCCTTTCCAACGTCAACAAGAAGGTTGTGCATATTGACATCCTTGAGCGCTTGGTTGAAGTCGGTCTGCACGTCTACAAGGCCAAGGACTTCAAGGTTTCCCTTCAGCTATTGAAGTGGTCGCAAGTTTACTTCCGACAACTTACCAAGACAAAGCACTCTCATGTTGTCAAGCTTGCCTTCAAGATCTCAGAGTCGTTCTCGCGTCGTCACAATCACGATCACGATCATATTATCATTGAGCTCCAGCAAATCTCATCAGAGATTCTCGTCGAAGTCCTCAAGGTTGGTCGTCTCGATATTGACTTTGGCACCATTCCTTTTGATCAATTGAACGTCATCATTCGTCTTCTAGGTGAGAGAAAGAACTTCTCCATGCTTGAACGCATCCTTCAGTATCTCTGGGATACACGCATGAGCCGCAACTGGTCTGGCGCTGCGACAGTTGCTACTGGTCGTCGACTCTGCGAGGTCAAGTTCGCTGCAGGCCATCAATCAGCTGCTATTTCTCTGATCGAGAGCATATGCTACAACCTTCGCGATGTCTATGGTTCTCTTCACCATCTGACAGTCGATTGCGAGACTCTCCGCGCAAGCTTCCACAACACATGCGGAAATCATAGAGCTGCACGAGACATCCACGTCCATCTCCTTGAGCAAATCGGTAACATGGACAGCGATGCCATGTCTGGTCGTGATGATCTTGCTGAATTGGTGACGGACCAGGCCAAGAGGCTGAAGTGGGCTCATCACAGCCACCAGAGCAAGGCTGGTGAGGATGACAAGGATGAGTCGTTTTACCTGTCGATTCTCCGAAATGCACAGAGTTCGGTTGGTGGACATCACCGAATTGAGTCAGCCTCTTTTGGTGATGCCTTCAAGTTGGATGGGGAGAAGATGGAGACTAAGTGGAAGCATCCTGAGAACTGGAGCTTGCCTGTTCGTGAGGTTCTGTAAGTGCTATTTGAGGGTTACCGGATTAGGCGCAGGGGTTTCCTTTTACATACGTGTAACATTCAGTCATTCAATTTTCATTTGTACTTCAGCTTCTAGTATTTCTATAATTGATGTATTAACTCTCTATTCCCTCTAGTCATAACTAGTCCTGCTGTGTGCACTGCTTATCTATCCTGGTCTACTTGTGAAGATTCAGCATCGAAATGCTCCTGCATCTTCAATCTCCTGGTATAGTACCTATTCACTCTTTACCTGCTTCAACCTCTCCTCCATCTGCTCCCTCGGACTCTTCAACTTCACCTCCGGAAATCTCGGATCCTTCGTCCATGGCATAACATCGGCCCCTTCTAGCAGCCACTTCAGAGTAGCCTTCTCATACTTATCCGCCAAACCCTTATAATCCGGATCTTGAGCCAGGTTATGGAGCTCATGGGGGTCGTTGTGTCGATGATACAGCTCCGCTGGTTCGTATAGACGGTATACATAAGTCCAGTCTTTGTCTCGTAGTGAAATAGCTTTCCCAACCAACGTGGTATCCTCGTGCTGAAGTCCGGCTTTGAGGTCGTAAGGGTATGGTGCTTGTTCGAGAATGGGTTCTTCAGATGTTAGGAAGCCACCTTCGGAGAAAGAGTACTGCTTGTGCGTCGTGGCATTGCCGCAGAGAAGAGGGATCCATGATAGTCCGTTATGAGCGAATGACTCTCCGATTCCAGATGTCTCGAGCATCGTCGGAACCAAGTCCACCATTTCAGTCATGGCATCGATTTTCTTTCCTTCTGGAAGTCCCGCACCACCGATGATGAGAGGCTCGTGTACTAGAGTTTCGGAGAGACCTGAAGGCCACTTCTCGATGAGCCCGTGATCACCGAGATATTCTCCATGATCGGTAAAAAACATTGTAACAGTGTCTTTCCAGATACCAAGCTCATCGACCTTGGTGAGAACTCTTCCGAACTGATCATCAAGTCGTGTGATCATCCCATAATAGGTAGCTTTGATCTCCCTCCAAATCTCATCCGTCGCGCGATGGGTACCGTATCTCTCCCGAATGGACTTCATGTACCGAGGCTCATAGCCCGTCTTCTTGTCGACCGTAGCCTCAACACTGGAGACCTTAGAGCGATCATACAGGGAGAAGTACGGCTCCTCAACTTGGAACGGACAGTGAGGAAAGATAAGAGGCATGAACAGAACCCACGGCTTATCCGTAGGAGGACAGTCCAGCCACGTCAAAGCAGATCTCACAACAGCTTCATCATAATCCAAAGCCTTGTCTGCGTCTCTCAATCCACGATAAAACAATCGCCCCCAGATGCTCTCATCAACTTCTCGTCCACCACCAGCAAATTTTGGCGTAAACTCTGGTGTTTCAAGGAACCCGTATTCACTGAGACTCAGCTCCGTGACTGTCGGTGCAAAAGTGTCGCCTCGTGGTGCAAGACACGCAACGTGATAGCCCGACTCCTTCAAACTCCGAAAGATGTTCGGTTCCCATGGCTTGATGAGATTCTCAAGACTTCGGTGGCCGCTGACGTGAGGGTATGTACCCGTAAACATGCTACATCTCGACTGCGAACATACAGAAGCTTGTGTAAAGCAATTAGTGAAGAGACTCCCTCTTGCAGCGAATGCATCGATATTTGGCGTCTTGATCTCAGAATCGGGACCAGTTGTACAACCGAGAGAGTCATATCTCAGCTGATCAGGCATGAAAATGATGTAATTCGGTTTATCCCCTCCATTCTTGGAATCAACCTTCAAAGGCAATGGTTTCGGGGGAAGTCTATGAGATTGCGACATTGTGAATTGCTATGATCAAGAAATCTAGCCCTTCGATGCTGAGTTTGTAGTCGTAGTTATCTAGTCATGAGCTAACACCCTCGCCTAACTTAGCCTCGGATCTCGTTCTCCGGATCTCGCCCCCTCGCCATCCAACCTCGGACTGACGTGCTTCGAACTCTGCTATGTAAAGACCTAGCAAACCCCACTCCTGACCTTATACCAAGGAACTCGTTCGGATCTCGTGCAATGGAAAGCTCCTCCCCGCAACTCGCGTGTAAACAATGTCGCGCCAGAAAGGTTCGTGCTCTTGTTGCAGTTTGCGGGGTTCTCCACTAATCTAGGTCATCAGGTTAAATGCGATAGACGAATCACAGGGTGTATACGCTGTGAGCGGTTGGAATTGACGTGTAGCTATGTTGCGGGGGATACAATCCAGGTGTCGGGTGGTCATGGGGAGGATTTGACTCAGGCGGGTATCAAGAGGCGGAGAATACTGAAGGCTTGTGCGGCTTGTCGGAGTGCCAAGTCAAAGTGTTCAGGTACATGCCCTTGTAGCCGATGCCAGTCACAAGGACATGAATGTGTATTCGGTGATGAGCCGAGGAGCTCTAGTGTTGATATTGGTATGGAGGTACAGACTTCGCCGGCGAGTACTTCACAGTCACACTATGGATCAGTACCCAGTCAGGCATCGCCAATGGATATCTCTGCCAGTGTGACCGGTGATACACAGCGGTATGTTCCATCATCTGCTGGTTCATACCTCTGACTAATATGAGAATAGGGTCTTTGAGCTTGAGAGTCGAGATGCTATTCGTCAATATCTGGACACATACTTTGACAAATCCGACATCGCCGACTGCGTCTTTCTTCATCGAGCTACAACAATCGCAGAATGGAGTCAAGGCAAGCTGGAAAAGACCTTACTCAAAGCTATCTGCGCTTCAGCACTGCGACTTGCACCAACATATCACACGGAGAGCTCACCAGCGCATAACTGGATGAAGCAAGTCCAGCAGGAATTGGTCAATCACATGGGCGACATGTCAGTACCAAAACTACAAGCTCTCATGCTTGTGATCAAATTCCTCTTTTCCATGCGTTTTACCGGAGATGTCTGGGTTTTACTCTCAATCGCCTCAAGAGTCGCATTTACTAAGAGGTTGAACTATGAACGTCCAGCTATTGATCCGGTTAGACAGGAATGTCTTCGGCGATTGATGTGGTCTATTTACGTCGTTGATAAAGTCTTTTCTGGTGGAATTGAGGATCTGACCGTTTGTCCCACGCAAAGAATGCATATCCGTTTACCGAGCAGTCATCATAACTTCCAACTTGGCTCAAGATCAAAAGCGCCGTTTTTACGGAGTAAGAATGAGAATGACACAGACTTGAATGTCTTGGCGTACTTGATGCGGCTATACGACATTCGAGATAGGGTTCTAAGGTCAGATATCTATCCTCCATGAAGGATTTTGCTAACAGGCCAAGATATACCAGACAGGTTATCCTCAGTGGGACCAGCCCATACCTCAGCAGGGGCCAGCTACGGTTACTAGATCTGGAGCTGACATCTTTTGAAGAGTCACTGCCAGATGAACTGCACCTCAACGAAAACAGACTGATGATAATGTGTCATTCAGAGGAAGCTCGCACATACACAACACTGCATACTTTTTTGTTCAGTTGTCGCTGCGATCTTCACCGTTTCCTTATCCCCGGCATTCGAGAAGCCGTATCACCAGAAGCAGTCGGCCAAACGCCACGAGAATATATCGACTACTGCCAGCAACAGTGCTTACAGACCGCACTGAGATACATAGATATGTGGTCAAAGGTTCGGCAGATGGAGACTAGTAGTCGTGTCGGCACACCAACGTTTGCAGTTGTGACGTACCAATTCGTCAAGATGGTAGATCATCTGGCTGCTCTGTTACCATCACACGGTGAATCATCGTTGCCGGTGATCAAGCAGAAGTTTATGGATATTCTCCTCATTATATCGGGAAGTCGGGCTGAAGTCGGATGGATTGGCTCATGTGTGAGTATTCACCTCGCCCTCTCGTATCAAGAAGCTGACAAAGCTATAGATCACGGATATTGAGAACCTCATACCACGACTGGGAACAAGACATATATCCCCCGGCTCACCGTATGTTACCTCACCAGTTGTCACAATCCTTCGTGCTAACAAAGCTTATAGCAGTGCATCGCCAGGGACACTACGTCTACAGGAGAAACTACATCGTCGTTCTAAGCATGCCTTCGCCCCAGACGATGAAGAAGAGGAAGATCCAGCCATTAGACCACCAGAGTCTAATACCGGCGAAGAGATACCGGAGACTTCCCTTGAGTCCGCAGTGGTCGAGAACGCTCTATGGCAAGACATTTGGTCTTTCCCAGTCCAGGTTGATCAGCAGGGTCTGACTGGATCAACGGGAGACGGTTCCCTTGGCTCATTCTCGTCACTTGGATATCCACTCATTGACTATGACTCGATCAACTCAGCTGACATGGTGTTCGGAGACCAAGAGCTCGGGTTCCCCTTGGATCCCTTTGATCTCCAGATGAATGCTTATACTGATGCCAATGCACCTCAATATTAGATAGCTAGTTGACAATCTCAATACAGGCTATCGAGACCTTCACTTTCCCCCCTCCTTTCACCCATGTTCATCCGTTACTTAGACTCGCTGTTCAGCTGTCACGGTATTATCCTTACCACCAGAGTGCACTTTGCCCAAACCATCCTCCTCCTGTGTAACGCGCATCATCTCCGCGGCATCGACCTTTCCAAACTGTCGGATCGGAACTCCCTGATTAAACAGGAAGTCGACCTGCTCCAGGGTTTTGCCCTTGCATTCAGGAACGCAGAAGTAGACGAACACAAGAGCAGTAGCCATGATTCCTCCAAAGATGAAACCGACTTTGCTGTTCAAGCCGGCATACTTGTCGTAGATGAGATATGGTATACTGAAGTTGACGGCGAAGCTAAAATGTCTGTTAGCACGGGATGAACAGGAAGTGAGTGTCGGGCTTACTTCATGATGACGTTGGTGGTGAAGCCAACTCGCGATGTAAGATCACGAAGTCGAAGAGCAGAGAGCTCAGTGGTGACGACGTAGACCAGAGGTGCCCAGCCCATTCCGAAGCCAGAGGCAAACACAGCCATCATACTGATTACGCCTTTCTTCCTTGAATCGTCAACGGGAGACACAATACCAAGACCACCCATTGTCATCATGGCAGCAAACATGGTGACGGACGAGGCCATCATGAGAACACTGGATAGTGGTCAGCTGGGGGTTCATCTAAGATAGGTAGGTCACATACCGTCTACCGACGATATCCGTCCAGAGGAGGATGCAGGTAATCGAGACAATACTGATGGCTGAAGTGATCAAGCTGAAGCCAAACGGGTTGATGGTTCCAAGCGATTTGACGTAGATGGTACCATACTGCGACACAAAGGCTTGACCACCAGCCTGCTGATAGAAGTTGACGGCCATAACAATAAAAGTTCGCTTGAGGTTAATACCCCTCACAAGCTCAACGAATCGTCCCTGTTCAGTCTCCTGCTCCAAAGAGACCTTCAGCTCCGTAAACTCGGCATCGATCTCTTCATCCGTAAAAGCTCCTTCACGTATCTGCTGGAGACTCTTTCGCGCCTCTTCAACTCTGTTCTTTCGCAGCAGCCATCGCGGCGACTCTGGAACGAACCAGATGCCTGCTACGACAATACTAGGCACGATGTAGAACATACCGAGAGGAATTCGCCAGGCGCGGTTGTCGGGGAGGGAGCTTGTTCCGAAGCAGATGCTGTTGATGACTAAACCGCCGACCGCAAGGCTGAGTTGGTAGGATCCGACCATGAAGCCACGAGCTTGGGCGGGAACTATTATTGTTAGTCATGGAAGTGGCTGTTTGATGCAGTAGACGCACCGATTTCAGACTGAAAGGTTGGAACAACACCAAGTTCCATTCCGACGTAGACATAATTGAGGATTCGAGCTGCCATGATCTGTTCGCGATGGAAAGACGTGACGGCAATAGTCGCTGTACCAATAGCATACACGCTCATAACAAACATGCACCATCGTCGACCCCATCGCGAAGAGATCCAAGTCCCAATCAAAACACCTACACAGCATCAGCAAAGCACTAGCAGATCTCAACAGTGACTCACCAGCAGCGAAACCAATGTAGTTCAAACTATTAAACAGCGAAAGCCACGACGGCTCAAGAACATACTTGCCCGTCTTCTCATCCCAAACGCCAAACTGCTTATCAAACGCATCCATCGCCTGCGTCGTGGCGAAAGCCTGGTTGTCGAAGCCATAATTGAACGTCGACACGGCGATGAGCACGCATGACAGCGCGAGTCTTCGGTTGAAGAAGCGGAACTTTGTAAAGACGCCCATGATGGATGATGCTGTGACTGTGGTTAAGGTGTCATGATGAAGGCTGGAGCTGTGCACTTATATGGAGAGTGGTAGAGATGTCGTGATGGTTGGGATTGTTTGACGAATTGGGGCGATTTTGATGGTGGATCCTTGTTTGAGCCACTGAATTTGTGGTTTACCCCAGAAAATTGGGCGTGAACTCCCCGAGGGACGAGATCCGGGTGAGAATGATCCACATGCGACATCTGAGGACGAGATCCGGCCCAGCAAAGTGAAGTTAGTGACCAGCCTTAGCGTCAAGCCGCTCGCTAGCAAATGTCGAAACTGCGGAATTTGTTCCAAATGCCAAAATCTATCAAGTTCATCCGCCCGTTGGGTTGTGTCCAACTGGGCCTGTTCAGCTAATCTTTCTTGTCGCCATGGGATGCATAACTCTGATGGCTAAAACTACTCGCCGAGCTAAAACTCGTGATACTTCTTGGGCTTCTAGGGCCATTTCTCGGTACTGATACTAAAAATGGCGCCTGAGTCCTGTTGCGAATTAGTACACTCGGCAGCTCTCATCAATTGAGGTATATATCATCACTCACTTTGCAAGAGGTGGAAGCCGATTCTGCGCAACAGCTTCAAGCCATTCGGCGGCTTTCTTTCTCGTGCGCCTCTCCTGCTGTAGTGCCCGCAGGCGTTTCCATATGCCATCATCTCCCAATCTCATGAGGAGGCTCTGCACCTTCTGTGTGGGATTAGGATCCAGCTCTGCAAGCTCCACATGTATCATGACTTCTGTAATTGCATATACGAGCAGAGCTGGGTAGTCCCTTAGGACCTGTGACCTCGCATCGACAAGAGACTCATGCGAGGAAGAATGTTTTGTAGAGCCCGCGATTGAGTCTGTATATGAGGACAGAGCCCCTCCAGCCAGCCAGCTCTCAACGACCTCAAATGGCTGCCAGGGAGACAATGCGTCCAAACCTGCCAAGGTATGCCTAGATCCTCGTCCCTGTTGTTGGACTTCTACGCTTGGAATTTCTTCGGTTTTGAAGGAAGTCTCCGAGCATAATGAGGCACTCACTAGGCTAGCCATGTTTACGCGTTGTCGAGCAACCACATATTCGTCCAGTTCAGGGATGAACAAGTAGTCGATGCAAGTATTTGCAATGGTGCAATGGCAATCCAGAAGAGGGTTGACGCTGCCCAAGCCGAGGCTCTGAAATCCTCCTTTGTAGATGAAGAAGTCGTAAACGGACCGGTGAATAACACGCACCACGCGTGCTGAACCCTCTTCATGGTCCAGAGATCCAGCACCAGCATTGATCGACGACACTTCACCATTCTTCTCTGCCAGGATATCGTGCTGCTTGTTGCTGACTTCCAACAATCCTCGCGACAGGTTCTTGATCTTCCTTTCAAGCTGATCATCGTTCTCGGTAAAAGACTCCGACTTTCGCCAATTTGCGAGTGACGCTGGTTTCGAAGGCTGGATGAAAGCGAGTATGTGATGCCACTCGTCGAGTCGCAAGGGTCTGTTTGCTGCAAGTACCCATTGAAACATCTTTCCAATCACCAGGGGATCCCCGTATGTGGTTGTTGTTAGCATCCTTCCATACAGCTCCACGAGTTCTATTGGCATGTCTTCGATCTGTCGCATGAGCCAGGATAAACTGGCGCCCTCATCATAACGGGCAAGGGTTTCGTCCACCACCAAGACGGCCCAGAGGAAAGACCCTGATGATAGAAAGCGTATCCTTTTTGTGAGTGATGTCCTCCATCGTTTTTCGGGTATGGACATTCGTGTATTGAGTCGCTGCGTGGTATAATTCAAAATGTCGTTCCCATTGTACACATCCAAAACCAGTTCCAGACAAGCAGCAACCGCGATGTTGGGAAAGTGTCTGCAAGATAAGCATATTCTTGGCCCCTGGGGGTATAATTGCTGGAGACCCCAAAAATCAACTTGCTCTCGCTGCATCTTAGCACTTAACTCGTCCAGTGCATCCACAAAGATAAACATTGGCGTGTTGAGAGTTGCTAGATATCGAAGCGTCTGGGCAAGCAAACTTTGCAAAGGTCTCTCGCTCCACTCGATCGATGTCATCATGTTACTAGAAATAGTACCCTTAATACTAGAGATCAGGATATTTCGCTCCAAGTTGCTGTCGGTAAACGGGCTACATATTCCGCTCTGCGACAAAAGTTGATAGAGCAAAGACCGAAAGATTCCAGCTTGGCATCCTTGGAGAAGCTCACCACCACCATCGACGAAGAAGCTAGCACATATACCTTGTCTACTTTGAACATGCTGCATTTGACGTACGGCCTCTTTCATCAAGGTTGACTTGCCTGCCCCTGGCTTTCCTTTCAGGAAGAGTAAACGATGACTTGGATGAGTTGCAGTGGTCCAAAGACGGAATATTTGGTCTTGAAAAAGCCATTGCCCGGTATTTATGGCAGGGGCTGCAATAGAATCCCGTCGAGTATTCATCCCAACGAATAGTAATGTCGAAAGAAAGTCGTCCAGTTCTTTCTTGCCTAAGACATCTGGATGAACCTTTCCAAGTGAGGAAATATCACTCTTGTCTGCTTCCGTTCGAGTGGGTATTTTGGCAGTTTTATCATTACCAGCCGCATATGAACATTTTCTATTGTGAGAAATGCATTCAGAGCAAGGCTTCCGACGATCACATTTCACTTGCCGCCGGTGGCAAAAAAAACAGCTGATTCGAGCTAGCGGAAGCGGCAGAGTAGCAGTTTTGAAAAACTCGGTTGACTCTGCAGTAAATTGGTTCCGATTCTGAGCATTCTCGATCGCGGTATAAAACGCTTTGATCTCCCCAGCAACTTTGATGTAGTTCGGATCCTGAGCATTGCTGAAACGACTCATCTGCTTGTAATTAGCCTGTAGAGTCTCTGCATGTTCTCTTGGATCTCCAATCAAGGAGGACTCATGAGGCACGACCTTGTTACCCAAGACACCCAGATCAATGCCGGTAAGACCAAAGCTTTCCTGGAACGTCTTCACCTGGAAGTCATACTCATACCAGAGTCTACAGAAGGCTTCATGGGCGCGTTCAAGGTCCGTTGTCTTGAGCCCTAGTGTGTCCAGGATAGTGGATGTTGTCTGGAACTTCAAATTACTGAGCATTGATCTTGCCCATTCGCCAATAGCTGACAGCTCAGGGCTTCCACGATGGGGCGTCCCGAGGAAAATTACAGCTGCTGTTGATTCAACAACACCTTTGTGCGTTTGAGTGTCCGAAGTCGACGACAGTGCTAACATCTGAACAGGTCAACAGGTATCTTCAAGGATATGTAGGGAATATTAACCTCTTTTACTAGTATTCCACCGAGACTGTGAGCAACGAATATTATGGGACGTTCGGGCACGCATTCACGCCCTAGGGAGAACAGAAAGTCCTTCCCATGAGAGAAAATACTGTTTGTGTTGGTCGGGCCCGACGTAAACTTGGTTATCTTCGTATCATAGCCGAATGTCAGAATTCGAGCCTTCTTGCAGATTTGAGGGAGGAGGTCAGCGGGCCAGAAGATAAAAGGATCGCCAGCCTGTGCGACTGGGAGTTCTTTGCTAGTAGATCCGGTAAGGTTAGTATCCTGTCGGCTACTGCTTGACGATCCTTTCAAGAACGCCTTGAGACTTTGTCTAAGTTCGAGTCGTTTCGGAGTGCTCGACTTTGGTGCCTCTTTATCAGGGTACGCTGACGGTTTCGCCGTATTCTCCGGGCTATGTTTGTATCGCCATGTTTTATAAGGGTGGCCTTTAAGACCATGGACAAAAACAATGCTTGACGGACAGATATTCAGCAGGCGGATATTGGAGGAGTCTCAATCACTACTTACTCGACTATTGGAGCATCGGTCTCTGGCTCGTATATGACGCTGAGGCCGGTCGAATTTATTCCCTCTGGAGGACATTTTTTCCTTATCGGCGAGCTTTCTTGAGCATCCATGATCACCCAAGCAAGGGATGGATGATGAGATGCGGAGTAAGCGTTCTCTGGTTTTGAGATGAGGCTGAGAGCTGAGGTCACGTGGGGCATTTGCGTATTTTCAAGCCCCTTGAAAAGATTCAATTGGATGATAAGGTCATCCAATCAAATTCAGCAGGTCAGTACAGACTTGATGTTGTTCGTGCATAAATAAAAGCCAAGCTCATGTTTTGATTAGTGGTTGTATTAGTTGTACTTGGGAAAGTGTATGTATGTCTAGTTCATTGAGGGTATCAGCCCATTATACTCCATGATAGACCTTGGTGACAACACCAAGCTCCATCTCATTCGCAGATTTATCGCCATTCTCACTACCGCCATGCGCATTCGCCTCCCGTAAATTAATCCTTTCCAACCCAGTATGGCCAGGTGGTGACGGCGACCGTTTATCAGACGACGCTTCTTCAGTAGTGATGTTCACAATAACCTCATTCTTCTGGTAAATCTTCAACGGGATATCCTTCCCATTAATCTCCTCCTGGCTCTCGGAGAAGCTCATTCCGGGCTCGACAAACGTCGTCTTTTTAGGTCGTCGATCCATACTACTGAGGTTTCCGTATGCTGATCGGAATCGCGATGTTCCTTCGCCAGTGCGCTGGTTCGAGGACTTGCCGTACTTGGCATGGAATGAACCGAGGCGGAAGACGCGTTGGAGGAGGGTCCATGTGAGAGGGAGGTTGGCGGCGATGACGGCGGTTGAGACTTCGCGGATGTACCAGTAGGACCATTCTGTGCCAAAGGGGTCGCCGAGACTGTAAATCTTGCTCATTGTTGCTGCGAGGATCTTGAAAGCGAGTCAGCTTCACAGCTTGACGAGATAAGGAACGGATGAGAACTTACAGTAAAGATTCCTAGGGCAAAGACGCCACAAAGAATAATCTTTCGCTTAAGTGGCAGTTGAGATTGTAAAAAGACAGGCATAGGAAGAAGAATGATCATGATGTCGGAAGAGATGTTGACGACGGCGTTGGTGATCATGTGATTTGTCTCAGCTGAGCAGTTCACTGCGACTCATTAGTCCAAGTCCCTTATTTTATCGATGGGGTCCTTACAATCATCAGGAGGAACCTGCCAGTAGTGGTTGAAAGGTCGGCACCAAGCAGCAAACCACAAGATTTGCATAACAACGAATCCAACGACAACATATCCTGCCACCAGCTTAACCAGAAAGTTTTGCTTCAAACTCATTCTGAAGCTTGTTAGTCAACAGTGACTGTGTCGAGGATGGGAGACTACTCACGTCAATCGACCATACATGAAGAGTAGACAGCCCTTGACGCCCCAGAGGGTAAGCATCTGCATATGTTCCGTGACTAGTACCAGTTTCGATCCGTATTCTCGGAGCTTGATGTCTTCGGGAGTGAGTACGATGTGGTCGTCGGGGTTAATGAGGTTGGTGGGGGTTCGTGTGAGGACGCTGACGATTGCCAGGAGGGCAGTATATGTGATCTACAGATGTTAATATTAATGCATTGGCAAGTAAAGAGATACGAACCATTGTCAACGCCATGAGGTAGTCATCTGCCAACATACGCTTGAATGATCCAAGCAACATACGACGTGACGTCCTGTACACAGTCAGCAACAATTCCCGACGCTTCCAACCAAGTACTCACATTCGCGCAACCACCACCACCAGCGTCAAGGCGTACCACGCCCACATCTCAGCGTCGAGAGACGACATGGCTGCTGATGCTAATGCGATACCAAATTGTCGGTACTAAAGAGGGTTTTCACCCAGAACCAAAAAGCAAAACAGACAAAATCCGGGGCATCGATGCAAGAAAAAGTTACGAAAAGAACGACAAGATCTGCAGCGCCAGTCAGGGGTACAGAACCTCAGTAGTTAAACCCTCCAGAGATCAGTGATCCAGACCCAGACCCGTCAGGGTAGACACGTGGAAGACATGGGACCCTTCATCAGCCCATCCGGTGCATCATCGGAGCTGCAGCTAATAATTCACTGGCTAGACAGGGTACAATAGAGTTTACTGGACGTTTGGGCCTGCGAGTCAAACCCCGCCGCTATTACGAGACGAGTCTTGGGCCCGGCGTTAGTGGTAAGCCACGGACCCACGAACTAGCACTCCAAGTTCCTTTTTAGAAAGTTTCTGTGGAGCGACACTGTCAAATTTCGTGATTGACAGATTATCTAATAGCTGATGATCATATTGCGTAAAGCATTTCCCACTGCGAGGTCGGAACAGGAACGCCCCAGAAGGCTGAGGATAAAATGGGGGGTTAATCCACTGAATTTCCGTCAACGCGCAACCCAGCTGACCAGTGACATAACCCTATTTAAAAAAAATATTTCTTATCATTATAGGGGCTAACGCAGCGCTCAGACAGTGGCTTTTATTCCGCCATCGCAAGCGCTTCCAGAACGAGCATGTCGCCGTTCTTAATAGCTGCGAGATAAGAAGCTGAAGATGCATGTGATTCAACCCCTGGGCGCTGCATTATTTAGCCACTTCCCGGCGATGTGGTTCAGATCTGGATGCTACCCCGTGGCTGTGCGGCCGCAAGATGATCACAAGGATAGAAGGTCAATTGAGTTGAACCATCAGATGAGCCCCTGAGAGTGATCCGAGATAAGGATCTTGCTCTCGGTTCATCTTTTCCGTTCGGTTCCACGGCAAGTGGACATTCAATGGGTCGTGATCAGAGTGTTTTCCGTCGTTGGCGAATCTTCGGATATTTGCGCCATTTTCATCCTGTCTTCGTCACTTGTTCCTGTCGATCATTCGTGGGAAAGACAGGGTGCCAAGGCTTTAAAATCCTTCGACACGTGGGAGCCGTCGGGAATAAGTCATTGCTGTGACTTGACGGTTAAAACACGAGTCATGGCAAAGATACAGGGTAGCATGCAAACAAGCACGGCAGAGCCATTGCAGACTCGATAAACAGTTGTAACACATCAGAACAGCGCAGGTTTGTCTTGATATATGTACATAAGAATCTCTAAGCAGATCGACAGTATTCAAAGCTACGTTCCACTTGTTTCGCGACTTGTAGAGGGCTTTACAAACCCAGCGATAATCCAATTCAAATACTCACCGTCAAATAGCATTCCTAGCGCCAGTAGTGTACTTACACAAGAACCTCGATAAGAAAACAACGAATGCATAGAACCACGGATTGGGATCAGTAGCTCTTATGATTCAAGAGTAAGAGAAGAAAAAAAATCAAGAACTAAAATATAAGCCCGAAAGCAAAAGAAAGGTCTCGGAGGGAGTCGAACCCTCGCTGGCGGAATCAGAATCCGCAGTCATAACCGTTAGACCACGAAACCATGTATTCAACTGGTCATTCTCCCAGATTGCGGTGAATATCAATTTGCTACACCTCCATGCAAAGAGGTGAATAGTCTGGTAACAAGCTTGTCTCTTGTAAATAATGCTGATCTTGTACGAATACCAGGATGCTAAATGTCTTGCTCTCTTGACGAGATTCTGGCAAGTATAGATATTATTATTACAGTATATTTGCCAAGGAGCGGAAGCGACTTGTTTCTTTAGGACTCAATAATAATTTTCTTCTTGGCTCATTGATACAGCGGTCTGATCAGTTCTTGCATAGTAAATAGTCAGGAATCCATTTTCATGCCGTGTTAGCATTATTTAGATATTGCATTACTACAGCTCTATAATTCAGACTAATTATCCGAACTTCAGGTATAAGCTTATATATAAAAAGAACAAAGAGGGCTAGAATTAGTTATCAGGCTTATAAAAGTAATATTTAAAGTAAATTATAAAAACAAGTAGTCTTAGTAACGGCAGGATAAAGGTAATAAATAATACTCTTCTTATAATTATATTATTAAAATACTTATAAAACTAGTATTTTTCCAAAGCAAGAGTAACGTACTATCTTACTATAATTCTAAATACCTATGTTTGCTCGGCAGTTACTAGTGGAGGTCGGACCCGAGTGTGAGCACTGTCAGATAATGGATAAGCCCCCGGCACCGAACGGCATAATCTACAACCCGAATCTAATACTCAATCGGAAATGGGAATACCAAGCTTGTCCATAAGATAGCATCAAGTGCGCTCTCTTCGATCATGGCTAGTAGATCCTATTTATACTTTATAGTTCTATTTACGTCTAGCGATTACCTATTTTTCCTTGGGACGAAATCTAAATATGGCTGCAGAAGAGGGCCACTTTCTGGAAAAGAAGTCTGTGATTGTTGCTGGAGCTGGCATGGCTGGTTTAGCATTTGCTCTCTCGTTGCACAAAAGAAGGAATCAAAAGGGTTCTCCTCCCAATATAACGGTCTACGACCGCGATTCTAGACATCCTGACCTTCAAAGGCAAGGCTACTCACTCACTCGCGATTAATGGCATGGAACAGGATGGAGGTGTGCAGATTCTCGAAAATCTCGGCCTCTTGCACCGCATTATTGAGAAAGCAACGCCGGGGACTGACAGCATGCCTTTCAAGATATGGGATAGAAACTGGAACGAGTTGATTGCTGTCCCTGCAAAACCATATGGGGACCTCCCTGTGGCGCGATTGCGGATTCCGAGAGCTAGTTTGAGAGAAATTATGATCGAGGAAGCTGAAAATCTGGGGATCAGTATTCGATGGTAGTCGCAATGTTTGGGCGTCAAGCTACTAGATGATGGTCGCCTTTCAGTCACTGTTTCCTCACAGAATAAATCCTCACACTTGATCGACTGCGACCTCTTGATCGCCGCGGACGGTGCACACAGCAAAATCAGGACCTCACTTCGACCAGACGACAGGCTGCATTACGCAGGGGCTACTCAAATCGGTGGTCTCGCAGTCTTTCCACAAGGCATTCCGAATCCCTTGGCCGATTCATGGGGTATCATGGCCTCTGGATACAGCAATAGCTGTTTTGTGAGCCCATTTGAGGGCAGAACTGTTATCTGGGCTTTTAGCAAGGCTGAAGAGATGCCAGCTCAGGCTACTGGTGGAGATGGACATGCACCCCTGGATGAAGTGCGACAGCATTGCAGCCAGATAGCAGAGCCATTCGCAAGTCTGATAAACTCGACAGACCCTTCAACGGCTTTTGTTATCCCAGCGCGCGACAAGAAGCCATTCAGCCATGAGAACGTTGTTCATGGTGTGGTATTCATTGGAGACAGTAACCATGCTGTTAGCCCCTTCGCTGGAAATGGTGCCAACATGGCTTTGGCAGATGGATGGGACCTGGCTGGATCTCTGTCGACCTCGGATTCAATTGGTAATGCTGTCGCTGCATACGACAAGGTGTCAGTTCCTAGAGCGCAGAAAACTCTTAGCTCTTCGCATTGGCGGATAAGTATCGCAAATCTTGAGGGCATCGCCTTTGCTATATTTAGATGCATCATCCGAGCAGGCGGACTTCTCAAATGGATAGGTGGAAGATGACTGGGCAGGTTTGGCTAAATCATTTATACTTTCATTTAGGTAACTTTGTATTTCGACGGCTGGATTGCTGGTCGCCTAGTCTAAGCTCGCAGTATCTGCCTCGGCCGAGACAGCCAGAAGTGATTGCTAGAGCGTATCGCTCTCCTAAAGAAGTCCCCTTCCGTCACAACCCGCTTGGCTACTAGCTTCTGATGTGAATTCGTACGAGTTCATGCTTAGGCGGGTGTCACCTCCTCTTTTGTCTCTGGCTTACGTGCCCAAACAGCCCTAAGACGTATGTAGACATGATGTTTCCGGTTCCGAACCTCACGTCGGAACTTGGCGATATAAACATGGACCTCTTCCATCGACCAGCCCAGTAGATTGGCGGCCAAGGTTACAAAACCTTCAGTATCCTGGGTGAGGAAAACCTCTCCAAACCGGCCAATCTCTTTGAGCTTAGGGTCCTTGGGCCACGGGTTCAAGGGACACTCTTCAAGTCAGTTGTTGATGGTGACAGCAGGATGGTCTTGTACGCTACCTTGAACTCCCACTCGTGAATGTCGACAAACCCCGCCTCTTGTAAAGCAGGCCTCTGGACTTTATCGTCGACAACGGTAAAGCTGTTGCCGATCTTCTCGGAAGCCTGGATAAAAATCCTTCCCCACTGAGCCATTGCAGAGTCATATGTGACGGTACCATCATCGCTTTCTGCAGTCGGAGAAATTTCAAAGCTCTCAACCCAGCCACCAGGCTTGAGAGTCTTGTATGCCTGGCTAAAAAGCTCTGTCCAGTCTGGAATGCAGCCGACCAGATAACGAAGATGAACGTAATCGAAGGACTCAGATGGGAACGTCCACTGTTGGGTGCAATCTTCAATCTCGCTGATATCGGGTTAGACGTAAAATACAAATGTAGTCAAGTAGCTCACAATTTCAAGTTGGGTGGGACCCAGCCGGGCTGGATGGGCGAAATATCGGTACCAATGACCTCGCATCCAGGGAATTTGTCCGCAAAGTCACTGAAGATTGGTTAGGGATGGGTAAACTTCCGTATGATAGGTAACCTACATAGCCCAAATACCTGCAGTATAAATTAGTACGGGCAATGTCGCTGTCACATAGGGAAGGCCAATTCATACCAGTTCCAGTCCCGACGTCAAGAACTTTCTGATAATTGACAAAAATAGCTCAGCAACACGACAGGAACATTTGTATTGTGTTATTCAACGAACCTGTATGTTATCTTCCAAAGGCGCAAAGTATAATTCTCCATCGTGGGCGAGTGTCCATATGTGGTGACTGGGTAGTGATCTGTTAGGCAAGAGGTAGTACGGCTTTCGCAGGAGGGGTATCTCACGCGATATCCATGGCATCACTTTGGCGCTCATCGTTCGATCCCCAGTACGTCGCGTTTCCTCTCTCACTGTGAAAAGTTCTGCCATTGATCGTACGATAATTAAGAATGCTCGATGAGATAGAAGCCGTCGAGCTCTCAGCGTCAGACCCCAAGGTTAAGTCCTCCTCCTCATCTTGAGGGTCGTCAACTACGATTGTTTCGTTGACTGCCACCGACGGATCCTGGGGCGATCGCGGAGACCGGCTCTTTGGGCTGCTAGTGTTGGACATTCTGTCAATAATAGAGAATGTCACAAGGAATGGATGGAAAAGTATAGGAAACAGCAAAGGAATTTGAAAGAAAAGAGCAGAGCTAATTCCTTTTAATCTGTTGGTTGTTTATAACGCACAAGTCGAGTCGGGCGGGGACATTTCGAAGCGAGGCCAGCAAAGGAAGTGACAAGGAACATATCATGACATTATTGCATGTTGCATGCATAGGCGACAAGTTATTGACCAATGGTGTCTAAGCGTTTGCTAGGTTGTTGGTTGTCATCCGTCTGCTGTTACATTTGAGGAGGGGGTTTTCAGGTAAGGTGGACATGCGCGATAAAAAAAGACAATGGCCCTTGTAAGGAGGTTGTACCGTTGATTTAAAAAGTGGTACAGAATTCCTGGCGACCGCATGAAGAGAGAGCAGATTCTGGAGCTGGTTCCGTGATGTGGAGGGTCGATGGTCAGTCAATAGCAGTGAACGATGATCTGAATGGACCGCGGTCGTCATGTTTCTGCTGGGATCTAACTCTTCTTACAGTTTTAAGTATGCCTTTAACCACAATCGATAATGATTAATCTTATAGTGATACTACTTCTTAGAAGAATCTAGTAAGTACAGTATATCTGTGAAGAAGCGGAAGCACTTATTCCTTTACTTCCTGATAATAGCCTTTCTTCTCATGAAATGCCATGTCACCGTCATCTAGATGTACAGTATTTCTATTCCTCTGGTCTAAGCATTTCCAGATCCCTCTCCAATAAAGCGACAACCCCAGCATAGACATCTTGACAAAAGTCTGCACCTCCCGATAGGTATTCCGTGCTGTGTAATTCACCTCCAAGACATCGCATAACTGCAGTTGCGTAATTCAAACTAATCATCCGAACTTCAGGGAGGAGCTCATATGCGACAAAATATTCTGATCCCCTTGGCTGCTTGCCATTAGAGTCTAAAGCTCTTCCGAGAATCAGCTCAATCAAGAGTAATCCCAAAGACCAAAGCGCAGGATTTGCAGAGGGTGGTGATTGTACTGTGTTATACCCAGGATTACCCTTGCTGTCTGGGAGATTTCTCATCAGAAGTGGCTTAGTGAAGAGAGGGCTACCTTGGTATGTAAAGAAGAAGATATCTCTACTGCCTAGATGGCTTGGCAACCAAGGGCTACCGTGTAGCTGAAGAAAGCTTGAGGAGATAATGACCGCAAGGTTATGGCGATCTTGCGCAGGCAAGTGAGTCGATTTATTCGTCTGATGAAGGATATCTCTCAGTGAGACAAGGCCGATAGATTGAGGATTTTGAAAGGGTGAAACTGGGACAGGACGTAACTGGAACTCTGTCGTCACATAGTGTGAGCGATCTTGTATGATTCCAAATGTCTTGGGTGTAGCATTTGTTAACAAATTGCTGGCGTTGTCCCTGGTGATTTGGCAGAGGTCTGAGGATACAGTTACTGAATCCGTATTGTCTGTGGTGGTCAATGTCGTAGGTAATTGGGCAACTCTAGGAGCTAGAGGGGTTGTGGTTAGAAATCCTTGTGGTGCATCTGAGAACTGAACTCTCTTCTTGCCGGATGTCCTGCCCAGCCGGCTAGAAGGCAAGGGCATAATGTCCGGGGGAGATGGTCCTGGACCCAGCCTCTGCGGTTGTAAATTGAACTCTTGCCATGACTTAAGAGGTCCAACATCGGTCTTGTAAGACACGCTGATCTTGAAGCTGCTCAAGCCGACCATCTTTTGCTCGTCGTCCCCTGGAAAAACCTCAACCTTTCTGGTTTCCAGCCCCAGCCCGATATCATGTCTGCAGGAGCAAGTCAAGCTTGACTTCAAGGCTCGGTACAGACTCTCTGATAGATCGCGAAGAAGTGTAAAGAGTTTCTGCTTCGATCTAACTCTCCTTGCTGGCTCAAGTTCCATGTTACGGTCAGTCAGGTTCTCGAGATTCGATACGCTGTCTCTGATCTCCGCCAGGATATCTGCGTATTGTGAGCGGCTCAATGTGAAAACAGCTCGTTTGAAACCCAGGAACATTCCTTCGCCTTGGGACTCGATCAATCTCCCAAGATCAAAAAGCCGTGCCCTCAGGTCATTGGCAGTGTCCTGGAAAACCTTGAAGCCATTCCCAAGACGAAACTGAACTTTCTTCAACATTTCTTCTTCGCGCCAAAGATCTCCCATCGGGTCATCGATCAACGCCTCGATCTTGTAATGAGGGACAAGGTCCAGGAGAAGCTTTTCGCAGACATTCTGGAGTTTGATCCTTTCAGTTTCCAAGTTGCGAATCAGGCTCTGGAGCTCGCGCTTGTACTTGCGCCATCGGTGCAAAGTGGAGAGACCCTCCGTGTATTTCTCAAGTGCAATGATCAGAAGAGGTATAGAGCCAAGAACGATCCCGGCGACTTCTAGCCCTGACATATTTGGTAAGGATTTGAGGTGGATGATTGTCGGGGGAAAACGAGGTCTTACTCATGAGGTTCTGTCTTTTCAGCTCGAGCGGGGAAATATGCACTTTCGGGTGACACATTGAATGATCATCTCTGATTCGATACATTGTTATCAGCTGATTTATTTCTCACCTGTTATCGAAAATATCTCACTGAAATTGAGGATGAACCTAGCACAGTAATTCACTTCTCTGTCAACGAAAACCTGGTCTCTGTCTTGTATCTAAACGGACTGGACTAAAATGGATCAGAGAATTGCAACCGCCGTTGCAAAATGCATTGATTGCTTTTCCAATATCCTCAGAGTACCCAAAAACTTAGCCCGCAACTCGCCGACCTTCGAAAGGGATATGGCGGACCAGCAGACGCGATTCAATGTGTGGGCTGGAAATATCGGCGCTCATCGCACCGGCCCGAGCTCTCTTGATTACCGACTTCGGGACTCTTCGAATATAAAAGACCAGGTGCTGAGTCTTCTCAAAGACCTGGTTGAGCTCATGCAAGATGCCCATGACATCCTCATGGGAATAGAGCTTCCCTGGGACCAGATCACTGCTGATGAAGAGTTCGATGAGTCTGATGACCCTGATACAGAATTGGATCAGATTTCCGCTGATGTCGCGGACGTGGTGAACTGTCTCCTTCGATTGAGCGTGGCCATACGAAACCCTGCACCCCACGATCGCTTCATCAAGTCTCACTCGATTGATACATCTCACTATGAGATATTTGACATTCAGCACGTCTCTTCGAAATTTAGAACCATAGAACCTCTGCTGGCCGAAAGACTAGGCAAGGCGATAAGTCGACGGCGTCAGTTCTTTAATTACAGATTGGCTCACCGTACAAAACTATCGCAGGGTCTCACGCACGAGGGAGGTGACGGTGAAACGATTGCATCGTCACTGCCAGATTATCTGAAAGATGCCGCTAGTTGTGGTCAGCCCTTACCTATCGATGCTATTGGGGGCGAGGGCTCAGACTCTGGGTTTTCCCAAACGTCATATGCCACTTCGCTAACAGATGTGGATCAATGTCGAATCCCTCCCTTACCGAAAGAGTCATCAGATGGTCCATTCGAATGCCCTTTCTGCTACACAATCATTGTTGCGAATACTAGAAGTTCATGGAAGTATGTCCTCCGACCCAAACCTTCGGGCCTCAGCTAAAGATATTTCAAGAAAGCACGTTTATGGCGATTTGCGGCCATATATATGCTTGGAGAAGGACTGTAATACTCCAGGGAGAGAGTTCTCCCGGAGACACCAGTGGATGGAACACGTGAGACAGATTCACTGGAAGCTATACTCATGCCCATTCGCGTGTGACTTAGAGTTTTCCTCTCCTACTGAATGCATAAAGCATGTTTCTCGAAGTCACCCGGGGTCGGTAACCACCAGGGACCTAGAGGCGCTTGTTTATCTGAGCCAGAAGCCCATGGAAATTAGCCGGGGCGTCCCATGCCCATTTTGTGCTGAAATGATGCGATCCGCCTCACAGTATCAGCGTCACGTGGGCCGACATCAAGAGCAACTAGCACTATTCGCTTTACCAACAGTAGAACCGGAGGACAATGATGAAGGTGGAAGCGAGAGTGATTTCAGTGAATGGTTAGTGGACATGATATCTAATCAGGACGAGCGAGGCGATGATACCAAACAGCCTGAGGAGCCACTGAATTCGCATTCGATACCCGAGACAGGCGTGCACACTTTACCACCTAAAGAATCTAACACTAGCGGGACCGGGAGGCAAAACGAATACTTCCTACCGCGAGATGGCATTGATCGAGAGGTCATTGCAGCTGATATCTGCCGTTATCTCGGGAACGATGCCCTTGTGCGACCTGGACACTATGAGGTACGTAGGAACTAATATATACCCGCAAGTGCTACAATCGAAACTAACCCAGCTTCTCTCAAAATCCTAGAACCCTCAAACTGGCCAGGCAGTTCAGGGATACTATATAACGGCGTATAGGAACATGACTACAGTAAGTTACAGTCGATTTTGCTCTCACACGTGGACAAGACAATGTTGACCTGTTTTTTAGGCGATGATAGAAAACATGAAAGCAGACTCTGCCCAATGGGAACAAGAAAAGCGGGAGGTATCGCGTGATAGGCCAGGACAAGCCTGGTACCGAGACTCTCAAGTTCACGGGAATCGTCAACTGTATGGACCCGATTAAGGAACACGAACCGTGAGATAGGTCATCGAACAGCAATGGTAAAGGAGGTTATTGTCAGAATACAAGACAGAGAAAGCCGACGAAATGATGAACAGTGCAGGTAAAAGGCTCTAATACGGTCATTGTGTCGATCAAGGTAATGATATTTGATACAATATATACATTGTGTTGATGATATTTACGGTAGATAAATATAGTTCGTAGAAACTTAAATTTGTTTTAGGTCAATCCTGCTGACTGGCATCTCGGGTGTTTCTGAAAGATTCCATCGTGCAAGATTGTTAGATCTGTAGAGTGGCTTACTACATATAAATGTCAGTTTCTGGCGTCGATAGAAGTTTGGACATGACTTACGATAAAGCCGAACCACTTGAGATCGTTGTCATCGAAATGAGGGTTACCGTGTCCAATACCCGCGCCCAAGAAAGCCTAAGAATGTCAGCCATAATTCCATGTCTCATGATGCTCCGTATCTTACCTGGAACTTCTCACCAAAGACCTGGCGAGTGTAAGGGCTGGCGGGAGTGTTGGGGGTAGTTGACTGAGGGTTGGAAGAGTATCCGAAAATACCAGTCCACTGCTTGATCTCCTCATAGTAGTTCTGGACGTTGAGGGTAGCGTCGGCAGTTCCGTGGTAGATCTGGAACTTGGGGCGAGCGCCGTTGTAGCCGGGGTACATGTTCTTGACGACGTTGGCCCACTGGGTCTGAGTGTAAATGGACTTTCCTGAAGAGCAGGTTGAGTTCCAGGCGGCGGCTTGGTTCGCCTGGCTGACGAAGCAGCCGGCAGGAACACCAGCATAGGCGCTTCCTGCGGCAAAGACATCGGGGTAGGTAGCAAGCATGACGTTCTGTTCTGTTAGTTGAAAGCCAATTGAGCGACTGGGCTTACTTACGGTCATCATGGCGCCGGAAGATTCACCAGTGACGAAGACCTTCTTGGCATCACCGTTGTACTGCTGGAGGACATACTTGGCCATGTTGGCGATAGAGTTACTGTCACCACCACCCTCGTGGGTCAAGGCCATCTTGGAAGAGACATCCCAGCAACCACCGGAATAAGGAGTCTGGGGATACACAACGATGAATCCGTACTTCTCAGCATTGGAAGCCCACTTGGTGCCTTGGTAGTAAGCCTGACCGGTACCGCCGCAGTAGTGAATAGCAACGACGACAGCAGGGTTAGACTTCAAGTTCTTGGGAACGTACAAGAACATCTTGGTGCCGGTTGGGTTGTTGCCATAGCTGTTGACCTGCGTGAGCTGACCTCGCGGAACGGGCTCCGCACCGAGGACGCTGCTGATGAGGGCTAGCACCCAGAAGCTGATGATGGAAGTCAACTGCATGATGAAATGTGTTGAAAGAATGATGTGCCAAGAAGTATGAGGAAACAAAACATGATGGGATGGTGTATCAGCCAAGATATATACCCTTCCCCCCAAGTCCATGTGGAGGCCCATGGATCGATCTCACCTCCTGACCATGCTCCAATGGATCAAACGGACGTGTATCCTCCGCCAGCCGTTGTTTCCACTAGCGAACGAATCTCGTTCCTGAACGAACTCCACACCGCTTGGTCCTCAGTACGGATTCGGTACATGGTGGATATGCCGAGGGGCCTTTTTGGCTAAAGTCGTCCCCGCAGTGGGAATTCATGCAGACGCAGAAAACTGATCATTTTCCTGATTCTGACGAGGATAAAGGGCGAGTTTAGCCTGGTATAATAACCGATCGTGGTGTGTTTCAGTGGGACTTGAAACCTCGAGCCTTTCCGGATTGAGACGCGGAGAAAATTGGAGTGTTGCATTGATGGGTGAAGGACTATTCCACCAATTGGAGGAAAGGGAAAGCTCATGTTTTGGAAACAACAGTTTAATTACACGGGTTATGTTTCCTGTCAATGCGACTATATTGCTTCGTCAGGTTATCGATAGTTTGTGTCATGACCTGAACGTGCCATGTCAGGGAGTGAGTCTGGGCCCTGGGAGGGGCCTATCCTAAGTGACAAAAAGACTTGACCAAGTTTAGTCCAGATTTAGTGGACTTTAGACTAGTTCTTTTCGTTTCCTTGTTTCGAGGCCAGAAGTTTCAAGTTTTTCGTCGTGTCAAACAAATTTGGTTGCTCCCCTGACATGTCTGTGGCTTTGATCCGGATACACGGCATGTTTCTTTTATGGCCAGACAACTATTAATTAATCCACAACGTCACTTGTCATTTGGAATCCATGAATGAGAAGGTAGGACATGAGAGCAGCACCGTGCACAGACGTCATGTCTCAACGACTTCTCAGTTGAGCAAGGGAAAAGCATGGCCAAAGGAGGAAAACAGTTGCCACTTAAGTTACATGTTGTAGTGTCACAAAGCTGAGTCAAGAGGGTCATCAAAAGGTAGAGGATTGATTTAGCCAGGGCTCGGAGCCTGGCTATACTAACGAGAGGGCAAGAGCGACAAGAACGAAAACCAAGAGTTCCCCGATGCAACAGCGAGACATCTCAGCGAGACATCCTCAGCTCCTCCGTTACCATCACTACAAGTACCCGGCATTACCACCACCATCTTTCTGTCCCCCCGCATCAAGGCCCTCAGACTTGAGACTCATCGGCAACCCATACGACTCGGCTTTTAGAAGCGGTTTTAATACTAACCAAAGAAACCAGGCATGCCATTGTGGACAACTACAAGGCGAGGGGCCGGAGAGTCAAACTTGTCCCACATAGCGTCTTGGAGATCCACGGGGAAGCCTTGAGGTAAAGATTCACACTCCTGTTCCGGGACGGACTGCACCACGGTCTTCTCGGCGACGGACAAGCGAGCCAGGGCATCTCGTAGAGTGGCAACACAGTTGTTGTCGCGAGTGTAGGCCGGCTGGGAGGCGGCCACGCGGTCGCGGAATTCGTCGGGGGAAATGTTGGCACCGGCCTGGGAAGCAAGCTTGTTAGAATGCGTTATGTTGTCGGAAAGGGCTCGGCGGAGGTGGTGGACTTACAGACTGGAGGGCGGAGAGAGTCGCGATCTCGCGAGCCGAAGTCAACTCTTGGAGGGTCACGTTGGCGGAGTTGTGCGGATCCTTGAGGTGTCTTTCGAGTTCACGCCAGGCATCACCGCAAGCATGAAGAGCGACACTGAGACGCCAGAGCTGGCGCCCAGTGAGGGCAGGTTCGGTCGGGTCCTTATCATGTCCGCCAGGATCACGGTCAGCCAGATCCTTCACGAAGTTCCAGTACCACTGGGCCACGCCGAGAAGCTGGAAAGGCATCTGGGAAAGAAGTCAGATATACTCTTCTAGCAATTTCTGAGAAGACCTACCGAGCCACCGCACTGATTCTCGTAGTGGTTGCAGAGAACGCAGGAATAGGCTGCGGAGCCACGGACGCAGATGCAGTTGACATCGCGGTCGAGATTCGCAACACAGGACAGGCAAGGCACGCCCCTAACATCGCTGAAGCCGACACCCTCACCGTACTTGTACTCAGCGAAGACCCTTACGATATGGTTGAGGGAAGCCATCGCGAAAGTGTCGGCGAAAGCGGAATGGACTTGAAGAGCTGAGGAAGAAAGATGACAGCAGTGAAAGTGCGACAAAGTATTGGATCGACAAGCAGAAGCAGAGATCACGAAGAGATGCTCGGGGGAGAAAAACAAAAGAGTGAAAAATTTTCTTGATTGTTGACCTTGAGTGTGTACTAACAAACGAGTTGACCGTGTATCACTGCCCCGGTTTTGGCTGGAAGGCTGGCACTGGCAAACAGCTGTCTACCACGTAGTAACAAACTCGGGAAAACCACAAGTTATCAGCATTGACATTGAACCAGACGATGTATTATACCGCGATGAAATACGCCGTGAATTGAAGGACATGTGACTGTCATAGATTCAAAACTGCCATGACCCTGAAGAACCCTGAAAAAGGTACAGCTACTCTTGCTCAGAAATCTCTTCATGCGATCTATAAATTCTGTCAAAAATGATCTATATATCCCACATCCTCAATCGCTCCCAGACTGGATAGACCTGCTCTTCGCCAAAAGCCTCGCCATTGGCCCTCGCAAGAGCACGACGCGAAGCAAACCACATAAAGAGGTTACGATCCATCCCCACCTCATCAGAATGAGACACCACATCCGCTAACCAGGCTTGAAACCGAGTGTTTTGTTCGTCTTCTAGCATTTGATCTCTCTTCTCCAGTTCCTCAAATGACTTTTTCTCCCTTTGCAGCAAATCCCATACAAAGCGAACCGCGACGTCGAGACTCACTCGAACGACGGTTTCTTCATATCCAGGACCACCAGTGTAGTCATCACGGTTGACATTCATTGCCAGCCCTGCCTCGAACAAAGGGAGAAAACTGATGGGTGAAGACAGATGTGCATCATCCCCTGTCTTAACGAGGAGAATCGTGCATGGCTTTAATTGTTCTTCCACCCGCTTGTCCAATTTATGAATCCTGTCATAGCCATTTAATCCTAGTGGCTCATAGTATATGCCTGTAGTTTTAGGCAACGATTGCTTATCAACAACCAGATACAGGGCGCGGAACACATGTGACATGTGGTAGCCATGCTCTCGCCAAGATCGTATATCGCCTGGAGTTTCATCCTTAGGAATTGGCTCTCCAGGGTAACTGGAAGACCAGGCTCTCCAAGGCTTAAACTCCACCAAGTGCTCTACATGAGTTGATACGTATTGAGACAGATCTTCATGAAAGATCGACAGCTCTTCAAGATTTTGAGGGCCATTATTTCCTAAGAGCAAAGGTTTGCCAAGAAAGCCACCGCGCTGGAAGAATGGCTGACCATTGTAAAGTCGCAGCCACTCGCGGAACATATATCTGGCGATCCGTTGGCTATCGGAAATATCGACTGACCTATGTTCAAAATAGACCATTAATTCCTTGTTCAACCAGTCGTCGAGATGATAAGCATTATTTAGAGGCTTTGACAGGCGTGGTGTGTTGATCGTTTTCATGCAGTGATCTGAACGCCATCCATTCTTGAATTGCGGGTACATGCGTATCTGTGCTGCGGAATCCTCGAAAAACATGATCTCCAGTTCCTTGTAGATAAGATCTGGTATTTCTCTCAAAGTCGATCTTGTAGGCTCGAGATACTTCTCATCGTAGGCATCCACACTAGAAATGGAAGTTGGGTCAAATACTCGCTTTGATATCATATAATATGCGAAATCTCCGGGGGAACTCATGGAGATGATCTCCTGTCCGCTACCCCCAGGAGTCGGGGTTGTCAGTGATGGGGAGTTCGACATGGCTTTTGTAGTCTTTTGGTTCTGACGATAAATGTTGAGGAGGATATGAGAGATTTCAAGGTATCGCTTAAGAGAGCGGGAGCAGTTTATATTAGGACTTGGAAGATCCGATCCGGTAAGTCATGTTCTCAACACTCAATTTTGAGTTTTGGTGATGCACTCTTTTGAACCTAGGCCAGTAAGTACATCGCACTGTTACTGGTGGCTAATACTTTACATACATATGTGGCGCTTCAATTTTCCGAAATTTACTTTTATCGCACCGGCCAATGTCAAATTCTTGCTGCAATCTCATCCAAGGCACAAATATTAGGTGGAAGCGTGTGATTTGACCCGAGCTGAGAGGAGCTGTCCGAACGCCACCCAGCTTATCAAGAATGGATGTTTCCGTCAAGATTCGGCATTTGTTGCATAGAGCGTAAATCAGTCACAACGAGCGGTTCAGTTTCATGTAGTGGAGCTTTGTTTGTTCAGATCGATTGACGCTGGCGGTTAGATATCGCGTTGTGATTGGGCATGATAGAACCTGATCTGCCAGCTGTCGGCAGTGCCAAGAGCACGCCTGACATTACGTAGAAGCCAGCATCTCTTGGAAGGAAATCTCTTCTCGACCTTGGTTGAGTTTTTCCTTTCTTCCTCATCGCAGTTTCTTCCGCCAAACCTCACTTCATATCTTTGACCTTTTCCACTTTCGCGATACCCTCTTTGCTCCTGTGATGCGAGAACATTACGCCCCGATCGCCGACCGCTGTCGAATCAAGAAAAGCTTTGTGGCACTGCTCGGACACGATGATCAACAAACACCAGACAGCCCCCCAAAGGCAAAACGCCAACGCAATGCCACAACCAGCCCACAAGCCACAGCCAAAGCCAACAAGCCCAAAACCGAAGCAGGACCCAGCGTTCAAACGCCCGACATCACGGGCGCATGATGTATGTCTATCGCCGACGCCGTCACCAGTGCCCTTGAGCAGTATGAATTCGACGAAGAGACGGGCCTCGCCGACTCTGAACTCCCGATCTTCGTTCGTTCAGCTAGCCCTCATCTCAGGTCTTTAACGTTTTTTTTTCACAAGTATAATACTCTCTCAACACCTACGATTCCTACAACTTTGCACTCCCGTCGCCGAACCACCGTCGAAAATGTCCATCGCAGGCGCCGTCACAACTGCCCTTGCGCAGTTTGAGTTTGACGAAGAGACAGGCTTTCATCGCCTGGGGGATACTGAGCTCCCATGTCTGCATTGCGTCCTCTCTGCCCATCGAGACGGGCGACTTGTGTGTGTCGTGGATGATGAACCATCTCGGTGCACCCTCTGCAAGAGAGACCACAAGAAATGCACTGCTGTATGTATGGTTGCATCATCGATGCTTTTACGTCCCTGCCTAACGAAGATAGATCCCACCTGAGCTCAAGCCTGTTATACAGGCGTACTGGAACGCCCTCCACGACGAGTTGAGTACCGATAGAGCGCTGACTTGCCTGCAAAAGTGGCGGGTTATGCAGTGTGTCCTGGAAGCGGCGTCGGCTCTCTGATCTCTCGTCTTAGCTCTCGCAAATCCCTTACGCACCTCTTCTCGTAACCCCAATGGCGTTGCACCTGTCGTCCAAGCGCAGGAACGTGCTTCCAATCGAGAGCTTCTCACACTCTCCTATGGCGTTTAGGTAAGATCCCTATTGCTTCGCCGAAGTGTCAGCTCTAATTAATTATCTAGGCTGCCCCCGAAGTCCACGACAACGATACCATCGAGGAGAACATTCGCCGAAGCGTCCCAGCCTACGCCTGCGAATGCCGTGAGGTCAATGTGTTTGTGGCCGTACTTCAGCGCCTTCCGGCTGCCTTTGAGACGCCGGTAGATGGGGAGGACGATCGCAAGAGGGCAAAGCTCCCCCCAGCCGAGCTTCCCGATCAGTTCGTCAACGACGTGGAGCGTCTGATCGTCGAAGGGAAGCCGGCCGCTTGAAATACGGTCCGCACAGTTGGCCAAGGTCCTATCCGTCGTGGGGCGGCGCAAGCCACTCCGCAGAAGCGGCGCCGACAGCCTGAAGAACGTGAAGACACTCCTCCCCCCGAGGAGGAAATTCGGGTTTCCGAAGCTCCTGGCGACCCTTCTCCAGCCCCAAAGTCGTCTCAGCCTCGTTGGAGTGGGCGTAAGCGCCGCCAGGCTGACTACGTATCCGCTTCGCACTACCAACAGCAAGGAGGGATGAAAGCTTAGGCCCTAAGAGATGAGAAGTTTTAGGTCAATTATCAAAAGCTTAGAGGACTTTATGATGATTTTATTTGGACACGTTTCTCAAAATTGCAGTTTCTTGCTCCTCCAGCAAACGGAAGTGATTCTCACAGGAAATGACGTCGTGTAGCCTTTTGCTGGTAGGAAGGAGCTCGGAGGGCAACAACAGACTACAGCAACGTCGCTCTGCCCGCTCAAGTCCTCACCGTTTCAACAACAACATGAACCGCTCCAGTTCCTTGCATCTTCGTCTTCAAGTTTGTTCATCTGTCTTCGTCATCAACTCCATCTCGCTGCACCCTCCCCCACTCGTCATTCATTCTCTCTTCTCCTCAACGTTGCACTTCTTGCCGTCCCTCCGATACTCATTTCTCTGCGCGTCTCCCAGACCTCAAACCTTTCGTCCAACAGCCCGATACCCTTCCTCTCCCCTCTTGGCATCTCTTCGTCGCTGCCCTTGATCAAGATGCAATCCCGACCAGTCGCGACTCGTCGCCGAACTCCGACGTCAGACCTAGCCTATGGCTGTCCACCCTCCTATCCAAGGCCGGCATACAACGGACTTTGGCGGCTTCAAGAGGAAATCCCTATCCCAACAAACGGAGCGCTTTTTACAAACATATAATATCAATACAAATAACCTACACTGGTGCGAAGTGTATAGCCAAATACGCGGAGATGGGCCTGTCGCTATTGCTAAGGCGAACGATCGGGGAGGTGTCCTCGTTATTACGGAACTTGAACGTAATAACGACCAGTCAATTGCGGACACCGAGGCAAGGATGTCAGAGCTCCTCTGGCATGCCTTTGTCCAAGTCACCCACGGTCAATCGCAGTCCCTGTCCTCGCCAAGGGGCATTTGGATCGACACCATTGTCAATCAGGCGACAAAACTGGTGGTCTAGGAGGCCATTCGCCGATCGACTGCCGAAAGAGAACAGCGCGCGCCCCGACGCAATGATGGTAGAATCCCAGAAGACCATCCAATTATTTTTACGTATACCCGTTACCAGCATGCATCCTTTGCAATCCTGGTAGTCTTTTGGGGCGCAAATGAGAATGTTGGTTGACCATTTGGCTTGGTGTTGCTGGGCTGATCGGAATGGACAGAACCATTGACGAAACCAAGCTGCGATCCCCATCAGCCACGGATCATTTGACGAGGACTCGAGCGGTAGCTTTAACGAATGGACATGACATTCTCGAACTACCATGTCTTCGTCCGAAGGTATCCTGTGCCACTGTTCCGTTCACGCAATACTCCGCACACTATCCAATCAATCCTGAACCATTGCCAAAAAGAACAGTACCAACCCGCGCGGACAGTCTCCTGATCCTATGGACACGTTAAATCCGGATTCAAGTACGCCTGAGCAGACGCACGCCCGACAAAAACTTTACGAACATGCATTGGCGACGGGTCGCCGACTGGTCGCTGATCTCCGTGACCCTAGAAAGGTCAGAGGAGTCCACCTACCTCTAGACAATAAGTACACTATCCAGCATAAGCAATATCTCCCACATCGTCGACCCCTCAATGACGACCCGGCGACGTATCTCCGAAGGGAGAACGTAGACCCCAACGACCTCAGTTACTGTGAGGTCTACAGTATACCACCAATTGCAAAAAGCCACTGCGCGCTAGTCAAGACAGCTCCTCGGAGCGGAGCGTTTGTAGTGAGCGAACTTGAACGCAAGTTCGACTATTGGTATGTATGGAGGACATCCCTGGAGGCCAGGATGTCTGAGCTCATTTGGAAGAGCTGGGAAACGGCAGTAAACGCACAATCCCTGTCGCCGACCCTTCTCCGACGGGTCTGGATCGACCGTGTGATGAATAAGGAGACCAAGCTGGTAGTCTAGGAGGCTATCCACCGGTCTATTCCTGACCATAGAGAGGAGACTAAGGGCCCTGGTGAGATTAAGTTTATCCTTACTTTTACACGACACCAGCATGCTTTTTTTGCTATTTTGGGGAGCCCTCTTGGGCATATGATTATGCGTATGTTATTCGACCACCAGGAAGAGATCGGTAAATTCATTGTTCGGTGGGTTCTTGGCAATGAGCTTTAGGGTTAAGCATTATGGCAGCCTTACATAGATTTGACAAGATTATGATGAGGTTTATAAATCCTTATGGCAGTTTATGATAATTTAGGCTACTTTATGATGATCTTTATGACTTGAGCAAAGTTTAGACTAAGCCTTTACCTAAGCTTAGGATGTCCTTGTGCCTCATTTTGAGTCTTATGATGGGCTGCAGTACGTGAGAGCTAGTACATTGTCACAGGTATTGCACCTTTCTGTCTCAGGTACAAGTCTAGAATGCAAATAACACATCCAGCTAAGAGCATCACTTGGTGCTGGACAGATCATCTACCCCACTACATCATAGCGACTATGATGTCCATGCATTCCCATTCGGGCGGATGAAAGACATGCACAAGTCCCGTTAGAGCATGTCAATCCTCGGAGCCGGCACTTCTAGCTCCGCTTCTAGACACCCGATTAGGGTATGTCTCTTCCGAACTTTCTCTCACGAGGTTTCATCGTTCATTAAGGAGCGCTAGACCCATGTCGGAATAATTGGTGAAACATTGTTCGTCCGTGCTGTGATTGGAGGAACAACGACAATCCTGGTACGGATCCTACACAGCTCTGCGTATTTATGGTGCGCTTAATGTCATTCTAGGATGGTCAGTTGCTACTTAAGAGAACGCCATCCGTCGAGGAGGGACTGGTTGTTTGAGTTCTCTCACGATCGTCAAAATGGTACTCCTTCGGTTTCTAGCATTTCTGTCCTACTGCTCGGTCGCTTTGGCCTTGACCTACAGGGGCGTCGACTGGTCTTCTGTTCTCCTCGAGGAACAGAAGGGCACTCAATACACTGCCGGCGGTTCCGCTCAACCCCTTGAGAAAATCCTCGCCGCGAATGGAGTCAACTCAGTTCGTCAGCGAGTCTGGGTGAACCCATCTAACGGCGACTATAACCTTGATTACAACCTCAAGCTCGCCAAGCGTGCTAAAGCTGCGGGCCTGAGCGTCTACCTGACTCTTCACTTCAGCGACACCTGGGCTGATCCTGGTCACCAGGCTATTCCTTCCGGATGGCCTACCGATATCGATAACCTTGCCTGGAGACTGTACAACTACACTCAGCAGGTCTCCAACGCTTTCCAGTCCGCTGGCGTTCCTCCTGCCATCATCTCTATCGGAAATGAAATCACTGCTGGTCTTCTCTTCCCCACCGGCTCTACCAAGTCTTACTACAACATCGGTCGTCTTCTCAACTCTGCGGCCTACGGTATCAAGGACTCTTCCATTAGCCCGAAGCCCAAGATCATGATCCATCTCGACAAGGGCTGGGACTGGGGTACCCAAGAATACTTCTACACCCAAGTCCTCAACCAAAAGGGTCTGACCCTCGATGCATTCGACGCCATGGGTGTGTCATACTACCCCTTCTACGGATCAGGCGCTACGTTCTCTGCGCTTGAGACTTCGCTCACCAACATGGCCAACAAATGGGGCAAGCAGATCTTTGTCAGCGAGCTTGACTGGCCTACGTCTTGCCCTTCGCCTGCTCAGCCTTTCCCCAGCGATATGAAGAACATTCCTTTCTCAGCCGATGGTCAGACCCAGTTTATTAAAAAGGTTGCTAGCATTGTTAGCAAGGTCAAGGGCGGAGCTGGGCTGTACTATTGGGAGCCTGCTTGGATGAACAACCAGGCTCTTGGTTCTTCGTGCCCTTCCAACACTTTGTTCTCATGGCCTGGAAAGGCTTTGTCGAGTCTTTCTGTCTTTAAGAGCATCTAGACAGGGTAAACCTCCATACAGTTATATTTGTTGTTATATACATATGAGACCAAGTACATACATTTATCTGATATCAAAATAAAACGTTGACTCACTTCGCCCGATGTATTGGGAGCCTTATGAACACTAGAGAAATTAAGACCTGTCAATATTGTCAATTGCGCTTGGAAAAAACAATTGCAATACAATGTCTTACAAGTTGTCTGCCTTACTCAGCCGCAAAGTAGTTCGCCTTGACACGTCACCCCGCACTCGGCCAACTCAGCATTCTCGTTTCCTTTTTTCACTATCTCACTCTCCAAACCTGATTCTGATCCTAAGAATATTGTTCAAAATATTCTCAAATTTAAGAAAACGCCAAAATGTCGGGAGCCGAGGCCGCGATCGCTGGCATAGGATTTCTCTGTAATGCGATGCAGATCGTCACTTTCGGCAGAGATATTCTCCAAGTTTATAAACACGTTCGGAATGAACACTGCCCCGATCCTAGGCTGAAAGCATATCTGGAAAGCGCGAAAGCTTGCTTCGATGATATGAACAGCTCAACTTTGGCGACCTCGCAAGCTTTGCCACCGAGCCGAGACCAACAGCAGATAATTGCCATTGGCAAAAAGCTTGAAGAATCCATGGCCCAGCTGCAATCTAAATTCTCCGAGCTTCATATTGATGATGCATCTAGACGCGGATTCCGCGGGAAGATAGAGGTGGGCAAAAAGAGTTTGGCCACTTTATGGCAAGGAAAGGAACTCGAAAGTCTTGAGGTAAACCTCAAACGATACGAGAGCCTCCTTCACAGTGTCGTGCTACATCGTGTATGCAACCAGTCCCAGGCAGCAGAAATCAGCTCAAAGGACTCTTTCAAGAAACTCGACACAAACCTACAATCGGTCATTACACAGCTGGCGGATGGCTGCACTCGGATCTCCGACCTTTTAATCGAGTCCCGGGAGACAAGGGGCCTAGTTACCCAGGAGCATGAAGCCACACGTGCAGTTATCAATGAGGGCTTCACTACTACAAAGGGTGCCATTTCGAGTTTCCGTGATTCGGTAGCCCAAGAATTTCAGGATATGGCCCGACGTGACCAAAGTACGAGTTTCGAGAAAGAGCACAATCAACTACTCCAAAGCATCCGATTTCCTGAAATGAACAGCCGCAAGAATCACATATCGGAAAACTACCCTGGAACATTTGATTGGGTCTTCATGAACCCCATTTATAGTAGTCGAAGCTACTCATCTAGCTATGAAGAATCCGACGATGATAGCGTTCAGCACGAAGAGAATACCGATGATGAGGACATGGATGATGAAGAGAATCAGGAGGACTCAACAGTGCCGGCCAATACCAAAAGCCCACCAGACCTCAACTACTTTCCTGCCTGGTTAGAGTCTGATGCCCGGCAATTTTGGATCAGCGGCAAGCCCGCTTCTGGAAAAAGCTCGCTTATGAAGTTCTTAGCGACTAATCCCCTTACATTGCAGCACTTGCAAGCCCAGCATAGTGACATCAGAATCCTCACCCACTATTTCTGGAAGCCAGGGCAGCCGCTACAAAAGAACATAGAAGGCATGGCACGTTCTCTCCTTCATCAAGTGCTTCACAAGAACCGTGGTCTCGCCCAACGGCTATGGATCGAACATCCTAACGTTCAAGATAAGCGAGATTGTGGAGATTGGGACATGAATGAGCTGAGGAAGACTCTCTGCCGGGCAATCGAATTTTCAGGAAACACTTTCTGTATTTTCCTTGATGGATTAGACGAGGCTAAAGAATTCGAAGATTTACCATGGGGTGACGGTCAGAATACCCAAGTTATTTACGACTTACTCGGCCTCGACAATATCAAGCTTTGTGCATCTAGTAGGGAAGAGGATCCTTTCTGCCGGTTTTTCGCAGACCAGCCCCGCCTCAGAACCCATCAGCTCAATCACGACGATATCTACCAGTATGCGAAGAATAGGCTAGAAGTATCTGGTCTAAGCCTTTATGATCGATCTCGACTTTTAGAAGCAGTGGTACAGAAAGCGAACGGCGTGTTTCTATGGGTGGTCTTGGTCGTCGAGAGCCTGAATAAAGCAATACGTTCAGGTGGTGCCAACGAATTTGAGGAGCGACTCGCACAGACTCCATCAAATCTACACGACCTTTTGGTCGATATGTGGGAGCGTCCAGGAGATGATGCAAAGTTATTGACTCAAAGCATCGAGACTTCTCGCTTCTTCAGTCTGGCTCTCGCAGCAATCGAAATGGACAAGCAAGCCGATGTCTATTACTGTTTAGGAGCGACACTCCCTGCCCAATATATGGGCTCATTACTCGTTATGACCACAGCCCTGGAGGATCAGACTTTCACATCAATATTGAGAGAAGGCAGAGAAATTCAGGCAAAAGAGCTTGAAGCTAGATGTGCGAAGGTAGAAGATCGATTGCGTTTGGTTTGCCGAGGTCTCCTCGAAGTAACACTGGATGATGCCTATGGCGAGTGGGCTGGAAACGAAGCGCTTTTGAATTATTCATTGAAAAGGGTCCAATTCATACACAGATGCGCATTCGACTTCATTACCGACACGCAGTTTGGACGTGAATGTCTTGCACTTTGTCAGTGGTCATCAATTGACAAAGTCGAAAGGTTGCTTGCCGGTCATCTAGTCAAATCCCGATTTCTATGCTACATGTCAAAACGACACACTTTTCGCGTGGTAAACGGAGAGACGTTTTATGGATCCGATGTTGACAACCACCAGCTACTCCGAGCCTTGCTTATTACCTTTTACTGGTCTGATCGCAACACATCTTTCCGAAATACTATGTGTAAAGAGTTGAAGGACTGGCAGCAACATGGCTTATTTTCCGATCACTTTTATTGGAAATACCCAATATCAACTAAAGTTCCTACCAACCCACGAGAATTGGAGTTCCTTGAAAACGCCGTCAGGGCAGGCATTTTCGGCACAGTCGTTCTGGACTTGGTAGAACAGTTATCTATTAATCGCCTTGCAGACGCTATTCCGGTTCTGCTCTGCGCATTGGTAGATACGAACGGGTTTATATCAGTGGATTGCTTTTATCTTGTTGACTACATCTTAACCCGCCTGCAAAGTACGACTTGCAAAGACGGGCAGGACGTTTCCTCACAAACTCAACATGACGTGAGGAATGCAACGAGACTGCTGCATTCATGGTTCGTCATGCAATGCCTTCACCGTCTATATGGCGATTGGGGCAACGATGGATCTACTATGACAGATCTACTGCACCGCTTTAGCAACACTCTATCTTCAACCAACGATTGGCAGTGCCCGTTGATTCTGGAATTTGGGGTCCATCTTACTTGGGGCTTTCGTCCACAAAGCATCGAAGGGTACAACCTTTCATTTCGACAGTATACCCTAGCTATTGGAAATTTTGTTACTGCTTACCACTTACTTAGCCAACTTTTACCGGATCAGCTAGGTTGTGCGCTACACGTCGAACCTCCGCAAGACATTGAAGAACGATTTGAGATACTTGTCGTCAAATTCAATGCAGATCCTCGGAATAGTGATAGAGAGTTCTTTACACCTGCAACAGAGTATCATCTGGATATTGCAAATTGCATAAAGGAGGGGTTGTCGGAACGCGATGATCGGGTTATAGAGCAAAGATGGGCCGTCCTGCTGGAAGACATTAATCCGGGTTTGAAATGGATAGGCAAGGATAGAATTGGATGCTGTATTAGGGAGATCAACAAACGGGGCTTGGAGTTGATACATCCATGGGTAAATGCTGTCATAGAAGATTAAGATACTGTAGTAGCGAGCTTTAATTGAATATATTAGCCACTAGTTACAGCGGCCTCCAATACTGTAATCATGGATGGTCTTTAGCGGATCGCATGACTAGCTATGGGCTGCTCAAGCGAGGTGTAGAGTAGCACCATCATATGTAATGTTTGTTGGCCATGCAAACTTTGTACTGCATCGCTTTCCCTTTCTACGGCTACACCATTACACGCTGCATACACCACACTGTGCACCAAGATATGCGATCTAATTGAGAAGCTTTATCCGAGATCAATCTTAGTTATGCGGCCAATACCATTTATCGACTTTGCATCATTCGTCCCTGGAATGTTATAGCACTGCAGGCTGTGAAATCAAGTGTATACTAGAAGATTCCACTAAGTCTTTACCTAAGCTATGATGAATTGCCATAAAATACTCTAAACCTTTGTCAGTCTTTATAAGAACTGGTATGAAAGTCACCTATGATCTCATAAACGGTTATTGTGTCGATCCAGCAACAATTCAAGTGAGGGGTAATCCATCACAAATAATCAAAATATTTACCCTGCATCTCCCGGTGATGGGCCAACCCAGCTCTATTTTAATTCATGGACGATCCATCACCTTATCAACAATGACCTTCCTTCCTTATCTCCTCACGAACTTTTGTCGCCCTCCCAAGAAACCAAGTCTTGGCCAACGCAACATAACACGGGGATCTTTTGTAAAAATGGTCCAAAGCGGCAGGTCTCGTACCCCTGTACGATTCCACATCTAAACCGCTGCGGGAAGGCGCCTATCTCACTAGCCCTGCCGATCCCCGTATAAGCTTAATCTCGTCCCGGAACTTAATCCTCTATAAGAACGCCTTGTTTTTTTCTCTTCTCTTTCTCCTCAAGGTTCTCTCCTGCAACCTCGTTCATCATGGTCGCGAAACTATTGACCACTCTTTTGGCGCTCGCCCCGTTGGGTCTGGCGATTGATCCGCCTCGACAGCCGCATCAACCTGTTGGTGAGGGTGATCGCCTACTCACTTTCAATGAGACGAGTCCGAGCGCTAAATTGAGACCTACTACCATGAGTGTAGAGTGGTCTTCCGCTGGACAAGATGGGAATTATATTGTTCTCGGCGATAATGGCGATCTTGTTCTTGAAGACATCGTCAGCGAAGAAACAGCCAAGTTCGTTACGGCCGATAAGCTCCCCAAGGATCTTCACGAGTACTGGATCAGCAGCGACGCAAAGCGCGTGCTCGTCGCGGCAAACTACACCAAGCAATATCGCTACTCGTATTTTGCTGATTACTTCATTCTTGACGTTGAGTCTGGCGAGAGTGAACCTCTTGTGAAAGACCAGGTTGGCGATATTCAGTACGCCCAGTTTGCGCCCAGTGGAGAAGCCGTTGCGTTCGTGCGGGGCAATAATCTCTTCATTCGTGATGCGGACGGCAAGATTGACCAGATCACGAGCGATGGGGGACCGGATATGTTTCACGGTGTGCCTGATTGGGTGTACGAGGAGGAGATTTACGGTGGACGCTCGGCGCTTTGGTGGTCGCCTGACGCCAAGTTCCTTGCGTTCCTGAGCTTCAACGAGACTGGTGTTGGGACATTCACTATTCCTTACTACATGGATAACCAGAAGCTTGCGCCGACATACCCTCGTGAGCTGGACCTTCGATACCCCAAGGTTGGATCCAAGAACCCTACTGTCGAGCTCAACATTCTTGATCTTTCGGGGGGCGAGTACAAGCCCGTTCCTGTTGATGCATTTGAGCCTGAAGAGCTTATCATTGGAGAAGTCGCTTGGGTCACCAAAGATCACAGCTCTCTCATCTACCGCGCTTTCAACCGTGTTCAAGACCATGATGCCCACGTTGTTGTCAACCCTGAGACGCTCAAGTCAAAGGTTGTTCGGGAGCGAGACGGAAGCGATGGATGGCTTGAGCATACCCTTTCCATCTCCTTCGTTGGTCCTTTGACTTCCAAGAAGAAGGACGCTTATTACGTTGATGTTTCGGATGAAGACGGTTGGAACCATATTTACCTGTATCCTGTCAACGGTGGAAAGGCTATTCAGCTTACTTCTGGAAAGTGGGAGGTCTCGACTATTCTCAATATCGACACGGCCAAGAAGCTTGTTTACTTCCAAGCTTCGAAGCGACACTCTACGGAGCGACATGTCTACAAGGTCTCATGGGAGACTAAGAAGATTACTCCTCTTGTTGATGACAAGACTCCCGGTTACTGGTCTGCCTCTTTCTCTTCCAGTGGTGGTTACTACATTCTTCACTATCAGGGCCCCGACGTTCCTTATCAGGAGCTGTACACCACAAACTCCACCAGCAAGCACGTCCGCACTCTGGTAGATAACAAGACGTTCTACAAGACCATCAATCAGTACAGCATGCCCAACATCACATACTTTGAACTCAAGCACCCTGATGGTTACTCCCTGAACGTCATGCAGCAACTCCCCGTCAACTTCGACCCTTCCAAGAAGTACCCCATTCTTTTCACTCCATACGGCGGACCCAACTCCCAGCGCGTCGCCAAGTCTTTCCAATCTCTAGGATGGAAGTCCTACATCTCGTCTGATCCTGAACTTCAGTACATCGTGTACACCGTCGATAACCGCGGAACCGCCATGCAAGGCCGCAAGTACCGCTCACTCGTTACATCTCAGCTCGGAAAGCTTGAACCTCTTGATCAGATCTGGGCTGCCGAGGAGCTCATCAAGAGATACAGTTTTATCAACGCTGATAAGATCGGAATGTGGGGATGGTCTTATGGTGGATATCTCACGGCCAAGACCGTTGAGGCAGACTCGGGAGTGTTTAGCTTCGGCCTCATCACAGCTCCAGTTTCGGATTGGCGTTTCTATGATTCCATGTACACGGAGCGCTACATGAAGACTCTTGACGAGAACAAGGATGGATATCTCGAGACGGCCGTGCACAAAGTCGATGGCTTCAAGAACATCGCTGGTAGTTTCAGTATTCTTCATGGTACTGGCGATGACAACGTTCATTACCAACATGCCGCTGCCATGATTGATCTTCTCGTTGGAGCTGGTGTGTCGCCTGAGAAGATGAAGATGTTTGCTTTCACGGATAGTGATCACAGTATCGTGTATAATGGTGCTTCGCCTTGGATTTACAAGTATCTTACCGCTAGACTGTATGATGAGGTCAAGAGACAGCCCAAGGCCAAGGCGCTGACGCATCAGTGGACCAAGAGACGGGTGGAGATTGTGGCATAAGGACCTTTGTTGCTTGTGTAGATTGATAGAAGAATAGAAAGTTTCTGCGCAACACTAATTATTCACCTATGATTGTGCGAATCTGTCGTGTGATCTTTAACCAAGACTCTCAGCCTAACACTAAGACTTATGATCGCATCATCATAAGCTTTAGGGTTCTTTTTGATGACCTTATCCTAACTTTTAGGATCTTTAGGATGAAGTTTAGGCCTAAACCAGTTATCCATACATAATGATGATCCAACTTTCTTGCGAGTTCCCATCTTCACCGCCACACACTCGCCGTCCCCTGGTGGGACACTGGACACATCACAGTAAGGCATATTACTGACATCCACGTTTAAGCTTCGCAGAAATGTCGTTGAGGATGGGATAAGCAGATTTGCTCTCGGGCCATACTCGCTGTATTCGAAGGTATAGCGGGCAGTGGTAGGAGGGTGAACCCCGTAAGGGGTTGTGGGTTCGCGTAGGTCGGCGGCCTGTTTCCAACGCTCTGTGGTAGAGCCTCTGTCTGGCATTCGTCTCCACAGACGTACTCTTCTGACTTGGCTGTATTGGTTCAAATGGATCGGGGGTGTTTCCTCGGGGGGGACAGGGACTGTAGCCATGGTTGAGTTCGGCGATTGCTTTGCGATCTGGTGAAGTGTTTTGCAGGTAATTAGAGATTATGAATCCTAGGCAACAGTGGGGGCAATGAGTATCTTGCCCGTATGTGTTTACTTTTGTTCTTTACCTTTGTGCGCTGGGGGCTAAACCCTCTTTTAACCTCCGACAACCTTATCACCGAAGGGAGGAACCGATTTCGTCGAGACATTACACAATACGCCAGCGTTGGAGAGGGGTGAGGGTTCGTTCGACTGTGGCTTCGTAGTCGACTTGGTTCCAGTAGTGCTAGACCACGGCTTTGAGTTCGGGTGGGATCTAAGAAATATCAGGCGACCGCTTGGAGTTGAAGACAGAAGTACTTACGGCGGTGCATTTCTTGTGATTGTGAGCACACCAAGTGCGTCAAGTTTCCATCTCATCAATGACGCAAACAAGACGGTTCCTTCGGTGGATGGCGAGCGCGCATCCAAGGCAAGGAGACTCGCCAGGACCAAGGCGAGCAAAGCCGGCTTCCAAGTCAAACTCGTACTCCTCAAGAGCGGCAATGACCGCAGAAGAAACGGACATGGTGAGAGAATGGGAAAAGACGAAGATCTCGAGTTGTTGGAAGAGGGAAAGGCTTATGCAACGATACGATGCTCCGGGAGCCAACGGAGCTGAGAAGGAAAGTTTGAACGTGGGCTACGTTGAAACGTCTACTTCTCCTTATGGGGCGGTGGGAGTAAAATATAGGTAGGCTTAGGATAGTCCATACCATGGTCAACGCCTTGCCAGCTGTCGACAGTGCAAGTTCTATCCTACCCCTCGCCGACCATTACCCAGAAGCTAACCCTTTTTAGAAATTCTGGATATCAAGGCCTCATGTGTGTTTACCTTTTCTTCTCGTCAACTTCTCGCATCGCCGACCCTTCATCTTTCCCTCGATTTCTCACCGCGCGAGTCAAGATGTCGATGCTACCTACTATCGCGAATGCCCTGGCAGAGTTCATCTACGATAAAGACATCAAGTTCACCTCATTCACTGCACCAGATGAAGTTCCGTGTTTTGGGTGCCTCACGACCATCCATCGCGATGCGCGTCTCCTCTGCGTCACCAAAGACTCGGCGCAGCAGATTTGTCTCTGCTGCCAGAGCTCGAACAAGAAATGTGGCTCTGTGAGTTATGCCTATTCATCCACTTATCTTGAACGTTCTCTGACCCTTATCCTAGATCCCTCGCGAGATCCTCGGCGCCGCCCAGTTCTACTGGAATCACGTCTGCCGACTCCAAACCCTCGCTAAAAACTACTGTACACTCGACACCGGAGAAGCCTGGCGCGTTTGGTCCGTCCTCGAAGAGTGCGCCTCGGCCTAGCGAGCCGTCGCTGAACAGATCTCGGACCCGCTGAAGCTGTCGAGCGACGATCGTGACGTTGCTCTGACCATCCAAACACAAGAAGCTGCGGCAACTCGCGAGGGAATCTTCCTGCAGCTCCTTCATTCTGTAAGTCACAACAATTATTTAGCATTGATTCGGCGCTAATACTCTTGAGGCTGGTTTCTTATCCCACGAGGAAGTGCAGGCTAGAGTCGCGGCTGCGACACCACTGTACGCTCGCGATGACTCCAAAGCTGTGCGTCTGCGCAACGCGCTCCGTCGCCTTCCCGATGCCGACAAGACCCCCTATGGATCGGACGATGGGGAACTTGAGGACTTGCCCCAGGAGCTTGAAGATACTCTTATCACCCAGATGAATGAAGCGCGTGCTAGTGGCTGTACCGCTCCTGTCTGCCCCCCTAATGTTGCTGGAATGGCACCCCTCAGCCGAGGGCCTTCCCAGGCCCTGTCGCGCAAGCGTAAGCGCAGCAACGCCTAGCCTTCGCTGGTGGTTTGACTCTAAACCCTTATCTGTTGTAACTCGTCGGACGGAGGCTGAGGCGTCTTCTTGCTCTTTCTGTAGTCTATGATATCGCCCATTGGGTAGCTTTACTCATTTCTTCCGCTGGTTTACCACTGGCTCGCCTCGATACTCTTGTTTTTGACAGTTTTTATAGTTGGTCACCGTTCTTAACGCTAAACACCGTCTTCTTGGCATTTCTCTGGCCATTCAGTGTCTCAATTGTCTCTCAATTATGTCGTAAGGTATGTGAAGAAGCTATGGGTTTACTTTTATGTCTCTCATGCGTGGAAAGCATCATAGATCTTTGGCAATAAGATGGAGAGGATACCAGTGAAGAAGAGTTTCATGGTAATGGCTAACAACATCCCCCTGCTGTGGAAAGACGACTTGCTCACGCTCAGAAACTCTAGCGGAGCTCCTAGTAGTCGGAAAGTCAAACACCGCAGTGGTCAGAAACCTCCTCAAGACACCGCCACTGGTCCATGGTAGGGATCGAGAAGGCCGCACGCCCCTTCACAGCTGCTGCGAACACAAGACCCTGAGTCTAGTTGTTAATATTATTGGGTACCCGCAATTACCATGCTGACAGTAAATCCCATACATTATCCGCCCTGTGGACATTACAGTCTGTCACTAAATAAAAGACTAGTAGACACTTGCCAAAACCAGACCGCTGTTCTATTACCTTAGCCTCCACGTCCGTTCATTCAACATACTGGCTTCAATTGTACAATGCGCAAGACGAAGCAGGCCCACACGTTCGCAGTAAGCGTAGTTCTGCACATTTCTCCGTTGTTGCTCATGCTTCTGTTCCTGGATGACGACCACAGTCGTATCGTGAAGGTTAGTGTACCTCTGACTCCGCGAATTCCCTAATACTATACCTGTCCAAGGCTCCTGAAGTAGTGATGATAGGGGCAGATCCTTGCTAGTGAGGAAGAACTCACCCTGCCATACGCCATGGCCAGCACACACGGTACCGATCCACGTATTAGGTCGACCGTCGTACTCTCCCCTGCGGAACCTGACAGTGACATCACTAGCTGTGATCTCAAGCACGTGGTTTTGGCCTGATCGGATGTCTGGGTTGCTGCTGTCCACCATTCGTAATGAATCATAGCAGCAGCCCCATGGCACTGCAACTTCACCGCCCTGATTTCCAGATATGATGGATATGTCTATCGCAAATCCATTAGGTTGCTCAATAGCACGGCTATCTTTCCTCATTGCAGCGACAACACCCTGCCAACCTGTCCATGACCAACTCGGAAAGCCCTGTCGCCGATGCGCGGGCTCTTCAAGTTGCCAGCACAGGCCGTCGAGAAAACCGCCAAGACTTACAGCAGCGGCGACGTCAGTATCAGACGCTGTGGTATATAGTCGTCCTCCCCGGAATTCGCCTAGGCGAGAACCTGTGAGGCGCAGAAGAGGGACGCCGCAGATATGATATAGAGGTCTTGTCTTGTGTTGTGCAAGTAAACTGAAGATACCAAGCATGGCATTCAGGGCGTCTGAGGGCAAAGAAAGCTTTCGTTTCGTATAAACCGCCAACAAATCAAATATGCCGACGCCAGTTTGGGATGAGTCCATCCCGGGAAGCTTGTATGGCTGATACATCCAAAAAGGCTCCATGAAGCGCGGCTTATGTCCTGATATAGTCTGTTCCAAGCCACGAGGCAAGCGAATGGCCTCACGGCAAAGCATATGGCGGCACTCATAAGACATCTCATATTCCGAGAAGAAAATACGACGGCGTGCTAGTAGTCCCTCCTGATATGTCCATCCGCGAGTGGCCCAGGTCGAGCTGGAACGGATGTGGAGGGATGGGTCTGGAGGGATGCATACCAGCGCCTGGCCCTGGATAAGAGCGCTGGGTTGTTCATTTCTCGGGCGCCCTGGGACACCAGGTAGACCTGCTGATGAGTCTCCACCAGCTGCTGCGATCAGAGTCACCTCTGCATTCGCATAAACGAGGTGCATATGTCGTAGCTGTTCCTGCTTGATAGCTTCGTCACCTGTCTGCACAATACAATATCGATCCACCCACAGGTATTTGTAGCCCAACTCTAGTGTCACCTGGATGGCATCCTCGATAGCTGGCTCCACTATGCCGTCTCCCTTTACGTCCAGATCTTCTTGCTGCTCTTGCCGTTGTGGTGGTTGTTGACTACCATTTGACTGACCCCAGACATAGCTCAGGGCCACATATGGGGGTGAACCGCAGGTTTCAGACTCTTTCTGTTCTATAATCTGTCGTTTGGAACACTCTATGAGGAAGAAATGTGGGATATTGGCTACTCTGCGCGGGTTGCACTCTCCTGGGTGGTTCTCCCGACACAAAGTAATCCAACCCCTAGCTACACTCCAGTCACTGATCTCTGTAGCCAGCCGCGGGATAGTCACAGAACCTTTATATGGACCGTTCCTTCCGACACGGCCAATGAGACCTGAAGAAAAAGCAGTTTTGACAATATCTTTAGCACGTCTTGACGGACTGTCGTCATGTCTCGGGCGAGCCCGGGGCTGAACCACCGCGTCATCGGTAGACGAGTCGGCAGCCACTACGGCTAGTAACATAGTGTCGACGAATCGCTTAAATCGGAAGTCATTCCAACGGATCATCTCTGAGTGACACAGCAACGATTGTGTTGTGGAGAAGCTGACTAGCTTATGTCCTTTGTCGAGACTGGTATGAGGATACACGGTAGCAAACAGGCGGCATAAAGGGCATCTCCTCTTCTTCCAACTCTCGTCGACACTGCCCAGGTCAGCGATCAATTGCCCTTCATAGTGGGTATGGCGTCTCCAAAATGCAGAGCCGAGATCTATTTCCAGGCACGATGAGCACATGTCCGTTGTGCTATCTGCCCACCCTTCTAAATATTCCTGCTGCTCCCCTAGATATAGGGGGTACTCCTTGAGGAGGTTCGTTCGTGGCGTATGAAGTAGACTGTCTGTCAGCTTAGGTTGGTACTCAAAGTCGGGCTCATCGCTTTCAGTTCCACTTCCTTGAGACGATGATGACTGGCGTGCACGCTCTCGTTGTGGTCGGGTCTCCTCAAACATAGAGTATCTGTCAGGCCGAAAATCCTTTTCAACGGCAAAACTTGCCGCAAAATCGTGGGGTCTGGCAGAATCAGCCGACTCACTGGCGCCTCTTGTGCGCAAGAGCGCCATAGTTGCCATATTACCTATCTGTTTTGCAGCGTCGAATGTGCTGCCAAGACCCCCAGCTCGAGGCCGATTCACGTCAAGATCTGACCGCGAGAGTAGAACCTCGACATACTCATGGCCTTGGTCAGACATTATGGCTAGAAGCAACGGTGTCAAGCCGTCATGGTCCTCGGTATTAGGGTCGACGTCTGGGATCCTCAGCAGCCGCTGCAATATCGCTTTTCGCTGTTCTTTTTTGGAACTACCCTCAAGACCATTCTTTCCGAAGATCCACGAACGCGGCCCTCGTCCATTAATATCCCTCGAATCGGGATCAACGTCGTCTCTGGCGAGAAGGGCATTGATGCAGTTGATCTCGTCAGCCTCTGTGGCCAGCGAAAGTGCTGTCCGCCCCGTGTTGTTCGAGAGATCAGGCTTCATCCCTGAAACCCCGAGAAGCACCTTTACTTTCTCGAAGTTCCGCACATGACTCAGAGCAGTGTTTCCATTGTTGTCCTTCATGTTTGGATTGCCTCTTGTAGCCAAAATCTGCTTGACCATTCCCACTGTGCCTCCAAAGACAGCCAGCATCAAAGCTGTCATACCGTAACTGTCCTGGAAGTCCACATCGATACCCGGAACGGAGAGCAACACTTTAGTCGCACTTTCGCTTTCGACGCCACCGTATTCGACCACAACCATGAGCGCTGTTCGTTCGGACGAACGAGCAAGGACGGTATTGACGTCGACCCGCCCTGAACTAAGCAGTGCCTGAACCACGTCCGCGTGACCACGCGAAGCTGCCACTAACGGAGGCGTGTGCTCGGGTCCAGCCATCGGGTCAATCTGAGGATGCTCTAGAAGAGCCATGACGGGTCCCAGAGCTCCATTCTTGGCCGCGTACCATAGCGCCGTACGGTCGTCGTCGTCCTTAGCATTAACAGCAATCCTCTTATCAGCCAGCAGCTTGCGCGCCACGCCCTCGTGCGACTGCCAACCCCCAAGACGATATTCTCTCCCTGGATTTGTGGCCCAGATAAGCGGGGTGTTCTCGCGCGGGAATCTCGGCTGTTGGGGTCGGCGGCTCTGGTTGCTAGCAGTTCATCCACGACAGCCTCAAAGCCCCTCTCGGCCGCAAATGAAAGAGGAGTGCGCCCTTTTCCATTTTTATAGTCAACCTCAATCCTTCCATCGGCAATAAGAACTTTGACCACATCAACGAACCCGCCTTGGGCAGCAGCGCTAATTGCCGTACCGCTAAGCTTCGAACTGACGCTCGGTTTGACCTTGTCCATATCTAGCAACAAACGGACGGCGTACATATCGCCCCGTCTGGACGCCGCCATCAGTGGGGTATCTTCAAACCAATCTAGTGCTTTCCCTGTGTAGTATCCATAAACCGCGTTAACATCGGGACTGTGCTTGGTCAAAAGCTCTCGAACAATTCTAGGGCATCCAGCGGCGACAGCGAAAACCAGGAGCTTCGATGCAGGCTCAATAGTGTCCTTGGTATCATTGTCATCCGTGTCTCGAGAGTCGTGCCCAATATCACATTTATCCAGCAGAGATAATGCCACATCCTCGAATCCACCATGAATAGCAAGGCCCAGTATGCTGATTCCTTCCCAAGACCCCTTGGTCAGGTCAGTCGTTAGGCACGGATTAATGCCATCTGCGCGCGATAGCAGCTCGGCTGTCTCTTGATGACCCTCCTTGATCGCAATGGAGAGAGGTGTCTCTAGTTTGTGCTCGTGTAGATATGCAGGTCGCGGGTTAACATCTGACAACTTCTCACTCGCTAATAACAGTTTCACGACAGATGCATGGCCATACCGAGCGGCCTTCCATAACGGAGTGATCTTGTCGAGGTCGCTCAAGTTGGGTTCGGCGCCGTGTTCAAGCAGTCTTTCTACCACAGCGGCATGTCCCTTTTCGGCAGCTATTGCCAGCGACGTGCAGCCGTTAAAGTCTCGTTCGTCGATGTCCATATCGCAACCATCAGCAAGAAGGGCTGTAAGCGTGTCGAAGTCGTCGGCCTCTGCAGCGCACATCAGCGGTGTCCAACCTTTCTCCTGCTGGCTACTGGTTTTATCGGGTGAACCAGCCATCTCACACCAGTACCTTCGTAGTCCCGTAGTATGAAGAAAGGGTTTCAACTGAAGGGCTTTGACCTTTCACGGCAGCCCAATACGTCTTTTGAATCACGATGAAATTGTCCGATCTGCGACAGAAATATTGGCCTTCAATTGGGGTTTCGAGAGATGTAAGGGGTAAAATAAGCTGAAGAGGGTATGTTGCCTAAACATGGCGCTTTCCAGGAGCTGACGAGGTCCGCTGAGGCACCTGCATATCACTTGCTGTCATGTCAAAAGGTGATTTGTTTCACTTCCCTGCCCCCTCACCAGCTATCACCCAGCTATGTCTTGCCGGTCCAGGAAAAGGAAGCCACCCTCGGGGGGCAAGAAAACTCAGAGCTGAATATAATGCATCAAAAATAAACTTAGCAAAAGATATCCTAAACTTAGTAAAGTTACCCTAAATTTATCCTAATTTACCTAAGCCTTTTTGTCATTTTATATCAAGGTCCTGGGTATTCTTCCTTCCCCTAGTTGTACATAACAAAGTCTCAGTTGCGGTATAAATATTGATCCCGCAATTGATGACAATCCGGGTCATCGATGGCATATCTAGGCTTTTAGTCTAGCTACGATCTGTCGTAGTAGGACGATCGACATCAGTCTCGGGCGCCTGGCTCTCAGCTGTAGATTCACCAGCCCCAGTAGCAGTGGCATCAGCCTCGGTAGAAGACGCAGTATCCTCAGTAACCGGATCAGTGGCTTCAACCACAGGAGCATCAACATCAGCCGCCGTCTCCTTCGCCTCAGATTCACCACTGCTTATCCAAACCGGCTCCCTCTTGTCCAAAAACGCAGCAATACCCTCCTTCGCATCCTCACTCCTGGCATGCAACGCCATAACTCTACCCGCCCATTGAGAAGCCTGCTCGTATCCATCACCCTTCGCTTTTCCAAATCCAAACTGCGACCAGTATGCCCATTTTCCTACAGCCTGCTGCTGAGGCGACATCGAAAGCAGCCGTTCAACCACAGCTGCCACGCGTTTCTCGAAAGCCTCTTCTGGGTCCTCGTTTGGTGAGACTCTGACAACGTCGATGACTTCTGGGTAGTCTGATGCTTTGATTGGCTCTGCTGTGGCCAGAAGTCGATATGTCGTCGCGGCGGGAAAACGTCGTGAAACAGCTGTCGAGGGGCTGGTGCATGGTAATCCGATCTTTGCTCCTGGCAAGGCAAATTGGGTATCGGGCAGGGCGATGGGGAAGTCGGTGCTCATGGCGAGTTGGAACCCAGCTGCTGTCGCAAGGCCTTGGATCGGACAAACAACCGGCACAGGACTCCTCCGAATAGTCGTCATGACCTCAGAGCAAAGTTCAAACAGAGTCTTGACATCATCCCGACTCATTTTAGATAGCTCCTTGAGATCATGGCCCGATGAGAATACCGGCCCTTCGCTTCTAAGGACCAGAACATCCGGTGCGCCGGCACGCTGTTTCTTCCATTCAGATGCGCTGACGAGCCAGTCCCAACGCTTCCATTGCTTCGAGGTCGGGTCTTTGGATGCCTCTTCGAGGCCCTGGAGAAGATGATGGCTGAATTTGGGGAGCAGGCCCTTGCGCTGGGTAGGGCGTAATGAGAGGGCGCTGTCGAGCTGGGACTTGAGGTCTCTGAGCACGGGGATGCTGAGGGCGTTGCGCTTGGTAGGGTTTGAGAGTTTGATGTAGGCGGCTCGTGGGGGGAGTTTTGGGAAGGGCATTTTAGTTGAGTTTATGACAGATTCGGGTTTATGATGGGAGATTGTGGGTTCGGATGGTATGATGTGAGGTTGGTGGATAACCCCGCATTTTCTGTTGGCCACTCAACCTCGGGCAATACATCTCTATAACCGTGATTTCATGACACAGTTTCTGGAGAATTTGGATACAGTAGTGATTAGCATAGAAAGAACAAAAAAAAAACATAAAAACTCTTCATCTCTATTATTCCTTCTTCTCTCCCTTCTCCTCCTCGTATTTCGGATTTCCTCTCCCTCTCTTCTCCATAATCGCCCTCGTCTCCCCTCTCGTCCCCTCCGTAACCTTCATCCCCATAACCCTCTCATAAAAAGGAACACTCTTTTCCCAATCGCCCGTAGCTAGCATACTCTTTCTCAAATGAGGCATTGACTCGGCAACTTCATTGACACATTCCATAAGCCATGTACCTAGTCCTTCGCTGCGGTAGGCGGGAGTGACCCAGACGTCGGTTATGTAGAGAACCGTGGTGAAGTCTGTGATGCAGCGAGCGATGCCGATAAACTTGGGGCCCGAGGGCTTTCTCTTGACGGGGTTACCGGGAGACGGGGGTGGTGAGTATGTGTCTGTGTCGTAGAGACCGAAGCAGAGGCCATTGTCGAGCATTTCGCGGGTCGCGTCTTCTGGGAGAGGTTTCGCCCAGTAAAACTCGTCGGACTTAAAAACTTTGATGACTTCATTGACTGGGATCAGCGAGGGGTCAGTCGAGATGAGAAATTCGTCTCGTCTCCATGACTTTTGTCGTAGCTGAGAAGCTGCCGTGGCCATTTTGTGAAATTCAAACGAAGTTGGTGATGTTGGCTCCAAGTTGAAAGCTTTGATGGCCTGACGTGACTTTGAGGGTCCACCTGTCAGGCTGTCATAGCCCTGCACTAACTCATTCCGACCAAGCTGAATGCGGCACGGGGCACATTTAAAATCGATATTTCGAGTTATTCTAGTGATCCAATTAATGAGTGACAATTCATGATACTTTGCGGCTAGAAATACTTCAAGTAGCTGCCAGTATCATGAATGTAGAAACAATCGCAAAGGACAGAAGTCGGCTAGGGTAAGGAGTGTCCATGTGAGCATGAACCACTCGCTGGCGTTCAAAGAAATGAAAGTCACGACTTCTCTCGTGCAGTGGAAGACATTCAAATTAGGGAAAGAGTTAACTCAAGTTGTTGGGAAATTCAAGTCATCGAAAAGCCTCAAGATAACGTTGTTGAAGTCGTTATCCTGACTAAGCCTCCCAAGGTCAAATTGCGCCATTGTTATCGAGATTGAGCAAGCAGTTGATCAACATCGGAAAACATCTTCCCCTCCACAGCGTGGCATCTCATGCGGAGAAGTCAATCACGACATCGCTATCTCCGTTGATATGTCAGCGTATCAAATTTCGCGCATATATATCAACTTGACTATCTCCTTCCAGCCCTCATTTCGAGGCAATAACTTACACCTAGTCTCATAAACTTGCTCAGCATTCGACAAGATGCCTTCGGCTATCTCAGATATTCCCCAGTACTCCTACGTCCCCGAGACAAAGGAAGATCTCGACTGGGCAGACTGTACTTCCCCTCATCCCCTCATACACCTATCGCTCTAACATATTTAGTGGCAAACATTGACCTCTCTAAATACGGTACTCCCGAGGGCAACGCAGAACTTGCTCAAACTCTCATCGAAGCAATCCGCACCAAAGGTTTCTTCTACGTAACCAAGTTCGACATACCCCAAGCTGCCATCGATAGACAATTCGCGCTTGGCAATGCTTTTTATAATCTCCCCATCGAAGAGAAGCTCAAGTATGTTCCTGATCTCGATGCGGGAGAGTATAATGGGTACAGACCTGGTGGAAGAAGGATTCTGTCGGGCGGCGTGAAGGAGAAGACTGAGGTTTGGAATATGGCTAGTAAGTTGATCTGAAACCCAATAAGCTGTAGTACTGACTCGGTGTAGCGGATAATGGAAAGATCACGCAGCCTGTCCCTAAGCTATTGAAGGATCACATCGATGAAATCACCTCTTTCGCAAAGGTAACCCAACCCTTTCAATCTCATCCAACTATACTGACACTCACCTCAAGGACCTTCACGAAAAAGTCCTCGACCCTCTCTACCACCTCACAGCCCTCGCCCTCCAAATCCCAGAAGACCACCTCGTCAACCTACACAAATGGGGAACCCACAACGAATCTCACCTCCGCTACATGAAATACGGAAAATTCTCCCCAGAAGAAATTGAAAAACTTGACGATGGTCTTTGGTCTCGTGGCCATACTGATCTTGGCTCCTACACCCTTCTCTTCCGTCAACCTGTCGCCGGTCTCCAGATCAAGGATCATAAAACTGGCGACTGGAAGTGGGCCAAGCCTCTGGACGGAAGTTTAACAGTCAATGCGTGTGATGCCTTGAGTTTTCTTACGGGTGGTTATGTCCAGTCTACCATCCATCGCGTACGTCAACCCCTTCACCGTGTTTCTCAGACTAACAGGTTAGGTATCTGTCCCTCCCAAGGATCAACGCAACGTAGACCGTCTGGGTCTTTTGTATTTTTCGCGTGCAGAGAATGACCTTGTTCTTAATACTATTGACTCGCCTCTTTTGAAAAGGGAGGGATACACGCAGAATGAGTTTGAGAGGGGAAATCATCGTGTTCCGACGATGGGAGAGTTTACGACGTTGAAGCAGACGTGGCAGCAGTCGCAGAAGAGAGGAATCACGTATGATGAGCTGGAAGGACAGCAGATTCTGCCTGGATTTCATGGAAGGAGTTTCAAGTAGTCCGTCCTCGGGACGAAGAATATGTCACACCTTGATATAAGGTGTTAGAATAAATTTAGTAAAGAATATCCTAAAAACATCCTAAGTTTATACTAAATCACCTAAATCTTCTAAATCTTTAGGCTCAAGGTCCTAAGTCTTCCTTTCTGCCCTAGCTCGTTTAGCTTAAAGGAGGCGAGAAAGGTCTAACAACGGATTGCAAGTAGTACATTTAGCTTATGATTTGTTTGATTTCACAACGCAAGTAACAAATATACCTCTCTGCTCCTGATTTCTATTGCAGCTCTCATCAATGGCCTCTACCGCCTGCGAATCTTATTATCAGCGCAAGTTGATAACCCATACACATGTCCATCAGAGCCCGTTGACTCCGCCCACTTCGCAACATCAACATCCCTCAACCCACTACTCGCTACAGTCTCCACCACAACACTCGTCTCTGGCGAAATAATCTGCGACACAGCATGCCATGAATTCCCCAGAATAGAACTCTTTGTCGAAGCCATAAACATGATAATAGTTATCAACGTAAGAACCAAATGTAGTATGACACCCGACAAAATAATTATTAAGCCCGTCCATTGGTTCGGAATAAGAACATGTTTGACGTTGATAGTAGAAACAGAATGTTGTTGAGTGAAATATGGTAGAATATCGTGGAAGATCATTTGGTAGAACCGAAAGAACAACTCCTGGACCGCTCGTGCTGGATCATCCGTTTCTTGGAGAACACTCTGGAAGAGATGCGAATGTTCTGGGTGCGCTGGCCAATTCGCTACTGTATCAAACCATCCTTGCAGAGCATCGTTGTTGAAGGTCCATCCGCCAGAAATACTATAGTCGAAAAGGCTGAAGTGAATCATTTGGTAGACCCATTCATCCCAGTCGTCAACCCCCGTATCTGCCATAGAAGCTGGCCCTGAAAGTACCTTCAGATCGAGAATGCCTCTTGCTTCGGTATCTGAGGGTGACATGCCTACGCCTAGTTGTTTGAGGAATTCAGTGCCATTCTTGCCCTGCAGTGTTTTCCACTTTGCAATCGATGTTGGTTCAGATGGTATTGCTCGGCCTGTCATGGTGACGTTGTACAGAAAGGGTGTGTTCTGCGTCAGGAAGCAGACACTCGCTTGGAAGAGCTGGGTGTTGTTTTTATTCGTCGCTGTCGTCCACGGACCTTTTCTCGTTGACTTTGCCATTTGCATATCCTCCGGAATCGTAACGTTCGACCACGTGTTTGTAGCCATGTCATACATGGGCCTCAGCTGGGTCAGACTATCGCTTGCGTTGAGGAGAAGTACGGGATGAAAATTGTACGGATGGCGAGAAAGCGGGTTTACAAAACTGTTGTTCTTAGGGGCGAGTTCTTTCATGTTGAAACTGCAGAATGATATTGGCCAGGATGTTGAGTTCGTTTGGTCCCATTCGTTGTTGATGCGGCACGAGAGTGTTGCTGGAAATGAACCGTTTATGCTAGGTCCCGACTCCCAACCGGTCGAGGCATTGAATTCTGCTTGGAGATAAAGACCTTCTGTAGCATTGCTTCCGGTGTATATATACTCAAATGTAGCATTATTGAAAGTCGGTGCGACACATGCTGTCCTCATGTTGCTGACAATCGTAGGTCCAGAGTAATACTCCAGTGAAGTGCGATTATCAACATTGGCCATCGGTATCATCGCTCGATAAACGTCCCCCGTGTCTGCTACATCCTTAGGCGCAAGTCTCTGGTTCGAAGGCCGCGTCTCTGCAAATCGCCAGTGCGCTGACGGCTTAGACTGCCAGTAAGATACACCAGAGAACACAGCTGTATCCTTGGATATATCAAACCCAACATAGATCGACTCTGAGACCATCGGTGCAGCGATTGGAAGCGCCTTAAAATCGAAAAGCAAGACGGTCGACGTAAAAGTCATGGCAAGACTTAGGATGAAACTAAAGAGTAAGATGATACAGTGGAACAAGGTTTTCCTGTTGCTTTTCGTGATGAGGAAGATATCCCAAGGGCTTGCATCACAACTAGAGGCTCTGGAGATTGACAACCGCGCCAGATCAGAGATTCGACAGCCGGCGGTTTCAAGGACAATGGCTGCCATTGACGCAGCAGCGAGACATGTCTGAAGATCCATCGATACTCGGATTGCCGCGGAGCAAAGCGTCGCTACTTGCGCTGCGTAGTTTTCAAAGATGATTCTGTCCCATTCTTTGCCTCGGGGTTGTCTTTTGCGTGCTTTTTCGGCGCCTTGCCAGAGATAGACGAGGAGAGTGCATGAGGCGATAATCACGATTGTTCCGAGGATGATGATGGTCAGTCCCGTTTTACCAAGTCTTCTTCGCAGAGGCTGGCGCTGTATTGGTCGTTGGAAGGCTGTTGGGGCATTTTGGTGTATGAGGCGTTGGCTGTCTTCGAAATCGATGTTTGTTGAATACGATGCAGGTTTCCCGGTGGGGAAGTAAGCGTAGCTAGACGGATCGTTGGGGTTCAAAGTTGAATGATACGTTGGAGACCCATGTAATCCCATCTCGTAGACGCCCTGGTGGACTTGGCTATACTGCGCCATGACAACTCCCTTTCTCTTCGATCCCACAGAACCTTTTATATAAAGTGGACGGGGAATTCATGCACTGGGGGGAGGGACCAGGATATAAACCCAGCTTTTCTCGAGGGCAAACCCAATGGCATGCGTGAGGCTGAATCGGCCAGTCTAGCTAACGCCATTTCTTTATTTTAAGCTTATTCTGGTAGTACAGCCAAGCGCTGCTTATCCCGATACAGCCTCTGATCTTTTCAGCTCGGTCAGCCATTTCTTGGCTTTGTGTACAATTGGGAACATGGCTGCTCCGATTGGGCTATGTCGCGCGTGACGTGGGAATCTGGATCTGTGGCGAGAGGAGGCAAGAAAAGTTAGGACTTTTGATCTAAGTGATAAAAAGATCTAGGTAAACTTGGTATATCATAGTTAGTCCTAAGACCAGTTTATTTTAGCACCCTGGTTTTATAGTACGTAGAGCCTTTCTCGCTCCCTGAGGGGTGGTTTGGGGATAATCTCCGTCGCTTGCCGGAGGGTTGGACGCCACTGGGGCCAATGTTTCAGCGCTGGATGTTTGATTGGGTAGTGCAGCCATCAGGCTTGGAAAACTCTTGGTATGGAATTAATTACGAAGCCTGCAGTTTGAGTCTCTTGGAAGAACTGCGAGCATTCTGGTGAGAATTGAAGCTAGGCATGATGATGACCTAGCACGGGAGGACCAGTGACAAGTTGCGACAACTCGGTGACGGTTCTGAGAATTAAGAGTTAAACACTGGACAGCGTGCAACTGCCCTTTCGACGCCAACATCTACGACAGTGGTTTCGGAACCGACTACCTCAAAGGCAAACCCGTGCTATCGTCAGGCAACAGGCAGACCCAATTTGACGCCTGCGGCACTCTCACGCTCGGCAGCAGTGATACTTTCGACCCTTCTCAGGCAGCACTCCTCTACAATGCCTATTTCCACGCCAAAGAGACAGGAACCTATACGTTCACTATTCCTAACACCATCGATAACTGGGGTTATCTTTGGGTCAAGGACGCAGCGTATACGTGGGATTCCGGTGCGTGGGCTATTGAGGGAACGCGAACGGGATCGAATCCCGCGTTGTGGAATTCAGGATCGTATGAGATTCAACTGAACAAGGGTGATGCTATTCCGTTCACGTATCTTTGGGCGAATGGTGGTGGTTGTGGTATAAGTGATTTGAGGGTGACGATGTCGAGTGGGGAGTCTATTCTTGGTTTGGTGGGGTCGACTGTCAAGGCTTGCAATCTGGACAAGTTTACTTAGGGTTGGTGCTTTCGATTCTTCATCTAGATATTTATTTACTCACAATGACGGGAATCACGCAAATGACAGAACCTCAACGATATAGGTATCCAAGACATTTCTAGGTCCCCGTGTTCCATAAGTCATCTACCGTCGGTCTCGTAGTCTATCATAAGGTTGCTTACCATGAGACCATTCGTGGATCAACATGTTCTGTTGTTGTTCCGTCAACCCGCTAATCTCACTGAAGTCAACCCCAAATAAAGGCCACCAGCCCCTACCGCCGAAATCCACAATATCGCCCTTTTGTCTGTAAAACTGGGGGTTCTTCTCCCACGCATAGTCTTCTTGTCTGTAGGTGAAAAATTCTTTGGGCCTAGTCTCCCACATCTTCTTGAAGACGCCGTCGAGTTTATCGCTCGCCACAGCTTTGAAATCCCACATCACGTATGCGCAATTCCATAGAGTTGGTTCGTTAGGAACGAAGAGGTTGTCGTAGCGGCTTTCAGGATAGTCGCAGGGATCTACATAGTGGGCAGACATCCAAGAACAGAATGAATCCGAACCGACTTGATCTTCGTCTCCATCTCTTTGGGTTGCAAATCTCTGCAGCACGATGCCATCCTCTCCAAGCCCTTTACACGATTTGACGTGTGGTTCAATTACCATATCACAAAGTCTGTCATCCCGCGAAAGACTACCGAGCTCGGTCAGGGACCATAGGGCATGGCTAGAATCTCCAGTGGGGAATTGAAATAGACGAGATAAGGTCTTGTGGTCAGTCGCCCGGTAGGCTTCTGATATGAAGTACAATCCCTGAGAAAGCTAGCGGTTTAACAAGTAAGCAGACAGTTCCAAATAAAGGCAATTTGAATTACTTACCAACCAGGTTATGGCAGTGCTTTCATCATCACATACTATGCCGCGTTCGTCAAACCACACATTATATTCCTGGTGGAATAATCTATCCGGGCGGGCATCTGTCATGCTAACATCATGCATGGTGTACATTTCCCACACTGAACGACGCGTTAGTAAGACAATGCTTCTAAACTTGGACCCAGAAGATTCACTCACGATTGGTAAGCTTCCTACTCAGAAAAGCATGAACGCACATCATCTGCTCGTTGACCCACGGCGAGTGAGCAAGCTCGAACTTGTCTCTGGCCTTTTCGCCATCGAAATTGGAAATCGGACAGCAGTGAAAACACGTAAGGGCGTTATGGGTATTCAGATCAACGCCGAACAAATTACAATAGATCTGGTACCTAAAGAACGCCCTGTCGAAACGAAAGATCTCAGTCGATGTCATCGTTTTTATGTTTTTCTCGATTCCATATTGTTTGAGTACCGGGATAATCTCGCTGACCATATCAATGCGAAGGGAAGTAATAAGGGCATACTCCCGAGTCATGAAGACGTAGTCAGACAGAAGGCCAGCCATTCGGGGCACCGAGGCTCGACGAGCTTCCTCCCACTTGCGAAAAATCTCCAGTGGGCTAAATGTCTCAGAGGGCGTATCTACAAGATATGCAGATATGATCTTATCTATCTTCGAAAAGTCGCCGTTGCGGCGGCTTGACTCCAGTGATGCTACCGCGTAAGGGAGGAGTCGTGTCGCGACTTGGTTGAGAAGGATTTTCCGGCAAATCTCTTGACGGTTACCGTCGGGGCCATCTTTGAAAGCGTTGTTGAAAACACGATGGCTTTGTAGGGCAATGGTAAGTTGTTTCCAGCTGTCGAGACATCCTAAGATTTCGCTGACAACGTGAACGGGGAGTTTTTGAATGGGTTGAGTGAAAGCCATTGTAATAAGAATAAGTGTGAGAAAATGGCCACTGAGATAGCTAGCGACATCAATAAAGTAACATTGCAGTGCTTGTCCCCCAAGAAATACGTGGGTTGAGCTGGGCTATATACCTCTAATGATTCCTCTCTTGACCTGGATGTCATCTAATGTGAGTCAACCCCGCAGCTCACAATGACGGTATTAGGCTATGACTAAGTGGTAAAGTGGAGTAATATTAAAGATCGTCGGAAGGAATCTCCGTACATGATCTAGTTGATTGTTTTGATACTCGTCTAACCCGATTATAATAATGGAAAGCACATGAGCAAGACGTGAATATCACTGAGGAAAGATGGAGTGAAGTTTCGGTGACCAAGGATGTCTGTCCTAGACCCATATTTCGAGTTACCGATGTTTCCATTCATTGGATACAGATGCGCCACAGCTGACAGCAACTGGGGCTATGGGTCACCGATGTTAGTTCTTATTGGTCGCAACAACAAGGCCTTGTCTCAGTACTCTCTCTATTCACGGTATAAGAGACAGCTCAATGCCCTCAATTACAATCCCAGATAACGACGAGCAGAACACTCAACTCATATCTCACTATGGATCCGGACGATCCAGATCGCCATGTCGTCGAGCCCACTTCTCTCAGTGATGTGAACGTGGAAGCAGAGCCGGCCTCTGGTTTCTCGGAACAGGTCGAAAACAACAACTCAAAATACCTGGACAGTCTTGATCTATCCCTACTTGGATCACCAGAGTTCGATTTCTCATGCCTCATGGATCTTGATGAGGCGGTAGAAGCTACGCAAGAACCGGAACAGCTAGGTTTGTGGCATTACCACCTCCTGTTTATGAGTCTCGCACTTACACGAGCCACGACGCTTGTTCAGAAACAGATTCCATGATGCTCGATGCGCCCGCCTTTGGAGCTTCAGGTTCTATGGATGATTGTACCATGACGCAGTTTTTAACGGGCAATGTGTTTCATGGTAGCGACCACCCTGGTACCAATTTGTACCCTGTCCTTGAAGCTCCTCAACATCAAGGCTATGTTCCGCAATTCCAAGTTGGTCTTGACTCAATGACATCAGAAGATTATCAGTTCTCTGCAGAGACCTTCAACGCGTTTGAAACCCCTTGGGGTAACACATCTACTAATCAAGATCGCCGTTTTTGAGCTAACAGCTCAATGTCTAGATGTGGCTTTCGCTCATTCACTGGCGACGACTCATATCATGCCCGAAGTTCCCCAGTCATCCGGTTTTGGGGACCAGAGGTTCATGCAGATGAACGAGCCTCCGGCGCAAGTTCAGGCTCCTTTACCACGACCAAGCCGACCAAGGCGTCGAGGTCCACTCACGAGAGAACAGGCAGAAGGGCAGGCTCTCGCTCGCGAGAATGGAGTTTGCATCCGCTGCCGGCGAAATAACATCACGGTAATACATCACTATTTCCCATCCAGTTTCTTTGGTGATGGTCATTCACACAAGTCGTCTTAGTGTGTTGAGGGAATACCATGCAAAGCGTGTTTGAGTCTTCGCAGGCCTCGGCTCTGGAAAGTCCCATGCACCAAAGCCCAGTTTCTGGACATTATAGAGTCAGGGTCATTCTTCTATAGTAAGTAGGAATATTTCAAGTTGCCACACATTTAGCCTCTATATCGAATCGCGCGATCATCACGGCCTCGACTCATTACTGACCTGATTATCTCAGAGCCATCAATGAATGAAACCCTGTTCACAGAAGGCCTAGATGAAGAACTGGCAACAAAGGCCCTGGCTTTCACGAAACATATGTTAGAGGAGAGTGAGGTCACACCCGCAAACATCGATTTTCCATGGACAGTTGCCTCTCAAGGGTTACGCGCTATTTGTTTCCCCGATGGACAATACCAAAAGCCTCGGTCGTCTATGGTGAGGAAGGCAGAAGTGCAACTACTGAAAGACTTTCCTGTAGATACTGCGGGTTCTCCGTGTATCTTGGTCGGCAACGATCGCTTGAAGTGGACGGTGAGTTCGGTACTTGGTTGAGAGAGTTGCCAAACTGACATTTTTCAGCGCCAAGTCGCAGCGTTTTGTGATGACCGATGTCTCGATAACCCATATGAGGATGACCTGGTCATAAATACCGGCGGCGGCGGCAGCAGCACGCTTGGAGTGTTTGTAAAGATCCCATGGCTGCTATCCCGATACGTGGAGCTACAGCTGTTTCGATATCTTCAGAATGCTGCAAATAATCCTAGCGAGGACATTTACGAGCAGAGGAATTTTACTTATAGTGCTCTGTACTTGTTGGGTCACAGTTTCTTCACCTCATCGGCTAAGCTTTCAGGACCGGTAAGGATTATTACGAGGAATTGCATGCTGGGATACTGACACTGTCTTTTTACAGGATACCAGTGATGAGATATTCAAGAACCCTATCAAAGACCACTTGGACCGAGAACGGCGCGTCCGCCTCGCATTATGGATTTATGTCTCCATTACTGTCGGACAGCTTCCCTCTGAGGCAAACTTTTGGCAGGATCTACCCAACGAGCTCAAAGCCTTCCGCGGAGGTCTCCCAAAGAAATTTCGAGAGAGTTTCGACGGATTTGACAACAGTCTACACATGAATATGAAGATTGAACGGGACTCCAAGACAAGGTTCTTACAGCAGCTCGACTGCGGCCAGCACACTCGGGAACTCACAGAAGAACCTGCACCGCCCTCGGACATTGATGACGCCCGCATTCTCTGGCAAAGTATGACGGACAATACCGTTCAAGGTATCCGTGAAATTGATCATCTTAACTCCAGAGAGTCGACCAGGTTTAGGGACAGAGTCAGAGAATATGAACAAATCGAAGCTGAACGACTTTTCCTCCCAACGAACCAGGAGCACTTCGAAAAGGTTGCTGAAAACGCTTTTGGGACGATATTGGCCTTGGCAAGGTTGCCAATCAGATCCCAGCAGACGCTACCTATAAGAGGTTGCGAAGTTCTTCGTCCCTCTTGCGCCCGTATTCAAGCAGAGTTTTATAGGTTCTTGGGGAGACTTTCGAGTTGTATACTTCCTCGTAGGAAATTACTCATTTATCTTGGAGAATATCCGTTCTTCCTACATGAGGCTGACGATATGCACTTGGCCCGCTGGCAGGAACTTGAAAAGATGATGGGTGGAGGAATTTTCCTCGTGGGCAACACTGCCAATCAAGACGCCAGAAAAGCTTCTCATCCATTCTTGGACATCGTGACTGTTACAGATACTGGAACTGATGACCAGTTCCTCCGCCTCAAGAGACTCTTACAACAGAATGGCTCCTGGTTACGCCAGGTCTGTGGACAACTCAACGGACTGGTGCAAGCAATGAAACAAATAGGCCATGCACTCCATGATGAGAAAATCTTACGAGCCTTTCAAATAATCTTGCGACGAAAGGCTCGAGAAGTCTTTGGGAGTCAACAAGTGACATGCAAACCTCACAGTCTACACTGCCAAGATCCAAGCGGTATATCTTTCATGATCATATTCAAGCAGTATATACAAATTTTATTTGGGAATTCTGATGGGTGGCGAACCGTGCTCTATGACAATTTCCAATTAATTCTTACTCGTGCGATTGAGGAAATGCACGATGGAGACCTTGCACTCCGAGACTGCAGTATCATGGTGCGTGTAATGGGCACACTGGTAAAGGTGAATATCCAATCTCGCAATTCAGGCGTTTCATTGGCCAGGGGTTGGTCCTTGTTGCTGCTGTCTGAGGATGAGGATTCTCGTTTGGAGATGGCGCACGAAATGGCGGAGGAGCTTTTGGCCGCAACAAAAGAGTTTCAGGACTGGATGGAATGTGAACTACATAACGATCCTGGATGGGCATTAGAATGGAAATAAGACTATTAAAGTGTTTGTATTATCTGCTGGCAAAGGGGGAAAAAAGGAGTTTAAGTTTCTAGACACAGCTTTCATTACCCAGTGAAACTCACAAAAGGAAATCTCAAGTTAAGGCTGGCAACTTCGCATTCTTTCACTTCCTATTTTCGTCCAATACTTCATCGGTAAGAGATTTTATGATATCTGGCGTAGTCTAACTCCATCTCCCACCTCTTACATCATTACATTGGGTTCCTATAAGACTCTCTGTTTCATGGCAAAATGAGTCCAATGCTATTACAAAGTAATGATATGATACTGGTTTACTTAACCTAAACGCCATTGTCTATTCTATTAACCCAAGTCTATCCCGATCAAACAAAGGAAACCCTCTTCAATTCATCAAGCAGCCTCAGCAATAGCATACCCAACCCTCTCCCCAACCTCCATCCTGCCCTCCCTCTCATGCCTCTCCCTTTCCTTAACCTCAGCCATCCTATTCAAAAAGCTCAAATATGTCTGCCACCCCACCGCCACAACACCATGAAACAAAGGCCTCCACCCAATCGACAAAAACGAGAAACTAAACGCCGTGACCATGGGCCATAATTTGCAAGAGTTGATGATGCTGGTTGGCACTGTGTCTTTGACGCGCTCAATTGTGCCGGGGATGTCACACCCAGACAGCAGGGCTTGGGCGCCGAAGAAATATGTGTTGAAGATTGGAGTGAAGACGACTTGGCCGACTGTTACTTTTGTGGCGAGGGATAAAAGACGGGAGGAGTAATTGAAGTTGTGAGAGAGGAACATGAACCTGAACGAAATATTAATATCAAACTTCAACCTCGACCCTCACTCATACTCTCACTGAAACTAAGAAAAAGAAAAACTCACCACTTATAATTCGGTATAGCAGCAACACACCCAATAACCGCATTCCTCAACGTCCTAACAGGATCATACTCATTACCACTAACATACTGCGCACTCAAATCCCCCGCAATGTAAATCACCACCGCAGTAGCAACCTGCGTCTTATACGGACTCTTATTCTGCGCACGCGCATACGCCTGAACAGCCGTTGTCAAAGGACCCAGGCGCTGCCATAGCGGCAGGGGAGCGACGGTGGCGGGTACAGGGACGGGGTCTTTTTTAGGGGGTGAGGATTGGAAGCGCCGTTGGAGGTGGCGCAGGGGTTGTTTGAATGCGGGACGGAGGATGAGTATTGTCATTATGAGGGTATATGTGATATTAGGTATATGTGTTAGTGGGTGGAAATGGGGAAGAGAGAGTATGGGGAGGGAAGGGGATGCGAGATTAATGAGATGAGATTGGATCTTGATAAGCGGTTTCGAACGGCCGAACTCGGACGGTAATTCCGAAAGAGAAAAAAAATTATGAGTGATTGATTAGATTGGTTGGTGTGGGGATCGGTATTCATCGGCTATCGAATCGGTACTTACTCAGAAAGGCAAGTCATCACGGCCATCCAACTAAACCTCACTACTAACCAACTTCACTTTGAAAATAAATATGAATTAAATGATAATATGCTAAACAAAAGAAAATGCCAATGAATGTCCCTCAAAAGAACTCCTCCTCCTCCTCATCCAACAACCCCATCCCACTATCCCTCCCCCTCAACCTCTTACTCACCCTCCTCACCCCCTGCCCCTGTCCCTTCACAACCTCTTCCTCCTCCTTTCTCGGCGTCAAAAACTCCTGACTCATCCTTACAACCCTCTCCAACTCCTCCTTCATCGCGTCAATAACCTCCTTCGCCTTAACCCTCTCCTCATCAACTTCCCTCCTCAAACCACCGTTCTCAACGCGCAGCCCGCAGATTTTATCATGTGCTGAGCGCAGAGATTCATTCAGCTTGTCGATTTCGCCGCGGTACTTGAGAACGCTGGCGTCGCGCGCTGCGAGGGCTGAGCCGTGCTTTTTGTTGAGAGTGGCGATGGTTTCGGTGTGGCTGGTTTGGAGAGTGAGGATTTGGGCTTGGAGATCGGAGGAGCGGGTGAGAGCGGATGAGAGTTTGCTTTCGAGGGAGGCGATGGTGTCTTCTTTGCGGTTAAGGATCTTGTGCTTGACTTCCAGTTGCACAGCGTATTCATCATTGGCATCGTGGGCCTCACGCTCCATCCGTTGAACCAGATCTTCCAGCTCTGAAATATCGCGAATGTACCCATCAACAGCACCCTTAAGCCTCTGATTCGCAACCTCGAGCTCTCTAATCCTCGCAATCTTGTCACTGATAAGCTTCTCAGCCTTCCCCATCTCTGCTTTCAGCCCATCCATGACTGTAACTCTTGCATCTAACTGCTTACGTAGAGAGAGCTCGATCTCGTGATACTCATCTATAGCATCCTCATCTTCCTTTGCGCGCTTCGCCATGTCGCGTAAGCGCGTGAGCATGAGATCTAGGACTTCTGCGCCGTGGGAGGATAGAGGGAGGGTGATTTCTCCGGGGGTTAGGTACTCGAGCTCTAGGCGGGCGGCGCGGAAGTTGGTGATGAGGGTTGTTATCATCTCGCTGGCGTCGGAGCCGGTGAAGCCAAGTTTTGTGATGGAGGATGTGAGGGTTTGAAGAGCGCATGTTCTATCAGACATTGCTTGGAGCATAGCGTCGATCTGTGCCTCAAGACCTGACTGATCCCGTGGTGTGTAATCTGATAACTTATTGCTCAGGCGTCCGCTGAGAGTCTTGTAAGATTCAAGAGTGTCCGTCAACTTTGCAACCTCCAGTTGAAGCGACGACACTTCCTCTTCCAACTGCAGCTGCTTCGGATCCGGCAAACAAGCCTGGACACCAACCATGGCCGTTGTCTCCATCGGTTCAAAGATCGGCGTCCCAGGCACAGTAGGACTCGTAGCAGGCGGCGTCATGAACGAAGTACGCGCCCTCGAAGGCGTGCTACAAATGAACTGCGCCATAGTCTCATCCCCAAACTGATCCTCATCAGGCGTCATGTCCATAAAATCCTGCGAAAACTTCTCCCGCGCTGCAAGAGTCCAGTTATATCCTCTGCTCTGATCCATAGCGCGACCTGACCTCTTCGACAGCTCATCCTGAAGATCTTGGATCTGCTTCTCAAGATCCCAAATGCGATCTGTGTCGACAACGATAGTCGCATTCTGCAATTCGTAAATCTCGCGATCACGCGCTTTCAGTTCATTTCTCAACTTCTCAATTTCTTCCTTTGCTTCTTGATTCCGACGGCGTTTCTCCTGTTGAATTGTGTTCATCTCCTCACTCAATCCATTGCGACGAATTCTTCGCTGCACGCGACCGTCGAGGACTTGTCGCAGTGGCAGAAATGTAACTTCGCCGCTTTCAGGGAGTGCAGGACTTGAGCGGATTGTGCTTGGGGTTGTTTGGACAGGCAGGGATGAGTGACGTCGGCGTTTGGGTGTTGCGACGGTGAAGCGATTGACCATGGGGGTTAATCCGGATGAAGAGGCGCCTGGGTCGGAGAAGCGAACTCGTCGGGAGGAGCGCTTGGGGGTTTTGGAGGGCATTGGGGATGAGGGCATGTCTGGCTCTGGTTTGATGCTGCTGCGACGAGAGCGTCTTATTGCGATGGGGAGATGAATGTCGTCCATGATGAGTGAGTAGGTCAATAGAATGAGACGTCAAGGGGTTTACAATGAGGACTCATAAAGACCACAAATCTGAATAAAACAAGTCCAATGAACTAATCAACAAATCAACAAAACAGCGAACCCCTCGCCTTTAAAAAACACAACTCCAGCATAACAAAACAATCCCCCAGGCCATCATTTACACGACCTCCAGGCATAATGTTTACCTTTTCCCTCTTACAGCCTAGCGCGGTTACTGACAGAGAACGGGAGCCAATGGATTTCACTACATGCAGGGTCTCGCAAAACGGCCACTGGAGAATTGTTATGGGGCCGTGAATTCAGGCCATGTTTTTTGGTGGGAGCGGTCGTGTTTTTGGGCCTGCGGATTCACGGTGCTTGTTTGTTTGGGGGGGTCCCACTGGAGATTCCGGGGGGCGGATTGAAGGGGCAACGGGCGATCTGTTGATGTTGACGATGATGCTGTGAGACGATATTGTGTCGCATTTATTGAATGGTTGTTGCATATTTAATTGCAATTATTGAGATATTTACGGTTTGTATTATGCTTGAGTCGAGTGATGGTGAGGGTGTCCTGAAAACGGGATGACCCGCCACCCGGTCGATCTGACAGCCAAGATCCATCACCTAAATGGCAAGGCAATTGAAGCCATTCCCAAAATGCCATTCCGCTTCCGTCGCAATCTCATCCTGGGCACTTACCCAGACTCTCGGGTCACAGACCTCCTTCCACTGATTGGTCACATTTCATATCCTCTAATATGGTAGCTATCGCACTCTCAACAATACACTCAAAGCATGCTTTTGCCACACAAACCACTCCATCCAAATTCTCGTGACACTCAACTCATGGTGTTTGTCCTCCAACCCAATCTTACCGAGCTGACTAATCCCCTTCCCATTCCTCACCGACCACCAAACGCGTCCTTCACCTTAATCCACCAACCTAGATCATCGCTCACTGACTCACATGCCATAATGCCCACTCCTTCAAAACATGTCAAATTCGTCGCCTCAGACCCTTCGCGCGGCGGTCTCCCCGTGAAGCGCAAACAAGTCCAGCACGCATGCGCTTCATGTCGCAAGAAAAAGGTGAGCACTGACACACTCCGGGAATAGAGTGAGAGTGGGGTGACTGATTGAGTAGAGGCGCTGTGTTCATGCTGAAGATGCAGTCGATGAGACGTCACCTCCTGTAGAAGAAGATGAGACATCCCGGTCAACGTGAGTGGGCCTTTACCTTACTTACTCTAGGCACTCCCCTCAATTGACACTCACCAGATCATTAACTTTACCAACTCAAAGAACTGCTCTCCCAGACTCATCGCTTCAGTATGCAAACTCAACCGCAAATGTAAGTCCTGCGGCGCCAACTCCAAGGCGTGAATCAGGAGGCACGCCGAACCAATCATCCCGCTTCGTGGGCGATCTCAATCCAGAGGGCATGTTCATGGAAGCCACAGGCTCAGCATCCATCCGCGAGACATCACAGAAGGGAGATGTAGGAATATGGCTTTCCTCCAACAATCCTGGCCAAGCAAGCCAATTCATCACTTCACGACCGCCCCCGATAATGGATCAGTTTTTACTACCGTTTGTCAAGGAGCATTGTCTATCGTGTCTTCCGCCTCAACAAGACTACCTCAGACTAAAAGCACTCTATCTAGAAAAGATTCATCCCATCATGCCCATCATACCGGAGACCGCACTGCAAGGCGATGAGCCAGTGGCTGTTGTGCTAAAACAACTCATTTGTCTCGCTGCATCTGCAGACCCAAGCATGGCGCTGTATCTCCATCTCCAGAACAAAGGCGATGATCTCCTCCCCTGCCAAGACTTCATGCAATCCCTCTCCTCCGCCGTCCGCGCAATCCTCGAAACAAGCATCATAACAGATAGAGTCCTTCACATCCGCGCCCTCATCCTCCTATCCCTCTACACCCAGCCCAACTCCTCCGAGGAAGCAGACCTCCCCGCGCAACTCGGCGGCCGCGCCATTCACCACATCCAAACGCTGGGTCTTCACCTGCTTCGCTACGACGGGCCCAACTCTGAGGAGCTGGAAACGCTGTTCTGTGCGGTTTGGGCGGTTGATCGGATTAATGCCGCGGTGTATGGGAGGCCGTGTGTCATGCATGAGAGGGATATCGGCGCGAATCTGGATGGCTGTATTAGCAAGAGACCGCCGTGCTTTAGGCTGTTTCTGAGTGTCGTGCAGTGGTTGGATCAGGTTATTGAGCTGTATCGCCCTGGACCGAGTGCTGAGGCGAGCGGGTTGGATAAGATTGCGTATATTGATCTTCCAGTTCTCGAGGCCATGATCGTCAATGCCGATGCGCTCAAAGTACCAGGTTCACTAATCGGTAAGTCACCCATCTCACGGAGTACCTGACTAATGACCACAGCGACGATTGAAACATTTTACCACGCCGTCATCATCTTATCATGTCGTCTCCCACGACCAGGCACACTCACCGCAGCATCTACCCTCCCCCCTCCATCCGCCAACGCCCGTCGCTCCCTCGCAGCAGAACGCATCGCCTGCGCCGTCCTGCGCGACCACCTCTCCCCCATGCCCTTCGTCCCCTACGCCGTCTGTCTCGCCCTAAGCGTAGAGTACCGCAAGATGCGCCACTCCCGCCTGCCCATGTTCCGCTCGCGCGCCATGCACGCGTTCCGTCGCAACTGCGAGATGCTCCGCAAATTCGGCGACTATTTCTGGAGCGCTAACGTTGTGGCCGGGCTGGGTGAGCGGGTGCTCAAGGAGATGGAGCGTGCTGCTAACACGCTTACGCGGGAATCACCGCCGCCAGCGCCGGCACTGGTGAATCCAGTGGCTGTGACGAATCCGAGTATGGTAAATGCTGTGCCGAGCGTGGAGCAGGCCGTGGACTTTTCATTGATTGATGCGATTTCGGGGGCGGATGTTTTTGGGGCTATTGATCCGAGTTTTAATCTGGGGGCGGTGGAGGATGCGCTGGAGGCGAATCTGGATATCGGGCTGCCGATGAATTGGGTTGATTGGGGGCAGTATGCTACGTTGTCGTGAGATGGACAGCTCAGAGTCAGAGTCAGAGTCAGCTACGTCTTTGATGACTGGTTGGTGTTGGCGACGGCTAAAAGCTTACTTTGGTGGTGACGCTCGGCGCGGCTATTTCCAGAGTTTTTGGTAAGACGATGACCACGCAAGATGACAGAAGCTCACGGTCAGCGACGAATGCTTGGGCTATAAAAACTGGCTTTGGTGCTGGTCTGGAATGCATTTCGCTCTCAAGCGTCAGTCACCATGTGGGAAACATCATCGAAAGATACCAGCATTGAGATCGTCCCTCTTCTCGACGACACTACGAGTACACATACCCAGCACACGACACCAAGACTTGGTCGACTAGGGCGACACAGGGTGAACTTGAAGAAATGGGGACAGCTATCGGCGTTGATTGGGAAGGATATAAACATGGTGGCGTGTTGTCTGCCGTGTAATCTGTAAGATGGACATGGCGTTTGCAATAATACACGATTCAGCAATGAGTGAAAAGACATGGAGCGGCAGAGGGTATGATTGGCGGCCCGTAGGCGCGGTAATGTACAGTAAATCGACCGTTCATGTATGTTTCCAAACGATCTCGCTGACGGTGCAGACAGGTAAAGGTCCATCGGCAAGAGAATCGGAGTCTTTTGCGTCGTGTCGGTCGCAGATCGTCGTGCTGATGCGAATAGCTTAGAGGGAGGATCAAGGAGAGCGTCGTCTCCTCGGTTCAAGCAAGCAACTTGGTCGTCCTCAATAAATACCGTCCATTTCCTCGCTGGCCATTTCAAGATCCCGCAACGTACGTATGGTTGTAACATTCGAAGTTCGCATCGCACAAGTCGGCTAGTAATCGCCTGTTCTGTTCGCCTATCCTACACCCTTCAATCCAACTCCTTCATCACAGCGTAACCGGGGTATCATAAATCATCGATCCATCTCTTTCACTTCCTCGTTATATCCGTCGGCTTCCCTCTAAACTGATTCTTAATCTCGTCCAGAAAATGCTTCGCAAATTCCGAATTTTTCCCAGCTGTATTCGGGTCCGCCGTCGCTTCGCCCGGTGCCAAAGGCTCGTGAGGATTTCGTCCGTGTTGCTTCTCGTGGATGGTCTTGTGGATGCGTGTTACTGCGCGGTGGAAACCTGGTTGGCGGAGGATCTAAGTCGTGATTGTTAGTGAGGAACGTGAACGGTTAAGGCCAGGAGGCATACGGATGCGACGATGTGATCCTGGAGTTTGTTAGTGATTGAGTATGAGGGGAAAGGAGAGTAATGGGACGGACTTCCAGGGATTGGATTGCGCGGAGGAGCCACCAGTGTGCAGCCATTTTTGGTGAGGAAGACTGTTAATTGAAGATGCTGAATTCAAGATGGAGATGGAGATGTTGGAGTGGCGGCGTTAGTGGCGGGAAATGGAGGGGCGAGCAAGGATGACAAATGGATCTGATCTTGTGTGGCCTGACAGCTTGACACCTCGAGCTACAACTACAGCTACCCTGAACTTAGCATGAGCCAATCAAGCACTCATCAACACAAAGCTTGAGAACATCTAACAACTTAGTATAACGTCAAATTATCTCAAGCTTAGTACCTACTCATTTTCCTAAAGTCAAATAATACAAGGCTTTAGATCTTGGTCACATTCAACAGACGCCTCACTCTCAACCATGCAACCTCAGTCAACGTCAAATCACTTTTATTAATCCCAATCCACCATCTTTACTCTATGAGAGCTTGTTAAAAGTACTGGTTCATGAAAGCACCAATATAGTCCTGCTTCCCCAACTCAACACCCTCCTTTCTCAAAATCGCATACGCAGTCGTCAAATGAAAGAAAACATTAGGAATTCCATATCCCTGCACATAATCCCTAACCTTCATATCCGCATTCTTCCCCGGTCCCAACCCAATAGTAACAGTCTCAGCACCACGCTTCTCAACAAGTTCTCTATCAGCCTTCTCAACAACCTCGAGAACCTGCGCGATACGAGCCTGGTACTGCTCAAATGTAGTGCACTCGTCGCGGGCGAGGGCGAGCGGCTCGCTGCCGGTTGTGCGCGCGACAATCTTCTGCGCTGTGTCGGTGGTGAAGTGCACCTGGAAGCTGAGGTCCAGCATGTCAGGGGCCAGTTTGGCGGTGGTGAATGAGGCGGCGTTGGCGTGGGATTCGGCCTTTTTGAGGATTGAGGACAGGGAGTTGAGGGCGTCCTTGGTGTGGAGGATGGCGGCGTCGTAGAGTGTGTAGCTCATGGTGGGCAGTGAAACGGGGATGAAGAGTGAATTGGGTATAGTATTGTATTGCGTGATGAAGCTTGTCTGTCCGAACAATCCGAGAGGCGATGGCTACGGGGTATATATATCTGTCTGTCTCCCCGTTTCAAGAGACCTCAACCTTTCTCCACTGTCTTCACCGCTTGCTTTACTAATGGACCTTTCCAGTTCCAGTTTCCCCCTCAGATCGACCCGGTTGAAGACTCTAGATGCTTCCTCGATTAGTAATGGTTCCATCAAGAGCCATAGGGGACCATTGAGACCATTGCGGAGACTGGCAGTAACGCTAAACGTCTCCGGATCATCGCTGTCCGACATCCGTGCGGGTTAAGGGACACGGAGGGTTTCGTTGGACGTGCGTTGAACAAGTGTTCTTAGCGGTCGAATATCGCACGATCCATGAAACGCCGGCTTACAAACCAGAGTTGATTACAAACTACCTGATCAGAGTGAGACACGGAGAACCAGAGAAATGACCGGCAGAGAATAACCGCGACAGACGAAAGGACAGCTTGCAGCAGAAATGACCAACAAGAAATCATAATTGAGGCCATCAACTAAAACCCAAGGATCCGATTCGCCTCCCTAACAACCTCCCCCTCCCCCTCCGTCCTCAGCGCGCTCAGGCCCATCGCCCGACGAGCCGCGCCGTCCAGCATCTCCTCCGTGCCCCGCCCCACATGTCCGGACTCCCCCGCCCCGCCAGGGAAATCCGGTCCCGGCGTGCCACGGAGGAAGGCCTCGCGCTGGCGCACCATGTACTCTGCGTTCTGCGCCGTGATCGGACAGATGGGGATGTACAGCACCGACGAGTCTGCGGTTCCGGCGTGTACTTTATCGACTGAGTGGATTGCTAAGTGCTGTTAGTACTGATTCAATGGACAGTGATATTGGGGTAGTTGGAGGGCAGAGGGACTCACTGTCGCAGTGCCATGCTACGAAATCTCCAGGCCGTATTTCAGGAACGTGGACCATGGTCTTCTCAAGCTCCAGATGCGGATGCAACTCTCCCGTCAACTCCTGTCCCGTTCCCGGCGTCGCACCCTGCAACTCACTATCAACATCCCTCGTCAACTCCCAATTCCCCTCCTCCAAGTATCCCTGCCCCAAATTATCACTCTTTGCCTTAAAAAACGGCCTCAGCAACACATACGCCATAGAAAGCTTCACCAGCGGATTAACCAACAACGTCCCCTCCCCAGGCCTAGTATGGCTCATGCTCATCCACCCCTGCCACATTCTAAACATCGAACAAGCACCTAATCCATCGTACCGATTGTTCACAGCGTCAACACGTCCGCTCGCATCCCACGGATCGTAGGATTCCCAGTTCCCTTGGAGGATGGCGTCGTAGACGTGTCCTGCGCCGTACCCTTCTGGCTCCCAGCGCTCGACGCTTCCGCCGTCGATGTGCGGACCGAGAGCGAAGCTGGCATCGCCGGGTTGGCGGATACGTAGGCGGTCGGCGTAGCTGAAGGGTTGGGAGAGGGAGATTGAGGCTGGGGATGTGGTATGCCAGAGGGACATGAGGTTATGTTGCACGGTGAGGAAGTTTGGGTGTGAGCGGGCTTTTAGTTGGGGTGGTGACCAGTATAGTTCGTAGACTTGAGGATCGTGAGGTGGAAACGCTGTATTTGTTAGTCTAAGTCAATTGACAAGGGGAGCGTAGTGTAGGGGTAGATACCTCGTGTAGATGGATTGCTAGCAACATACTCCTCCACCTCAGCCTTATACGCCCTCGCCTCACCCTCCGGAACAACACCCCTCACCACAACAACACCTCTCTTCTTGACCTCCTCCCTCAGCGCATCACTACTCCTCTCCAGATCCTTAAACTCAATCTGGGGTATAACACCCGGCCCTTTCTGTGCAACAATCTCATTCTCCCGCTTCAACTCACGAAGGAGCTTGTTCCACGATTGAACAATCTTATCTTGACGACCTTGCAGGAGATTGAGTTTCAGCTGACGATATCGATCGGGTAAAGGCTCGCGCTGGGCCCCGGACAGCGACGTAAATGCATCCGAGATGTCGCCTTCTTTTTTGGCGGCTAGCGATGTCATGCAGCGGCGGAGGACGGGGGGGGAGGGCTTGGCTAGGGATGCACGAAGCATTTTGACGGCGCCTAAAGATACCAGAATTTGATAGAAAGAAGATCAACAAGACGGTAGGAATGATGAGGAGGCTGTGATAAGATAGAAGACGATATAGAATGGCCAGAAGATAATGGTGTTGGATCTTATATCGAATTGAGGAGAACGCGGTCTTACTCCATTCGGACATTCCGCATCACAACTCGAAAAGCAAGAAATTCTTCCCCAGCTTCGGGGAATAAGAACCTTGTTCAATGTGGGGTTACCTCTTGATCACGACATTCAACTGTCTTGAGCAAACACAACATAAAGTCACCTCACAGGAACAGAACCGCAGTTAAATCTCTAAAAGTAACCAGAACTCTCCCGAATTATACATAGAATCACCACCACCACTTCAGCATCAATGATCATAATACCCAAGTATATTCCCCAACACCAACAAAAAAGAATACCTGTACTCAAGCTATGCACTCCAGTTATACACATGTAATCAACACCTAGCTCCCATCTATGCTAATAATTAACCGCCCTTGCATCCCATCAACTCCACGCTTTTTCTTTTTAATCCAGGTCTCCTAGAGCCCTCTTCATCCTCTCCTTCAAATCCCTATTCTCCATCTCCAGCCCCCCTAACCTCTGCCTCGCAGCATGTCTATCCTGGTTCCGACCCTCCCGCTCCATCTTGAGCTTATACTCCATGTCGCGCAGTCTAAACAACCACCTGTTATCGTTCGCAGCGCCATTGTTCTCCTCGCTCAGAGCAGCCATGTCGCGGAGCCCTAAACCTCCCGCCGACGAGCCTGGTAGTGCGGTGGTGGTGTGTGCGCGCGTAACGGTTGAGCGGGATTTGGAGCGGCTTGTGCGTTGATCGTTAGGTCCGCGAGGGACGGAGGGTGAGGGTGAGTGAGGGACTAATTCGGTGCTGGAGTATGAGGCTCGGGCGCGCACGTCGTTTGCGGTGCGGAGCGTGGCGTTTTCGACTTTGAGCTGGCGGTATGCTTCTTCGAGGCGGGAGTACCTTGCGTCGTGGCTTAGAGATCCTGAAGCGACCGAGTTTCTAACCATGGTTTCAAGACGGTCCAGTTTCTTGGTGCGCACGTCGAGGTTGGACTCGAGGGTTTGATACTCCCTGTGAAGATCGCGCTCGACGGATTTGATGCGCACTTCGAAGGAGCCGATCATGTTCTCGATGGCTTTGACGGCGGCCATCAGGTTCTTGGTGAAGCTGGGCAGGCGGTTGGCGATGACTTCGATTGAGGGGAGGACCTGGCGGTCGATGAGGGAGTTGCCGTGGACCCATTCTCTTCCGCACAATTTACTGAGCTTGTGCCAGAGCTGTAACAGTAACTCATTGCGCTCCTGTAGCTGATCGCGCATCGACTGCTCAAGCTGTGCGATCCTCCTGCGATCTTGGCTCTTGTTCGTCTCGAGCTCAGCGATGCGAACATCTTGACTACTTGCAGTACGGGTAAGGTGTTGGTGAGACTTTTGGAACGTGTCATACTGTGATTTTGTGTTGCGGTGGGCAATACGCTCCTTGTCGAGTAATTCAGCTAATTTGCGACTCTCAAGGGCATGCGACTCAAGTAGCGAATCGCGCATCTTGATGATACGATCCTTCTCCACAAGCGCCGCCTTGCTGGCATCAAGATCGCGGATCGTATTCTCAAGCTCTCGTTGTAACTTGGCGATTGACTAAGACCGTTAGCGTACATCCACCACAGATACGAGACAGACAACTTACCTTGAGGAGTGAAGAGCGGGTACCGTTGAGGTCACCAAGAGCTTCACGAAGATTATTCTCAAGCTCCATCAACCTCTCCTTCCACTCTGTCGCCTCAACCTCCCTCGACGTCAAGTTCTTACGCAGACGACGAGCCTCATCCTTGGCCGCTGACGCTTCCCGGTTGAGCTCGTTGACAAACTGCTGGACCTCTTCCTTCTCCTGGTCCGCCACGATCTCTCGCTGGTGTCGCTCTTGTTGGAGACGGTTCTCCAGTTCCTTGACCCGTTCCTTTTCTTCGCGGATGCTCTGTTCGGCATTGGCCATCGCAGCTTCAAGATCGCCGATGCGTATCTTGTCCGTCTCTTGCTCTTCTCGTAGGAATGCAATCTCTCCCTGTGAGGACTCTTGCTGTACAGAAAGTCGCTGGTTCTTGTCATTCGCCTCCATGAGCTTCTGCTCCAGCTCTTCAAGCTCCTTGTTCGACGAGTCCAGTTCCTGCTCGAGCTGTTGGATGCGTCGCAATTTGTTCTCCTGGTCGTCTTCAAGTCGTATCAAGGCCTCGCTCATCTTCCGCATCTCTTCCTGCAAGGCGTCAAAGTTTTCTGAGCGGTCCTGTAGATCTGCTTGTACTCGTTGCATCTCCTCGGCTTGTTGATCGGCCTCGGATTCCAACGCATCAATCTCTTCTTGAGCCTCCTTCCGTAGTGCTTCAAACTCGCTCTCCATCTCGTTCTGCTCGCGGAGAGCTTCGTCACGTTCGGATTGTAAAGCAACAAGATCGTTCATCGCATTGTTGAGGTCTTCCTGCAGAGCCATCGCTGCTTCTTCAGCCTGTCGCTTGTCGCCAATAGCAGCCTCAAAATCCTCCATGCAAATCTCGAGCTCGCGCTGCAACTCTTGATTCTGCAGCTTGACCTCACTGAGTTTGTCGCGCATCTCGTTCATCTTGTTCTCGAACTCTTCGCGGTCGGCTTCCTCCTCAATCTGCGTCCGTGTCTTCATGCTACCCCGCGATTGGGGTCTCTCCATACCACCAACCTGTGAGGCCGATCGCTCGAGGAGGCTGTCAATTGTTGAAGGAGCAGGCCGACCTCGTCGTTGAGCCATCTTGAGATCCTCAATCTCCTGGTAGAGGCGCTCCTTTTCGCGGTTCCTCGAAGTCAGCATGGATGTCTGCGCACCAACCTCGCGTCTCAATTCGGCATTCTCATGACGCAGCTGCTCACTCTCGCGACGTAGTTCATCAACGAGTGTGGTCGCAGCACTAAAATTGCCGTTTGAGCTCTCCATGTCGCCTGAAAGGCCAGAGACAGGTCGACCTGGTGACACATTGCCGTCGCGATGTTTCTTGGTGATGTTATAAATGTTTGTCGTGTGGTGTAAGCCTCCCCCGCTAGTCAAGCTAGACATGTCCTGCTTTAGCTTGAACACCTCCTCCCGTAGTCTCTTATTCTCGTCATCGGCTTGTTCTCTGCGCGCAGTTTCTTGCTCCAGGAGATCCTTCCAAACATCGGCCTCTTCTTGTCGCTCCATGTTTTCGCTGTTTCGCTCGCCAAGAGATCTGACAATATCCGCAAACTTTCGTCGCTCATTCTCCTTGGTTAAACTTTCCGACCGTAGGCGCTCAATCTCAGTGGCATACTCCTCAACCCGCTCCCGCAAAAAGATGAGCTCTTCCTCTCGCTCTTCGTCTCCCATTCGGGCCGTTTGGTCTGTCGATGATGCACCACTGTGCGCCGTGCTTGGACGCTCTCCCTCATCTCGGACTTGCTTCTCCAATTCTTTGACCCGCCTCCGCAAAACCTTGTTGTCACGTTGGAGTACCGCAAGACCAGTCTTAAGGTCGACATTCTCCGAGATCATTTCCTTGATACCCTCTTCGGACAGCTTGTCGAGGCGATCGCTCAAGAACATAACTTTGAGCTTGAGATCGAAGTTTTCCTTTGACAGCCTCTCAATCGTACTGCTTTGTTCTTTGAGCGTCAAGTTCTTGCCCGATCGGGCGGTATTGACGGAACCCATGGTGATTGAGGAATGTTTCCGAGGTGTTTCGAGTCCACCCTTGTACTTGTACTCCTTGGCCAAAGATTCGGGTACTTGGACGTTTCTAACGTGCCGCGCGATGACCGTATCTGTAGGCGCTGTGGTGAACCCTTCCTTAGAGGGCTTTGGTGTCTCTAGCAAATCCTGTCGCTGCCGTTCGGGACTATCGACTTCGTGAAGCGGCTCGAGTTGCGGTAAAGAAGTATCAGTGTAATCCTCAGCGCCAAATGCCGATCCAACACTACCCATGCTTCCTATGCTGATGGATCGTAGCATCGGGTTGCTGGGATTTCGTAGCATTCCAATTGCGGGGACTGCACCGCCAGACTGTAGAGCGTAATCGGTACCAAGACCAACGGTCATGTCACTGCCTTCGTGAGACTCCGGGTTCGTGGCAAATGAGGAAGTCGACGATCGCTGGCTTCCAAAACGACTGCGAAGGTATTTTGGTCGTCGGCTTCGAAGCGATTGACCAGGGGTGCTGCCCGCATCGATTTTGTCAGACAAGGAATGGGTTCTCGATAAAGGGGCCTCGTTATCGCCAGCGCTAGATACCTGTGAGCTCTCCTGTTCCGTGTCGTCCTTTTCGCTCTCGTCGTAGCTTGTGTTGCGATTGTCAGGCTGACTCGCCATACTAACGGCGCGCGAAATAGTTCGTCGTGTTGCAGCTGCAGTCGGTGACGAAAAGTTCTCAAAGCCGGAAGTATTCGTGCTCGCGACAGTCACATCGTGATCCTCCTCTTCTTCCTGATGTCGCTGCAGAGGCTGAGGAGCTGGCGCAGGCTTTTTTGTCGGGGAATCGAATTGGTACGTGTCGTCGACGCCGCCCTCCAGGTTCGTGGATGCAGTTGGAATGGGTGAAAGGGCGGGCAAGAAGCTAGACTCCACGTCTCTCAGGTGGCGTCTAACGTCCTCCTCAGTCAAGGAATCGTCATGTCCCCGTGTGACATCGACGGAAATAGGGTCGAAGTAGCTGGTTTCAGGGGCAGAGTGACCAGGCAAGTGCAGCATCGAGTCTTCGTGGCTTGTGGGGGGATTGCTGGTGCTCTGGGGAATTGTCCGGGTCTGGGATTTTGCGTGCGTATCATCAACGGTTATCGCAATGTCGTGTGGAGATGTCGCTGTGGTTGGGTTTGTTGGCTGGGCTTGCGACGTGTCGGCGGCTGTATCGTCAGTCATCTCTGATGTCTCAGTGGTCTCCAGATCATCGCTGCCGGTGTGTGAGACGCGATGGGCCGTCTGTGGACGCGACCCGTCTTTGGTGCCGCTTGGACTCGGGCTTGGGCTGGGAGCCTGAGCCTTTGGGCTCTGGCTGTTTTCTCGCTCATCGTTGGCCATGATGCATTGCGGCGACCGCTATGCGAGGCAGCTGTGGTGGGTTTTGATTGATGCAGATGCGAATGTGGATGGAGATTGTCGGGTATTGAATGGGGATGCTGAATGCTTTGTCCTTCTGGGCATCGCCCGCCATAAGCTCTCACTAAAGAGAAAACCTGACTGCGCTAAAGTCCATCCCTCCAGGGCGCCGTTGATGGTGTATAATTCCAGCCAATCATAGTCTGTATCGTTCCCCCTGCGCTGCTTGTTTAGCGGCGGTTGGAGGGGAAATAGCGGGGCTAATCCATGTGGTCGTATTGAAGCTTTGCTCGTTGCTTGGGACAACCCGCCAGCGCTTTATGCATCAGTCTACGGATAGAGGATTTCAATGACAGCAATACTCTCATTCACAGCAAAGCCTCGTCATGGATGTGAAGATACGAGGTGATTACACTTTTGATCCAGCCTGAGACAGTCAACTTGCTTTTGATTGTCAGATCACAGGCTGAAACAAGGGTTTGAGTTGGAGAAGAAAACTAAATTCCTAAGCGAGTAAGCAATTCGTATCGAAGTGAAACAATCCTTCACAGCTTCGTTTATTTTGTGGATTGATGATTCGCAGGAGTTTGATCTACGATGCTCCGTGGCAGTGATTCACGTCAGCCTTGATGTCACTCTAGACCCATTTTGAATTGAAGTAATTATGTCATATTAATTCATGCTCACTATTTGAGCTTCCATCATTAAACATTATCCCTCTCTCTAGTTAGAGATCTTGGGGTCGACCTTGTTGCTGGAGCATTGTTAGCCACAGTTCAAGCCACGATCAGTGACAAACGCCACTTACCCAGTCTGCTTCTCGTACTGGCTGCGGGCAAAGTCGGTGGCCTTCTCCTGGTTGTCGCGGGAGATGTTGAAGCCGCCCTTCTTGTTGAGGAAATCGATACCTGTGAACGTTCATGTCAGTGACCATTCAAGGCCCATGAGGTGTTTGTAGGGTAGGTATGTACCCTTATCAACATAGTCCTCCTGGTTCTTGGAGTCGGTCTTGGAAGCATCAGCAGGCTTGGAGCCACCAGACATAGCGTTCTTGACGAAATCCATTGCGAGTTTGAGTGTGTTGGTTTGGGTTGTAGATGTAAGTGAAGTAGTATGATGAGATAAAGACCTCAATCAAGCAGCGACATTCCGTCCTTCTTATACCTCTCAACCCGCAGCTAATAATAACGAACCATGTCCAACTTTGTTCAAGTCTCTTTTGCAGAATGGAGAAATAAAACCGGCAGATCCATTCGATCTCACCAAAGTGCCAACATCTGCATGCCCCCCTCTTTCGTCATCTCCCACTTTACAGGGGTTTAGCCTACGTCACTTCAGACCCTGAGTTACCAAGAACGGTTCCGAATCTCACGGCACGAAATGCCGATGGTGATTCTAATTCCGGTATATGACTCTGGGTATTTCATCATGGCTGTTTCAAAGACGGAAAGCTTCTTGGCAGATTGTCGCGATGCTTTCCTGGTGAGGGGTAAGGGAGGCCTCGACGTGAAAGCTGAGCTAGTGACACCGCCGTGCAATGGGAGCTGAAAAGATAACAGGAGGGCTAATGAGGATCGAGCAAAGCGTCGGGGGTCAAAGGGTCCAGAGCTTCTCTCAGTTAGCTTGGAGATTGAGGGAGCCAAGGGGGGAGAAAACTTAAGATCTTTAGCCTAAGGGATGAAAATACTTAGGTAAATTTAGGATATCCTAGTAAAACTTTAGACCAGTTTATTCCGTCACCTTGACCTGATGTTGTAGTTTTATGTCTCCCCGTGGGGAGTCAACATGTGATGGTCCCCTCAACAAGGTCATTTGATGATATGCATACTCCGTAGTGCCAATTAATGTTCTCGTCTATACTATTCCAATGGAATGCCTGTAAATGCACCAATGTACTGTTCAGTCCAACTCCATCCAATGCAAACAATCATATTATAACAATCATACAACTCCAGGCTTCATGCCATGCTTCGTAACTTCGTCATTAATCCAATTGTCCCCTCTCTGTATTTCTCTCATTTGCGGTTATGAGTTGACAAAGACTTGGTACGCCATGATCATAACCCAGACGAAGAAGACAGTACCAGTAAGAGCCATCGCAAAGACGAGCTGCCATGATTGACCTGCACAAGTTAGCAATGAAACTTGACCTCGAACATGGGACATAAAAACGTACAGATGTTTCGTTGTTGAAGCCACGCCATCGTCGCCATGCTCGTACCCTTGGGATTCCTTCCAAAGACTTGAACATCGCACACGCTCTGGATAGATCCATCGGGTCCAAATAACTGTATCGCTACGACGACAAGGCCCACGAGCCAGAGTATGAAGAACATGAAGCCGCCTACCATTACGATGGCGGGGAGGAGGCGTCGTTGGCCGATGAGCCAGAAGATACCGAGGATGAACAGGATCGAGAGTGAACCGACGGTGATGAAGTAGGGAAAGTACCTGAAGACGTTAATCAACCTCCTCTCAATAAACAGTGTATGGGAGACGTACCATGGAATTCCAAGCTCAAGTTGAGTCTGGATCTGTATAAAGGTCGCAAACACGCCAATGATGCTCGTCGACGCGAGGAGGATAACAAAGATCCAAAAGTTCAATTGCCAAGGAGGCCAGTTGTATGTTCGAACATGTGTAGATGGCGGAGGCCCGTCGTAGGTCATTGACGATCGTGTGAAGCTCGTTCCCGTCCATCCTGTCGTGCCGGTCAAGCCGGTAACCGTTGATTTGGCGACCATTTCGTTTGTATCAATCAAGAGTGAATAACGCTCAATATGTTGTCGAGGTCGTCAAGATATAGTATAAATCGTCAAAAGCCCAAGAATAACGCGTCGCCGGTTGTTTCTTCCCGCAATGCCAAAAAAGACTGCCACGTCGCAGAACAGCCCCGCCGATCGGCGACCAGTGATTCCAGCGTCGCCTTGAAGGGAACCTCAATCCGATTCCCTCGTGAAAATAGTTTGGATGCCTCAAAATGAAGCTGCTGCGTTGATGCCTCACGCGTTTAAATCTCTCGTCGTCGGTGTTTTCTGCGCGTCCAGTTGGATCGGGGATTTCAGGTGTGGAGATCGTGGTGCGTTGGCTGGGGATCTGACGTCGGGTCGAGATGCCAAGATATACCAATTGAGGCCCCTTATCAGGTATTAATCACACGATAGCGATTGCTGTCTTGGTGTTTCGATACTCAGGAAGAAGAAAAGCAAAAGGAAGGAAAAAAGAACAAAAGTCAACAAGACAGGGGATGAAAAAGGTCCATCCAATTGAGGTCAAGTGTGAAATTACAACAAAGCGTCTTTTGGGTGAGGCTTCTGTAGAGGGGGTTGGTTGGTGGCTGGGGATACGACGCAACAGGGGATGATGACGCTGCGATGGCCTCTGAATGGTTACACGTCAAGAGACAAGATCCGTTTTCCAGCCTTTGAGATGAATACTTTACGATTGATCAGAAGATCGGAGAAATTTTGTTATTTGCTATGTTTCAGTACCGAATGTGCCGGAATTAAATGTCAAGTTCATCAAGTCCCGAGGAAAGAAAGACATTTTATTTCGAGAGTGATCTCGCAGCGCAGCCAGCGCTTGTATGTTATGTACCTAATGCATATGCACCGACCCAATTCCATTCATTCAACTCAAGGATATCATCAATCGTCTCACAAAATCCATCCCAAATTTATTTACATTTACAAAAGTGTCTCGCCAAGAGCACACCGCACCAGTGAACATCCAGCGTGGATTGTGTTCTGCTCAGCTTGCTTCCCATCTGCGAGCTGAGGGTTCACCTCGACGAGATCAATGGCGACAAGGTTTCCTGTCTCGTGCACGCTCTCGCAGATGAAATCTCCCTCGCGGAGAGTCAGACCGCCGCGGACGGGTGTGCCGGTGCTAGGTGCCCACATAGGGTCGAGGGCATCGACGTCGAAGGACAGATGGATGGGGGTGTCGTTTCCGATGTGAGCGAGGGCCATTTCGACAACGCGGCCGATACCATGTCTGCAAAGGTTAGTAAAGCTCATGAACGTAGAAGTGAGAAACTTACCGGTCGACATCGTGCATGCTAAAAGCCTTGATGCCGTGCTCACGGAGAATCTTCTTCTCGCCAATATCAACAGATCGAAGACCAATGTAAACCAGCTTCTTAACGCTCAAGCGCATATCATCCTCAAGCCAGCCAAAGTACTCTTCGTTATCCTCCTTAGCAAGACCAGTCAAGAAAGCAACAGGCATGCCGTGAATGTTTCCGCTATCACTGCTCTCAGGAGTGTTGATGTCCGCATGCGCATCAACCCAGATAACCGCAATCTCGCGGTTCAGCCTCTCCCGCGTAGCCTTTGCAGTACCAGCAATAGTACCGATGGCAATGCTGTGGTCACCACCGAGGGTGAGGGTCATGCGGCCCTCGCGCGAGTGCTCGTATGTGTGCGATGCGATCTTGCGGGTGACGGCGGAGGCGTGACGGGCCTTCTTCATGCCGCGGTAGTCAGGGTCAGAGGCGGGTACGAGGTCCTCGAACTGCTGGACGGTCTCGTCGCCAAAGAGCTTGTAGCCAAGCTCGTCGCGGATCTCTGTCAGGAGGCCGGACTCGATGAGGGCGGCGGGACCGATGTCGACGCCGGCCTTGGGCTGGCCGCCGGAGAAACCGACGGCGACGATGCCGACTTCATCGGGCTTGGAGAGGAAGCGGCTGTTGACGAGACCGGTGTTCATGATGGGCGGAATGTGGGGGGTGACGTATGTAGAGGTTGTGAGGTGATAAGATAAGGGGAAGTGAAGTGAAGATAAGAAGTGAAGACAAGTTGGGGAAGAGATGAAGATGGGCTGAGTTGAGTTGAGTTTGAGTTGAGATTGAATAGGTAGAAAGAGATGGGAAGAAGCCTCCATTTGTATTCGGAGGTCAATGACAGTTCTCATCCTCTCTCGGCCTCTTTGAACCCTCTCATGGCTGCAATCGGCCGGCGGCACAGACACACATTTTCTCCCTCTCCCCAAGACAATTGAATATGGATAAGGTAATAGCGTCGGTTTCGGACGGGCGCGGGGGTTTCTCTTACACTCTCCAAAGGTTATCAACAGCCTGCGACTGGCACATGTCAAGGGTCATAAGACAACCCTTTCGAGTCTAGACGAGATACTGTACATACATGACAGATACAGATGCTGTGATTCTGTTGGTCCCGCTCATCTGGGTCTGGGTTTATTTCTCTTACGCACATCTTCTCCATATTTCCGCTTGCTATGTGTCCATTCAATTCCCGCCTGCTCCAAAATCCCCGATTCCCCAATTTGAACAGGTCTCCTCCACTTTGAGTCAAGTGCCGACGATATATCCTATGTTTTTCGCCTTGTCCAATACCTCTATATCTTCTCATAACACTATTATCTTCATCTCGTTGTCTCTGCTGTCCTTTGCCGCCGGCCAGGGACGTGGGATGCACCGCTCACAGCCGTAGATAGCCTCTATTGATCTTATGTAATGTTAGGTAATACGTCTCGCGCATGCCATGGTCGTGGTCGGCACTCTTTACCCCTAAGTTACTAGCTGTGTTTTCGACGGAGGAGTCGGCGCATAAGAGTCGCGGGTCTGCCTTCCCCTAAGTTACTAGCTGTCTCTGCAACTTTCCCCTAAGTTACTAGCTTTCTGGAGTTTGTGTCTTGTCTCTGGTTTTGCGTCCCACGCTCCAGCGCCCGCAAAGCGTTTTTCCATGGTTGGGGCTTGTTATCAAAGACCCAGAAATGGACCGACGTGACCCGGTTGAGATGGAACTTTTTACGCAAGACGACGAAAGGTCGTAGACCGATTTTACGCCGACGACGAATCCTCGAGAGGGCGTGATGCTGTCACCGGTCATTGAGTGAGGCCGGTTTATTTCCTTGAGCTGGGGAAGCTCCGGAGCCGCACCTTTTTACCCCACCGCTAACAGTTCTCGCTGAAGCTGACGATGTTCTCGACGCTTTGTTCTCGACAGACCGCAACTCGCACACTCAGTAAAAAAGCACGAAGATTTAGAAGCGAAGGGATTGCACGGCCTTGGCGACACAGAAAAGATCCTCACATGACGGAACGCGGATCTCGAGACGGATACGGCAGGTCACAGAGGGATTTAATATTCTGGCAATTATTGGCGAAGTTGACAGATCACTCTGTTGGACGAGTGAGCCGGATAAGCAGCAGATTGGGGTAGGACGAAAACACCGAGGTCATTCGCGATATCCTCCAACCCAGGCGAGCCAATAGACATGGTCACATCATGAACAGAGCAATTGGTATGGAATGAAGCTTCGACTGACGTAGGCTGACTCAGTAGATCAGCTGACTATCCATATGGAAAATTCCATGACAGCTCGTATTCATGACATCGGGCTTTTTAGACTCTCGTTTGTTTCGGATGCGTTCTCCACTGGAAAAAGCTTAGCATCTTGATACCCTGAGAGTATTGAAGATGGAGGAATGCATTGAATTGCTGGTTTTACGAGATGGGGCAGAATTTCACTACCGGTATTCTTGTACTCGGTATGAACCGGCAGTCCGTCTGAGGGTGAGTCGTGCCAAGCCGTCAGCTTTGAGGTTTGCTTCTATTTGTGATTCAGGCGCAAGATCCCGTGAACCTGTCTCTGTTTGGCAGATCTGTGATGCAAACAGTCACTCCAGTGTTTGTCACCTCGATCGTTGTTACAGTGAGATTGTGATAGCCAAACATTCAGCTGTGATCAACATTAACAAACAAACACTCGTCAACAAATACACCTCCTAACGGCATGTATGTAAACAAACAAACAGGCAAATTCGATATCCACTTGATCTCATCCAATATTCACTTCTTTCATGGATCTTTAGGAGAGATCGCGTGCCCGGGAGCGGAGACTAGCAGCCACACCGTTCAGGGGCTCAATTCAAACCGCTGCATGCGCCGCCGGGAGGAAAGGATGGGATTATTATTAGATCGATTCTGTGCGGCTGAAATTAACAAACTATTTGGAGAAACATAAAAAGCTTGGCTATCGAAACGCCGCCGTTGTGAGGCATTCAGTGCTGCTTCCCGTGTGTACCTTGCAGCACGATAATTCAGTGGGACTTTGGATTGTAACTTGATTAATTGAAGCTACTAAGCTACTAGAAGTGGACGGGCTCAATTAACTACCTACCTGGTTCTTTTTTTTACGGTGAGGAATGAATGATAATATTCATCGCTATGTTTATTATCCAAGTTGCAAGTTGATGAGAGAATCCCTGTAGTTTAATCAGAAACAGCTCTGACACGCGTCCCCTCATGGATCAACGTCCATGTCCCAATGAAACTGTGCAACTCGCATCAACCCGCCTTGTCCTCATCACAGGCGACGTTGCAAAAGCGGACACTGTCCTATCCCTCTCTCCCTTGAACATGTCTAACCGATACATACTCTAGCAATGAGATTGGCTACTCTCTCTGAGACACCAAACACGTTTCCCGTCAGATCAAATCACCTGTGTTCTACTGTACAGTACAGCACAGCAGTGCCACCGCAAATACAACCTGACGCGTGTAAAGCGTCTGATCGACCCCTGATTTATCCAAGTTTAATCCCAAGATGCAACACATAATGTGGATTTTTTCCCTTTCATAGCGCCTACAGCACCTGGCTCCCCTGTAGGAAGGGAAAAAATAAGAACCCCCGATGCAGAGAGACCCACAGAAACGTCCCCTACTCCAAAATCGCCCGTCCAAGCCCCTGAGTTGTGTACCTCCATCTCCTGCAGAATTAGTGCGGAGGGAAGAGGTATCTCTGGCCGGCAGCTAAATTGGTGAATCCCACATTTTAGGTTGGGCTAGTCTGAAGCTGGAGCTGTTCCCTGCTTGCTATTTGAGATCGCACGCAAATTGATTTGCTTCCAAGCTCCTTTCAATTCTAACTAAACTCCTCCCTCATTCCATTGCAGCGATTCATGTTCCTTTTTGTCATTCTCCTAAACCTCTTTCTCTCTTTGTCTCTTCCCACGACTAGAAAGAAAAAGCCTCACTTCGACTCGGCGTGGATATCTTCTTCTTTCTTCGAGATAAACCCCCTTTTATTTGACAATCCTTGTCTGTCCAGTCTCTTCCTACTGTGCAACCATTTAACCCACCCTCCCCACGTTTGAACACACTGCAGATATACCCAAAACGAACGACTTGGCATCTTCCGTTCCCGAACGGCCATACTCACAGACCGATTAATCATGTGTTGAAAAGAGCGACTGCTTTTCATCACCGACGTTTTCTTCCTTTTTTCTTCGTCACTAGTCTCACCAAAAAAACCGTCGCCGTCTTTCCTTGCCCCGCGATCGACACCTCTTCTTTCCACTACCGCATTCGTCATCCCTTTCGCCCTTCTCGAAAAAGAAAACCCTGCGCATTTCGATTTCTGTCGCTGGCGTCAGATTTCTGCGCCGTAATCGGCTGCGATAATTCACTGTCGGATAGCTCGAACACCGACGACATGCCCAAGATGCTTGCGCCTGGTTTCAGGACGCGGCGCAGCTCCTCCTTCATTCGATTCGGCGCCCTCGCTGCTCTCGTTCTCTTTGCGTTTTGGTCCTTTAGCAATCGCTCTCCTGCGCCGTCTCTTCTACCGATACATAAATCACAACCTGCTGCCGCTGATGGCGCTGATTCGTTTCCCGTGAAAGCAGCGGACCAACCCGTATGTCTCCAATTGTGCAGACTTGGTGACACGTGCTAACTTGTGAAGTTCTCAAACAAACCCGTGCAGGGCGCTCATCCCATTGACAAGCTCATTAATGACGGCGGAAAACGATACAAAGATCTCCTCTCCCAAGAATCGCATACCCTCGAAGAAGCAGCCCAAGCGTACCGTAAACGCCGTGGTCGTCATCCCCCGCCAGGTTTCGACAAATGGTGGGATTTCGCCAAGCAGAACGACGCCATCGTGGTGGAAGAGTTCTGGGATCAGGTTTACCACGATATCGACCCGTTCTGGGGCGTTCCTCAGCCTATCATCCGAAAAGAGGCGTACAGCTTTGAGATGTCGATCCACATTCGAAACGGTAAAGCCAATTCAACGAGTGATTGGTTCTGGACGTTGATCTGGCTTGATATGATTCGTTCTATTGAACACATGGTTCCTGATCTGGACATGCCGTTGAATGCGATGGACGAACCCCGTCTTGTGGTGCCGTGGGAGGATATTGATGGCTACATGACTAAGGGCGCCGCGTCGCGGAGTCTATGGCCTGCGAAAGAGGTTGTCTCGGAGTTTCAGAAGCTTCCTGTTGCTGGGCGGCATGATAGGGACGTCAGAATCCCTTTCAAGCGGTGGGAAAAGACCAGTACGTTAGCCAGAGTGTTTCATTTTGGCGTTTGCTAATAGTTACAGGCCCATACTGGCCAATTGCCCGTCGAGGATGTCCCCCAGACAGTCCAGCCCGTCAAGCGCCTCTAAAAGAATCCTTCAACTATCCCCCTGATATCGACATCTCCAACGCCGAGAAGCACTCTTTCGCGGGCTACGTCTCCAACTTTACACTATCGAGCGAAATCTGCCACCAGCCCGACCTTCAGGGCCTAAACGGTCTTTTGATCAACCCCATCTCTGTGTCTTCAACAAAAGTATTGTTCCCTATGTTTGGCGGCTCGAAACTCGCTATCAATAATGAGATTCTGCTCCCGCCGCCGGTTTACTGGAAGGGAGAGGATCGCTTCACCGGCGGTGAGGATAATGATGTGGAGTGGCAGAATAAGGGAAACACTGTGGTCTGGCGCGGCGTCGCGACGGGAGGCAAGAACAAGGCTGAGAATTGGCGCGGTTTTCACCGTCATCGATTTGTCTCGATGCTCAACCAGACAAAGGTCTCGGCTGTTGAGCACGGTACGGAAAAACCTGAGAATTTCGTCCTTCCGTCGGAGCAGTACCATCTTCACGCCCAAGCTGATGGTCGTCTTGGGGAGTGGGTCGGCGAGTGGTCTGAAGTAGGCTTCGTTGATCTCATGTGCTCCCCTTCTGAAGAAGACGGGCGGTGCTGGTACACGGATCATTACTTCGCCAAGGTTGACGGCATGGACATGCACGAGCAGTTCGACTACAAATACGTTCCCGATATCGACGGAAACTCCTTTTCAGGTCGCTACCTCGGCTTCCTCAACTCGACATCCCTGCCCATAAAAGCAACCCTCTTCAGAGAGTGGCACGACAGTCGTCTCGTGCCGTGGGTGCACTTCGTCCCCATGGACAACAGATTCCAGGACTTTTACGGCATAATGGAGTATTTCAGAGGGTATGGAGAAACAACTGGTCATGATAAGGCTGCGCAGCGAATTGCGCTCGAGGGCAAGGAGTGGGCGAATAAAGTACTCAGAAAAGAGGACATGCAGATTTATGTCCTGCGGTTGCTGTTGGAGTATGGGAGGGTCATTGCGGATGATAGGGATAAGATGGGGTGGGTTGATGATGCGCTCAAGGATCCTTCTATCGAGAAGACGTGGAGCAAGTTGAAGATATGATACATCATTGTGTGGAGTTGGCCTTGATTTGGTAGGCGATGGCGTTTTGGCGTGGTTTATTTTTTGATGCATGTCGTTTTGCTCTACGGACAACGACCGGGGTTTATGGCATCTAGTTAAGTCAAGTACAGTACATACAGCTCAGAATGAGTTCTTAGTTCATTGTATCAATTATTTATGATATACAATTCTATTTTGTCTATAGTGTGAGGATATGGTACATGTAAAATATTTGATGTGTCGCTATATTCGTACAATTCATATAACGTTGCCCATGGAGGTACCCTTGGACTCGTCGTCTTGAGGTGGGTCAGTATCATTATCATCCATCAACCTCCCCACAAGCGTCGTATACTCTGGAGCAAACGGCCACTCCAGATACGCTTTGATAATATCCGCCCATTGATCCTGTGTAACACAGCGCGCTACCAGCTCTCCATGTCCTGAAAGGGGAGATCCGCCCAGCTTGGGATCATGCAGCGATCGGATATCAGCTGCACAGTCGCCGAAGCCAGGCCAAGCGCCGTCCATTGCGCTCGTCACTGGCGCAAGCATGTGCTGGAACCAGTAGCGGAGCATGGTATCGGAGATGGTGCCGTTTCGCGAAGCCGGGCCGTGCTGGCGTGTGTACTTGCTCATGGCCTTGGGCTGCAGGTCGAGGAGAGCGCAGGGCATGCGGGGGTAGAATTCATCGGCGCGTGCGGCGAGGGGCTCGAAGGGGCGGCGGTCCCAGAGCAGAGTTGGTTCCTTCTGGCGGAAGAGGTGGTAGTTATCGCGGACCATGAGCCATTCTTTGCGTGTGTTTTTCTTGACAGCGTCGAGACGAGCGTTGAATTCTGCTTCAGCGGCGCGGAATTGCTTGGGGGATTTCTTCCAGAGCTTATTGAGGGCCTCGCGTTCCTGGAGGAGTTCGAGGAAGAGCTGTGAATCTACAGCGTCGTACTTTTCGCGGTAGCGCAGCATTTTTAACCGCTTCGATGCCTCTGAGGCGTCATCCTCTGCGAATGCTGTTTCTAGATCTTCGAGTTCTTCGCGAAAAGGTCGGTTGTGTCGGGGCGGATGAATGCCTGCGAGCTTCTTGTTGGCGAGTTTTTTATTGGCACGGAGATTGTTGTACATGATCGTCTCGCGGCCCTTGGGCATCTTCAATCCAGCTTCCTTCATGCGCTTGAGACAGTTGTAGCCCGACTCCATGTTGATCCACTCATCGCGAAGCTCATAACGATCCTCGACTTCGACGTCATGGCCGCAGATTTCATGGAGCCATTCGAGGGAGAGTTCTGCTTCAAAGGCGCCGCGTTTCCGGCGGATGGCACTTCGTGGGAGGAGGCGCCGTTTGCCGTCGTCGGAGATCCATACTAGCATGCGCACGAGACCGTATTGCTGGAAGAGAGAGGCGGTACGGATGCTGGACATCAGTTGGTAGAGAACCATTGTGCTGACGCACTCGAACGATTGGTACCTCTTCGGTGGGCAGTAGCACAGATTGACGTTGACGAGGAGCGTGTCGTTGCGTTCGGGCTCGGCGGCGGGATCACGGGCAGTTTGGTGGGGGAGGGCTTCGAGGATGGAGGTTAGGTCTTTCCAGAGGATGCCAGCTTTAGGAACCGCTTCGACGTTGGGTTTGTCAAGGAAGTCGCCTAAAAAGGGTCTGTAGAGTTCAATGTCGGGTTCCATGAGGATGTGTTTTCGGGGTTGCACGAGATCATGGAGAGTGCGACTCCAAAGGCCGGGACCGGGGTTGATGTCGACGATGTCGCATCCTTTATGGCGATCGAACGAGGGGCCGATGTACTGGGCAATATCATCTACACAATAAGCTTCAAACCAACAAATCGAGAGGATGTCGTACCGCAGAGACTTTGGCTAACGAGGTTGGCGCGGTGCTTGTCACCCATAGCCGCTTTCGGCCGGCCTGCCGTACGAGTCCAGTGCCATAGTCCTGTATCTCGAAGGCGTTCGGAGAGTTCGTTTGAGGGTTCGAGTTGTTCGTTTGAGATTTTGGTAGAGGCGTGGCGAATTAGGGAGGGTGAAGGGCGGATGCGCCGTGGGAGTGATGAGCGAGCATTTTGGAAGGCGATGAACATGGGGATGTGTACGGCGTTTAGTGATTTGTGATGGTGGGATAGCTGGTGATGGTGATGAAATTATGTTTTTGCCGTGGGATACCGCTCGATAAGATGGATAAGATAAAGATAGTGGGGAATGGCGTTATAGTGGTTTACAAACAGACTCTCAGGAGCATCCTATTCCTGTTTTTACTAAGATTTTCTTATACCTTATCTCATGTAGCAATATTTTCCTATCTCTAGGTAGTTTTTCTCTATTGGGTTTAAATCGCTTCTGCTAGCATCGACTGTATGGTGATGAAGGGTGGAGGGGAAGTAGAGCAGATGTACTCATCATGAAAGCTGTGAGGTGTGATCCACCAAGAGCTGGATGTCACTACCTAGCCAACTTCCGAAAGAGTTGAGGGTTGGTAGAGTTAAATCACGCTATCTGATCACTTGACATAAAGCTTCAGAATGCTCAAAAAATACTGTTGTTCTTGAAATATGAAGCTGTCATTGCATGTTGGTACCATCAGTTGTATCTTGGTGAACTTAGACACCAGAGAGGATTCTCCCGACCAAAAATTTCACAAGTGCTTTCCTGATCCCAACTAGACACTATCTTAGATTTTAGATAGAGAGACACGAGTAGTGATCTCTTTACCAGCCTTTTGATCCTGCGATACTCAAGCAGCTCAGATAGACTAGATGCTTCACCTCAATTGTCCTTCACCTACCCTGCACTTCAGTATCATCAAGCATCCAACGCTAACCCTAATCTGTACAGCTCTCACGACATCTGCAAGGGTTTGCTCTCCCTGAACCTGTACGTACCTACTCAAGATCATATATCAACATTCATTTCATTTACCCACACACCATGTTCCCAAGTCAAGCCAAGCTACGAGATAAATAAAAACTCCACAAGACGCCGCCATGCTAAGACATAATCCTGTAAACTCGCTACCTCCCTTGTGTTATATATATCTGTCTGTCTCCCCTATCATGCGCCCTCGCTTCCAAACTCATTGGTCCACTCAATCTGCCTTGCAATATCATCCTTGGAAACAGTCGGATGCGAATCGTCAAGCGCCATCTCGAAATCCTTCAGCGCAACATCCGGTGCAAGTAGCTCGTCGGATGAGACGTCGTCGTATGTCATCTCGATCTTTTCGGGGTCGCCTGGTGAGCAGGGTGTCAACATGCGCTTGCCGTCTTTCATAACCTGGATTTATTATGTTAGTCAAGATCGAATGCTGTGAAGGGTTGAGGTAACGTACGGGCTTGAAGTGCGTGGCTTGTAGAATCTTGCGGACTGGTCGCATAAGGGCAGATTGAACAACGTTGGCGATATCACTACCAGACATTCCTTCCGACTTGGCGGCAAGAACATTGTAATCGCTGGCCTGGAGCGAGGTCTCAGTATCGCCGATGGCTAGCTTGAACATGCGCGCGCGACCGTTCATATCGGGAAGACCAATATGCACGCGGCGTTGGAAACGGCGGCGGATAGCAGCGTCTAATTGCCAGGGAATATTGGTGGCGCCCAGGACCAGAATACCCTTGCTGTCGTTGCCTACACCATCCATCTGAACAAGTATCTCGGTCTTTATACGACGTGAGGCTTCCGATTCGCCTTCACCTCTCGGACCGCAGAGGGCATCAATCTCGTCGATGAAGATAACTGAGGGCTTGTTTTCGCGCGCCATGGAGAAGAGCAACTTGACGAGTCTGCAGGGGTTAGATAGAGCACCAAATGACTGCAGGGACCATACCTTTCACTTTCACCCATCCATTTGCTGACCAAGTCGGAACTGCTGATACTGAAAAAGGTACTGTTTGCTTCTGTCGCTACAGCCTTGGCGAGGTAACTTTTACCCGTTCCTGGAGGACCGTACAGCAGAATACCCTTCCACGCCTGTCGCTTGCCCTGGAACAGACTGGGGAACTTGATGGGGAGAACAACAGCCTCCTTCAGCGTCTCCTTGGCACCCTCGAGACCAGCGATATCCTCCCACCGCACGTTGGGCCTCTCCTGGAGAATAGCACCAGACAGCGCGTTGCGCAACTTCTTGCTATCGTCGTCCTCACCAGCCTGCGGCTTCCCCTTGCCAGTTGAGCTGCCGTTAGCGCCCATGATGGCCTTTCCGCCGCCGTTTGCGTTCTCGTTCTCGGCGGCGAGGAATTGCTTGAGCTTCTCTGCGCGGTCGAGGTACGTCGCCATCTTCTCCTGCATGGTGACTTTGAGGGCCTTGTTCTTCTCCCACTTGAGGGCCTTGACCCAGAGCTCCATGGAGGACATGTATAGGTCGAAGGCTTTTTGGTACTCCTTGTTGTGGTCGGCTGTGATCGCCTTTTGCACCTCTGCGATGGCGCGATCGCGGAAGTTGGTCGACATGGTGACGTTGTTTGGGGTCGATGAACGTGGGGGAGGGGGTGACGAGACTCGAGGCTCCCAGAGGAGTAAGGGGAGGTCGAAGAGGGGAACGGGGAGTGAACAAACAGAGCCTCGAGAGGTTAAAGTCGTTATAAGATGGTGGACGGTGATGAGGCAACAGTGCAGCAGCAAGCAAGCAAGGCAGTAGGTAGGTACAGACGGACAGGTACAGGCTGTGGATTGAATTGGCGGGGAAACATCAAGATCCACGGTTGGATTGGATTGATTGAGCGCAATGCTTATAGCGGGGCAGAGCGGGAGGGGCTGCACAACCTTTACCTCGACCTTCTCGACCTCTGCCTTGGCGATTCGATTTAGGCGACAACTAGAGGACACCCCAAAAAGACGAATCAGAAATAGGCAGGACTTTTTTGTTTTTCATCTGCTTACTGATATTTTACCGCCTTTTACATCATCATGTCTGATCCTCAAGCACGGTTACAGGCGCTGTCTGAAGACTTCCAGAAGCTTCAAGGCGGTATGTTTATGGACATTTGGAGGGGGGATTATGCTGATTGGGAGTAGAACTTCAGAACGCTGTGGCGTCGCGACAGAAGTTGGAGGGCCAGAAGCAGGAGAATCTTGGTGTGCAGCAAGTAAGTGCTGTCTTGAGATACAGTGAGCATGGTTTAATGAGGGTCAGGAATTTGAGCGACTACAAGAGGGAGAGACAATCTACAAGCTCGCTGGGCCAGTGTTGCTGAAGCAAGACAAATTTGAGGCTGAAAACACAGTCAAGGGTCGTCTAGACTTTATCAGTGGTGAGATGTGAGTATTCTCCCCCCTCACTACGTATCGCATGCTGATGTTCTCAGTACACGACTAGAAGACACAATCAAGGAGACACAAGAGAAGCTTGAGAAGAAAAAGACCGAGATCATTCAGATCCAGACTGCAGCTCAAAGCCAGGGCAAGGAAGCACCTCAGTAATGACCAGAGGGATGAAAGAAAAATAGACCATGAGTTGAGTTATATTCTACAGTGTGCGGATTATTATAATGCAGATACCTGGCACTTTATGAGCGCCGCGCTAATCGGAGAGTCCCTTGTAAACGCCAGTCGTCAAGTTTGAAGTTCGTGATGTGGTTTAGTTGATTGCCATGATGCTGAAGCCCCAGGGAACGCCCATGTTCTTGTGGTCTTGAGCTGCGCTGGGGGAGAACATAAAGTCTTGCTTGTCATCTGCAGCAACGGGCTGAGGTGTCACAGCGTCTTCATCTGCGTCGATAGCAGAGAGGATAGCTTCAGCAACGTCGCTCTTCCGAGTACAGTTCTCAAAAACAGCATCACCCTCAATGAGACTCTGCATCAGTGCGCGCTGATCACTCTCTGTGAAGAGCTGCACCTCACGGTTAAGAACGCCATAAGTGACCTTCTCACCAGTCTGAGCCAGGCGCTGGAAAATCACCGTGAAGGCAGCGATGGCCTGTGCAAGAATACGGGCTTTTTGCTTGGAGCTCAGATGGGCAAAGATCTCGGAGTCTTCTTCGAGGGCAGATTGGGTGTTGGTGTCGAAGATGGATTGGAGAATGCGGTGCAGGATGTTGCGGCATGTTAGGTCGAGATCGGCGCTGACGTCGAGCTCGAAGACTGAGGAGATACTGCGGAGAATGCTGGAGAGGGCGTCGAGAGGGCAGAGGTCGTTGGGGAGGGTGACGTGCCCTTGGTCAATTGTGAAGATGCCAATAGCGGCGTTGACAGCGGCTGGGGAGGTTAGTTGAGGGTTTGAGAGGTAGTGAGGGTGGTTTACTTTTGCGGGTGGTGTCAATGTCGATCTCGACGCTTGAGACGATGGAGTTGTTCTTGATGGCTTCCATTGTGATGTAAGTGAGTGAGTGAGTGAGTGATAGGAGAAGTATGAGAGATATGATGAGCTTGAATTGAGATATGATGCTAAGCTTTATAACCATTAAGACCCGGGGGATACGCGGGCTTTTAAACTCATCAGCCCCTTACAAAAATTCTTTCCCAGGAGATGCCCAACTCGTTGAGGATACGGCATATTATCCTGGCAGCCTCAATAACAAAGGCCCTCATGGCCACACCGTGGTCAATGCTCCCCTTACCTGAGGTGTCATGGACGTGGATAGATGGGCCGATAACCGTCCTTCACCGTGGGGTGTATTTGGCCGACACGACATGGTGGCTGCATGATCATGATGAAGCTGATGTATGATGCGAACTTTGGGGGTTGACCAAGAGATAGCTTTCTCTTGGCAGATATATCACATTCTATACTTCATGATGAAATCTTGCCTGATCAAGCACTCTCTCAACATGAGCATCTTTCCTCCGTCGTCTGTCTTGTTGCCTCTTCTGGAAGTATCTCGTCAAGGATCATGACCCGGTTTCCCCGAACCTAAACCTTGATTGCTGGAGATTTTTGCTGGCGAATTCTCCCGATGTCTAGAGAAGAAGTCGGAAGATATCGGGATACAAGGACAAGTGCTCAAGTTACTGAGGAAACTTCCAAGGAATATCCGACTCGGTGAGACAGCGTGGGGATCGCATTGCAGATGGGAGATGGAATTGTACGATTCACAGGAACAAAACACGCCATCCACTCCATGATTCGAGAAGTGGCTGCGACGCCACAGAGATGAGGCTGACGTTTCACCATTTTGGTTTACTTGCATATCCCTCTGTTTTAGAATCAGCATCGGGTAAATGAATTCCCCGCCATTGGGCATACATGGAGGGGCAATCAATCAAGGTACCGAGCACTGCAACGGGCGCGTCGTCACAGGACCCGTCTTTCTCAATGATTCCATCACCAGGCAGCTCTAAAACGTTGGACTGTTTTGAGTAACAAGCCACGCGGCGCCCGACCATGAACTGGATATAATCCTCGACGACTCTAACAAAGTCATCTCCAGCTCTGAGAAGAGTCATACTCGTCTTTCATATCTCGCCATGGACTCGAGGATTGCCATGAGGCCGACCAGGCCGCAGACCGTTAAGGAGCTGGTGGCCCAGGCGGAGAACTTCAAGTTTAACACAAACATTCCGGTTAAGCACTGGACACGTGCGGCTGAGACGCTGTACCAAGAGGTTTGTTACATATCCTATCTGCATCTTTGTTTATGCGCAGCTAACGGCGTAGGCTTCGTTTGCAGTCTCGGATGGCGATTTCGGAAGAGCTTATATGATGCTGTATCGACACTCCGTACTGGTCCTCCAGTACATTCCGACACATCCACAGTTCAAAGATCCCGACAACAAAAAGGTGTACAAAGCGCTATCGCGACGCATACCGCGTGTCATCCAAGACCTAGAACAGCTGAAACCCGAGATCGAGAATGCCGTCAAAGAATGGGAGCGCCATTCGCTGTCGTCAAAAGCGAATGCCGACTCCGAGCCGTCGTCACGATATGAACAGTTTGCAGCGCGCGATCCGAGTCTGACAGGCAATGCGAAGATCCTGGATGCGTTCGACAATCAGGACCTGGCTGTTGATCTTGCGCAGAAGGAATTGATGAGGAGGGATACTGCGAGGAGGGCTACGAGACAGGCGGGGATTGCGGATGAGGATATCATGTCGAGGAGAAGAGGTGGGAGGTGGGATCAGTGGGATGGGGCGAGGGTTGGAGATGATGAGGATCTGAGGCGGCAGATGGAGGCGACGAGGCATGCTCTTGATTCGGCGCAGGAGAGACGGACTGATGATGATTACCGACCGACGTCGCATACGTACAGTTATCCATCGATCTCGAGACCACGAGCCGTTGACTATGAAGGCCAAACGCCAATACCTCCCTTACAGCCAAGCCGACCACCGAAAGAGCCCGTTGCTCCTCCACCAAAAGAACCTCTACACACACCATCATTACAAAGTCTCCCACCAGCTCTTCCTCAAAAAGTCCCTCTACCAGGCTACGCACCTCTCATCCCCTCACCATCCGCCCGTCCCGAAGTCCCCCGCAAAGAAGCCCTCGACACGCCCCCAACCCTCCCCAAAAAAGAGCGTCTCACCTTTAAACCAGGCGCATACCTCGAGAACGGCGATCCAATACGCTCACTCTTCCTCCCGAAGAACCTGCGCCAGAAATTCCTCGACATTGCAGCGGACAACACCCGTCGGGGGCTGGAGATGTGCGGCATGCTGTGCGGAACACCGATCAACAATGCGCTATTCGTGCGGTGTCTCTTGATCCCCGATCAGAAGTGCACGTCGGATACGTGTGAGACGGAGAACGAGGAGGTCATGTTTGATTACTGCATGAAGGAGGATTTGTTGCTATTGGGATGGATTCACACGCATCCGACGCAGACGTGTTTTATGAGCTCGAGGGATTTGCACACGCATGCTGGGTATCAGGTTATGATGCCTGAGAGTGTTGCGATTGTGTGTGCGCCCAAGTTCCAGCCATCGTAGGTCACGCGATCAAAGTGAGAATTTGAGTAGAGACTGACATGCATTTTTAGGTATGGCATCTTCCGATTGACGCACCCGCCGGGACTGGATCATATCCTCAATTGTAATCATCAGGATACGTTCCATCAGCACTCGATTGACAATATTTACCGGGGCGCGGGACAGCCGAAGGGTCATGTTTATGAGAGCGATAAGCTGGACTTTTATGTACACGACCTAAGGACGAAATAGAACGTGCGTAGCTAAATAGAGCATGCATAGCATAAGGCACATAGCAATGGAGTTAGGTGATGAGGTACAAAGAGTGTCACAAACCGTTACTGCACAACCTCCCATGACTAATTCTAGCGAGAGCTGCATTTGAGGCCCGGTGTATTTTGCGCACAGCGAAAGGATCAATAAAGTGTTTCCTTACCGCACAGTACAAACGTCACAGTATGAAGACTTTTGCGATGCAGATCTGCACCCAGCCCAAAGGGGATGTTGGGTCGATCTTTATCCCGCTGTGGAGAATGAGATCTAGGGATTAAGATTGGATCTTGGGAGGAGTGGGGACGTGTCTCTTGTGTTGGGCTGGGGGGGATGATCCGATAATGAGGAGGTCGAAAAGGGTGCGGGATTGACGTTGGGGGTAGGGATCGGCGAGCTGAAAATGGGAGCTTGGGTGAGTGACCGGGTGAGTGGTGATGGATCGACGGGGGACTACGAGGGAGGGAGAGAGTATTGTCTGATGTAAATGAGCTGGTGCAATTGCTTGTCTCAATGGCTTCGTCAATATTGTTTACTCGTATCAAGGCTTATATCCAGTGCCCTGTACAGCACACTCAAGCAGGGGGATTTGAACCAAGACAATATTGTACATAGACATCAACACAATATCAGCCCTCCAAACAGAACAAACCACGTCATTTTGTCTCCCCCATCTCCGCACCCTTTTCCTAAAGAGGACTTTCAGCTCTGCATAAGCGACCACTCAGACCGTGTTGATTATCAAGTGTCTCAGTTGAAGGGGACCACGCTAAAAAAGCTTAGGGTCAGATTTTTGGAAATGCCGTAGTCGATCAGCCCTGTTTACCTTACTTAGTCTGCCGTATTGGGACGGGTTCAGCTTAGCCCGGGTCGGTCCGCTATCGACTTTTGCTGGGCTTAGTACGTAATAAGGTGATTGTCAGCTTGGGAAGAATTGGATTGGAGAGGGAGAGGTATGAATTGAAGGGGCTGAAGCCACGACATCATGCGAGTCTCAATATCATTAACCCTTAGAGAGATTGATGCAGGTAGGTACCTAGCTGCATGTGCATTGACATTGTGTCTCAGAGGCAAGGCAAAGATCTCAGACATGGCGGAGAGATCTACTGTGCCCTCACTTACAAATACGCTTGTCGCCAATGGCGCTGTAGATCCATGGATCTCCAAGGGTGATTGACCTTCTTTTGGGGCTAGGAGGGCGTCCGGCTCCGCGTAGGTCTTGTTCCACGACATCTGGTTTGTCAATCTCTGTGTTCTATTGGTTTATTGGGGTGACCGGAGGCTTGGAATGCCGTGTCGTGGGAGATTGTCTCTGTACTGTGTTGCAGCTTGCATGTGCTCGAGACAAGAGACAAGATAAAGAGGCGTACGTCCACCCTCCCAGCTCCCCTCTCCCCCGCTCCCAGCTTTCTTACTGTTCTTGCTGAAGCTTCTCATCTCATACTTTTATTTTGAAGCATAGGCCATGGCGGAACAAAAGAACGGGGTAGCTACAAACGGCTACGAGAAGAACGCTTCTCCTGCTTCGTCTTCTACCAAATCTGAAGCCAAGCCTCTTCCCAATGGCGATAAGAAAGATGGTATCGTCAAGAGCTTCAAGCAACTCCGCGTCGCGAGTAAACGACCGCTCCCCAAGGAGATGGGCGATGGGTCGTATCGCGTTGTGGACAACAGACCGGGTTTGAGGGAGGATATTCGACGTCTTCGGGGAAGAGGTATGTTGACAATTCTTGTGAGGGTACTTGGTGAATGGAGCTGACGAGAGTAGACCTCAAGACTCTGCTCGAGATCGTCAAGTCCAAAGTCAAGGGTGAAACTCAACAGGACGACAAGACCATGATCATGGAGCGCACGATCCAGCTCGTCGCTAATTTGAGCGATCACTCCAAGGTGCAGGAGTCTTTGACGAATAGTTTCATCTCGCAGCTTTGGAACTCGATTGATCATCCGCCTATGTTGTACATGGGAGACAAGTTTCGGTTCCGACAGCCTGATGGTTCCAACAATGTAAGTCTACACTCTCCCTGATGCTAGTGTGATTGGTGCTGAGCATGTAGAACCCGTATCTTCCTCAATTGGGCGCCGCGAGAACTCCCTACTCTAGAACTGTTCGTCCCAAGGGCATGAGTCTCGGTGCGCAGCCCGATCCTGAGGCTATCTTTGAGAGTGTCTTTGCCAGAGATGCCTTCAAGAAGAACCCGAATAACGTGTCGAGTATTCTTTGGTACTGGGCCACTATCATCATTCACGGTGAGATCCCTCCATTCACCTCAAGTCTCATCAAATGACTAACTTGTGTAGACCTCTTCTGGACAAACCTCCAGGACCCTAACCAGAACGACTCCTCCTCCTATCTCGACCTCGCCCCTCTCTACGGCTCAACCGAGAAAGACCGCGATTCAATTAGAACCTTCAAAGACGGTCAATTGAAGCCAGATTGTTTCGCTGATAAACGTCTCATCGGTAATCCCCCCGGTGTTCCCATTCTACTCATCATGTTCAATCGCTTTCACAACCATGTCGCCACGAACCTTGCAGACATTAACGAGGGCGGCCGCTTCTCCAAACCAGCTGAGCATCTCTCCCCCGAAGCCGCAGAAGCCGCTTGGAAGAAGCGTGACACGGAGCTCTTTGAGACAGCGAGACTTGTCACGAGTGGGTTGTACATCAACATCACGCTTATTGACTATGTGAGAAACATCATCAATCTGAACAGGGTTGACACAACGTGGACTCTTGATCCGAGACAGGAAATGGGTGTTAGCGTGGGTACAAAGGATCTGTCTGAGAGCGGCACTGGAAACGTCGTCTCTGCTGAGTTCAACCTTTGCTATCGCTGGCACTCGTGTCTCTCGGAGATGGACGACAAGTGGGTTCAGGATTTCTACACTGAGCTTCTTGGTGAGAACTACGGGCCTATGAACTTGCAGACTATGATGAAGGCACTCAAAGCGTTCGAGGCCAGTGTTGCTGATGAGCCGAGTGAGAGAACCTTTGGTGGCTTCAAGAGAGGTCCTGATGGCAAGTTCAACGATGATGAGCTCGTTGAGGCTCTGGCTACGGCTATTGAACAGCCTGGTGGTGCGTTCGGCGGACGCAATGTCCCACGCATCATGAAGCCCATTGAGATGCTGGGTATCATGCGTGGGAGGAAGTGGAACTTGGCCGGGTTGAATGAGTTTAGGAAGCATTTCGGCTTAAAGGCGTATGAGACGTTTGAGGACATCAACTCTGATCCCTCCGTCGCTGATGCCCTGCGCAACTTGTATCAGCACCCTGATTACGTCGAGTTGTATCCCGGTATCGTCGCTGAGGAGGCAAAGACTCCCATGGTTCCAGGTGTTGGCATCGCTCCGACGTACACCATCTCCCGAGTCGTCCTCTCTGATGCCGTGGCGCTGGTCAGAGGTGATAGGTACTATACCACCGACTACAACCCTCGCCACCTGACGAACTGGGGCTACAAGGAAGTCGACTACGATCTCAAGATCAACCACGGCTGCGTCTTCTACAAGCTTTTCCTCCGTGCATTCCCACAGCACTTCAAGGGTAACTCGGTCTACGCCCACTACCCGATGGTGATCCCCTCGGAGAACAAAAAGATCCTCACAAACATCAAGCGCGCAGACCGCTTTGACTTTTCGCGTCCTGCACCCACAGCCACACGCATCAACATCATCGGGTACAACGCGGCAAAGTACATCCTCGAGGATCAGCAGAAATACCGCGTCTGCTGGGAAGAAGGCCTCAAGCACCTCATGGGCGAAGCAGGCGGACGCTTCATGCTGTCGGGTGATACGCAGCTACACGCCCAGCAGCGCAAGTGCATGGGTAAGCTCCTGTACAACGACACGTGGCGCAATGCGGTGAAGTCGTTTTATGCGACGACCGCGGAGAAGTTACTCACCGAAAAGTCGTATAAACTCGCGGGGAAGACGCAGGTTGATGTTGTACGAGACGTGGGTAACGTTGCGCACACGCACTTTGTCGCGAGGATGTTCAACCTGCCGCTTAAGACGAGCGAGAATCCGAAGGGTGTGTTCTCGGAGCAGGAGCTGTACATGATACTCGCTGTGATCTTTGTGTGCATCTTCTTTGACATTGATCCGGCCAAGAGTTTCCCGCTTAGACAGGGCGCGAGAGAGGTTGCGCAGAAACTTGGTGGTATTATTGAGATGAATGTCAAGTTGGCGAATAGCATTGGTGTCAAGGGTTTGTTTACCAGCAAGCCGGATAAGAATGATGATCCGCTGGCGAGGTATGGTGAGAACATGGCGAAGGGGTTGAAGAAGGCGGGTTTGAGCACGGAGGATATTGTCTGGAGTCAGATCCTTCCCACGGCTGGTGCTATGGTGCCTAACCAGGCTCAAGTGGTAAGTCAAAGACCTTTGTCTTTAAATGAGTAAGTAAGTGCTAATGAGTTTAGTTTGCGCAAACACTGGACTGGTATCTCTCCCCAGCAGGCGAGAAATACCGCCCCGAACTAGCCCGCATCGCCGCCCTCGAAACAGGCGACGAGACAGACGCTCTCCTCCTCGGCTACGCAATGGAAGGCATCCGCATGGCCGGCACATTCGGTCTCTACCGCGAAGCCACAGGCCCCGACACGATCCACGAAGACGACGGCCGCAGCATCCCCGTCAACGCCGGCGACCGCGTCTTTGTCTCCTTCGTCCAAGCAGCTCAAGACCCCAAGATCTTCCCCAACCCGGGCGTCGTGGACCCGAAGCGTCCGCTGGACAAGTACATCCACTACGGCGTCGGCCCGCATGCCTGTCTTGGTAGGGATATCAGCCAGGTTGCGCTCACGGAGCTGTTTAGGGCGGTGTTTAGGAAGAAGGGTGTTAGGAGGGTTCCGGGCGCGCAGGGAGAGTTGAAGAAGGTTCCGAGACCGGGGGGTTTCTTTGTTTATATGACGGAGGATTGGGGAAGTATTTGGCCGTTCCCTACTAGTATGAAGATTACCTGGGATGAGTAGGTGATCGGAGTAGTAATGATGTAATGTTGGATATAGGCATTGGTAGATTGTAATCAATTCTCTTTGTTCATGCTCTAAAGTGGCTATTGCACTGTTCCTTAACTCCTCCGTTCTGGTGTTGTATTGTTCCTGGTGTAAATGAGACATATACTCGGGTTACAGGGAGGTTAGGGGGCATATCCAGTGGCACTGGGAGGTTCAATCAGTGGAAAATACATTGTAATTAGGTACTAACCTAGTCTAACATCTAACTAAGCTAAGTTAGTCGCACCACATCTGCATCTTGACCTCACGTAGACCCTTCAGAACTCCCAACTCCATCGCGACCTGTCGAAAAGCCACAACAATCATGTCAAACTCCTCCAAACACTCCTTATTCCAACTTTCCTTGGGAAACTTCTCAAGATGAGGGACCTGTGACTGGCGCACAAGACTGTCAGCAAACATGACATCCACCTGACCCAGGCGCCGGAGCTCCGAAGCCAGCGCAAGGCCGGGCGAATTGACGAGATGCGACTGGCCGGCCTTGAACCCTATGCCGACGATAAGCACGCGCTTTGGCACGAGTATTCCAGAGTCGCTCTGGTGTTCCTCGGCATGCAGCTCGTCCAGAATACGAAGGGCTATTCGCTTGGGCCGCTGATGCATTCTATCTGCTGCCTGTTGCAACAGCGGAAAGTCATTGTTGAGGAGGGGTTGACAGGGATGCAATGACCGCCGACTCCTAGACTTGGGGAAAACGGCATGTAAGCAACTGGCTTGGCTGATGCGGCCTTGCATACTTCAAAGGGATTGATGTTGTGGCCAATGCATGCATCTGCCATCTCATTGGCAAATGCTATCCCCATCATTCGCTGACAGTTTTCGTAGAGCTTTGTCATTTCTGCTACTTCTGGGCTTGAAACAGGTATAACCTGGTCAAACACGCGTTGGTACAGCTTGGTAATGGAGCTTAGTGACCCAGGGGATATATCGTCAAGCCCAGAGACTACCTTGGGGATAGAATGCATAGGAGGCTCGGTACGGCCAGGATCAATACGCTAGATGGCCAATTAGTTTCACCCAAGTATTTGGTCAGGTGGATTTACTAACCTCGGGAGACATGCCAACAAAGTAGCCATTTGACAAGGCAAGAGGTCCAAGTAGTTTGCGTGTCATCCCCACAGCCACTGAGCTCTCAACCACAATCGTCGACTGCAAAACTCACGAGCTACTGTTGCAACTCGCTTCTGGCTGACGTCGAACCCGAGAACCGGATAGGCAGTGGAAAACGTAGACACTAGGTCTGTGCCTACGAATCCTATGCCAATGACGGCAACGAGTATGTCTTGTTTGGCGGCCAGAACTTGGTTGCCCTCCAGGGCAGGCTGTTCAATCTTGTGCGGCATGTTGATGGAGATGTAACGAGATGAAGAAGTGAATCTGAATGGATGTAGGTGATGTCTGGTTTGGTGAGTCTGCTTGGATTGAGATATGTTGCCGTAAAGAACGAGGCTATATATACTATCTAGTTCGCCTGCATTGTCGGATAGTGTGAAGTTTTGATTAATTGAGATTTTATAATAAAACCTTTTTATTTTAAATTAATAGATCAATCCAATATATTCATAGTATATAGCTCTATAAATTACTAGTAACTTAAGACTCACTACTTAAGATTTCATCCATGACTTTAGTCAGAGCATGAACCTCTGTAACAGTGTTATAGTGCAAGAATTAGCAGCGAATCACGCCATCCTCAGGATCGAGGTGAAGCACATCGTTGAACAGCCTGACTGCGTAGAACTCACCCGCAGTGGGCGTGCACTTGGACTTGGCGTAGATCAAGTCGACAAATTTCTGCTGAGGATAATATCCAGAAACTTTGAAGCTAACAACAGGGACTCGGAGATTTCGGTCGTAGCTGGGCTCTCCAAGTAGCTGAATCTCGGGACGTGTCTTGATGTAGCTCAGGAGAATCTCTTGAAGAGCCTCCTCTTGCTGCTTGATGAAGTCCCAGCCAACCTCGGATAGGTAGGCGCAAACAGCTGGGATAGACTGGATGAATTCAAAATTACCACAGGCTAGGCCAAGCATGTTGTTCGCGCTCGTTGGTGGCAGGAAAAAGTGTCCCAAGCTGTCAATGTGGTCCCACGAAACTTTGCTAATAAAGGCTGAAGCAATATGAGGGCCATAGACTTTGTACCAGATGAAGAAGTAGAAATCAACGCCAAAGGCCTGTACATCAATGGGAGCGTGAGGAGCATAGGCTACTGCATCGACGCTAACCAGTGTTGTCGGGTTGATGCGCTTGACTGTCTTGCTCACAGCAGCCACATCGGTAACAGAGCCAAGAACGTTGCTCGTGTGCGTGAAGCATACCACTCGGGTCTTGTTGTCGATGAGACCCTGAGCCTCCAGGTCACCAGCTTCCAATTTGGGGTTGGAACGGGTGTTCTCAGATGGAACCCACCATCTGACCTCAATACCCTTCCGCTCGGCTGCCTGAACCCAGCCAGCCAGATGAGCTTCGTGGTCGACCTTGCTGAGGACAATGTTATCTCCAGGCTGAAACCTGAAGGCCGTGCTAACGTTGCGTGCTAACTGGGTAGTTGAGGTTCCGAAGATAACTTCATCGATAGAAGCGTTGACGTATTTGGCGAGTGCCTCGTAGCCGCGCTGGACCTTTGAGGTTGCTTCCTGGGACACAGGATAGGCTGCAGCAGGTTGCACATTCGCGTTGTTGAAATAGTGGTAGATAGCGTCACTGCAAGTCTTGACAACCTGAGCTCCAGCTGCATTGTCCATGAATATCTGGTCTCTGGCAAGAGCTGGGAAACATGATCGTATGTATTGGATATCCATTTTGCCTGATTTAGTGACAGGCTGAATTGTGAATTGATCTCGATAGTGTAAAGTGCCTGTTGATGGAAGTTTTGAACGAGTTAAACATGGACATTTGGGACTTTATAGACAGAGACGGCCGCGACCTGACATTCAAATAATGTGGAACCATAACAGTGGCCTAATGATGTAGGTAGGCGGTAACCTAGACTCGCCAGTGAAGGTCTTCGGCGCTTGGCTCCAAACGTAGTATGTTTACCGACCATTAAGTGTCATAGGCAAACGACTGACATCGCACTGCCTCGTCAGTATTCAATGCAAGCTTAGTTCCCATTGGTGTTAGTGGCTAGCAAGGAGCCAACCTAATAGACGAGTCAAAGCAAGCAAAGCACCAAAATCCAAGGAAAGCCCTATATTCTAGTTTGGTTACTGCGACCTGAACATTGGACTTGGCTCGTGGTAATTCGACGTGATGGCGCCAAATCTGATGAGCTTTCCCTGGAGCGGCTATTTTTGTCTCGGAATACTTTGACATTTTAGTTTAGGGTAGGGTCAATGTTGATGAATCAACCCATCTCGGGATACTTGGACACTTTAGGAAAAGTACAGCATGCATGTAATTCAGACCCCTGACCAAGTTAGTATTCCGTTACGTACTAGACACATCTAGGAGATCAAAAGAGAATTGAGTGTCGACGTGTGAATGGAGTCTTATTAGCTGCCTACAGCTACCTAGGGTTAATCAAGGCCTCTTGGAGAGTATCTAAGACAAAGAAACTTTGATATAACCAGATGAAACTGATGCTAGGTTGACGTGAATTTGAGCTCATGTTACTCAGAATATCATTGTCTTTTTATAAAGCAACATGCCTTTTGGAATAATATGCACACATACTTCAAAGACGCAAAAGTCATACCATCATAAAGGTATGATCGTCATTGAAACAATGATCCCACTGCAGTTCAGATTTCTCAGCAATGCGCCTTGACCAAAGACGATTGACTGCTGATTTGCATCTTGTCCAAATCGAGAGTCGTGATCGCGCCGTAAACCACTCAAGGCAGGCCAAGGCTCGTACGTGAAGACTTGGATCTTTTATCTCGAAGAAGGTAACGGCCAGCGGCCATATAAACGGATAGAAAGGTCGCACCGTATATTGCTGCAAGGCTTCAATATGGGGAAGACACTGTTCAACTAGTGGCTGTACATGCTCGAGACTAGCCTCTCGTAAGCTACGCTTGAAGTAGATCAAAGAAGCGAAATAGAATATGTATGAATAGTGATAAGGCAACATGCCTTTTGATAGAGTGTCTGTTGCTGGTAGCTTATGATGTTTTGGCATAGAGAGATAGAGGTTCATCTCCATCTGATCGAGCTCATCAGAAGATGCATGCCCATAGGTAGAGGACCCACGTCGACAACAATTGAGCTGTCTGTGCTCTTTTGCGACAAGTGCAATGGTCTTTGTGATCCCAAGGAGGACCGAACGAGATATTCCAACTGTTTTGTCGAGGCTATAGGGGTTCAGCACGGCACTAACGTCTTGATCTAGGAAGGCCTGGTTTGGGATAGAAAGCGGATCGGGGCACAATAGCTGCGATCGAAGCATGGCAGTTGTTGCAAACAGCATCTGATAAAGAGTGGCGGTCGAATTACTCAGCGAGGTGTGATGGGTATTTGCGTTGCGAAGCCAGTCAACTGCTCCCTGGAAATGTGTTCGCCATACACCAGGTTCAATATCTGTCGAGGGCTCGTAGTATATGCATATCAGCAAGCATGCCAGCATTGCGTCTAACTTGGGCGACGTATTTACCATGAGATTACGTTGAAGATGCCAAACGCCCTGGCTGTAGTGCTTCAAGGATAACCTGACTTATATATTGTCAGGCACAGACATTGTCGCTGAGAACGTTGACCCAGTATTCGATGAGTTGCCGCTGTAGGTTCATTTCCGGCAGCTCATCAATATGTCGGCTTACAGGCAAGGCCGCGTGGTTATTATGCGAGCCGGGTGAAAATACAGAGGGTGTTGTAGTTGAGGCATTCAGCGATGTGCTGTCTGGCAGTGAGTCGAATACGTCGGCCTGTTCCTCGATATTTGGACTGCTGGGGGAATGAGCTCGTGTCTCCTGGTGGTCGTTGTTATTTGAAGACGGGTCATCTCCAGGGCTCCTTGTCTCTTGTGAAACTGGATAATACAATAGTGGAGGACCTGATAAAGAAGTCGACGGCCGGGATGAAGCATAGAGTGCTGGAACCTCTGGAGAGACAGGAGATAGATGGCCTGATCCCTCTAATCGTGATGATACAGTATAAACGACAGAGGCTTGTGGTGCAGCAGGAGCGTCAGACGGTTTGCAGATCGATATTCCCTGGACTGATGTCCAACGCAACGTAGCACGATAGCCAGGATACCCAGCACATTCAATCTTGGCTTTGGCGCATCGGAGACACGTCGATCGAGCCTCGTCGCATTTCAAATGCCTTGACCTGCATGTTTGGCACCCGGAGAATGTTTTTGTCCTCTTTGAGCGACGGCACGCGGGGTTTCCGTTAGACATTTCTCCTGTGAGGGACTTTTATTAATTGCTCATGGGTGAGATGTCCCAAGAAGAGTCATGTCGAATATCTATCTGCCTCAGGCTTTCACGCCGCTGTTGCTAGCGCTAGCAAGCATAGTACTACCTACTTAAGTACAGTAGTTAGTCTTAATCTAGAGAAGTATCCCGAGAGCAGTCTCTGTGTTGTTTCAATCAGCATAGCTGTTACTCATAACGTTGAATTATACCAAGACGATTGCATAACCCAAGGCTCGGTACTATATTACCCCGGCATCTCCTGCTTTATGCTGCCACGGATTACTTTGAAAAAACACCAAATGCACATTTCTACCTTTCTAAGCTGATCACAACCTTACCTTGATAAAACAACAACCATGTCTCAACTCAGCTACCCTTCAGAGAGCTAATATCTCGATGGATCTGTCCGCAGCCCGAGAGGCCAGACTCGGTTTCATTCAATCAACCCGTCATCGGGGTCTATTCTTGCTGAGTATGTCGAGGCCTCACCTGAAGATTGCGATGCCGCCATACAATCAGCCATGCAGATGTAAGATGCCTTACAGTTGACAAATGTCAAGTACACAACTAACCGATCGTAGAGCGCTTTGGAAGGCCGCTCCCTGCTTGGCTGCAGGGATCACAATGGTATACAAGCCATCCGAGTACACGCCTTCCCACGGGACTATTCTTGCTGCCATCCTGACTGAAGCAGGTAGCCCCCCAGGAATCTTCAACGCTGTCCAAGGTGCAGGCTCTGTCAGGTCATATCTGACCGCACATCCACTCATCTCCAAGGTCAGCTTCACTGGCCAAGTCACGACTGGAAAGAAAGTTGCCTGTTCAGCTGCCAAAGGTATGAAGTATGTGACGATGGAGCTTGGCGGCAAGAGCCCTCTCATCATCTTGGAAGACTGTGACATCGAAAATGCAGTCAATGGAGCCATGATGGCCAACTTTGTTGCATCAGGTCAAATGTGCACAAATGGTACACGAGTGTTTGTCCCTATTAAGATACAGAAACAATTCGAAGATGCCCTCAAGGCAAAGTTGGGCTTTGTCCGAATCGGGTCTCCTGAGGATCCCAAAACGAATTTCGGGCCCTTGTCAAGTCAGATGCATCTTGACAAGGTTAAGTACTATATCCAGCATGGCATACAAGTCGATCAAGCCAGGCTCGTTCATGGACGGGAGCAAAAGCCTGACTGTATTTCAGCTGACCTGACCAACGGCTACTGGGTAACACCAACAGTTTTCAGCGAATGCACTGACACCATGAAGATTGTACAAGAGGAGTCCTAGGCAACAGTAAGGGCAACGAGTATCTTGCCTGTATGTGTTTATTGGTGTTCTTTACCTTTGTGCGCTGGGGGCTAAAGCCTCTTTTAACTACCCACAACCTTACCACAGTACAAGAGGAGATTTTTGGCCCTGTCATGACTATCCTTACCTATGAAACTGTAGACGAGGCTGTCGTTCGAGCAAACAACACTCCTTTGGGCTTGGCTGCAGGCGTGTTTGGCAAAGACCACAAGGTGATGCGCAGCATTGTTAAGCGTCTACAAGCAGGGATCACTTGGATTAATACGTGGGGTGAAGGACCAGCTTCGATGAGTGTTGGGGGCCATAAGATGAGCGGTCTGGGTGTAGAGAATGGAAAAGGAGGTCTTAGTGGGTGGTACTAGACGAAAAGCACGTTAATTAGTGAGCGAGGTTTTATTAATAGTGTTTTCTCATAACAATCTAGTATTAATGTCTATTAGACCGAACCTCTTTCAACCTCTGTTACTTTATTATAGTAATACCAACAGAACATGCCTTAACTTCAAGGCCATTGACTCGGCTGGATGCTCAACCTCTCAGTGTGCCAACAGGTTCCCTGAACTTAGTGTTTCTGACACTGGCGATGGTTACAGCTACTTTGCTGAACCTTGTGGAAGTGGCTTGACGTGACGTGGAGTACATTAGAGATTGAGCACTATCGATAGGGCAGAGTCAGAAGCCAGACTGAAATATTTTCATTTGTTTCTGTATTTAGGATAAGGTTAGTCGCTCGCTCATTAGGTATTTAGTTTAGTCTCAATCTCTCTTTACATAACAACACCCTCGTTTAGTTTCCCATCTCTCATTGATTCAATTGTCTAAAGCTCTTTGCCACTTATAGTCAGTGGTTTCTATGGGAGGATATCCACAAAATTCGGTTACTATGAGCAGCACTCTCTAATTGGTCAGGATAGACACTACGTCGATTCATTCCGACCGCCAGCTTGAGTTGAAGGAAACAAGGTTCTCTGACCCAAAGCGAGAGCTGGAATGTTCACTGCACCTAACAATCCGCTTTGTACAACAATTGCCCTGTTTCAGCGCCGAGTACTGACCATTTCTTTCTGTCACCGCAACGTAGCACCAGCGCCAATCACAGCCCCTTGCACTCACTACCCCCTAAAACAATGCCGAGCTTTCCGACCCCAACCCCTGTAGATCCGCATCAATTGGCCGCAAGCAGTTCGTTTCACATCTCATCTGTTTCACCATTTGTTTGCCTGCGCCTCGATGTGGAATGCCATTGGATAACGCGGCTGGGGATTGTCCTGCGCACGAATTGTGCCTGAGAAAAATGTACATATTTAGAGGCGACTTGTTCCCTGAATCTGTGTCTGTTCTGTTCTTGGCATCCTTATTCACTTCCATTGATTGTGAGGCCATTCACTCCTTTTCTTTTGCTGTTCGTGATACCTTGTGTTTCACAGACTTTCTTTTGGCGGTTAACAAGTCCCTGGTGGATTTTCTTACTTAAAACACTCGTTCTTTCAGGTCATTTGCCTTGACTCAACGTCAATCAACTCTTTACACTGCAACTATCACTATGAAGTTCACTACCCTCTCTCTCATCGCCTCTCTGGCCTCCCTCTCAGCAGCATCGCTGTCTGCAGTCCCCATCATCGAAGCCATAGCCCCCAAATCAAAGAGCTGTCCCACCGGCAACAAAGAATGCCGCACAGCCACACAAGCAGCCCCCTACATCATCTCCAGCTTCCAGACTCAAGGGATTTACTCCCCCGCTGAAATCGCCGCCGTTCTCGCTCTCATGGCCTTTGAGTCTGGAGACTTCGAGTACAAGCGGAATCACTACCCTGGACGTCCAGGCCAAGGCACTGCGAATATGCAGATGCCGAACTACAACCTTCTCTACGCCAAGAGTATTCCTGAGCTGGCCAAGGGATGGCAGGGCATTGAGAGCACAGAGGGACTGTCCGATCAGGAGCTGGGGGATTTGCTGGATGATGTCACGGTTGATAAGTACAACTTTGGAAGTGGACCGTGGTTCTTGAGGACGCAGTGCAAGGAGGATGTTCGACAGGCGTTCAAGACGGATGTTGATACCGGCTTTCAGAAGTACATTGAGGAGTGTGTTGGGACAGATCTCCAGCCGCGGTTGGAGTACTTTCAGCGTGCCAAGACGGCGTTTGGTTTGTAGTTGGTTTATGCGGTCTGTTTTTCATTCTATGGCTGGGGTTTGTGGCATGATGACCTGCTATGGAGGTCTTACTATTCAACTCATTGATACAAAGGCTAGATACAAAGGCTAGACGGCCTCTCATAAGGCTCAAAGTAAACAGCAGAAAATAAAAGAAACAACGTTTATTCTACATGAGCTATTATCCCCGAGTCCAGTTCATTATGTATAATGAAGATTCTATATAAGATAGAATCTTCTGTTCGAACTGACTGTTTGTTTTCCTTATATCTCATACCGATCCAACTTATCATGCACAGGTCTATACACAAAATAATCAAACTGCGCCTCCTTCGCAAGCCCATTAACATCCGAACACGCCATCCCCACAAACGCACCCGTAAAACTTCCATCTTTAGGATGTCCTCCACACTCATCCGACAAGATCGAAGCATCATACACCGGTCCAATCTCCTTCAATTCCTGCCCCTCAAGAGCATAGTAAAACTGAAGCGTGCTCCCCGCACGAACACTAACCGCGAGTCGAACCTTGCCCTCGTTGGGGATTTCTACGGGCTCGGCAAAGGGACGCTCTAGACGGCCTATGGGGAATGACTCTTCGGAGGAGAGAATCTGTAGCTCGCGCTGGCCGGCGGCGGTGGCGGTCACGGTTAGGTAGAAGAAGTTGAAGCGGCAGTAGTAGGCTGTCAGACCGGCGAATTGGCGCTCGTCGTCGGGGGAGTAGGATATCACTGTTTCGGCGTCGTAGGAGAAGTGTGTTTGGCGACGTGCGACGAGGGCTTGTTCGAACCATGAGCCGACGGACTCTCGACCGATGAGGCTGAGCTGGTTGTTCTTGATGTTGAAAATGCGCTCGGGTTCGGGTGTGCGCAGCCATTGGAAGTCAATGTGGAGTTTGTCGGTGAAGGTATATCGCTTTTCTTTCCAGTATTCTGTGTCGTCGCGTGCAGCGGGGAGATCAACGTGAAGACTTGGGACCGGGCCGTTTTTGATGTACAGCCAGTCGTCATCGCCCCAGTAAGCTTCTTGAATAGCTGTTTCTCGACCCAGGACTGAGCGTCGCTTTTGAGTGACGGGGCGGCCGGTTAGATGCACGATGTAGGTCTTGCCGTCGGGTGTATCCACGATATCAGCGTGTCCAGCTCTTTGGAGCGCTGCATTAGGTGCATCTTTTGAAGTGACGACATGTTTCTGGGGATGGACTTCATAAGGACCCCAGATACTGCGCGATCGCGCCAGGGTCATGGCATGGGTATAGCCTGTGCCGCCCTCGGCCGTAGAGAGGTAATACCATCCATTGCGCTTATACAAATGCGATCCCTCAACATAAGCCAGATCTGTGCCCTTGAAGATGTTCTTTTTCGGTCCCACGAGTTTACCCTGCTTGGGATCAAATTCTTGAAGAAAGATACCAGAGAACAGATGAGGCCGAGCGCGATGATCCCATGTCATGTTGTTGAACCATTTGCGACCGTCATCATCATGAAACAGCGATGGGTCAAAGCCAGAGGAATTAGCGTACACGGGATCACTCCACGGCCCCTCAATAGCAGGCGCAGTGATGATATAATTATGCGCATCCTTGAATGAACCGTCCTTGCGCTTGACGTCCGTGTACACGAGCCAGAACTTATCTCCATCGTGCGTCAGGCAGGGCGCCCAGACACCACAGCTGTCAGGCTCACCACGCATGTCGAGCTGACTCTTGCGGTTCACTGGACGTACGACGAGAGTCCAGTTGGCGAGATCTTTGGAGTGATGGATCTGAACGCCGGGGAACCACTCAAAGGTGGATGTAGCGATGTAGTAGTCATCGCCGACGCGGCAGATTGACGGGTCGGGATTGAAGCCCGGAAGGATGGGGTTTGTGACCTGCGGCATTTTGACAGATGCGATAAGACTGAGGTGAGAATTGGGTATTGTCGTGAATGAGTGGTGACTTTATATAATTGCTGGATCTGTTGTGCTGGCTGGCTGTAATTGCATTTAGCCTGAATGCAACCGCGGGGAACTCAGCTCACCCACCATTCACTGTCATGAGGTTACGATGGGTCTCAGCGCCGATCGCCGTTCAACATTTCCCGGCTTGGCAGGGAGAAAACCACTCAGTTCTCCATGACCATGTCGCCCGTGATGTCCATACTTCCAGGGAAACTCTCCCAGAAGCCCTGCGTTGCGTCGGCGAACGTCGCGTACATGTTGCTGCCGAATGCAAAGTCTGTGTCGAACAGGTCAATGTCTGCGGGCGCGATGAAGGAAAAGTCGACGTTTGACGAGGTCTGGTCATTTTCGCCGTCTGTAGCGCTCTGGGAATTGTTAGCGAACGAAGATGAGAGCGATTGGGTGACGTACTTGTTCGTCGGTGCTCTCGGCGTCGGGTTGACGAACGGGATCGGGCTGGAGAGCGCCGTAGTCGATGATTGCGTTGCGCATTTCTCGTCTTTCGCTTGGTGTTACTGCGAGATCGCCGTCGGCCTTGATGTTGCTGTAGAATATCTGCATCGCTTTGATCTTCTCGCGCTGTGGTCCGTCAGTACAGCCAGCGACATGAGGTGGGCGACTTACCCAAGTGTCAGCCATCGGCCAAGCTTGTCGCATGTCTTTAAGGAACAAGAGACCCTCAACGATATGTTCCCTTCGCTTCTCAACTTGATGCGCCGTGTCGCCAGGATTTGGGAAGTGGTAAAAGTACAGCATTGTTCCGACGGCTGTGTAAATGGTGAAGCCAATCCATGGAACGAGACCACGTAAGAAGTACAGGCCAAATGCGCGGATCTCTTGTAGCATGTCGCACACCTGCTCAGCCACTTTCTCGAGTTCTTTACTTGACCATTTTGACCATTGATCCCAATCCTTATCGCCGACTCTGGCCTTTTGCATCTCAACCTCGGGGAGGTAAGATCGGTAGAGAAAGATGACACTCATGAAGTAGATGCAGTGCATGTAGCAGTATGCCTGACCTTGATTGGACACGCTGTGCGCCCGTAGGAGGAAGAGTTCGTATCGTAGCCGTTCGGGTAGTGAGTTCTTCCAGAGTTCAAGGCGGGAGAGTAGCATCTGGAACTCGGACTGAGGTTGCCATGGTGGTACAGTGTTGTCGTGCCGTGTACAAGCCCATTTGGCGACGGCGCCCCAGACATCAGCAACACGCATGCTGTTGGCCACAATGCCTAGACTGCCGTGGACAGTACCCATCGCACCATCCGGCATTGACCCGTCGAGTCTTTCACAAAGAACAATCTGGCCAAAATTGAAGCTATCAGACTCACATGGGAGCTGAATCCGCATCTTATCACCCGACAGCATCCTGTCGCGACCCTTTCCTCCGCTGAGAAGACTGTCCATCAAGAAGCACGTCCAGGCAGTGCGGCGTCTCTCTTCAGCGTCGATAAAGTCCTCTCGAGTTGTCGCTGGTGGCGGTTCTTCAAATAGACCGAGGACTTGTGCCATGCGCACCGCCATACCGAGATAAACCCATGCCCTTCGACCCTCACCGGCACCCCAGGAATGTCCAGTCAGCATGAGAAGAACCTGGGCGCGATGTACAGTTGGTTGGTCTACTAGTGACAAAACAAGCGACCGCGCATGAGCAGCGAATGTATTGCTTGCTTCGACCTGTGTCGCATACCCCGGCGGCGCAGCCTGTGAGAACCTGCTCAATGTGAGTGAGACGGTAAGCGAAGGAATCATATGCCGCACCTCACAGTGATAGCCAGCATCGCCCAGACCAGCAAAGGATCCAACCTCCTCTCGCGTATAGCAATAAGGAGATTCGGAATATGGTGGAACGACCACTTGTACGAGCACCGCAGATAACTGTTCTTGACCTCATCCGTCAGGAAGCCGAACGGGTCCGTGGTGGCCAAGTTCCCGGCCCGGATGAGCTCCGAGTCAGCCCGGCTGCCAGCGCCGGCCCCGACTTCATCCCGGTGACGCTCGAGACGGCTCCGGCGGAAGATGAAGGATGTGCCCTTTGGCGGGAAGACGCACTCGTCGCCGCGGTCGCGACAGCGTGTGCAGGGCGGGCCGCCTGAGTGGATGCACTGAGAGGGGTGAGTCAGTTGTTGTGAGAGGGAAGGGGAGGGGAGAGGAGCACTTTGCGCTTGGAGGAGCGACATGCGCCGCATGCTATTGACTTCTTCATCGTTGATGAGTCAAGTGATGATGACGTCCGTACGTTGACAGGGCAGTCAATCAAGCAGTCAGCGTTACTGGCAATTTGGCTGAGTGAGGGTCGAGACTGATGGGGTAAATTTTCCAGTGCTGGGCCTTGGATTGGTCAGCTTCTGGTGGATGCACTACAAGACAATATTAGAGAGGTAGCATGTTGAGCGGGATCTTGTAAAAAGAAAATAGTCTTTATTAGTATTCTTTGCTCTTTTGCCTACGTATTGCTATAGGAATCCTGTGAGTGGATGGATTGACGTTGTTTATGTGTTTGAGATCATAGGGTTCGAGAGCGAGAATTGCCAATTTGCAAGAGTGGCGGCTGCCAGGCCCTGAAAGTCCATCAAATTACAGTGGCTCCACCGTTGCGAGAAATGGAAGCTACCGCTTACAAGGCATCCACTGTAATTACCGCATCACCAGGCTTCACCTCAGAGGTAGTACCATTTCATAGCAGCCCTTTTGGAATTTCTTTAGAGAAGGATTCAAGGGCCCGTACTCTAGGTGTCCGGCTTGACATGACTTACATCGCAAATTGACAGCTATGTAGACTTACCTGTATTACCTTACATTATTGAATTTGTGGCCCTTCTTCAGAGCTCAGAACCCTGTAAGTGAGGAGCATCTCCACAAACTTCTTCTGGCTGAGCTTGAGAAGTACCATCCCAGACTTTACCTTGAGAATACCCAATAACTCACCTCCACTGGCATCTTTGATCCCTTAGCTCGTCGACTGCCCTACCTTGACCGACACAATCGATGCAACTTCGTTTCATACAGGCCCAACGCCCCCTGCTAGCAAGGATTGAGATACAACCCCTACCCTATTTTGCCATGAGAGGCACTAAGCCATGCTTCATAACGCTCACGACATTATAGCGATTCGCGACACTCATAATTCTCCATCATGAGATCAGACCAGCGTGGCATAGTTGATGGTAAGTCGAATCGGTTTGTGTCGCGCGCCAGGAGCATGTCAAATAACTCATGTCCAGCTTGATCGTTGTCGTAATGGCGCCCTGCAAAGTCCTGTACGAATTTTTCGACATCCCAAAGGTGTCCAGGGTGAAAGTTGCAGCGCATTATGGAAGTCTGGTTCACTGTATGCTCAAAGGCCTCTAATGCTCTTCTGTCAAGATCAGAAAAAAAGACCCGATCATGTCGATCCAGGAGACCTGGAAAGCACCGTTGCAAAGCCATGTAGAACGCCGCGTCACGTTGAACAATATGTTGGAAAACATCCGTGCATAAATCGAGGCAGGGCTGACCACAGAAGACAAGCGAATAGGAGCCCGCGGGCATACCAGCATCAACCGTGGCTAGGGCCTCGGTAGACCACTGACTTAGCGTCTCGAAGAGTGATTCAGGATTGAGATGGTGAATCCCGTCAAGATCAAGCCGCCGAGCCTGCCGCTGGAATTGTTCAGCATCCGATATCATGTTCGCTGCCTGGAAAAGATTGGTTGCGAGACTGGCACGAAGCTCGATCCGTAGTCGCGGATTCTCTTTACAGAGAGCGACAAGGCCATGGGAGTGGCACTCTTGGTAGCCCACGGCAACATGGTCCTCGCTGAGCACCAGCGCTTTCATGGACCTAAGTTTGGCGGCTGGCAGGTTGTTCAAGAAGCGAATGGCAACAGCAGTAGCAGAAAACCGATATTTAGAGCGATACGAGCCTGGTCGCTCTCCGTTGCGATCGCCCTCCCACCCTTCTTGAAGTCGGGTCCAGAGGCTATCATCATCAAATCTCTTGCCCATCGATTCGAGTTCGGAAAATGTTGGTATGTCCCATGGCTCAAAAGAGTTATCAAGAAATTGTAAAAGTCCTTCACGACCTTCCCATCCTGAGAGCCAACGTGACAAAGATTCATTTGAGCCATTTGCTAAGCCCTGAGCGACGAGCCTCAAAGCAAACTTGACTGCCTGGGAGATTTCGTATCGGGAACCCTTCATTCCAGGCGGCATTGTATCATCTCGAGACGTAACGGTGTCGAAGATCTTCCAGTCAAAGCTACAGCATACTTCCTCAACGTAGCCTCCTCGGTACAGATCGTGTTGTGTTTGCTCGTGCATCACGGCATATTCAAGCCCCGACTTGAACCAGGGAAATCTATTCTCTATCTCGGTGGAGATCTCGGGAGTGATGAAACCCGACCCTCCAAGTTGAATGAGGAGACGGGTTTGCATCATGAGCTGCGCCCGGAGTAGATAGTCGAAGCGCGCGGCCCATGTACGCCACTCAGGGCGATACACGGTCGAGAAGGTAACAAGGTTGTGTTGGAGCGGGAGGTCTTTCGTTTCGGACGCGATAAAGCGACACGTGTACATGAGAGCGAGGTCCAGCGGTTGACCATCAGCGGCGGCGAGTTTGTCGGACTCGGGCTGGTACACGTAGCCATCGTTGAGGGTAAAATACGCTCGATAGATATTGTGTCTTATCTCGTGAGGCAGATGGAGAAACTCGCGGGGAGCCATGATGTTGTCGGAGGGAGGGGCCTGAGGTGACTGGATTGAGGACGGCGATCTCGGGAGTTCCTGGCTCTGGATTAGCGATTAAAATAGCACCGCGACACAGAATCTCTGAGATAAATTGCCGAAGATTGTCAAGACTCAATGAATGATTGGTGTCCTGCTTGGTGTGTATAAGGTGATTGAGGAATTATGATGGGGGCGGGGAGGGAGTAGATGGTGGGGTTCCAAGACCTTAAATACCTTAGGTACCAATTTTAGCACTGTCCAGGCAACACCTTCAATGAGTCATATCAAAAGTTTATTAACCAACCTTTTCCTTACCCAAACGGGCAATGCACCACTCTTGCCTGGTATTAAGTTGCTTGTGGGAACTTTATTTAACGTCTCAGCGAAATAGCCCCATCAAAGTGACGCCAACGATTCAATACCATGTATTCTCCTTGCCCCCGGTCTCTTGGACCATAAAACCATAGCTACCATTAAGCAGCAACAGAAGATGCAATTCCACCTTATCCTCAGATCCAAACCCTGAAGTATCAGAACAAAACCACTGCTATTGATTACACTTATCAATCGGGACCTCTCTTCATGTAGCTTTTATGAGTTATTGGCCGAAGAAGGATTCGCATTTCTGCCGACTGAATGGATGGAAGCAGTGGTGGATGGGAGCCAGCAGCAATCGCATGCTGAAAAGTAGTCAAGTGAATAGGGGCGAATCGAGCAATGGGGTTCTCCTGCCTCCGTCTATGAAGGGGCCTACTTTCAGTATCATATTGTGGCGAGCAGTGTATCGAAGAAGTCACGTTTGGTTCTCCAGAACTTCAAAGGGGTGTCGATTGCGTCTCGTGCTCGTACCACTATATATAAGGTCGCCTTGGGCCGTGGTTAAAAGTTCATACCTTGGTGTATCAGGAATCCTTGGCTCGGTGAGTCATTGCATGTCGAGTTAGATTCGCCTCAATATCATCAATGACCAACTCCACGGAGGCTTGTACTTCCCAGTCGAGAATGTAACACCCGTTGATCTCGCCCATTCGAGAATCTCCTCGTGAGCAAACTCCAAAGCTCTATAGTTGGTTCGGTAAGATGAAGACACAGCTATGATGTAAGTGTCATCGACGGATGCAAAACAGTAGAGTTGCTCGGACTTGAGCCAGTTCGGACCCTCAGACTTACAGGCCTGTTCCGAAACCATGCGGAGCAAGGGAGCTGTGTAGAATAGAAACAAAATCTGGGATAGAGGGCTGCCCTGCGGAATTCCAACGCTGATCCAATATCGCTTTGAGGTCAGACCTGGAAGCTTTACAACGGTGCTGCGGTTACTGAGAAACGAAGCACAAATTTCACTAACGACTCAGGTATATCGAAGTCAATCAGAAACTCGAGTAGCTTTTCGCGGTCCACTCTGTCGTAGCCACCTTTAATATCGATGCTCAAAGTCGAGACATACTTCTTTGGAGCTGTAATCCATGGCGCATAAATTGGATTCAGAAGGAACTGGAGGGCTGTGGTCGTGGAACTTCCCGTCACACCGTATTGGGTCCTTTCGAGAAGATTGCAATAAATCACGAGCTCTTGAAGTTGATCTGTAACGCCTCGTCCAAGGACCTTACCAATACATGGTAACAAGGCCAAGGGCCGCCTCCTTTAGGGATTATAACGGTAATTGAATGCTTAAAAAGCCAGGGCGATATTTAGACTCAAACAAGCAATGAATCAACGCTGGAAGTAGGGGGGGGACATCAACAAGCATCCGAAGAACCTCGTTAGCAATGCCATCTGGTGCAGCGGCTTTCTTAATCTTTAACCTCCGGATGGCGTACGTTATTTCAATTTTATCGACCTTCTGGCTTACTACGTGGCTCAGAAGTCTCCTAGTGTGACGGGTCAGAGGCTTGAGTGTTCGCAGCGGCTCTTAACTGTCTGGCGTTTGAGGACAGATGACATTGATCATACAGGGCGCTTTCCCGCCAGTGTCTTCCTGTATGCCTGTCTCGTCTTGAAACTCTGACACAATAGGCAAGTCTCTGAGCTTTCTCTTCTGCTCGAATATGCTTCATAAGCGATAGGCCCTGTAAGATTCAGCAGCCTTCAACAAAACGGCATGACGCTAGCCTTATCAAGTGTGACAAATATTGTTCTTGTTGAGCTGCTTTCGCCTCTGCTACCAGTGGCGTTGCCATCTAGCGGTTGGGTTTCGACGATATTTGTCTAATAATCAGGCCCATAACAAGACTCGTTAAGGAAGAAATGGAATCTCCAAGTTGAATGTTCTCAAGCATGATCTGATATTATGGAATCGCCAAACCAAGAAGCTAGCGTTTTTCTCTGACTAACCACGGCTTGAATCTTTTTCCATCTCTCCTCTTTACCAAAAAGTCAAGAAACTCATCAAAATTCGCTCCATCACCAACCCATAAATCAACACGTAGGCCACTGATTATATGATCCGAATCCAACTTCAATTTCAACTCCTCTATCGTAAGTCCCTTGTGGTCGCTGCAATTATTCCCAAATATTATAAGTGAGACACTGGAAAGCGTGGGTTGGCTCATTAGCATCAGAATCTGTTGGCGAACGTGAGGCAAAAGCTCTGTATCTCTTGTGTCCACTACGAACACGACGCCATCGACTCCCCGCGAGTACCTTGGCCAGTTCAGTCGCCACTCAGCTTCTTCACTGAGATCCCAGATCTTTGCGACCGTGCCGTTTCGTTCTACACGTGTGGTGCTGAATCCGACGGTGGACGTTAGGGCCCTGGCTGAGTCGTGGTGGAATATGCCACGGAGGAGATCTGATTTACCGCAACCTGGCAGTCCGACCATTGTGAAATGTAATTCGGAACGGCTGAAAAGCCTCGACACCCCATCATATGCTCGCTTTATGATTGTGTTTGGGGCAATTGAGGCTCTGTTCTCGCGATATATTTGAGCTGCCATGTCCGTGACTCGGGGACGTGTACTCTGCGGAACCTGCTCTGAAACTGTCTTCCTATTTGACGCCGCCTGCATTTCATCAAGTGTCGGCAAACCTCCGGCTTCCTTCAGATAGTTGACATGTTCTACCATATTCATCGGAGTACCAAACAGAACTTTCCAATCATCGGTCCATGTAGGGGATCGAATAAGGTCGATGTTTCGCCCGGCACACAGTATCAGATTCGTAAGGAAGTCGGCAAGGTGGCTTTTTGAGTATTTCGATAGCACCTTGTCCCCTTTATCGGTATGCTTCATGAAGCCCTGTAGCATAGCTGTCACCTGGGGTCCCTCAGTTGACTGAGATATAACTTCTGAATCTAAAGCTTTCCGCGCAAGACTAATTGCCAGGTGGTGTTCGTTGCTGAAATAGTAGTGCTTGGATAGATTTGCTAGCTGCCCAAATGGTGACGCTATCTTGACCTCCAGTTTCTGCTGATTCTGAATATCGTGGAAGATGTCCACAAGAGGTTGTATCAATACGTCATCCGATGTGACAGCCATGATATGGCCGTAGGCGGTGCGCTTGTTGATACTCACGACCCAAGCACCAGAGTCTCCTTGTTGTAGTTCTGATTTGATAGTCAGAGCCTCACTCATATATTTGTAGGAACCTCTAACTTACGGCATCTTGAAGCTGGCTTATGTCTCGCTTTCCAAGGTCGTATCCAGACCCCTGAAGGGAGCATTAAGTCGACTGGTCTCTTTGTAAGATTAAGCCTGTTTAAGCCGCCTCGCCCCCCATAAACAAGAACTTCGCAGGCCTCTGGCTCCGCAGCGGCTCGACCTAACAAGACCACGTCATTCAGAATGTCTTCGAGAGGCTGTTCACGCGGCGTTACCAATCTCTCGTCAATGCAGTTTGGCGGAGCGAGCTGATCAGCCAATCGCAGTAAGGACCAATCAGTTCCAGTGTGTAGGACTTTACCTAAAGGACCAGCATCAGGAGGATCAGAAGCCGCAATAGGGATAGCTTTGTAATCCAGTAGTCGCTCAATTGGTGCTTTGTGTATATGACCCGTGTCTACCACGAGCGGGGGAGGAATCTCATCTTCGTACTCATACTCGTTGACTTTGGCGTCGAGTCCGACTTTGGGCATAAAGAAGCTCTTGATTATAGGTGAGGCGTCAACCGCTTCATTGGAGCGGTGGCTGGTGGTGAGAGCAAGATATTCATCGTTGCTTTCGATAACGCCTCCAATGGTACTGATTTGGCGGCTTTTCCCTGTCCCGATCGCGACTAATGCACCGCAAAGAGTGCCTGGGTTGGCATTCAGTGTCTCAACATCATTCCCCTCGGCTGCCAACAACTTTATCTGCTGTACGACATAGCATACCGGCATGGGAGGGCGATACCTTGTGCGAAACAATTCCGCATGCAAAAACATCACCTCTCCCTCATGATATAGTCCTGTGAATTGAATGAAAGGGACAAGGAGATCCTGGCTTTCTCTAATCTTTTTAGAGGCCAAAGCGCGCTGAGGCATCAGCGCTCTGCTGATCTTGCGGAAGTGACTCAAGGGACTCTTCTCTGGAGGTGCATTGCGGAGATAGTCGATGTATTTCTCGTATTGGGTCTCAGCCTCACCATCACGGAACTTGTCGACTGTTATCACTTGGAGATCATGAACTGACGTACGCTCAACTCCAAATAGGCGGAGTAACTTATTGCCACTCTTTACCTGGACGGTTCTTTTTGGTTTTGGAATCGGATGATTGGTCCTTCCAGTGGGAAAATTCGCGCCCGCTGCAACACCTTCGGGGGGGTTCGATGATTGGCCTTGAGTTGTGCTGTTGGGTAGCCGAAATGTGCGAGGGATATCGGATCCCGGTGGTGAACCTACCCCCCTTTGAGCTGATCGCGAAAGTTGAGGTGCGACTGAATCCTGTTCTAGGGAAAACTCTGTTGCCGCGTCTGCAATTCCACCATCTTGGTGCGTGTGATGGGGCAACATAACTCGAACAAAATACGATTTGCTTCTCGTTTGAATTCGAGAACGGTGGCGAGAAGAGGGGAATTGAAAACGAGGCTGCAGGGCATTGTCAGATCAAACGGCACCGCCACCACCATTCATGCATGTCTCATTCTCATGTGACCCCAATCATAACACCAGAGCCTGACCCTCTACAGACATCTTCATTTCTTCTCCCTCAATAATTTGCATTTACTTGAGCATGAGTTCTGTAACGAATGCTAGTAGTCTCTTCCAGACAGAGCTGGATCCAACAGCTAAGAGACGGCGCATAGCTCGGAGGCTCTGGGGCTTGCATCTACATAGCCCCAGTCGCGTGAATCAGCTGAGTGCTTACTTCGACTATTTCCAAGATCAGGCTGGCCAGCTTAACGTTTCGATGGACGATGTATTCACTGCAGCCGAAATACTAAAGAACAAACCTGACTCGACACGCCAGCATTTAAGAAATTCCATGACCTCGATATTAGGCCATCGCCGAGGTATCAGGAATACTACGAGGGGCCAAGAACAGTGTAACAATGGAGCACCTAGACCTCACGATATTGCAAACCCGGACAGCGTTATAGAAGAGACTATTGTTGCAACTATAAGGGTAATGTTAGCAGTTAATATCAACCTTGACTCGAGGACAGTATTTCTGGCGACACCTGGCCTTAACTGGGGCGAAAGTCAATCTCTAATAAGTTTCATAAAAGAGACATTCCCAAAGCACAACTATAATGACGAGCCCCATACACCATTCATGGCGAGTCGGCTTCGCGCGCGTTACTTGGAGGACCATGCCGACGTCCAACTGGAGTGGACTCACCACCTGCCCGATCATTTGATGTTGAACATAGGCAGCCAGACCAAAACCCTGCGAGTTTTTGACTTGGTGTCACTACTGGAAATGACATATGAGGTGATGAAAGACGAACCATGGGAGACATCTGTTGAAGATAGCTTCAAACGGTGTGTATAAACCAACTGACAATCTTGATTCAACTGACATACAAAAGAGGATGCTGCACCCCAGAATTTCTTTATGAAACTCTACAGACTGTTCGACTGCTGTTTCCACCCCAAGACCAACAGTGGCTCGATCGAAAAATCGAGTTCAACTCCCGCTGGTACCGCTGGAGAGGCAATGATGTCCGACTAGTGGATCAAAGGATATCAGCGCCGCTCAAGTGTCATCATGGAGAGACTGTCTACGAAAGACCACTTACGACGCGGCGAGAGCTTTTTGAGAGATACCCTCACTGGGCGATTCGCTTGCATAGCTTATATGCTGAGTCTGAAGATCCAGCACCGGTTTCGCGACCGGGACGATGGGCGCAGCGTAGAAGATCGCCGAGGCATGCCTTCTGGTTGACATTTGTTGCTTTGGTAGCAGCGGCGCTGTTTGGGATTGTGGCCACGATAATTGGAGCGGTTCAGGTTTGGATATCGTGGTGTCAGTGGAAAGGGCAAGGTTCTTCTATTTGTTAACTGGATATGTAAGATGCAGGTAGATATTGGAATTCATGACGCGAAAACCATACATGCTAGTCCTTCACACAGTGTGCTCTCTTTTTCAAAACTAAACTTTGATTTAAGTAGCTTAGCACTGTTCTGTGATTGACAATAGGAGAAACAGCTGTATTCTAGGTAGGGCGCGTGCTGCGATTATTACCTATTGGATATATTGACTCAATTGACACTCGACAGCATGATTTTGGAGACGCTTTCGTTCCTGGTACGTTTCTAATCTGTCTGCTGAAGCTGCTTTCGATATGTATCCAAATCAACAACAGACCAAACCCAGTGTATCTTGCCTTCGTCAAGCCAATACATAACATGCTCATGAAACTTGACAGCCTTGCCATTAGGCTCAGTACCACCCCAGGTCTTGATAGGAATACCAGTAAACTCCAATCTGGCCGCAACTCTCCCTGCATCCTTGTCGATGATGAGATCTTGAATGTCAAAGTAAAGATCTTGAATCGCACTTTGACTCTCTGAAATCAAAGATGTGTACTCTGCAATAGTCTTTTCCACGGTATTATGCGTTACTGATGGCTGACAAAAATTGACAAAGTTTGCTTCCATGGTCTTGTCGTTGATGCTCTTGATATACTCGTGGTACAATGCTGCAAGATCAAGAGAGGTAGGCTTCAGTTCTTCCAACAACGAAGGAGTTGTAGTTTGCTTGGCGGAGTGGGAATCTTCATCCTTGAGTCGCTTGAGAGTTGCCAAGCGACCATCAACAAACCATGCGAGGATGATCTCCTGATGCTCGTACCGTTCACCATCTGGTAGCGTTTCAGTCTTGACGACCCTGGCGGCAATGGCTTGAGCATTGACATCCACCACGCAGCTGTCAAGTTTCACAGAGACTCCGGTGGCGGCACGCAGGTTTGCGATGAAGTTGTCGCGTTGCTGAGAGGCTGTATCGATCAACATGCTCGGCTGGAACAAGGACTCAAGATTTTGCCAGTTTGTCTCATTGCGAGCATCCAAAATGGATTTTAAGAGGTCAATAAGCTCGGATCTGGACTTTAAAGAAGGCATGATGGAGGTGTAAAACAGTATCTGGTGGTCAGTGGTAAGAGGCAAGTTGTTCATCATCTCTGATAAGGTGGAGGTTGCATTTTATACCAGGCTTGGCGGGTTGACAATAGCGCCCTTCGAGAATCCTACAGTATTGTATTAGTCATCAAAGCCCTTGGTATCCGTCATCTTTTTTTCGTTCGCGAAGCCTAAGTTCGTAGACGTGAGGGAAAGCTGAGAGACCTAGAGAGTAAAGACAATACATAGGCTAGCAGTATCTCTTGTTTATGATATTAGCGGCGTTTAGGTATCATAGAGCTAGAAATATCTTTATCATTATAGCTAAGTTTATTGATATATTCGGTATTCGCTAAGTCTTTGACTTTTGGTACTTGAATTTCTTAGGAGTATAAATCTTAAACTTTGTATCGTACAACAGAAAATATGAAGTATGATCTTAGACCGGCTGATGGTAAGCCAGGTTTCCAGCGGTGGCTTGGGCTGTAGCGTCAGCCTCACTGAGAGCCTGATGGCAAAGTCTGCCTCACTGGGCGGTGACCAATTGACGATCCCCCAAAGTGGCAATTTGACGCTGCCCGAAATTACAAAAGGCTCCCATAGAATCATTCAGCTCTCCTCATCCAACTCCCTACTTGCCCACGACTCCACAAAGCGACAAAGCACCATGGCCTCCAGTTCGACCGATCAAGTCAGCGAGGTCTTTGAAAAGGCCAAAGCTGATTTTCTTAACGGAATCAAAGATCAGAAGCTGCGCAGTCAGCTTCAAAAAGCGACCACGATTGACGACATTTGGGACTACACCGAACAGCTCCAAAAGGACCAGGGAAGCAATAAGCGACTACGAGGCATGAAGAGGATCGGACCTTATATCGAGCGACTGCAAGAATACGCCGGTGTAATTGAGGTCTTTGTCCAAGTCAAACCAGATATTCTGGCTCTCATCTGGGGGCCGATCAAGCTTTTGCTTCAAGTTTCGAGTAATCTCGTCGCTTCCTTTGATGCGATTCTCGGCGTGATGAAGAATATGGGGTCCATTCTTCCTCGATTTGACAAATTTCGTCCGTTGTTCAAGAATAATGAGCGCATGAAATATGTTCTGGGATTGTTCTTCCAGGACATCCTTGATTTCTACCTCGTTTCTCTACGATTCTTTGGGCTTACTCGTACGAAAATGACACCCCCCGTTATAACATAGTTTGTGAGGCTAAACTGTCTAGGCTGGAAAGTGTTTTTTGAGTCGTTGTGGCCAGCACGCCGAGCCGAGATACAGGTTATTGCTGAAAACATAGAAAAGCACAGGCTTTTACTTTGTAATGAGATTACCCTCAGCGACATTTTGGAAGCTCACACAGCACGGAAGAAGGCTCTTGAGCACTACGCAGAGACAAGAGAATTCCAAGAACGTCAGGACTTTCATTCTATGGAGACTTATATACGCCCTCCTTCTTACGATGAAGACCTTGATCGCATTCGAAATACTCGGTGTGAAGGAACTGGTTCTTGGCTAGTTCAAGACCAGCAATTTGTGAGTTGGGCTGAAGGAAAGGAGAAATCTCCCCAAGTTCTATGGCTTCAAGGTATCCCTGGAGCAGGTAAGTCAATCTCTCCAGTTCCAGGATATTCAAAGCATACTTGACGCTAACAGGCTGATTAATAGGGAAGACATTTCTAGCATCGACAGCAGTTGGTAGAACGAAAGAGTTAGGTCATTCGTTATTTGTCTTTCTCAGTTACACAAACCTTCTGGACTCCCCTCTCCCTATCTATCACTCCTTGATATTTCAGCTCGCTTCACAAGATCGAGACTTGCGAGCTGTGCTCTGCTCAACCATCATGAACACCACTAAAGACTTGAAACGAGACCTGAAAGGTGACTCCAAATTTGCGCTCAACACCTTCACAAAGTTGCTCCAGGCCACAGGCCCAACATACATCACTATTGACGGCCTGGATGAGATTGATGACTGTACCCAACAAGTCTTTCTGCATCTACTCCTTGATGTACTCAAGATCTTACCCCATGTCAAGCTTCTTGTCAGTAGTAGAAGAGTTGAAAAGATTAAGAGAATTTTGAAGCCAGTTGCGACGATACTACCAATCGACCTGAAGAACTCTGGCTGTATCGAGGCATACGTTTCTCATCGAGGTGGGGAATGGCTCGATAACTCATTCTTTGACAGTGATGCCCACTCAGAAGTTCGGCAATTACTCAAGCCCTTGGCTTCGAAAGCAGACGGTAAGCTTTTCTTAAGTCCTATTTCTCTTGGATTATATGAACTAAGATTGTCTAGGTATGTTCCTTTATGCTAGGATAGTACTAGAGGATGTAGAAATGCTGCAAGACTTGGATTCCATTCGAGATCAACTTAGCGTCCTCCCAGAGGGCCTTGACGAAGCGTAAGTCGCTTATTTGTCCCTACAAATCCTTCTGAGACTTAATATCCAATTAAAGGTACGAGAGGATACTTCAAAGAATTGCAAAATATCCGGCAGCCGCCCAGAAGCAATGTAAGAAGATCCTGTCATGGATAGCCTGTTCTCCGGTTCAGATCACTCGTCACGAGCTGGAACAGGCTTTAATCATCCAAGCAGACCAGCGGCGTGTTCCCCAAGTCAGATCCACGCTAAACACTCTCCCTCTATGTGGCCCATTAGTTGAGGTTGAGGACGAGTATCTGAAGTTTGTCCACTTCACTGTGAAGGAGTAAGTGACCCTAACATGATTGCGATATGTTCTAATTGTTGTCCCAGATACCTCCTTCAACATCAGAAGAACAAGATTTTGGACGAAGGGGAGGCTCTTTTAGAAATCTCGACTACCTGTTTGGCATATTTGTGCTCAGAGTGTCTGGACCCGGATCTTAGTGACGACGATATTGAGCGAAACGTTATATCTGGGGCATATCGGCTACTGAACTTTGCACATCACCAGTGGGCAGAGTGTCTGAGACTGTGTACGAGACATTTCCGAGATCAGTTACCGCCACAGCTGGTCCCGTTGCTACGCCACATCATGCTGGAACTCGCAAACCCATGCTACAACCAGGACTCAGAAACAAAGTTGGGGCTCTGGAGTCTCGATAGGTTCAAGTCAAACCTTGAAGAGGCCGAGGCTATTTCTCGTAGCCTCGACTTTCGAAGTATTATGGCTACTTCTTATGACTGGCGTCTTGACGAAGGTAACAACAACTACCCATAATAACTTGACTGAATTGCCGACTAAGGCTTTCTTAGGAGATGACGGCTGGCCAGATTTCGATCCGACGACTATCTCTGCGACTACAATACGTGTCCATCGGATGTTACAGAGCCTTCTATGCAGCGGAAGCAAACATGCAAATGATTGCCACTGCTCAGACATTCAAAAGCATTATGGCCTCGCTGTCAATAGGTGCCCATTTATCTCGTGTCGGTTCCATCATTTCTCTTTCAGGAGCAGAACTCTTCGCGATGAGCATATCACACACCATGACCGTCCGTTCAAATGCGCCTTGGAAAGCTGCGAATACTCGACTCTCGGTTTCTCTTCTCGGGGACAACTCGAACACCATTGGGCTCAATGTCACCAGAGGCCAAATGAGTTTCATATTCCCGGAGACCTCGATACCCTTCAGCGCGAGGATCTCGAGGCACTCGTGATGGAGTACATTATGAGAGATGAAGTTCAAGAAATGAAACGGATTCTTCCCTCGATAATACCACGTTGGCCTTCTCAATCAGAAATCGAATCTTCTTTTGGCGGTTTGCTAGGCTCTGTTGGTTCTGTTGCAATGACCCGCCTTATATTTCGAGAACAACTACCAGATGTATGTGAATCTGAGCCATTCATGCTTCTTGCTATTAAAAGTCACAACATCCCGGTCGTTGAGTGGGCTTTCAGCAAGGGCATAATCGACCGCCCGCGATTCTATAGCTCTGATGTCGTTTCAGAAGTAATGGCATCTGATTATATCGAAATTTTTAATATCTGGCGAAACGCTGCACTCTCCTCGTTCGGCTTCTCTTACTTAATCAACCACAGGTATTTTTATCGCAAATGGAGCCCATTGATGGAGTTACAACTAGGGTCGTTGTGGATTGAGCAGCACAAACTCGGAAACTTTCGTCAAAGAAAGGCAAGTGAGTTCCTGAAGCTACTGGCCTCTAGGAACTGTTCTCTCGTGTTGGCTGAGGCTCTAATCGCTTGCGGCGCCGATGTTAACTACAGAGTAGACAAAAATTTGGCAACCCTCCCTCCGTTACACCATGCGATGAGGAAGACCAGTGCTGAGGCAGCTGACCTAGTCAAGTATCTTCTGTTATCCGGCGCAGACCCTAATTTGAAAGTCATACGCTCAAAGGGGAAGAACAGGGGAAAGGAGATCGTTCTGTCCTCGGAGCCAGGTGCAAAAGGTATCTCCAAGTGGCTGGGTATGTCGTGGGATGAACTAGTCGAATGGGCAGTGGAAGAAAGGCGACAAGGTTCAAAAGATGGATTGACCTCAGCGTCTTCGACATTATCGGCTGATACAGGGTGACTATATATACCTTATACATATAGGGATACATCTATCACGGATATGTATTGTAGAGTTGGATGTTTCCATTTAGGAATATATGTTGACGATAAGCTATCAGTCTAAATGGAAGCTTAATTTGTGAGCTCTCTATTGTATTTAAGGGTGAGGCCCATAGTCAAGGCGACTGAGTCTTCCCACCGAACCCTATAGCACTACGTGCTCTCCATAAGTTCCTCGAAAGAATAATTCTTCATTACGCTAGTTATGACTATTAAATAGCCCGGCTAGATGACCTAAGGTGCTGCTGATAAGATCCAGCTTTCTCTCCTTAACATCCTTAACCAACTAAGTCGGCAGCGTTAGCGTGAAAATGTTGTGGCTTAGAAACGTGAAGTCACTCACCATCTCTATCGAGTCATTCGTAATGTAACGGGTCGCAATGACGTCTCTTGTTTGGCCCATTCTATGGACTCGGTCTAGTGCTTGCTCCTCAAGCATTGGGTTCCAATGCGGCTCAACCAGATGTACAAAGTTGGCGGCGGTCAGGTCGACTCTAGTCATGAAAGATCAGCTAGCGAAAATACATAAACATACTTAGGTCAAGTCTCACCCCTCGCCAATACTTCCTATCGTGGCAATCATCACAGTGCACCTGTCGTCGTCGCGAAATGATTGTAATGCCGAAGTCCTCTCTACCAGAGACTTTTGTCCATCTATTCTCGCGAACTGAAAGCCCTCGCTTCGAAGAGCAAATTCGAGCAAGTTTAGCATTTTTCTCCAAAAAGTGAACACAACGCTACAAGCCTGTCAGCATTGGACATCATTGATGACGGGGCCTGGCAGACGAACCTCTTTATAGGTTTGTTACCAAGCGTAGGAGGGTTGTCCTGTTGCTCAAGACGGAGACTTTGTATGAGTGCTCTCATCTTAGCAGACGGTTCGTAATTTCCCTCGTCTATAGCTACGTCGGTAATTGCTGAATCCCCATCCCTGGTACAGCTTGGACAGAGAACGCTATCAAGTGAGAGTTGATTCCGTTCGTCTGAATCTGCGCATTTGGAGCAAAAGAAATGAGAACAGGCGAATTCAGATTGCATCTCATCAGGTAATGTTACCACGTCGCAAGAGATGCAGAGGCCAAACTTTCTCGAGGTGAAGTTTGGATCCGACGTAAGATTCTGCCGATGGCTCCAGGCCTCAAGGGCAAAAGCTGGGAGGAGGCTCTGTCCATGATTGCAGATGAGTCTTAAAGTGTTGATGATGGGAAGAATGCTCCCCGTTTTGTTAGCAGTATCTGAGGCACCAAATCCTCTGTTGGCAACCAAATGGGAACCGTTTCTCTTGAAGAAATCATATAGCTCTCTATCATCTGGATCCAACTGTATAATGCACTCGCGTTCCTCACGATTAGGAAGACTTAGACTTTCACTCACGCTGTCTTTGGTTCTGCGGAGACATGTTGCACTAACAAGGAGTTTCAGCCGTCTGAGTCCTTCAGTAGTGCCTTGGGTTACGGGCTTCATTATCCAGAAATCAAATAGGGATTTACTGATGAATGGTGGGACTCCGATGAAACTCAGTAGAGCCCCATAGTCGTCGAGTCGATTTTGAATGGGCGTCCCAGTAAGGCACCATCTTCGGCTGGTTTGTAATGCAGTGACGGCCTTGAACGTTTGTGTCGACCGCTCACGGATATGGTGCGCTGGACTTTGTTAACTGAGTAAACAAACTAAAAGTAATAGAATCTGACCTTCGTCAAGCACAACCCGTGCCCATGTGTGTGTGAAGAGAGGAGAATCTTCTTTCTTCGACTTCCATTCAGACTGTAGTGTTCCGTAGGTGGTGAGGACAACATCGTACTCCATGAGAGACTTGGACAATTGGTCTCTCATAGGTCCATGGAAAAGCACCACTCGAATCTGGTCGGGTACAATGTGCCTAGGATAAGTGAGTTCTGAAGCTGAAAAGAGGGCGAGGATGTTATTACCTGGTGATCTGCTCTTCCCACGCAGGAATAGATAAAAGGATGTCAGAATGAATATTTGAACATGATGGTAAGAACATACCTACTAGAGTTTGGTGCAACAATTAGTGTCGTGCGACAAGTCTCGGGGACGCATGCATTGTCCATGGTATCCAGAAACCAACTGATCAAAGCGAGGGTGCTCAAGGTCTTTCCAAGTCCCATATCCTGAGATGTGTCAGCGAGTTAGTGAGAAGCGAGTACAGAATGATTAGACTGACATCGGCAAGTATACCACCACACAATGGAGCAGGATTTACTTCTCTTCGCCCTGTGATTGCATGACGATATCTTCAAGATGTTAGCGCCGACAATGATGTGACCGAGATTTTTCATACTCTACGCGGTCATTTGATGAAGTAACGGTATCCCACAGGGAAGCAAACGTCGTATTATCGAGCAGACCACGGTCCCTTTCGACCATCATTGCAAAGGCCTTCTTTTGATGTCTGGATTCAAGTCAGATCATTTTTCTTCAAACTACTGAAACCTTACTCTTTCAGACTCGTTATTAGCCTGGGACTTGGTTGTACCTGCGTAAATGTCGACGGTCCGCTGGCAGAGTCAAACACCTGTTGGACTTGGCCCTTCGCCTTTTCCGCCAAAACTTGGTCTGACGAATTTTGGTTTGCAAGTGCTTGAAAGGTCGCACCATCAGCTCTGGGAATGGTTGAGCCGGGCCTTAAGAGGTACTGAGGGTTCAAATACTCCAGGCGAGTATCGTATTCGGTTGGATGTTGAAGGAAGAGTTCGGAGTCCTCCAGACAGTCGCCAATATCATCCATGTCCTTACGCAGGCCGTAGATGACAACATGAAGTATTTTTGGCGTTTGAAAAGACTCAGTGGACTTCTTCTTTTTGACAGGTGGACATTCCAAGGTGGTGGCGAGGGTCACTTGGTAGTCCTGGACGAGATCGACTATGGCCTTGGATTCTATACGACCCATATACTTACCAGAACCTTCAACATGGAGGCCTATGACGTGGCCCGAGAACCGGAGCTCGATAGGAACATGTGATAGATCTTCACTCAATGTGACCGGTGACGAGAATTCGATTAGAAGCTATTTATTAGCCTATGAACTCTTCACGGAGGTGGTAGTTAACAAACTTCTCCGAAGCAGCATTGATCAGACTCATTGTCCGATAAAATGGCGGCATCCTCTTGTCCCTCGTTAAAGGATGGCTGATGGTCCAAAGGGGATAGCCGCGAACTTCCCACATCGCTCAATTCGAACGGACTGAGTGAGTTCCGCTGGCTGGGATTGGAAGGGGATATCGTATTCAACCAAGCAGGCTCTTGAAGCCTCGAGGCGTCGAGAAAACTTGGCGGCTCCAGACAGGCTCTCTTGGCCAAGTCGCTCTCGTCGAGCAAGGCGTGCGGATTGCGCTGGCGTTTGTTCGGCGATTTTCCTGACATGTCTGCTTCAATTGACAGATAATTTGCAATGAACGGTGAGGATATATTGGACGGAATAGCGAGAAAAGATTGAGGCTGTGAATGAGGTAGCCGACATGCAGCCAGTCAGCCTTACGGCAAGGTTGCCTTACAGCAGGGGTTCCTCAAGCAAGGGTGCCTGAAGCGAAGATGTTTCAAGACATTCACCATTGGGAAGCATTAAGGATCGTCCGAAATAAAACAAGAAGATAATTATATATGATGTATACACATTCTATTTGATATAGTAAGGAGCTAATGAAGATAATAAAGAATAGAGTAATTGTTATGATTCATGCCCGTAACAGCACTATAAGGCCTCGACAAGGGAGCTGTAGCACACCCATGATTACTTGCATAGCGAGTATGTCCCCGTGGTTTGACGGCTGTGCAGCTGCTATGGTAAGGAGGACATTTTCTCATTCTAAACGAAGTCAGAAACTTAATAACTATAAATTCTGTGCGGGATACTATCAATTTATTTTTATGAAACTACAGAAAGCCAAAGAATGAGATTTCACCACAGAATATGTCGTTTCAATCACCGGTTTGCTGTTCTCGACTGTTTTAGTACCCGTACTCTCACTCCGCCTAGGTTAGGCTAGTAAGTAATCAACCATGCCGTATTTTCTGTGACATTAGGTAGAGACATGGAACCTTCATTGGGCTCACTCCTCCGCAAATTTTGACCACTGTCTGATCGTGCGGCCATATCGCCAGAAAAGAAAGGAAACGGGCGAGAGAGCAAGACAGATGGAGCCGATGACCGTGCCACCAACACCCAACCCCACATCCACTAACAAGTCTGTAGCATACAAAGGAAATGTAGCAGCGATCACACAGCGTAGAAAATTATTAATGGCCAGAGCACTATTGGCGTGGACGAGATATACCTCGATCAGGTAGACGACGCCAGACATCAAAACCAGGATGGAGCCGCTACCAAGGAAGATCCCAGCGGCAGCTTGTGCCAGCCAATGGACTGACCTGCTAGAAGTCCATCCGAACCAGAAAATGCCTGAAATATGTAAGACTGGGGTTCAAATATAGGGCAGTTTTGGTATTTACCTGCGGACAAGAGGACGGACCCGGCAATCATGGGCGGCAGACGTCGTTCCGGCACATGAACTCGGCACTGCTGGATATAGTAGATGCTATGCAGAGCAATCCCTATGCACGCCAGGACCACGCCCACAGTCATCCCGATAAACGGAAGACTTCCGTCCATACGGGACCATCCGCGAACAGTGACAAATGCAAGAGGGTACATAGTAAAAGTGAGGTATATAATTCCATAAGCGAGACTCATGTAGACGGTGAAGAAGATGAGCTGCAGATCATCAATAAGCTTTCCAAATGCTGGGGTCACTGACTTACTATTGGCTCCCGCACAAACATCCTGACAGGTTTCGTGAGGTAGCTCTGCACGAATATCGATATGCCCCGTTCTGGACGATATATCCGAGATGGGGTAACCGAGGTATTCCCCTTGGACCTTTGGCGCAGTATCACCACCTCGGACGTTTCAGGGGTCAGCAGAAACGCGACACTCCCAAAGACGACACCTCCTATCAGAGTAAGCCACGCCGTCCAGCGCCAGCCCAGCTTGAGAGTCGCCAGATTTCCAACGATAGGCCCAACAGTCGGTCCGCAAAAAGTCGCAACGCTGAAAACAGCAGTGGAAATTCCTCGCTCGGCTGGTCTGCTGAGGAAGTCGACGTACATGCCCCCGAGAATAGCCAGGCTCGAAGAACCAGCTAGACCGGAGAGGAATCTGAAAGTCAAGAGCAGAGACATGTTCTGCGCGAGGGCACAGGGGAGTTGGCAGATGCAGAAGATGGCGTAGCCTAGAAACAGGGGTCTTCGCTTGCCGTAGAGTTCCGACGCAGGACCCCATGCCATCGGACCAAGAGCGAAGCCGACAACGTAGAGGGTTATGCCCAGTAGGGCGGTATCGGGTGAGACGCTGAATCGGGTTTGGATGTGGGGGATTGCAGCTGAGTAGACGCTGCTGCCGAAGGAGACGACAAAGGTTGCGAGAGAGGTGCTGACTACGATGGACCATTTTTTGGAGGAGGGCCAGTTTACTGGTCTGTCCTCTTCTTTGAGGCCATCTGGAATTGACGATGGACTTTGAGAGTCATCGAAGGAGATGGAATTCTCAATATCGTTGGTAATTTGACTATGCATGTTGATATGTACGCGAAGCGAGAAGAGTGAACTTGGGAGTTGATGAATAACCTGTTGGTATCAATCGAACCATAACCTCCAAGTTAATGTATTTGTACATGACACTTTAAACTACCAAGATACCCCGGATTTCCCGAGTTACAGCGCTAGGGACTACCCTCTCATGTGGGACCGAGAAATCCCGTAATCTGGGGTCATAAGCGAGATGTAACCTCGACTCGAGCAAGAGTTTCACTAACTGCCTAGTGCTAGCCCTATAAAAACGTGAACCACCTCTCTTTCGTGAATGGAATCTCATCTCGGGGAACCTCCGGGCTGTATCTCCGTGGAGGGACCGGCCCTGGGAGAAGATCTTGTCAATTTTTGTGAAATCAAGCATATTCATTGACGTCAGGGGATCCCTTAAGCGCTGATTAACAGGTGAATTTGATGTGAGTTGGCGTTTTTAGGTTATTGTGACCATATTTATCTTAGTTGTTATGCAAGTCGCTGTTTATGAGGCGAACTACAAGTCATTCGAGACACTTACTCAACTTTTACTAATCTTTGATGTAGATCTGTGACAAACTAAGAGTTACGGGGTTGATGGAAGATGTCCGACTCTCGGCAGATCTGTCCTGGGGATTGAGCACTTCCGCCATGTAAGCGTCCATAAAATGCTCTGGAAACTGCCTCTTACGCTTGATATCCTGACCACCCCAAGGAACCCAGCACCAATATCACACCCACTCTGATACTCTAAGATGTCACCGCTACCGTACCTCACCAAACCATCATGGATATTCCCCATTCTCGCAGTGGTAGCCACAATACTACACTGCATCAACCGTCTCTTTATCAAACCCCACTTCAGTCCTCTCAAGCATCTCCCCTCTCCCAAGCAAGGCCCCCTTCTCTTCCGTCTGATACACGAGCCCAAAGTCTCTGAGATAGAAACTTGGATGGATGAACTCCCGCACCAGGGACTCATCAGGTACATGGGGGTCTTCAACCAGGAGCGCATCTATGTCGCCTCTCCTGAAGCCGCGCAGGAGTTGCTGTCGTCGAATGCTTACAAGACTATTAAGCCTGAGCTTCAGTGGATTCTGGCGAATAACATCGCTGGCCATGGTTTGCTTATACAAGAGGGTGATCAGCATAGACAGGCTCGCAAGAGGTTTAACCCGGTGTTTAGTCCTGCTCAGATGAAGAAGTGGTTCCCTACTATTTGGAACTTGGCCATCGACGCTGTTGACCTACTTCCACAACACATAAAGAGGGAACCATTTTCCCAACACGGTGTGGTAGGAATCATCGAACTTGTCTCGGCAGCAAGTATCGACATTATCGGTCGTTTCGGCTTCAGCACCGAGTTCCAGACCCTCCAGAGAGTAACATCAGATCGGAGCACCAAAGGCTCTCCAGATCCAAAGGTTCGCTTTGGCAAAGCCTACATTGAGATGTTCAAGACCACGAAGAGAGGTCAGACTACCCTCCGTGCGGCTTCCCTCATCGGACCTCAAATCGCGCTGAAGCTGCCTCTGCGGGCGGTCAAAACAATCGATAGTATCATGGCTCTGGTTCGTGCTACGGCAGAGGATATAACAACTGACCACGAGCGGAATGCTGAGAAATATGTGGGACGGCCTGATCCTGATATGCTCACACTGCTTATGCAGACTGGGCACTTTTCGCATCAGGACCTGGTTGAGCAAACTGTTCACTTTTTTGCCGCCGCGACTGAGACAGTGGCTGGTTCTACTTGCTGGGCCATCCACTTACTCTCCCGACACCCCGAAATCCAAGACCGTCTGCGAGCGGAGATCAGGGAGCATATAGTCTCGCCTCGATCAGAAGTTAGCCAGTCTCAACTTCACAGTCTGAAATACCTCAACGCTGTTACAAACGAGGTGCTACGATACCACTCCATCAACACCCTCCTCTGGCGCGAGCCAACACAAGACATCACTCTTGCAGGAGAGCGAATCCCCAAAGGCACAAAAATTGTCTTTTCACCGTGGGCACTGAACCGTGACCCTGCGCACTGGGGACCTGATGCGCGGGTGTTTAATCCATCGCGATGGCTGGATAATCCTAGCGGTGGAGCGGACCACGCGTACTCGTTTCTGACGTTTGGTGGTGGTCCGCGTCGTTGCATCGGTGAGCAATATGCAAGGGATCAACTGTCGTGTTTTGTTGCTAGTCTTGTTGGGCGGTATAGGTTTACTCCTGTTGATATGCAGAATGGGTCTGATGAGGGGAGGGAGATTGGGGATGATTTTGCGTTGACGTTGTTTAAGATCCTTTCGGGGTGGAAGCTGAATGTTGAGTTGGTTCCTGGGTGGTGAGCTGGCTGTCTAAAGTCTATGTATTGCAATCCTTTCTCGCTAGGCTCTTGTATAAACCCTATCCAGGTTGGAGTCGTTTCATATCCATGTCAGGGTATTTGTCTGGCATGGGGCTGAGATAGCTAGAAACATGTAGTCCGGCTGATGTGCCAAGGTATTTCCGCGGATCCTCCCGATCCTCGAGGCATAAAGAAATATGGGACGAAATATCAATTTTATCTAACCGCTCAGGCCCTCTCTGACCAATCCGATCTAAAGGAATTCTGGCTCCCTACTTTGGAAGATAATAATTTGTCTCTCTTCACTTCTCTTCCAGCCAGATAAATGGTCAGAAATACAAATTAACTGTAATATACAGTAAACCCGTCGCCGGCCCGCCTCCCGGATCACCTATCGGCAAAGGCGGGTTGTCTAATGAGCTAGTCCAGCCACAAACCCCAAAGAAATTAAAGATTCATCGGTCTGGACCAAGCCACTCTTTAGAGGGCTATTGGGAGACCAATTGAGTTCAAGACGGTCTGCACATGAAACGTGGTGCAATTTATCTAGAGTTAAGCTATGAGGTAAAATTGTCAGGGTGGTCGAGTCAAGATTTGGGTGACTCGTGACAAAACAGCCTCCGTGGGCCTCGTTGTGGTAAATTGCGTTATAATTGAAGATCGTGGCGAGAGTCAAGTCAATTGCTCAATGGGGCAAAGAGGTTTAGAAAGACCTCTGATGATTGCCCATTTGGGCATGTCGATCATACAGAGATAACTCAGTTTACTCCGTAGAAGCTTATCGAGTCAAAAGTGATCGATCATCGCGAATCGATCGGATTATTCTCCGCTTTTCTCCGCGATCTAGATTCCCGAGCGGAGATCCATGACTCGCCAATCCCGAAAGAGATCGGCGCTTCAAAAATCGTGAGGAATTTGTTTCCTTCACTCGTGAAACAAGCACCGTTTCAAATAATCTTATGATCGTCAAGACTTGAATTTATTAGAAATGATAGAGAAACGTGGTTGAGTTTGAGTATTACCCGGTTCATCATGCGTACAGTACAGAGGGTGAAACAAATCTACCTCAGATCGGAGTGTCAGCCCTATACCCTTCCGGGATCTAGTCATATGCAGCCGCGACTCGTCAACGCCGCTTGGATCCGATGTGATAGGGGCATTTGTGTTAGCCCGTGGTTCATGCAGCTTTAGCTTGTGTAATAAAGATGGAGGTGCTCCCCGCATGTTCCATTGCCCCCTGTTCTGTTCTGCTTTTGTCCGTTTGTTTGAAAAATATGCCTCAGCTTGAAGATAGGCCGTCGGTATGTTTCTTTGATTGTTACTGTTGGAACTGGCTGATGTGATTAGTTCATTATTGAGTCGTGGACGCTTTATGTCGTCGGCACGCTTATTATTTTCGCGCGTTTTGCAGTTCGTTTCAAGACTGTTGGATGGAGGGGTCTGCAGGGAGATGATTTCTTTTCTGTTCTTGTTCTCATATTCTACGCTGTAGATGCATTTACAGTACATCTCATCTGTAAGACCCAATCCCTTCCGCCCTATTCTCATTACTAACTATATAGACTACCTGGGCACTAATATCGAAGCTGGTGTCGCAGCCAAGTCACACAGTCAGTTCTCCTAAACCCCAGCAGAGAATCATAACCTCACAATCGAAAGAATTGACGCAAGATGAAATCCACGAGTACGAAACGGGTTCTAAGCTCGAACTTGCAGCTTGGTATGCATACACAGCGCTCATTTGGTCTCTCAAGGGAACGATGTTATGCTTCTTTTCGAGAATGACAATTGGGACTTGGCATAACATGTTCGTCAAGACTGTGTCGATCCTGTGCGCTGTGTCTTATCTTGCTGTCTTCCTCACAGTAAGCAAGCTCTTTGTCAAGGTTGGCTTGAGGTAGAGCTGATTGTCAGTAGATTACGTTTGGTTGTTTTCCTACTCAGAAGAACTGGCAGCAAGTCCGAATGCTTGTGTAGATGAGCTAAGCTGACGTTGTTACAGGGTTGTGCCCGATCCCGGAGGTTCGTCGTGCTGAGCTACAGGATGTTGACTCGATAAAAGCTAACAGCTTTCTTAGAGAAATGCTTTTTCAAAATGCAGAACTTTCTGGTGACAACAGTTCTAAACGTCCTGTGAGCAACCCTTAGCTTATTTCTACAAACAATTCTAACTCTCTCAGCACCGACGCTCTTATTCTCGGAATTCCAATGCCTCTCCTCTGGAAGCTCCAAGTCCCCTTTCGCAAGTCCGTCTGCCTCCTCTTCATTCCCTAAAACCCGATCTAATATCCTTAGAAAACTCATCATCGGTCTCCTTCTCTCATCAGGAGCATTCGTCATCGCCGCAGCGATAACCCGCGTCGTCCTAACCCTCTCCGCAAACCCATCTGCACTAACGATCAACGCATGGGGTGTTCGAGAAACCATCGTTGGAATCCTCACCGTCAACATCCCCATCCTTCGACCGATCTTCTCAAAGTCCTTTTGGAATGGCAATGCTCCAAGTGAGATTACTTCGTCGTATCGTACGACTACTCACGGCACGAGAGGTGGTAATGGGACGCTCATACATGATATCTCGGGGCCGTATGAGCTGACACCGAGTATCAATGAGGGATCGAAACCGAGTGTTAGAGGGAGCCAGGACTCGATCGTTTCCAAGACTGTGAGGATGGCTGATATTGTGGTGTCCAAGTCATATCAGGTCAGTCATGATGTGAATCCCCATGGTGGGAGCTCATGGTATGGAGACAGGAATGGAGCTTCAAAAGCTTCAGTGCATGCAGAATCTCCAGTTTAAATATGGAGAAGTTATAATAAAGCCATTCATACATGGGATATCCCTGAACTTATGGAGAAGAAAGAATGGATCGTATAAGGTGATAGGCTTAAGGTCAAGTTAAGCATTTAGCTGTAGGTGGTTTCTAATAAACAAGTTCTGTCTTCTCTTTTCTTCTAGAAGCTCACCACACAACTCTGCTTGCTATGGAGTATCCTTAAAGACTAAGTAGTATATTGCTTTGCATTTTATGACTTGCCATATCTTGAAACGAGACATAGCGTGCATGTATTTCTGTAGCACTTTCTGGCTCTTCAGTCTAGTCTCTTAGACTAGCCTCAGTTCAGACTTGGGATAAGCTCAGGCGCGCTTGGGTTGAAGTTGCAATAGTTTAAGCTTATAAACAAGAAAAGAAACAAAAGCAGGTTAGGTTGGTTGTCTCGCCTTATGTTTAGAAGACAAGAGCATTTAATACTATCTGCTATAATGTAACTAAGTAACACCTTTCTAAACTGGGATTATATCCAAAACTAGTTCTTTATTTTCATGGCATCAGCCGCAGCCAGAGCAAGAAGAATTCTCCCGCTATCATCCCTCGTTAATAACTTTGCGTTGCCCTCTTTCAGAAGCAGTTCGACAGCCCTCAAATGCCCCCCCTTTGCAGCATGTCCCAGTGCAGTCATGCCTGTATTATCTTCGACTTCAACGTCGATGTCGGGTTCATCAAGCAGCATCCGGATTATCTCTTCATCCCCTCGGCGAGCGGCGTGAGACAATGGTGTAAGTCCTCCTTCATCTCGCACATTGAGGTCGGTTTGCTCTAGTGATATCAACAGCCTGACTATACCTGATTGTCCATGCATAATAGCCCAGACCAGTGCTGCCTTTCCGTTCTGATCCTTCATGTTCACGGCTTGTTCGTAGTCCAACAGTGGAAAAGCCATGTGCCATTTCCTGTGGCGAACAGTAAGTAGTAGCGGTGTGCACCCTTGGTTATCTACCGCGTTGAGATTTACGCGACCTGTATGCAGAATCAGGCGCAACATGGCCACGTCTTCCATCCAAACACAATTATGAGCAGGTGTTCTCCCATATATGTCCTGTGTGTTGATATCAACCTGAAAATTATGAAGGAAACATTTTACCAAGGCTGTATTGCCTTTCAAACAAGCCAAAGAAAGTGGCGTGCGGCCGTCTTTATTCTTCATGTTAACTCTCACCTTTGCCGTTGCGATTAGAGCGCTGGTGATAGGAACTGAATGCTCCTGAACGCCGTGATGAAGTGGTGTATTCCCGTTAATATCGGCTATGTTCGGGTCCACTGAGTCGGCTGCCAAAAACGGGGATACGGAGTCCAAGTCTAGAGTCAAACAAGCCAATGCGAGAGCCGTAAGCCCGCGGCTATTTCGGCTGTGGATATGCGCTTTCTCTGTTGCAAGAATCTCCTTGATCATCTCATATGATCTTTTTGTGACAGCTCTATGCAAGATAGTTTCGCATTTATCATCACACAGATTGGCATCTATCTTCCTCGTTTTCAGCAAGACTTTCATCTTGTCGGCCCACTCCTGGTCTGACAACTCGTTGTCGGTCTCAAGGATGGCCATTGTACAATCTTGAGCGCTAACGTTATCACCATAAAGATCAAACATCAGTTTAAGAGTCAAGTAAGAGTTGTATCGAATAACCCAAGAGTATGCAGGATCTTTTCCTTGTACTCTGGCAGTGATGTTGGCCACCCCTGTCCTCAATATCAACTGAGCAATACCATCCTGTTCCCAACGAGCAGCCTGGTGTAGGGGAGTCAGCCCAGCCAAATCTGGCATGTTAACATCAGCGCGTCCGGTTTGCAGTATCAGTTTTGCTACTTCAAACTGGCCGTATCGGGCAGCGAAGTGAAGGGGTGTCATCCCAACCCTGTCTCTGAAATCAACATCTGCTTTGTGTGTCAGGAGTAGTTTGACGATCCCACTGTGCCTGTAGTTGATAGCCCACATTAGTGGAGTCCAGCCTTCATCATCCTTGGGATTGACGTTTGTTTCTTTAGCTTCCAGAAGCACTCTCACCACGTGAATGTGACCATACTTGGCTGCGGACAATAGAAGCTTTTCCCCTTCCCCATGATTTGCATTTCTAGGAATATTTTCTCGCACTACGAGAGCTTTTATTTCGAACTTTCCGCTTCTGTCTGCATACGAGATCGGTGTTGCGCCCAAGACATCGGGAACGTCACCCCATGCGCCAGCTTCAACCAAGTGGCGAATAACCGATAGGTGTTCATTCCAGATACCATAAGTAAGAGGCGTTCGATTATCTGAATCGAACTGATTGACGTTGGCTCCTTGTCGAAGAATGATTCTCCAGGACCGAGGGCCAATCGATAAGCCACGGATTAAATGTTCCACAACACCATCGTGGCCGTTACCCGCTGCCCAAGATAACGCCGATCTGTGGTAGGTCTCGTCTGTTTTGTTCAATTGAGAATATTGAGTTCTGAGGAGGCGTCTCACAACTGGCTTAAGTCCAAAATAAGATGCTGCCATCAAGGTTGTAAAACCTGTAACAGCCCGGGCATGCCGACTTCTCCAGTAGACTGGGAACCAAGACAAGAAGCAAGAACCTTGAGCATCACAGATCTCCAGTGCCAAGGTTGTCATCTTCTTCTGATTATGAGCCGACAGCTGGTTGAAATGTTTAGCCCAGTGTTTAGCTGCATAGTTGAAAAATGAGTTTCTCGATGTATGCTTTGAGGCCCTTGAATTGGCACTATACCGCCCTCTTATTGAGTGGCCCAATTGAAGACACCAGACGCAGACATAAGTCAGGGTCAAATTTGGACCCTGCACGAGTACTGAGTGCTTCCAGCTTAGACTGGTGGGCTCGGTGTGGTCTGTAGAAATCAGAAACTCCTTAACAGTTTGGTGAAGAAGGAAGACTCGTGATTCACTAATGGTAACCAATCCGCAGATGTCTCTAATCTTTTCACGGAAGCGGTGTTCGGGCTCTATTTCGATTTCATCAATAGACTGGTGATGCTGCTGAAGCTCGATGGCAACGATCATTTCGCCCACTGTAAGAGGGCGGTCTGCAGCGATGATGAGGTGTAACATTCTGGTTGCCTTATCTTTGCTAAAGGTTCTGCACAGTATCCTTTCGTAGGCTTCGTTGACGTTTTGGGGGAGATGTGATGTGATGTTGATGATCTTTTCCTTGCTGATGTCAAGCTGGCGCTCGATCAAATCCAATGTAAGGTGGGCCCAGAGATATGTTCGATTCCGAACAGACAAGAGTCGCGTGATTAGTATCAGTTGCTCGTCATCTGTGAGTGTCTGTTGGACTCCGATCGTTTTGACTCTCTCCCTTATGGCAATGTCTATTTCTTTGACAATTTTTCTCATCTCACCATCACTCTCGCCACTGAGGTGAATGACTGGCAAGTTCAGGTTCTCCAGTGGCTTGAAGCCCATTCCGATTTCTCGATAAGGTCTACTCGTGACGAGAAACTTTAGGTTCAGGCTTTTCTTGGAGCCACAAAGCTCACAGAGCGCCTTGAAGAGTTGACTCCTCTCTTGCTCATTGCATTCGTCAACTGCATCGATGAGACAAATGATTTCTGTGTCCGGATTGCTACCGGCAACCTTGATAAGAATTTGCCATAGTTCGACAAAGGACGCAGATAACCATTGGCCGTTGGCATCGAACTGTAAAAGGATCTCGTCTGATAGTAGCGCAGTGTCTAGCATGAAGAGCTGTTGAAGGATGCTACTTAAGGCGCTGAGAAGACTCTTTTGATCGGCGAAATCATCCTTGAAGAAGAAATAACAGACCTTCCTGGAAGCAGTAGTCTGAATGACAGAGTCGACAAGATGTTTGACGAGTACTGATTTGCCGCATCCAGGATCAGCAGAGACCCAGAGGATCTTTGAAGCTTCTTGGCCGAGCCATTCATGGTAGAGATGATGAGAGATGAACCACTCGCAGGTTCCTTGGACAGCAGAAGGATTCCGATCTTTTCGGCCACGATATGGAGAAGTTGCGAGGCGATTTAGAACCTGGGCTTTCCTTCTCTCTCGGGACTGGTCCCCTTCATCGGAAGGTCAGCGACAAGAATGAAGTTTTGAGGCAAACGAGTTGCTTACCACTGTCCCGATTCCCTCCAACGAAACTTACAGCGCCATGAAATTGACTACCGAGAAACTGATTGCCGTTTCCTGTATTATTGTACTGAACTCCCCCGGAAATATTGAAACTGTTTCCCCAAGTCGTTACAGGCGTCTCATTTCCTGGGTTCTCGCTGACTTTGCATGCTTCGACTGTTGCGCTCGGTTGTGTTGCTAGCTTGATAGGGCTATTCACTGGCTTCCTAATGATGACATCACGTCTGGGCCTTTCCGGGGAGGAGCCATTCTGAATCAAGGCTGTACTCGCCATATCTCGTGTGACATGCCACAGGACGCTGCACCCTAGATTACGCGCTGGGAGCTAGTAACAACGCTATTCATTCGTCATATGCAGCGAGGTAAGATTGGCAGCTTGTGGATAAATGAGGTTGCAGGCAGTCGGTGCCTTATGCTTTCCAAGGGCAAATTTTAAATGTGTTGTCTAAAACTACCTTGAAAAAAGAGCTGAAGTCCAATTTCCGTTGTACGTTTATTCTAATTACCTATTAATCGATGGATCTCGATGATCACTAACCTGTGCTACCTAGACAGCTATTAGCATCGACCAAAACCTGTTTTTGTCTTGATATTTGGTTAGCGTCAAGACGCTTCAGCTGAAGTCCTACAACGCTTTTGCCCGCTTCCACAGGCAAGCACTTTATGCGTTGTCCTTGCAGAACGCCTTATCGTGATAGTATTGGTAGTCTGCCTTAGTGCTGTTGGCTGATTGGATCACCAAAGCTCTTTCAACCCCAAGGTGTGGCCCCCCTCTTTAGATATGAGACAGCCTCACAAACAATAGCGAGCGGATAAAGAAAATCTTGGAGATAAATCTAACTACTGATTAGATGGCAAACCAAAATAGACTGGCCCATCGAAATTTCCAAAAAACTGGTTCCCAGCTCCTGTGTTGTTATGCTGAGCCCCTCCACCGACATTGAAAATGTGCCCAGTTGTCGTTTGGAGGGATGACGTTGCATTTGGCGTTTTTCCATTTGACTCTAGCTCAGCCACGGGGCTGACAGTTGAGTCTTCCTTCCCAAGCATGGCATCCCACCGCACCAATTCCCCCAGAAGTCTCTTGAACCCGCTCCCCTCGGCTGAGCCAAACTTGACAATGTCAGAGTGGTTGGCATGGATGCTGAAGACACTGTAGCCCTCGAGAGAGGCCGATTCCTTGCTGACAATGGCGCCGATTCCGGGCATAGGTAGTTCTTCGAAGAAACAGGTGATTTGCAGAGGTCGACCCTTTTTCTCAAGATCTCGTAGCATTGATAGGAATGCGGTTTGAATGAATTCGAGATATTGGTTGTTTATCTGTAAAACATCCAATATGCTGCCATTTGTCGATTTGACTTGACCCAATGCCCAAGCTGGTATCTTGGCCCAATCAGCAGCCCACGAGCCACGATGCGGAGTTCCAAGAAAGGCGATTCCCCTGGTACAGTTGGCAATTTGCCCCAGGTGAGACTCGGGACTCTGGCGTGAGATGATCATGGCTGTTTTGCAAACGATACCACCAAAGCTGTGCACAACGAACACAAGTGGTCGATTGACTATGCCAGAAGATGCGCGCTCAGCGGCCAGGTCGTGCAGAAGATTATTGGCGTGGTCAATCAGTCGATTAGTTGAGCAAACAGACTTCTTCAAAACGTATGCGTCGTAGCCGTAGGTGAGAAGACGAGCGTTGGCCAGTCGGGACGGAAGCAATTCGGCAGGCCAGGGGTTGGACTGTCCAGGAGCAGTCCAAGTTTTGTCGCGATTGCCCGAGAGGCCATGTACAAAGCATACATCAAGCCCGGCGTCTTCAGGACTGTGCCAGATTTTAATGCCGTCCGAGAAGTCGTTACGCGTAGTCTCCGGAGCCGCGACCGTTAGGTCAGGTTGATTGATGGTTTCTGTTTTGCGCCATACTTGTCTGAAGCTCTTCATCATTTCAAGTTTGATCTCCAAATGCTAATAATGATGGTCAGGACCGAGTATTTAAATGCTGTAGGGCCTGAGTAGTTGGCTGATCAATGAGCAGCGGAGTTTGCTACAGGAATTTGGGGTCTCAGCCACACTGGAACTTGCATTTCAGCATAGCCTCAAAGCACCATGTCTTCATTAGTGTTAAAATACGAGTGCCTGAGGCATACCTATCTATATAAGATAGCCTGCCTACTAGGGCCTTAGCTAGCTAGCTTAGTCTAATATATATATATATTACTCCCCTTAATAGGTTATAAGCCCTTATATAAAATACTATATATAATAAAAAAGCCCTTAATTAGTAATTTACTTTTTTTAAGTAGTTAAAAGTATATATATATCTAGAAAGGGAAAGTATTATAAAATAAGCTTTTTTATTACTAGTATAATTACTAAGTTAAGGTTAATATATACTAGCCTAGTACCTTATATTATATTAAAAAACTATATTAAATTAAAAAATAAAAAGTACTATTAAAAGTATAATATAAAGAAATATATTTTATTTCTTTTTATTTTTAATTAGCTTTAATTAATATATATTTAAAAATAGCTTTTAGTCCTTAATTACTATATATATTGCCCTATATAATAGAATTTATAAAGTAAATACCTTATTATTATATAGAAAAAGTAAAAAATTTTCCTTTAAAGAGATTTAAACCTTAACTCTTAATTTTAATATAAAAATACCTAAATATTAGTAATTTAAAGCCTATAACTAAGTAAATATTTATAATCTTTATAAGTAAATTTTATAATAGTTTTATACTATTTAATTAAAAAGACTAAAATACTAATAAAAAGTTAAAGATATTATAAAATAGTAATTTAAAAGCTATAAATTAATTAAAGTTAGTAAAAGTAAAAGAAAATATTACTTTATTATAATTTATTTTTTATTTAAATACCTTTTAGCTATTTATTATAAAAAGGTCTTACTTATAGAGGTATTTAAAGATTCTTTAAGATAAATATATTAAAATAAAAAATAAATTATTAGTAAAAAAAGAAAAAGTATTATTAAAATTAAGTTATTTCCTTACTTTAGGCTTTAGTAGTTTTAAAATATTATATAATAGTTATTTAAGTTACTATACTATTTTATAATCCTTTAAAATATTATTTAATAATAGTAATTTAGTAACTATAGTATATATAAAATTACTCTTAACTAGGATTTTAATAAAAAGGTTAGCTAACTATATAAAAGTAGGCTAAGTAAATAGTACTAAAGTAAGTTTATAGTCTAGATAATAAAATATATAGATTATTAGTACTAAAGTAAGTTTATATTTTAAATAATAAAATATATAGCTTATTATAGATTTAATAATATATATATTACTATTAATTAAAAAGTTAATAAGTATTAATAACTATAAAAATTAAAATAATAATATAGTAATAATACTTAAATTATAAGGTTTTTTAAGGTTTATTTAGTAAAATATTATTATATTACTAAATATATTTAAAAAAAAAAAAATTAATTAAAAGAAAGTATTAATAAAGCTAATACTAGTATTAACTATTATAAATATAGTTTAAAATAAAATTAGAAAATTAGGCTAGGATATTTTTAAATTCCTAAAATAAATATAAGATATTATTTAAAGATTAATATAAAATTCTCTAGATAAAGATATCTATAATATAATAATAGTATTTTTTAAACTAAAGTAAAAGGATTTTTTCTTTTTAAAATTATATATATCTAAACTTAATAAAATATAAAAAAAGTTAAAAATAAAAAAGCCTAAGACTTTAAATAGATTTTATTTATATATTATAATATAAGGTATTAAAAAAATAAATTTAGTTTAGTATTTAAACTAATAATATAAAATATAAATATATTATAAAGTTATAAAGGATAGGTTCTTTATATTTCTTAAATAATAAGTAAATATAAAAGTAAAGGCTAATACTAATATAGTAAATATTTAATAAAAAAAGAAATAAAACTAGTCTTAACCTTAAAATTAACCTTTACCTTAAATATAACCTTTAAAAGAAAAAGAAAGAAAAAAAAAAAGAATACTAATACTTTATATTTAAATTATAAACTAAGTAAAAAGGGATTTTAATATAAGGTAAGTAAATATTAAAAGGTATATTTAAAAATAAAACCTATTTAGTTTATTAATAAAAATAAAGATAGCTATAGTATTACTAAAGTAAGAAATATTAAAACCTACTAAAATACTATAATAATTAGTAAGGACCTAAAAGTAAAAAAGTATAAAGTATTTAAGGATTTATTACTATTTATTAAGAAGATTATTTCTAGATTTAATAATATAGTTAAATATAAGTATAAAAAAACTCTTTTTATTACTACTAAACTCTTTTAGCCTAATATAAATTTTTATAAAAAAACTATATAAACTAAAAATAAAAAAAAAAAAGTAGTAATATTACTAATAAAAAAAGTAATAATTACTTTTAAAAATATTTTTATTAACTTTAATTACTTAATATACTATTTTAATAAAAAGAAATAGTTTATATTTTTAATAAAAGTTAAAAATATAGATTTAATAATAATAAGTAATAAAAAAAAAATATATACCTTAAGATATAAATTAGTAAAAATTAATATATAATATAAAAGTTTAATATTAAGAAGTATAGTATTTACCTTAAATAAAGTAGTAAATATACTTAATCTAGAAATACTTTAAGGAAAAGGTATAGTTTTTAATAGCTATAAAAATAAGCTTATTAATAAAAAGTTAAGAAATATAGTAAGAAGTATTATTTAAAAAAATAATATAGTAACTTTATAATATTATTAAAAATATAAATACTATAACTTTATTAATTTATTAAAAAATATAATTTATAATAAAGTAAAATTCTTATTAATATATAAAAAACTTATTTATATTAAAAAAAAAAAAGTTATTTAAGCTTATTAATAATTTAATATTTAACTTAATCTAACTAAACTAAAGGACTTTATCTATAAATTATACTATTTAGTAAAAGTAAACTTAATAGTAAGTAAAATACCTATAGTAAAAGCTTTAAAGTTTTTTAAGTTTATTTTTTAAAATTTAATTAAGTATAAGTTAATTAAATATAGTAACTATAAATATATATAGTATAAAATTAATATTATAATAGAATATTACTAAATCTTTTTCCTTATATTAAAAGCTAAAGCCTTAAAGAAAATTAAAAAATAAAAAATTAGTATTAAGAAATAAGTAAAAGAACTAAAGGTTTAAGTAATAGGCTTTAATAATATAGTAAAATACTTATTATATAAATTTAAGTTTTAAATAAATAAAAAAGGTATTATTATTTAATATATTTTATTATATTTTTATAAATAAAATAAAAAGATTAAAAAAGTAAGCTAAATACTATAAAAAGAAATATAAGCTATTTATATTAAAATAGGACTTTTTAATATTTTCTAGCTATTATATATAAAGGTAAGTATATATATAAATAATTATTTACTAATAAGTACTAATAAAAACTAAATATTTTTAATTTAAGTAATATATAAATTAATTAACTTAAAATATATACTATATATATAATATATATATATATAAAAATATATAGCCTATATATATAAAAAGGCTATTTAATTAGACTTAAAGGTTATTATAGTTATATTTATAAGGTCTAGCTTTTAAAAAATAATTATATAATTTAAGTATAAGATATTTAATTTAATAAGAAGTTTTTTAATAAAAGATATATTAATTAAGATATTAACTATAAAGCTATATTAATAAACTTAAAGATTATTAATAAGAAATATTTTATTTTTTAAAATAAAGTTAAATTTCTTTAAGAATAAGGAATATAATAAGAAAAATAGTAAAATAAAGCTTTTATAAGTAAATTTTAATTTAATAAAAGATAGTTAATAGTTAATAAGTAATTATAAAAAAAGGTAAAATAAAAAAAAAGCTAGTTTTAAATTATAAACCTTAGCTATATAAGCCTATTTTACTTAAATTAACTTTTTTTTTATTAGGAAATTAAGTTTAAATAGTAAATATAAAGAATTAAAAAGAAACTTTAGTTACTTTATTAAATACTTAATAAGAAGTTTAGTTTAAATAAAAAGGATATTAAAAGCTATCTTTAAGTATTAATAATACTTAAAAAAGAAGTTTATATTTAGTAATTACTTAATTAAGGCAAATTACTTAACTAAATTAAACTTTAAAGGTAATAAGTATTAATTATAATACTTTTTATAAATAATAAAATAATATTTATATAGGAATATAATAAAAGTAATAATAAATACTTAAAAGATTAAAAGAAAATAAATTCTTACTAAAAAATATAGGTATTTTAAATATTAATATAATTAATAATATTAAACTACTAAAGCTTATTAAAAAAATACTAAAAGTTTATTAAATATACTATTTATTTATAATACCTTAAAATAAGACTTAAAATAAATAAAATAAATATAAAAGTAATATAATACTATATAGTTAACTAATTATTAATACTTTTTAAATTCTAATTACTTTAAACCTAGGAAAAATATAAAAAGTCTATAGACTGCCTTTAGTAATAAATAAAAAAACCTAAGCTAGTTAAAAGACTTTTTAAGATTATATTAATTAAAATTAAATAATAATATAAATAGATATATATAAAGAAAATAATAAATTTAAAAAAAAAAAAATACCTATATTTTATAGTACTTATAGCTATTAAAATTATTAATAATATTACTTTAAAGTTATAAAAAAAAGTAAAAAAAAGATATAACTATAAATATTAGTAAAAAAAAGTTAAAAAGAAATAGTTTTAAAGTTTTATAGAAAAAGAAGCCTAAATACTAATTAAATATCCTAAAAAAGTTAAAGTTTTTAATAATAAATAGGTTTATAATATAAAGTATCCTTAAAAGGAAAAGCTATATTTAAAAGCTTAATAGGTTATTTAAGGTAATTAAGAAAAGGAAAACTATAAAACTAGTAATTTTTATATAGCTATTATATATATAGCCTTAGTTTAAGTATTTTTTATAATAATTACAGTACTTAAATATAAACTTAAATAATATAATACTATTATAGTATTTCTTAACTTAAAGACTTATAAAGAAATCTATATAGTATAGCTATATAGATATAAAGATAGTACTAAAAGAGTCTATAAGCTATAAAAGGCTTTTTATAAATTATTAGTATTACTAATTTAGTAGTTTTAATTAGTAATAAAGCTATTAAAGTTAATTAGCTTTAAATAACTTAATATAAAAGTCTATATCTTTCTATAAAATAATAAAGTAATTATTATACTTTATATTAATAATATAAGTATTAAAATACTTACTTTTTTTTATATTAATAAAGTTATTAATAAGATCTTTATACTTTTTAAAGTTAAAAAGCTAAAAAATATAAAAAACTTTTTAAGACTTTAAATTATTTATAATAAACCTAATTAATAAATTTATATTTATTAGTTAAAGTTTATAAAAAAGATCTTAAAAAAGTTTAGTAATAGTAAGCTTAATTTAGTTAAAATACTATAGCTTTTAAAGATAGAAATTTTAAATAATTAAAAGATAATAAAAGCTATAATAATAATAAATAAATAGCTATAAAAAACTAAAAGTCTTAACTATCTATTAATAAAAATATAATTAAATATTATATATATAATATAGAAGCTTTTTAAAGTTAATATAAACTTAATAAAAAAATACTTAAAAATTATAAAGTATTTATTTTAATATTTATAAAAAATAAAGGACTATAGTATTTATATTAAAAGAAAGTATAAACTATAAGATTTAAAGCTTTAAGCTTATATAAATACTTTATTTATAAATAATAAAATATTATAATATTTTATAGTAAGCTATATAATAATACTTAATAATAGTTTTATATTTTAAAAAAGTAAAAAGTAATTACTAGTAATAACTTTAATAACTAAAGCTAAGTTTATTAACTTAATATTAATAGGATTATTATTATTATAAATTAGAAATATCTTAAGTTAAGTAAAAATACTATAAATAATATCTCTTTTATTATATATAAACTTTTAAAATATCTAGAAAATAGTTTTAAATAAATATAATTAGGTAAAAATATAATATATTAATATTTAATATAAATAAATTATTTAGTAAACTAAAATAAGGTATTTTAACCTTTAGTATATTAAAATATAGAAAATAGTAGCTAATAAACTAATAAAGCTATTAAAAATATAAAATTATAAAGAATTTTTATATTAGCTTAATATAAAAAAGCTAGTAAAGAATTAATTAAAAAAGGAAATAAATTATATAAAAGTATAAGGTTATAAAGTAAGGAAAATACTAAAAAGAAGGCTATAAAAAGCTATAATATATAATAAGATAGCTTTATTTAACCTATAGATTAGGCTATAAGGTAGTATTAAAATATAAGTACTTAAGGCATACCTATCTATATAAGATAGCCTGCCTACTAGGGCCTTAGCTAGCTAGCTTAGTCTAATATACACACACATCACTCCCCTTAACAATTAGTAGCTTAGTTAAACTAACCTCGAAGCCACCAATAGGCAGTAGCCCACAGATCATAAGTTAACTAACTATTGGGAATCTTTTATTCTGCTTCGTTTTTATAACTGTAGCCTACCTAGCACCATAAGGTGGTATTATTAACTCCTTTTCTTATTAATCCATAGCAGTACTTAAGAGTAGCCCCCTGGATCTCGGCAATTCAATTTTTTATATACAAGCTTTGCCTCTAAGCCCCAAATCTCTAACATTGCCTCCGATAAATAATGCTTCTGTCACATTCTAGACATTATTGAGCTTTTTCTTTACTACCTATTATTGTATGAATTGAAGGCTCTCTTTTTAATTGAATACAACTTATAGTTGGCCAGTGGATTAAATTGTAAGTTTGGGACACAAGAAATTATAATGATTTACGTAGTGGAACTACAACCACCTCTGGCCTGAAGCTTGTCATCGAGTAAGTAAACACAAAAATAAGGTAGAGATATAGCACTGAAATCATGCGAATCAATTTTCCAGTCTGTCTAAACGCTGAGCCTTAAATCTTCCTCAAAATACAAGACTGCTAACTGCTAAGGGGGTGACTGCTGCCTGCAAGGCATATCCCCCAACTCTTCTTAGCCTACCTTATCCTACACATATCCGCTTCCAACTCAGGATTTATACACGCGCTCCCGCTCCTCAGGATTCTCAAACCAAAAACCGTCTCCTTTCCCATGGTAAGGCTTAGCACAGTCCTTACAGTAAGGACGATACTCTCGCCCACACTCCGGAGCTGTCTTGGGCAAAAGCTCGATAGCAGCCTTCCCACCAATCGCGGGAATCACATTTTTGTCGCAAGCCTCACGGCAAATAAAACATTCGAGTAGAGTCTCGCAAACTGGACACTTTCGACACTCTTCGAAGAGGGTGTGTGACGGGTCAGAAATCTTGCGTGGCCAGCATGCAGGACACATGACGTGGCCGCAAGGCGCAACAAGACCGATGGAGAGTTTGTCCCCGGGGGAGGTGATACACGCTACGTGTAGTTCTTCCCAGCACACGGAACAGATGGCTTTCATGGGTTGGATGTTCGAATCATCGGCGAGGATGTGCTTACGGATGTTAGGCCAGAAGTTTTCTGTCACGACATCTACAACCCTGTTGTTAGCACGGTTGACAGGTTTGTAGTCAGGGGTGGAGTTTGTGGAAAGCTCCTTGAGTTTCTGGGCGATGTTCTTAAAGGTATTCATGATGAATATCTAGAGACTTTATCGTAATAATGGTGTTGTGGGGGTGATTTAGACAATGTTTACTGAGAATTGATAGCTCGGTAATGTATGTTAACTTAGGAAGGGGGGACATGATTATATATGCTGTTTAGTAGCGTTGAGCATGGCTTGGTCCTGTTCATTTGTTCAACAAAGACTTTTGATATTTGCTTTTGTACCTCATATTTCTGAGATCACTTCTGCAATTTTATGATATTCTCGAACACACCAAGCAATTGAAAGAGAACACAGTCTATTTCTATGTCTATTACCTTGAGGTCTTTCAGTAAGTGTTTAAATACATTGAATAAGAATGAGTCTTAAGTTCAGTGTGAACATTCTGCACTACAAGTTGGACATTGAAAAGCGTTCAGTTGAGCTCTATTCTCTGTTCATCATTATCTAAATAATGACTTTTGGCCTGACTCAGCCTCTTCCTGTACAATATCCCGTTTATCAAAATTCCATTCAGATGTCGGCCTACTGGCAGACTCAATCATGGTCTTAGATTCTAAACCAACATCGTTCCACTTGCAGCAGACTCTCTTGTCTCTGCACGATAATTACATATTTCCTAAAGAACACGAGTCAGTAGGCTAAAAATGGATGCCTGGGAGAGTCGAACAAACCTTTCTATTCGCTCTAAAGTCAGTATACAGTGAGTTCCAAATTATCCTCGCGGTACAATCCTCTTCCCCGCTTGTCGTTTGTGTACAATTTGGTTGTGCCGCAAGTCGGTCTTCCTCTGGCATAGGCTTCCAAGGTTTTGGCAGCGGCCAATCCGAAAAGTGAATTAGCTTGGCTTCGCTATATGCCGCAGCAGGGTCCCAAGCTTCAAGCTCTGAACCAAGGTAGTGAGCATGCTTGTGGTTACGGAATTCGCCGCTGAGTAGGTCGTACCGGCGGTGGGGAAAGACCAAGGCGCTGTCGCCATAAAGCTGGTTGACAATTTCCATGTCATACTCGCCAGACTTTACTGACTGCACTCTTTCCATGATGCGGGAGAACTCCATCTCCGAGGGCTGGATAAGCATGAGTTGTGATGAGAGGACCTTCTCGGGAGATATCCAGTATGCTCGAGGCATAGCCACAGGTGCATCTGGAAGGAAGAACAGTTCGTCCATTGCTTGTAGCAGAAGAGAATCTGAGTCGATGGACAGCACACGATCGTAATTTGTCTGGTTAAATGCTAGAAGCTTGGTGTATGAGTCTGCCCAGGTAGCTGGAAAGCCAATCAGTCATATTCTCTAGTCCCATTAGGGTAACTTACCATCACCTGCCCAGTTGGTCTGAATTGTGATCGGAACAAGCTTGACGTCATACTCATCACGCGCTTTGTTCAACAGATAAGCATCGCTTGAGTTGACCATCTCTGGCTCAAGCATGCTTTCAGGGACCATCATTACACGATCAGGTCGACTTCCGTGACGCTTCAGAGATTCAAAGAACATAAGTGAGTTACACAAATACTCGCTGTTCGTGACATATTGTGTGTACGCGAAACGCGACCAGTCAACGTTTTTTTCGACATGTGATAGCCATGATGATGTTCTTTGGCCTGTTTGGCTTTGAAGGTAGAAGAAAAAGAGTGTAGTGAGAGCTGCGATAAAAACGACGCGATGACGCTTTGATGACATGATGAGATGGAAGAGAAAGAAGCTGCTCGATCTTTGAGCTACGGAATGAGGTGTTGTTCAAAGGTGGGTGGGCTGAAACTGATTGACCCGCAATCAGAGAGATGATAAGGAAAAAGGACGATGTTTCAAAGAGGGAATAGTGCCCAGATCAAGAAATAAGCATGAACGGCAAATGAGGCTTAAAAGCAGAACGCAAAACAGACGATGAACAGTTCAGGAGACAAAGAGAGGACGCTCAGCACATGCGATTATTCACGTCGTCAGTCTTGGGCGCTTAGACCCCTGTGATCGTCGATAAGCGCTGTGCTAACCAATAGCTTCTTGGCAAATCGAGTGGCTGCTCGCTAATCCACGGCTTCCCCACCACGTCTCAACGTCCAACCATTTGGGGGCGTTAACCGCTGAGGCAGGCTTAAAAATGCAGAGACAGGGGTCGGTCATTTGAGGGCGTTTCAGGTGTTTAACCGCGATGGCGAGATTTCCATCTTTTCTTCGCTTTGAGTTACGAGTGTATAGAGTCTATTACTATCGCGAGCTTCATTTATGCTTAACTTTAAGTTATATCTGCTTTATCATCTTCTCGTCAAGCTTCAATTCAATTTCTTACTTTGATGCCTCATAACATGATATCTTGTTGACTTGGCACACACTTCTTCTGAAACCGCTCCCTGTGCCTTGATGTTTGTTGGTTGAGCCAACTGGCCAACTCAGTATTTTTAATCATCAGGTGCCACTAAGAAGTACCTGTACCTAATTGAGGAACATCCCAGCCACATTTCCAGCGCTTATCCTTTGTATAACAGTATAGTCACATATCTGAGCGTCCTAGCTATAAATCCCTTATGCATGTTGGTTGTTCTCTTACAAGACCAAGTGGGCCAAGGCAAACTGACCGGCCGGCGATAGGTTGCTCAGCTGGTGACGCCCAAGACTTGGTTATGGTGTTGGTTGAGCCTTGCAAATTCTAATTATGGTTATGTCCTCGACCCGCCTGTTCCTTTCTTTCTCTTCTCTTTTCCTGTGACTTTCGTTGCATGTGCTCATGTTCCGTTGCTTTCCATCTTTTTTTTGATATCTCTTTCGTTCTTTGTTACACCAACTTAATTAATACTTTCGTTAATACCTCCCAAAGGCGGGTCACTGACCATGGCCTGGAAAGTCATCTTACCAGTGTTTGTCTTTATCATTCTCTCATCTGCTGCCCAAATCCCTCGAGAAATCCAATGGACGGACGACACATTTGGACCTGATGGTCCCTGGCGCGGTGTCAGTGTCCAGATTGGAAGTAGTCCCACTTCCATTTCCCTATATCCTGGTGGGACGTGGGAAACATGGCTTATCAGCGATGACTACTGCGAACGAGGCACCTGCTATGCTTCTAAAGCAGGTACCTACGACAAAAGAACCGGCGATCGAACTGGCTTGAATATCCTCGTGGAACTGGATAATTTCATACAAGGCGTGAATCTCGAAGGCGACACGAGTATTCGATACAGAGACGATATCATGTTTGGCGAGATTAACACTATCAACTCGACTATCGCTTTGCTCGACGCGCAAAAGATTAAATATCCAGGTGGTCAGACCGTTCCCTTCTTTGCGGGTTGTCTGAGCTTGGGCGGTCCAGGATCGGTCAACCAATCTTTTGAACAACCCGATGGAAGACCTGCTACCAATGGTAGTATGCCACCTGGATGGTTTTGGGAGAACGAGTACACACCCTCCAATTCCTATGGCATGCATATCGGATCCGTCACGCCCTCTGTTGCCGGGTCTCTCTGGTTTGGTGGTTACGACAAGAACCGCGTTATTGGGGAAGTGCTCACGCTGAGCGGAAGTCCGAGAGATGACGGTATCACACTTTGGGATATTGCCATCGAAGGTGTTGGCGATCACTCGCCGTTTACTTCCAAGTCCAAGAATTTGCTCTTGGCCAAGGGCAACTCCTCTATCACTAGCGGTCTGAAAGTCACTGTGGACGGATGCTCTCCATACCTTACCCTCCCAAAGTCCACTTGTGACAACATCGCCGAACACTTGCCCGTCAACTTCGATTCTGACCTTGGTCTCTACATCTGGGACACAAAGTCAGACCAATACGACGAAATTGTTAGCTCTGCGACCGCTCTATCGTTCTCATTCATATCAGATACGAACACCGACCCTGTCAAGATCAGAGTTCCATTCATGCATCTCAACCTCACTCTTTCCGAGCCAATCGTTGATAATCCTATACCCTACTTCCCATGCCATGTAAATAACAATGGAAGATACGTCCTCGGACGGTCGTTTCTACAAGATGCCTTTATCGGAGCAAACTGGCATCCTGATGCCAACAGCTGGTGGCTGGCCCAAGCACCAGGTCCCAGAGTTCAAGCCACAACGGACGTCACGTCAATAGGTGTTAAGGATAAGACTATAAGTAAGGGTGGAAACGACTGGGAAGCTTCATGGAAAGGTGTCTGGGACGATGAGCCGGCGCCATCGCCATCGAGCAGCCCGACCAAAGCGGCTAGTCCCTCAGAACCAGATGAAGCTGAATCCAAGCCTTCCATGCCGACCGCCACAAAGGTCGGAATTGCCGTCGGAGCAGGTGTTACACTCTGTCTTATCGGCCTTGGCCTGGGGATCTTCTTCTGGCGAAGGCGCCGTAGAGCTCAAGACCAACAGTCTGAGACTCGACCGACGCTTTATAAAGATAATTCTGATGGCTTTTCGGTCAAGTGGCCTAGTGACCTACCACCGCAAGAGATGCACGTTCCTAGGCATAAGTTGCCCCCATATGAGATGTCAGCAGATGAAAGGCGGATATATGAGATGTATGTTCATGAGTCACAGCAGAAGCGGCCATTGACGCAGCGATATGAGTTAGCATGAATTTGAGCGAGTCTTCAAAGCGGAAACTGTTTTCTATAATTTCTTTGTACCATTAATGATTATACTAGAATAGATAATTGCTCAGTCAATCCACTGTACGTTGGAACTCGTTGGTCAGGTTTTATCATACGATGCCTTTCGTTTGTGCTGAGTGCATGGTTACTTTGGCGGAGGCCTGATTATAAAATATCATATACTGTTTCGCTTCTAGTCCGAATGGACTCAGCATTGCTGTCTACAGAAATGGTCGTGAACTCAGCATTTCGCAGTCGGATTAGTCAAAGTTGAAACAAGACTAGGGTGGCCAACTTTAAGCCCAAGCTTAAACAAGAAGGTGTGCGTCGGGATCTTTTGCGAATGGATGATAAGAGCTCATGGTTACAGTTACATCCGCGTTGTTGCAATCAAGTAACATCCCCGCACTTGTTGCGGAGTCAAGACCCAGATCTCACCAAGATCGGCAAACAACAAGCAAAACATACGATAACCCCGATTGATGTACAATGGGAGTAAGGAACCTGCACTTTGCATCTTGGGTTTGAGCATACTAGCGTCATGTTGAAGGAATATCTGGTCGCGGGCATTCTGCTCGCTTCGCCTCTGCTGGCTGTAGCACAAGACCTGATCCCCCCGATTCTTGAAAAAGCTGATTCTTTTGTGGAAGAGACTTGGTCGGTTGATTCAAGTCCGAAGGTTATATACATCGATAAGAAGTTTGCGTCTGTCTCGGACAAAGATGGCCTTACGCTGATTCCACCTACGGCCCAAGAGTTCGCGGCCACCTTTCAAGATGATCTCGCCAAGATCACAGGATCCAACTGGACGCTGAAGCGCGTCGACTCGCTTCCTAACAATGCCAGCGGAATCTCTCTTGGTTCCTATACCGGAGAATCTTCCGATCTCACATACGAGAACGGAAAATCAACATCAGAAGGCTACGAGATCATCATCAACTCCAATCGCGTATTCATCGGTGGATCAGGCGCTCGAGGAATGTGGTGGGGAACCAGAACATTTCTTCAGCTCCTCCTAGCTGGCAACGGGACAATTACCAGTACCCTTGGTCGAGATGCTCCGGCTTATGCTACCAGAGGATACATGCTCGATGCAGGGAGAAAGTGGTATTCCAAGGATTTCCTGAAGGAGCTTTGCAGCTATGCCTCGTTCTTCAAGATGAATGAGTTTCATTATCATCTTAGTGATAACTATCCTCTGAACCGTGGCAAGAATGAGAGTTGGAGGGATGTCTACTCGCATTTTTCGCTGTTGCCGGAGGATGAATCGCTGAGGGGTATTCTTCATGGACGCGAGAACGAGACGTTATCGAAAGACGATTTCGCAGACCTTCAGAGCCACTGTGCTTCCAGAGGAGTAACTGTCATTCCAGAGATTGAGGCGCCAGGTCACTCTCTGTATCTCACCAAGTGGAAACCCGAGCTTGCCCTAGCAAAGAAGGATTTGCTCAACTTGACGCACCCGGACACCTTACCAACAGTACAGAGTATCTGGAAAGAGTTTCTACCATGGTTCAAGACGAAGGAAGTTCATATTGGTGCTGATGAATACGACGCCGAGCTTGCTGATGACTACATCACCTTTGTCAACAAAATGAGCCGCTTCATAAACTCCACGGCCAACAAAAGAAGTCGAATCTGGGGCACACACGAGCCATCGAAACGAAATCAAACCATTGATAAAAACGTCATCATCCAGCACTGGCAATACGGTCAATCCGACCCCGTACAACTCGTAAAAGACGGCTACGATGTCATCAACTCACAAGACTGGTGGGCCTACACAAGTCTCAAAAACGACCACATGCCTATCCTCCCAGCACGCTACCCACAGTTCTTCAACGAGAGTCGTGTTTTCAACTTTGCGGATAAGGAGGACTGGCAGTGGACACCTGCTGATTTCAACCCGGTGAATACGAGTCTGCAGCTTAAGAGTGATGAGGAGAGGTTGAGGGGTGCGACGTTGGCGGCGTGGAATGATAATGGGCCTGATGCTAGTACTCAACTTGAAGCGTATTACTCTATGAGGAGGGGTATTGCGGTAGTGGGAGGGAGGGCGTGGAGTGGGAGTCGTGGACCGAAGTTGGTGGAGGAGACAAGTGATAGTAGTATCGACTTTTACTCTCCTCGGGCTCCGGATCAGAATCTTGATAGGGTGCTATCTCTTGGGGACAATGGTACGTTGCTATCGTGGACTCGTTCAGATGGTGATGGAAAGGAAGTTCATTTTGGACATGGGAGCAAGGGGATGAACTATACCCTTACACTCTCCATCACAGGCCCATTCACCCTCGCCGGTCCCGACAATACTCTATCCCTTGATAAGGATGGAAACATGGTCTTCACCGCTGATGGATGGGAGTACCCCCTTCGCAAAGTCACCAAAGACGACGCCCTCGATCTTGACCCCGGAGCTCCTGGCCGTATCTGGGTCAACACTTCATCCACGCACAAACCCGTCAAGGTATCTACTCCTGCTAACATCACATTGGTGACGGACGTCCTGCATGGAACGGTTGTGTTTATCTACGGTGAGGTGGTAGGGAGATTTGAGGTCTTTGTGTATGGCGGGAGGAATACGCAGTTTAGTTGGAGTCAGATGGCGTTTGTTGCGCCGCTGGATAAGATTGTGGGAGACTTGAAGGGTTTGGAGTTAACTGGGGGTTCTAATTTTACGGAAGTTAGTGGAACGGGTGGGAAAGAGAGTGCTGATGTTCCTCAAGGGAGTGATGCTGTTCGGTGTTCCGTTTCTTCAGCGTTCATCACGTTAGGGTTGGTCGTGGGAGGCTTGTTACTCGTATCGCCGTGAACTACTCCACATGTCAATTAGTTTCTCCCTCTCTCCTATTCATTGAAGCCCTTTGCATTTGTCAAGACCTAAATCCCTCAGGGGATACATGTATGACACTGGTAACATCACATCTGCATCTTGAAACTTTGATCTACTCTGTTCATATCATTCAAGGCCATTAAACAGGTGTATCTCATTCCCTTGTCTTATAACATTTCTTAGGTCTATTGTTGCCGGTCAAAGGAAATGCAGTCATGCCCATTGCCTCGAGCAACTGGACAGAGCTCATCGCGATGCCCACGCCACTCTTGTCCTTCGAAAGATCAGCGCGCAACACAGCGTGTAGATTGCCCTCCGCTGCTCGTGCTCCTACCAGATGCTTTAGAGATGACTGATCCCGGCGAGACATGTACCTTCACCGATTAAGGGTGGGTTGAAGGCACTCTGTATCTCTTCGTCGCGTATGGCTCTAGGGGGTTTCAAGAAAGTCATCAATGACCCTGAACGGGGTCCAGTATTCCGCCTTGTGGACTCCACACAGTGGCTGCTCGCCAGACGACGCTCCACCACGGACAGCCCTCTGACTCAGACTACGAATCGCTGTCCCTTGGTGTTGACGGTGGTGAGTTTTGAGGTGTTCGGACTTTGGGCAAAACCATGTCTGTGTCTCGTTGAAGCCAAGTCCGATACAGCTCGTAATGTCGCGCGAGTCATTGACCCCAAGAGAAGCACTGCATGTCTAAAGACTACGTGGCTAAGGTCAGGAACATACTCCGGTATTTATCTGACGACACTGCTTTTTGTGTCGACTTTGCCAATGATGAGCTCGTGCAGTGCAAGACCAACAGCCGAGATGTCCTGTCGCTCTCGGGCTTATTTATGCAAGCGCCTTGGTTCACATCAGGTTTCAATGGTATCATAGCATATCTTGGCTTCTGTGCCCGTTCGCCCAGGGTATAAGAAGAAGTCGATCTTGCAGGAGACTTCCGCATCAGCACAGAGCAGGCCGAGTTTGCGCAGATATAAATGGACTGTGCAGGGGTCCAGAAAGCTTGAAAAACCGCCAGTTCTTTCTACATCAGCTCATACGCAGAGCATATCTGGCCTCAACCCGCATTGGATATTTGGCAGTATGCTTCTTTATCATTTGCGGCCGATATATGCTTTTTGCAGAGCATTAACACGCTGCTCGTCCGGTGGCGGTGGTAATTGTGTTACTCGAGACGGCTTGGGTACGTGTATTGACCACAGCGGCATCCCTTTTCTCCATGTGTACAGACTTCTGGGGATGCTTTTTCGGGCTGATAAGCTTCTCTCGGAGCCAGATTAGAGAGCCAGACCAACCAGGTCGATGGCAACTTGCACAGCAATAAGACTGTATGTACCACGCTCTCTGATCAGTCTCTGAAAAGTGTCAACACCCACCACTCAGGTGCTTATTAGAGTCTATGCTTACTATGTCTCATATTCATCGTATGTTTGGAACCATCGGGAGCTAAGCACATGGACCCTACTGAGCTGAGCCCTATTAGTATGGCACCAGATGCCGACCAGAACCTTGCCGCATCTTTCCTCCAGCGAGCAATAGGCAACGCTGGCTGCCTCGGATTTCCGGGTTGGCGTTTTGTAAGCCGTGATGATGAGTTGGAAGGTGAAACCTCTGTGACTGAAGCCTTCCTTAGGCGTGCTGAGCCAATCGAGATGCTCATTCAGGCCGGGGCTGTTATGGGCAGCGACATGGCAACTCTCTGCCTCACCGGGTTCCCATATCTCCAATAGATCCGCCGATAGTCGTCCTACTTATTCAGCACGGCGTGGAAGTTCTGGGAGACACGCCTACTAATTTTGCCATACCAAAGCATCCTGAATCATGTGCCTACGATACAGCCAAGCTCCTTTTAGATCAGGTGGCGGACATGGTATCTGATTCGGTTCTGAGCAAATTCATTCAACACTTCGTTGGTACCGCGCTGCTTCATAGTGAGAAGAGTGAAGTAGGCATGGATTGCTGGGACCGTGTTGACTTGGCTACGCTTCGTACAGCCTTGCCTCGGTTTTCAGTGTGTCTGCATATTATAGAAGTATTGCTCCGTCACAGGGCAGACATCAACACGCCGTCTAGGCTTGCCAAGATATTCTATACCTTTACACGGTTCAGAGACACTGCAAAGTACCGTGTCCGCCTTGCTGCTAATTTCCTGCAACTCGGAACTGATGCAAATACCATGGATTTCTCTAGTAATCCGGTCCTCCACACATCCACACTGCGTGCGCTCCGCAAGCGTGGATCGGGGCCTCCAGTATGCATTGCCACAGAGCGGTGCTGATCTTGATGTTCTAGGCGGCAATGGAACTTGCGCCCTCCATCTGCCGCGGCGCACCGGGACAAACCTGGCATCATCTCAGTGCTTCTACAGCATGGCGCTGACCCACGTACCGGACATCATGACCGGGTGTGCGTGCCGCACTACCTTCAATCTTATGGTACTCTGGTCTAGCCAAACAGCTTCTCAACTTGGGACTCAACCCCTATGCCCGTGGTGAGCACGGCCATACTTCTCTGGTTCGTCAACGGTGGCAGGCCATGTCAAGATGGTGCGGCTTCTACACGGATATCGCGTCGGTGTAAACACATCCATCTCTGACAATGATAAGGCCGCCGTCTTTTGCGCTATGATGCTGAAGACTGTCGATGTTGTGCCAGCCCTCCTTCAACACGGTCCTGATCATCACCACGGTGATCACTCTGGTAAAACAGTACTGTACCACCACATAGTAACGTATAACGCCAGGAGCTACGACAATACCATCACAGCCAGAATTAGGGAGTTGTTCATCGTACGGGGCACTAACTTCAATGTTAAATGTGCTACCACGAAAGTCAACGAATTGTGCTAGTTCAGATACAAGCAGCATCACCCGCGCTCAGATGGGAGTCTGTCATCACCACAATCCACGCCCAGAGCTTTCAGTGTAAGAAGGAGTCACTCGTTTCCTGCGCGCGCTTGAACAATATCTTAGCATGAAGAGGCCGACTACTCGTAGTATCGATGCGCTTGCAGAATGGGCGGAATACACATTATTGAACAAACTGACTCGAGGATAGGTGGTCTTGCAAGTCAAGTGTCATAGAGATTGTACCTAATGACTACTAATTAGGGTATATCATCGCGAGCCTGTACTCGTCGGTAATACTAGCCCCCAAGCAGCGACAACCTCCTTCACAGCTTTGACTTGGGCTTGGTAACGACTCCAACACACTTGATCTCGATATTGGCGTTCATCGGAAGACTCTTGACAGCAACGCATCTACTACGATCAGTAATCTTAACTAAGCCATCTCCCAGTTGACTTACGTTCTAGCAGGCTTGACATCACCCCAATACTCAGCATACACCTCGTTCATCTTGGCGTAGTACTTCATATCAGACAAGTAAATGTTGACCTCAATCACATCATTGAGGCTCGAGCCAGCTTCGTCGAGAATGGCGCCGAGGTTAGAAATAATTTGGCGCTGAGACATCTCAATTAGCAACTAAATCTAATTTAGAGAAGAATTGACGTACCGTGTGAGCCTCAATGTCGCCATCAATCATCTTGCCCGTCTTGGGGTCCATTGCGACGCCGCCGGATGTGAAGACGAAGCCATTGGCGATGATGGCCTGGTTCATCAATCTTTGCGGCACGGCGGGGGCCTTTTTAGTAGAGACTGGCGTTCGTGTCATTTCGGGTGGCTTGTGTTCTGTTGATTGATGGATGGTGAGACGTGAGGGAATGTCGAGATGAGGGCGATCGCGGGGTGTAGATCTGTCATCCGAAGACCATGGATATCCGACTGGAGCCGATGTCTTTCACTGCGCTATCATAAACGAACGAAAAGCAGATGAGATGCTTTGAGGATTTATATTTTGTTGACCGGAATGATTACGAGAATCTTGTTTACGTTTTATAGAATAGTGCTTTACAGACAACGTTGTGATTGCAACACGTACTTCCTAATCGGGCAGTTTTGGCACTTGGCCGAGATCGGATGCGCAACCATGAGCTTCTAAGACTTCGTCCATTGATAAGAGGTGTGATATCAGCGTATCATTATTTAGTATCCAATGCTGTAAAGGAGAAACGTAGACCTCGCGCACTCTAATACAGTCTAGATAAACAATATCGATGTGATTCAAGCGTCTGTTCTAGGCTCCCACTGCAGTACTTCCTCATCCATAGACATCGACCATCAAGGAGTCAATACTACCATCAGTAACTCCTCGGCAACTCAAGAACCTTCTCGCTGATATAGTTCAATATCATCTCCCTACTAACCGGCGCAATCCTCGGAACAAGACACTCCCTAAACCACCTCTCAACATCATACTCAACCGCATACCCCATCCCCCCAAGCGTCAACACCGCCCTCTCACACGCCGCAAACGCCGCTTCAGCAGCCATGTACTTTGCACTATTCGCCGCGACCCCAATCTCATCCTGCCTCACCTCTCCGCCCTCGTCGTACAGCCTTGCAGCGTGATACGTCGCTAGTTTCGCCGCTTCGAGCTTCATGTACGCATCGGCCAGCGGGTGAGCGATTGCTTGGTTCATCCCGATCTGTCGTTTGAATACAACGCGGGTCTTGGCGTAGGATGCTGCTTTGGTGAGGGCTGCGTAGCCGAGACCGAGGGCTTCACCGGCAAGGAGGCAGCGCTCGGCGTTCATTCCGTGGAGAATCATTTTGAAACCTTTGTTTTTGGCGCCGATGAGGGATGAGGCGGGGATGGTGTAGTTGTCGAAGAATACTTCATTGGCGTCGACTGCCCTGCTGCCCATTTTCTTAATGCGTCGCATCTCGAGACCTGGTTGATCACGGTTGAGATCAATACAGAAGAGGGAGAGACCTTCGCTTGGCTTTGTAACCTTGTCTAGTGGTGTAGTCCTCGCGAGCAGTATCATCTTCGACGCTACTTGCGCACAGGTTATCCATATCTTCTGACCCGTGACGCTGAACGAACCGTCAGAGTTCTCTTTCGCCACCGTCTCTAGACGAAGTGTATCAAGTCCAGCGTTTGGCTCCGTGACTCCAAAGCACACTCTATACTCCCCCGACACAATCTTCGGAATAGTACCTTCCAATTGCTCCCTCGACCCAAACTTGGCAAGAGGTTGCGTCGCGTAGACATTAGCATGAATGCTCTGCGCACCCGCCATACCAGCCCCCGACTCAGCGATCGTCTGCATCATCATCGTGGCCTCTGAGATCCCTAAATCTGATCCCCCTAAGGATTCTGGAAGCGCAATACCAAGCCAACCGGCTTTTGCAAGTGCAGCGTGGAACTCCTTTGGGTCTTGCTCATCTTGATCATGGGACTGCCAGTATGTATTGGGAAATTCAGCGCATATTTTGCTGATGGCGTCTCGGACTGTTATTTGGTTGTCTGAGAAGCCGCTGAGGCTCATGAGATGTCGTGGGGGTGTTGTTGAGAAGGCGCGTCGATGTGCTGGGTGAGATGGCGATTGGCGGAGGTGAATGAGGCATCGTGAAGCTAATCGCGACATTTTGAGAGTCGGGTTACGTATCATCCTGGGATCGAGTGTTTGTTTCTTGACTGCTTTGTGATTTCAATGACAGATCGTAGTTCTAGTGAGTTTCAGTTTTCAATGTAGGTTAAATTTGATGATGTTGAAGTGAAGTGTTTCTTGTGTTGAATGATGATGCCGTGCGGAGAGCAGCTTGGGGAAAGGTCCAAAAATAGTCAACCGACAGCCCTCTCAATAGCCACTAGGCTTACCCACGTACTTTTGTCAGCTCAGAGCCCTTTCGCCAAGCCCGGAGGAGCAAGGGGACTTCTGACATTGAATCAAAGCGCCAGAATTAATGGTATTAAGTTCTCCTCAGAATACTGTGATAAGGTTGTGGGAGGTTAAAAGAGGCTCCAGCCCCCAGCGCACAAAGTCAATGAACACCAATAAACACATACGGGCAAGATACTCATTGCCCTGAGTCTCAGTACAAAGGCCCAAGTTTTCCTGTCTCTACCAGCCAAGGGACCATGGTCATGAGGTTCAAGACTTTTACTTATTTCCAACATCTAAATACCCTCTATAATACAACAAAAATCACACTTTTCACGCCTCAATCTTGGACTTAACCCACTTCTCCAGACCTCCCTTGGCGATAATCTCCTGCACATTAGCAGGCAACTCTCCAACCTTTTGCTCCCACTGCTTGCCATCCTTCTCCGTAACAACAACCTTTGACCGCCTCACATCCCAGACAAACTTCCACCCCGTTCGTCGAGTAAGCGGCTTCTCGGTGTCGTTCTTGTAGGTCTCGCGGAGACGCTCGACGAGGCGGGGCACTTCGACGCCCATGAGCGCGTTGTTGATGCTGTTGCGGCTGAAGATGTTGCCGAAGCTGCCCGAGACCACGAGCGGGATCTTCTTAGCGAGGATGGCGGTCGCGGCTTGTTCGCGGGATGAGCCGCAGCCGAAGTTGAAGCCGGTGACGAGGATGTCGCCGGGCTTGGCGATCTTGCCGAATTCGGTGTCGTAGTTCTCCATGCAGACCTCGGCCATTTTCTCCGTTGAGATGTTATCCTCGTATGTGTACTTGCCTATCAAGCTATTAGTTAAGTCAGGGCATGAGGATGGCTCGACATACCCGGGTAGATGCCATCAGTGTTGATGTTATCGCTGTCGCAGAAGACAATCTCACCCTCGACCTTCTCTGGGAAGCCAGGGAGGATCTCAGTCAGCGACTCCTCCTCAGATGCAGCAGGGCTTGCTTCCTCAGCGGCACCCTCGGGCTTCTCAGCAGCGGCAATCAAAGCATCGGCCTCGTTGATGATCTTGTCAAGGGCATCCTCAATGGACAACGCCTTGTCAGCAACAAAGTCACCGCTTCCTTCACCGATGATGACCTTCTCAACACCCTCGGGCTTCTGGTACCAGCCAGGGCCGGCGATCTTGCCTTGGAGAGCACTGGCAGCAACGATCTCAGGGCTGGAGAGGTATGCCTTGGCTGATGTAGAACCCATGCGGCCCTGAAAAGTGTTAGTTTTAGGTCATAGTTCAATGGTTAAGAGCTTCTTACCTTGAAGTTTCGATTACTGGCACTGATACCGACCTCGCCAGGCTCAAGAAGACCCTTGCCCAAGCCAATACATTGTGCGCAGCCTGAAATCATGGGAATGGCGCCAGCTTCAACCAACACCTGCCAATCTCCAGCCTCCTCAGCAATCTTTTGCTCAGGGACGGATGCCGCAGAGATGTAGAACTCAACACCGGGAGCAACCTTGGCAGGCTTTCCCTCCTTGGCAGCTTCACGGAAGACACGAGCAGCAGCAGCGATGTCAGAAGCCCGAGAGTTGGTGCAAGATACGAGGTAAGCCTTGTTCACGGGAATGTTCTCAGCCTCAAGCTTGTTCAGGGGAGTAGCGACCTTGACGGAGTTGGGTCCTGAGACAATTGGTGATAGAGTTGAGAGATTGAGGTAGAGCTCCTTAGCATACTTGGCACCAGGGTCAGCAGACATTCTGTTCTGCTCGAGCTCATCGATTCTCTTGTGGTTGATGCGATCCTTTGAAGAGCCGTTGAACATAGCGTTGGTGGTGGCCTTGGCGCGATACCATGAGATGAGCACATCGTCGACAGGGAAGACACCAGCGAGGGCACCCCACTCTGTTGTCATGTTGCTGATAGTCAAGCGCTCATCGACAGTAAGACTCTCACCTCCAGCAAACTCGATGGCGTGGTTCAACACTTGATCATCACGGAAGAGGCCGCAGAGAGCAACAATGACATCCTTTCCGGTTACGCCAGGGGGGAGCATGCCAGTGAAAGTGACCTTTGCAACAGGGGGAACTTGCCACCAAGTCTTTCCGGTAGCCCAGATGGCGGCCGCGTCTGTACGAACGACAGCAGTGCCAAGGCATCCTACACCTACATGTATGTTAGTAGCTTGAAACGCAACTTTGGCGGAATGTCCTACCTCCGTACATATTACTATGGCTATCACTAGCCACAGTAACTGTCTCTGGCCAAGCAAATCCTATTCTAGCGTTAGTAGACTGTTTAGTTAGGCAATCTCAGTCCTTCCATACCCTCTTCGATCATAATCTGGTGACCAATTCCTCTTCCAGGAGGAAAGTTCGCGACCCCGTGCTTCTCGCCGAATTCACGAATCGAGGCGTACTTTCGAAGGTTGGCTTCTGTGCGGTTGGACACGTCATGATCGCATGTGAACACTTTTTAAGAGTTAGTGAAGCTATTCCCGAGTCAAGGCTGAGCCCATGGTCCGAGGTAAGACCCAGACAACATCTACAGTTCGTAGGGCACAACAACTCACCAAGTTGACGTTTATCATGGATCTTAGAGGCTCCTAAGCCCGCGAATTTCTTCATTATGGCGGCAGAATTATCGTGTGACATTATTTTTGCCGGCGACAGCGTGATGTATCCAGATTGTGTAACTTTCTTGCCTGGGGGGAGGCCTTCGGCGTGTTTTTGGGCGATTTTCTCCACTAGAGTCTGAGGATTCTCCACCACAGGCGCCCGCTGGTACTGGAAAGCCGTAGGATTAGGAGTAGACGAGTTCTCTAGTTGAGAATGGAAAGCATATTGTCTTCGTGAAGTCGGCGCTGTGTAGGCGCGGTGTTGTGTGGCGATGGCGAGGGATCGAGAGCGGGATATCAATGTTCGGGATTGGAGCCGCGCAAGCGCGACAGCGTTGAGAGCGACTGCTCTCCTCTATACAGAATGTCAGTTACTGTTTCAGAGGACTAAAAGGAAGTGGTCAAGAGATAAAGGGGAGTGTTCAAGACGCGATAGCGGGGAATGACCGAGGTCCCCTGATAGGCCGCGGAGGGAATATACATACAAAAGCAACCATTTTGAAAGCTCAATCAGATACCGAGAACAAATACCATACCAGAAAGTCAATTCTGGATCGAGACGGCGACGGTGTCGGGCGGATGGAAAAGAGTGCGAGTTTTAGGTTGGGGATAGCTTCATGTTTTTTGTTTGCGAAGCCGGCCTCGGAGGGATGGGTCATAAAAAATTCCTGGGGAAATATGAGCGGAATAATAATGGCAGCGATGTGATTGGTCGGAGATTGAATACCCTTGTACCCGGAACTTGACCGCCTGCCGAAAGTGGAGCTGGAGGTTTAACGACATCTCAAAGAGCAACTCGAGATGTTGATGTTTAATTGCAAGACATGCCTCTATTTTGGAGCTATGAAAGAAATGATATTCTATCTCTAGAATATATTATGATGACCTCATCCTAAGTTTATGCTAGAATATCCCAAGTTTAGGATCTCTAGTGTTTAGGTATTCGGGGGCTGATACTTGTGGCACTGACTTCACATGCTTGTGTGTAGACTAATCTGTAGCTCTGCGATCAGCAACAATTGGAGCGGTACACCGATAATACTTATAAAGAATTCCTGTTCAAAGTCAAGTCGTGAATTTTATCCACTTTATGGAATATCGGCAACTTGACCAATTGGCCGATCACCAACTGTATATCTGCTCACGTTCCCCTCCAAACTTCACCCCGCATCACTTACACAAGCCATCATGTCTCTCCGCAACCTCAAAGCCACTGCCGCAGACGCAGCATCCCACCTGCTTGAAACCTTCTCCAATAAATCCATCGTCCGCCGTCAATTTCTCGACGCAAACCAACTGCAAAAACTAGCTCTTACACTTAATCGGCCAGTCCTGAACGGTAATGACGTATCTGAGCAGCCGCCAGTTGAAGGGACGCCTGTACCACCAGGCTATCATCTCGTATACTTCACACCAAATGGAACAGAAGCTGAATTAGGCGCTGATGGGAGCGACACTACGTTCAATGCCTCTAAGCCGTTCACGCGGAGGATGTGGGCTGGTGGTAAGATGACATGGGCTAGTGATGTGTCGCTTCGTGTGGGTGATCAGGTCGAGGAGAAGACGACGTTGCTGAGCGCGACGCCAAAGAAGAGTCGATCAGCAGGGGAGATGGTCCTTGTGGAAGTTGAGAAGGAGTTTTGGGGGCCGAAGGGTTTGGCGTTGACGGATCGGAGGTCCTGGGTGTTTAGACCTGAGATTGATCCTAGTGCTGTGAGAGAGCAGCCCAGAGTGCTTGAAGGTGTTGTCCGTGGGCCGTCGGTCATCAGAGATTTGGATCTCAAGAGTGAAGGTAAGTTTCGCAGAAGATTGCAGACTGATGTTAGCTAAGAGAATGAGGTGCCCCCATTAGAGAACTGCGCTGGTCACCAGTCGGCCTCTTCAGATTCTCAGCGCTAACCTTCAATGGACATATGATACACTACAACCAAGACTGGACTCGCAACGTTGAAGGTCATCCAGCTGAAGTTGTGCATGGGCCTCTCAACCTCATCAACCTGCTGGATTACTGGCGAGACATTCATGGCAATGGCGGAAGTCCAAGAGGTATCACATACAGAGCTATGTCACCTCTGTATGCTGGTCAGACCTATAATATACGGACCTCAGCTATACAGGACGCGGAACGGGAAAAGGCCTGGGAAGTTCTTGTTGGGAAAGACGGAGCGGTTTGTATGAAGAGTGAGATCACAGGCTAGATACCCTAGACTTAGGATGATTTAGCGAGATTTAGGAATAACTCACCATGAGCTTAGGATGAAATCACCAGAAGTCTTCTAATCACAAATCATATGCCATCTTGATTCAGTGACTAATCTTAACGTAGAGTATAGTCCACACATGACAGGATAGGGGCACGGTCCCAGGTTCAAAAATGAGATCTCTCCTTTGCATACCTTTTTAAATCTCTTCACCTCAATCACACGATTAGCACACGCATGTGACGAAGCAAGCATCTGCGTTAGTTCAACTCTACAAAAGCGCCAGCCATGCACAACAATGTCTATTTCCTCCGTCTAAACACAATCGCTTTAGCATGTAAATGAACTCTCTACTCTACTCTAACACAACGACGTTTTTAGACAAGGAGCATGCGCGAAGGATCCTCAATGTACTTCTTGACAGTGTTCAAGAAGGTGACAGCCTCTCTGCCGTCAATGAGACGGTGGTCGTAGGTCAAGCTGATGTACATCATCTACCAAAGATTAGTCTTGGACCATGGATTAAAGAGGAGCAAACTTACAGGTCGGATGACGGCTTCGCCCTTGATGGCGACGACTTCTTGGCGGATACCGTTCATGTTGAACACAGCAGCCTGGGGGTAGTTGATAACGGGAGTTCCAAACATGGAGCCGAAGATACCGGGGTTGCTGATGGAGAAGCTTCCGCCCTCCATGTCCTCCATAGTAAGCTTGCCATCACGAGCCTGTACCCATTAGCACCATTCCCACGCATCACAATCACCACAAACGTACCTTCTTAGCAGCAGAGGCAACCTCCCTCTCCAGCTCAACAATACTCAACTCATGTGTATTTCTCAACACAGGCGTAACCAAGCCCTTGGGCGCCGAAACAGCAATGCTCACATCAACGTAATCGCGATACGTGATGATCTCCTTCTCAGTGTCGATCATAGCATTGATCTGGGGCACCTTTTGCGCAGCGAGGGTAGTGGCTTTTGTGAAAGCGCCCATGTAACCGAGACGAACGCCGTGCTCTTCCGCGACTTCTTCCTTGTACTTTGCGCGCCAGGCGATGATGTTGGTCATGTCGACTTCTTGGATGGTTGTTAGAGAGGCGCATGTGTTTTGGGATTGCTTGAGGCGTGCGGCGATGGTCTTGCGCATGCGTGTCATTTTCTCCTGCAGATTCGGTAAGTTATGGGTGGGTGATTATGGCTGCGTTGGCGGAATACTTACGACTCGCTCTCCACGGGAGGGGCCGCTTGATGAACCTTGAACAGGAGGGCTGGGCTTAGACTCCTTGGGCGCGGGCTTCGACTCAGCAGGCTTTGAGGGCTTGGGAGCTTCAGCAGGAGCAGCTTGCTTCTCCTCGGCCTTGGGCTGCTCAGCAGGCTTTGACTCTTCCTTCTTAGGCTCCTCCTTAGGTTTTGACTCCTCGCCCTCGCTCTTCTTGACAGACCCAGCGTCCTCGCCCGTCACAATACGCGCAAGATCCTGACCGACAACAACAGTATCGCCCTCCTCAGCAAAATACTCAGCAATAGCACCAGGCTCGCTAGCATTAACAAGAACATCAATCTTGTCCGTCTCAATGCTAGCAATCTCCTCATCCTGCTCAACCGCCTCGCCAATCTTCTTGGACAAGCTGGATAATGTTCCCTCGGTGATGGACTCTGCCATGGGCGGCACGGAGACGATATACGAGCCATTGAAGATGCTGGAGTTGCTGAAGAGTCGTCGTTGGGGATGGCGCTGGCAGAGGATGGCGCTGTGTGCGAGGCTGGCGCGGGAGATGGCGACGCGTGATAGGCCGGAGAGGCCTGTTGCGGCCTTCATGCGCATAAATGAAGCCATTGTGAGGGTTTGGGCGGTATTGGAGGTGGAAGGGATGGGGAAGGAAGGGATCGTGGGGAATGGAAAACAAGTTCTGAATTTAGCGGGCCGAGCTTTGAAGGTATCGCACGGACTTGCAGTACCTTTGGAGATGTTTATACGGGCAAAAGGGGATGGTTCAATGTTTACGGGATATAATCGCTCAACTTATTTTACTTCATCATTAATTGCTTCTTAAATTGATTGCGTTGCGGAATTGCAATTGTTCAAGGCAAATAGAATGTTTTGCAATACGTCACTTAGGTGAGTTTCAATTCGACATCAGCAACTTACAAGCACTCACCTTGAACCGCAAAAGATGTGGCTATCGGGGAGCAAGAAAACTATGGATATTGAATCACGGGTGCCAAAATAAACTGGTCTAAGAGCTTCCTAATTTATCCCAGGTTTACCTCAATCTTTTCCTCACTTAGAATAGACGCCCCAAGTTTATTTACTTCCCTCCGATGCTTCGGTGAGTGACCCTCTCCGTAAACTTCCCTCCCGCGGAACGTGCGGAAGCACCCGGACGGTCGCCGGACATTGAAACCCGACACCATAATTCGCTGAAAACCAACATCACGAGCAGCTCTGCTAACCACTCAGAGGAGGAATATAATAATCGGTGAGCTTGGATCGCTCCATCGGCTTAACAATTGCAACGCCGAAAGCTCACGGCCAGAATGAGTTTGTGAATCATGTAATTTCTCATTTTGGACGACAGGCTCCGTACTTTGCGGAGCAAGCTGCGGCAATGTTCGGCATAGCACCTTCACGTCATGTCATGCCTCAGGCATACATATCCAAACTCGTGATATTTAACTCCCCAACGCCCATGGCCTGGATGAACCTCTGGCTAATTCCGTGCAAGCGAATGCAGCTGGAATGCTAACAAGGTTGAGGCTGGCGGGCCGACACCGTTGTGCTGGTACAGAACCCAAATTCGACCGCGCATGAAGCGACATGCAGATGACACAACATGCGACACAATGGACGTTTTGCTTGACAATCAAGGTTCAGTTGGTATTTATCCAGTGGTATCTAACGTAAAAAACGACTCAGCCTCGCTGATATCATATCCAAAACGCCGAGGGTCGCCGCCCTGTTTCATACACTATCGTCACGCCGTTGTACAGAAACAACTGTCTCTTCGTCAACACGAATCCCCGTCTCACTGCTCTCATAGTCCTTCGCAGATGTGTATTTTCTAAAGGGGTTTGATGTCGTGGTCTGTGTGCCGTGTGACCATTCGCCTATGTCGTATAGATCTGGTGGGTTGTGGGAGAGTTCGTGTGTTGAGCTCCCGCCGTCGTTTTCGCCGGATCGCGTCTTGGATACGCTGGCGAGGCGGATGCCGTTGCTGAATGGTGCGCTGAAGGGGGCGCTGATTTGATTCGATTGACCGCCGCTGTTGGAGGTGAGGAATGAGCCTGGGAGGATCTTGCGGGCGACTGGTCGAAGCATGGGGAGACAAGCTGTGAAAAGTCAGTACGGGTCAAAATGGCAGTGTTGGGTATGGACATACCAGCAATTACGGCAAAATTGCACTCGGCGATTGACCAAGCATAATGCAGTCCCATTTGTAGCGTCATCTCTTTTGAATCCGACTTGAACTTGAATGACTCAATCAGGACGAAAATGGAGGCCAAACAGGTCATGGCACCAAACGCAAACAACGCAATGACAGCAACCTTCTGGCCCTTGGGTAAATGAAGTTTTCCGACTTCAATAGCGGGCAGAATAAGAATGGCGCAATCGATCAAAACATGCGTCAATACCGTCGAGAAGAAAAACGTCGATTCGCGAATGTGGCATTTTGCGTCCCTCGTTGCTTGGTCTCCATCCCACAAGGCTGTGAGTGGTAGGCATTGTAAACACACCATGAATAGTCGTAGTAGAAACCACGCCACTGTGATGCATGACAGAACTTGGATGGGGATTCGGATATCGGAGAATTGAAAGAGTCGCCAGTAAAAGGCGAGGATGGCGAATTTCGAGAAGGCGATGGCAAAGGTGTAAGTGAAGCTCGTCGTCCACATATGTATCCACGCCAGTCGGTTTTTATCGTGAAACGTAAAGTCGTCTGTAAGTCCAACCTCCATTGGCTTCCCCAGTCCATCCTTAATCCATATCATCCCATTCGTCAACAAGGCCAATGAGCCCAACTTGAGCCATGTCAGAACACATCATATCCACGTGAGAGCTTAACATACCCAGCCAACAACGGCCAAAGCATCATCAATGCCATATCCAGCTTTCGTGATCTTCCTCGCTATAAGTCGAGCAATAAGAGCCAAGGTCGCAAGAGGAAGTGTTATGGCGGCCGAAGCAATGATATTGGGGGTATCATCCCTCATGATGCATCGTCGGTAGTATTCCTGAGGTAACAAAATGGAGTCCCCCGCAAAAAAGCAACAACAATTGAGAAGCGGGAACCAGATCAAGAAGGGAGAAATGGGGAAGTATTAAAGAGTCAATGGGGCAAGAAAAGCAGACCACCAGCTTGGCTAAGCATTTTCCCCAGACACCGACTCATGAAAAACCGGACCATGGGCATGGATGGCCCAACGGTTAGGCTTGCGAGGCTTGAAACCATTTTGTTAGGGGGGGCAAAGGAAGAAAAAAACGCACTACCAACGCCCCTGGCGCCCCCCACGGGGAGAAGTGATGCTCGTGATGATATCGACGTTGGGTCTGGGGAGTTTGGGAACTCGACCCATTTTTGAACTCCACTGAAAACACAACGACAAGCACTGTGATTAGGCAAAGTCAGGTGCTCAATAAGACGATCACCATTTTGACTATTGTTTTCGGAGAATCGATGTGACGATCCCAGTGGCGAAAAACTCTTCACCACCGCGGCAATTGAATGCTCAACTTTGAGGCATTGTTCTACCCTGGTTCATGCTGACTGTGAGCTGCCGCTTCTGGCGCCGTCATGGAACCAGAATGTCACGCATTGATCGCCCGTTGCCTTGTCTTCAGCTCGGCTTCCATGGGTTCCAAGAAGCTTCAAACAACCTACCTATTCAGGCGTAGTTCACCTCGACGCTTCAGTGAACCAATGATGATGTGAACTACGACAAACAAGATGGTGTGGGCTGCATTTCAATCAGCATCATGCGTTTGATAATCATCCTGTAAAGAGAACGGGCATGGCAATACATGGCTCGCGATAGGGGTCTCGGCCCTTGCTGTAGCTTATCTCGAATTATGGATCTGGAAGCTTGGAGATGAAGCCAAGGAAGCTATTCGGACCTTTAACATCCAGGGCTGCAAATCCGCTAAGAGTTTTTTAATATCAACTTGCATATTCCGAGGCTGCCGACCGGTTGGGTATGTACTCGGTAGACAATGAGTTTGTAATCATCAAGAAAAGTTTGACTGAGAATATTTAAGCTACGGTGATACGTAAAAATTGGACCGCCGTTGCAGAAATTGTAAACTTAAATGTCTCGGGGAACTTTCTCGGGATGACGCGTGCCGTTGAACTCTAAAGGTGGGATCCCGAGTCTCTATCTGCTTACCAACGTTGCAACTTCAAGGATCAAACTATTGAGGGCCATGTTCTGGAGACGGACGAGATGCTCCTTTGATCAGCTCAAGGTCAATGAGTTCCACTGAGCTTATCTAGTTCCACAGTCGAGACCCTGAGGAGGATCTGTTTCTTCTGTTTCTTGTTCGTTCTCATTGGTTGTAGGCGTAAACCCGGCTCATTCCCGGTGATGGCGCCTTACTCTTCAGCCCCATCTTCGGCAGACGCTCTGGACTCGGGGAAATTGTTAGTGACTGGAGCAGACATTATTCTCTGAAACACAGCATTTTGAGGGCAGAGGGCTGGGGAAGAAACAAAAGCTAGACATGTGCTTTTCTTCTTAAAAATAAAATTAAAAATGTATTTGACAATTCTAAAGACTGTTATATAAACAACCTCTTTGTTTTGACTCTTGTCTTCGAAGTCCCGAGCTCAGGCTTGGGTTCCATCAGCTTGGCATATCAATGCCGAAGCCCCCATTTTCGAGCTACGAAAAATGGTATTCCAGTAAATAGCTAGCTTGCAAATTTGTTTCCAGGAAATGGACATATGTCGGGTAATAGTAGTAAAACATGGTAATGCTGGCACGATTCAGCGTCATTACAACTCTCACTGGGAGTATATCAACAGGCTTAGGCTGAACTCATCATTATACCAAGTCTCGAACGTTCTAAAATGACAAAAATGACCAAGTAAACGCCTACGCTATGCATGACCATCGAGAACGTGACACCAATGTCAATAGCTCTTTATTCAGCATGCCCATTAATTCCACCCTTAATGCCCTCCAGAATCCCAGACCATTGTCCGCCATGTCGGATCTTTGCCACATCGGAGAACTGATCGCACGCAATCTTGCGCATGACAAGCGTGTCCTTTGCCTTCTTATGCGTCTTTCCATTGCCGTGTAGGAGGTACTCCTCGAACCAGGCCTCCTCGGACTTATCAAAGGGTAAAAAGGTGAGTTGGCTAGCGCGCTCAGAAAGCTCGTCGTGTGGACTGTCTAATACAGAGGCGACCAATTGACGGAAGAGCAACTCGCGGGTATGGGGAGATCGGGTTCGGGAGTAAAATAGCGCTTCTGAGATGTTGGTTTTCGCCATCGCACCGAAAAGAAGCTCGAGAGCAGCTGAGGTCTTCAACTTGGGCTGCACGGTGTAAAAATATGACAGCGCAATGCTGTAGTCGCCATCCTGAGCAGACTGGACGAGCACGGTCATAATGTTGTCGGCAAAGTCGGGGGTCAGAGAGGGATGTGAAATGTACTCGAGCGCTCGCTGTAAAGTCCTGTCAGTCTTTTGCATCGGTAACCGAAAGCGCAAAGCATACCGAGTATTCCTGGCGATCCAGATACCACAGGCCCTTGATGAAGATTTGATATTTCTTGGGCATACCAGATGCATCCACGAATGCATCAGAAGCGCTCTCGCGGCCTGCTGTTAGGTCGAAATCAAGAAGGATGTAGTAGAAGATCGAGAACTTGTGCTGCATTGACATGCTGGATTCACAGATTTGCTGATGCAGTTGCTTCAACGCATTGTCGGTCTTGGGAGGGTAAATTTTGGCTGCAATCACGAGTTAGCAAGTCGCGATCAGTTCGTGAGACAAACATACCCTTTGTTATGCCCACAGCCCGTAGGACTCGATCAATGAAGAGAGCGCCATCAAATTCCTTGCGCGAGTGGTCGATGTCTCGCTGGGTCTCGCGATCGTACGGGTTCGCAAGACCCTCCGCGAAGACCTCGTGCAGGTTGGTGTAGTCAAACATTTTGGCGACGGGGATACTTGACTGTTGTCGTAACACAAGCCAATGTTTTGATAGCTCGTCAAGAGCTTCAAAGCTATCGCGAAACGGGCAATCAAGAATCCGTCGCGAGATCACGTGAACAAGAGCCGCCCCGCGGCCTGTGCCGGTACGTATTTTACACGACCGATTTGGACATTTCTAAACAAACCAACGCGGGGCGCAACCAATCTAGTTTGTACAGCTTCCCTTGACACAACAACCCAGTCGACCTTGGCTACACCGACCCAAGTTGTCGCTTATTTGTACTATTCATTGTTTGCATACACTCCTTCGCATTTTTCTCTTGTCTGTGAAGAGAGTAATTCCTTCACAATGTCTTCCCCTGTTCGGCCAAGGCGCGCAACAAGGCGCACCGCCATTATCGATTCTGACGACGAAGACGATGTTTCCAACCGCTCTAGAGTCCAGGATGAGGAGGAGGACTTTGAACCTGAGAAGCCGGCGCCCCGGAGACAGACTCGTTCACGCAAATCGACGACTCCAGCGCCTGCGCCTGCTGCTGCGCCGAAGCCGAGAGGACGTCCTAGAAAAGCGCCCACTCCAGCTGCTTCGGCAGAGCCCAGCGAACTTCTCGATGCTGATACGACGTTAAAGGCAGAGGCTAGTTCTCCTGCAAAGGTTGCGTCGCCGCGTAAGCGCAAGAGTACAGCGAGATCATCGATCTCTTCAGTTCCCGACCTGGCCCCTCCTACACCGAAGCCAGATTCACCAACAGCTTCTCAGGAAGCTTCTGCACTGGCCGATATCACTGATTCTAGTGTGAATACTTCTGTTGTCGACAATACACAGGCAACTATCAAGCCGATCAAACCTATGGATACCATTATGGAGAAGCCAATGGATATTGTGCTCAAGTCACGGACATTAGCTGTCCCTGTTGTTGAAGACACAACGCCCAAGTCCCGAATCGTTTTGACGCATCTCATACTCAACAACTTCAAGAGTTACGCAGGTCGACAAGAAGTTGGCCCTTTCCATGCCTCATTCTCATCCGTCGTCGGGCCCAACGGTTCCGGAAAGTCAAATGTTATTGACTCTCTGCTGTTCGTCTTCGGTTTCCGAGCTAGCAAGATGCGACAGGGCAAGATCTCTGCTCTCATTCACAATTCAGCAAAGTTTCCGAATTTGGATCATTGCGAGGTCGCCGTCTACTTCCAGGAGGTCATGGACCAGGTAAGGAAATCCCTGCTCTTTTGCGATCCTAGACTAACTTTCCCAGCCTGGTGGCGGCCATGAGGTTATCCCCAACTCCGAGCTCATCATTTCCCGAAAAGCCTTCAAGAACAACTCCAGCAAATATTACATCAATGGCAAAGAATCCAACTTTACGACAGTCACCACTCTCCTTCGCGATCGAGGTGTCGATCTTGACCACAAGCGATTCCTGATTCTCCAAGGTGAGGTCGAATCGATTGCTCAGATGAAGGCCAAGGCTGGCAACGAACACGAAGACGGCCTTCTCGAATATCTTGAGGATATTATCGGTACCTCCAAGTACAAGGCGCCCATCGAAGAATCTGCCACAGAGGTCGAGACCCTCAATGATGTCTGCATGGAAAAGAGCGGTCGTGTTCAACACGTCGAGAAGGAAAAGAACAGCCTCGAAGACAAGAAGGACAAAGCGATCGCCTACATTCGCGACGAGAATGAGCTGGCGATGAAGCAATCTGCTCTTTACCAATTGTTCATTCACAAGTGCAATGAGAATATTGCTGTTACAGAAGAGGCTATTAGCCAAATGCAAGCTCAATTGGACGCCGAGCTGGAAAAGCACCATGGAGGCGAACAGATCATCAAGAGCCTCGAGAAGGACTACGCCAAGGGTGCTAAGGAGTTTGAAGCACAAGAGAAGTCAACACAAGCTTTGGTCAAGGAGATGGCCAAGTTTGAGCAGGAGCGTGTCAAGTTCGACGAGAAGCGAAAGTTCCTGGACGACAAGCGTAAGAAGCTTGAGAAGGCTATCGCCAACGCCGAAGCGAACTCTGCCGAAGCCGACGAGACCATCGAGCAGTGTGGAGAGGAGATCGAGAACCGAACCCAGGAGATTGCGGAACTCGAGGAACAGATCCAGACTGCAGAGGCTGAGCTTACTCGAATTAGAGAGAGTCTAAAGGGCAAGACACAAGCCTTCTCAGATCAGATTGCCGCCAAGCAGAAATCTCTTGAACCTTGGAACGAGAAGATCAACCAGAAGCAGTCCGCCGTCGCTGTCGCTGAGAGTGAGCTCAATATCCTTCAAGAAAAGGCCAACGCCGGGGCTGTTGCCCTTCAAGACCTTGAGACCAAGATCGCTTCGATTGAGGAGGGCAAGACTGCCAAGCGCGCCGAGCTCAAGTCCTGTCAGGCCGAGAAGACTGAGCTTCTGGAGGAGGCGGAGAAAATGAAGTCGGAGCTCGCAGTCCTTTCTGAGCAGGAGCCCAAGATCCGCTCCAAGATCTCGAATGCGCGCCAAAAGGCTGACGAGGCCCGTTCAAGCTTGTCTAACACGCAGGCTCGTGGTAACGTTCTCGCTGCCTTGATGCGCATGAAGGAGTCTGGTCGAATTGATGGCTTCCATGGACGTCTCGGTAACCTTGGTACGATTGATCAGAAGTACGATGTCGCCATCTCAACGGCTTGTGGTGCCCTCGACAACTTTGTCACTGAGACTGTCGAGGCTGGTCAGCAGTGTATCGAGTATTTGCGAAAGAACAACGTCGGACGTGGTAACTTTATCTGCTTGGACAAGCTGAGAGTTCGAGACATGTCGCCTATCCAGACACCCGAGAATGCTCCAAGATTGTTCGACCTCGTCACTGCTAAGGAAGACAAGTTCCGAGCTGCTTTCTACCATGCCATGCAAGATACTCTTGTTGCTGCGGACCTCGCTCAAGCCAACAGAATCGCATATGGCGCAAAGCGCTGGCGAGTAGTGACTCTCGACGGTGAGCTCATTGACAAGTCCGGTACCATGTCTGGTGGTGGCTCAACTGTCAAGAGAGGTCTCATGTCTTCCAAGCTCGTCTCAGACGTCAGCAAGGAGCAGGTCACCAAGTTTGAGAGTGATCGCGATGGCTGGGAACAGAAGTTCAAAGAATTCCAAGATTATCAACGCGAGTGCGAGACACGACTCAGGGAGTTGGGCGAGCTGATTCCTCAGCTGGACACCAAGATGCAGAAGATTGGTCTTGAGATTCAGAGCGCTGAGCGAAACATCGCCGACATGCAACGACGCATGAAGGAAGTCAGCAAGGAGCACCAGCCCTCGGCCTCCGACAACAGTCGCATCGCTGCTCTGCAGAAGGAGATCGCAAAGCTCAACAAGGAGATTGAGAGACTTCACGATGAGACGTCCAGCGTGGAGGATGAGATCAAGGCTCTGCAAGACAAGATCATGGAAGTTGGTGGTGAGAAGCTTCGTGCGCAAAGGGCCAAGGTCGATTCTATCAAGGAGGAGATCTCCTCCAACAACGAAGAGATCTCCAATGCTGAGGTCCGTAAGGTCAAGGCGGAGAAGCAGAAGATCAAGCTGGCAAAGGATCATGCAAAATCGTCCAAGGAGCTTGAGGCTGCTACTCGGGATCTTGAGAAGCTTGAGAACGACATCAACAACCAGGGCGAGAGAGCTGAAGAGCTTCAAGCACAAGCTGAGGAGGCTGAAGAAGGATTGGCCGCTAAGAAGAAGGAGCTTAAGGCGCTCAAGAGCGAGCTCAACGAGAAGACAGCTGAGCTCAACGAGACAAGAGCGGTTGAGATTGAAATGCGCAACAAGCTTGAGGACAACCAGAAGGCTCTTGTTGAGAATCAAGCACGACTTCGTCACTGGGACGATAAGCTGTCGAAGATTGTTCTGCAGAACATTGACGACCTTACTGGAGGCTCATCGGGCAGCCGCTCCAAGAAGCCCAAATCACAGCCCAAGCCCCAGACGGATGACGATGATGACATCGACATGGACGATGCCCCTCAGGATGATGTGGATATGACCGACGCTCCCCAAGAAGACGAAGAGCAAGAGGAGGAGCAACAAGAGGAAGAGGACGAGGAGGAATCTGTCAATGGGCAGCCAAACGAGCTTCCGAGATATACACCCGACGAGCTCGCTGACATGAATGAGAGGACACTCAAGGGCGAGATTGCAGCTCTTGAGGAGAAGACTCAAAATGTCAACGTCGACCTCGGCGTCCTCGCTGAGTACCGAAGACGAGTGGAAGAGCACGCTGCTCGTGCCTCAGATCTCCAAACTGCCATTGAACAGCGAGATTCTGCCAAGAAGCGATGCGACGACCTGCGCCGACTACGCTTAGAAGGGTTCATGGAAGGTTTCAGCGCCATTTCCCTCCGACTCAAGGAAATGTATCAGATGATCACCATGGGCGGCAACGCAGAGCTCGAACTCGTCGACAGCTTGGATCCCTTCAGCGAAGGTATCCTCTTCAGCGTCATGCCCCCTAAGAAGAGCTGGAAGAATATCAGCAACCTTTCCGGTGGTGAAAAGACACTCAGCAGTCTGGCTCTCGTCTTCGCTCTGCACCACTACAAGCCTACCCCTCTGTATGTCATGGACGAGATCGATGCTGCGCTGGATTTCAGAAACGTGAGTACTACCCTAACCCAAGACACTCGGCTACAGTTCGACCACAATCGCGTGGGCATTCCACATGCATATCGATCGCTCTCAATTCTGATTGAACCACTATGCTAACACTCAGCGCAGGTCTCGATCGTGGCAAACTACATCAAGGAGCGTACCAAGAACGCCCAGTTCATCGTCATCTCGCTGCGCAACAACATGTTTGAGCTTGCGGCGCGGTTGGTGGGTGTGTACAAGGTCAATCATATGACCAAGAGTGTCACTATTGAGAACAAGGACTACATCGCGAGACCGCCAGGACACTCGTCGCAGCAGCGCACGCAGGTTGGGGGTAATACGACGATATTGCCCTTTCGGTAAGGGGTGAGAGGGAGGGCTTGTATATGACGATGATGATGACTATGGATATGGCTTTGGCGGGTTATTCTAATGATATGGAGGCTAGATTTATGATATATCCAATGTTTTGTGTTTTCTGATATCTTTCATCTTTGACCTCTCCTCGACTCACCGATACAGAACGTTATCTACTCTCGTGGTGTCCAGCTAACATTCACATGCCACGTCACTCTCACTCATCCTCACTTTGCCATCTCCCATCACGCCGTGAGGAAGACTCAACCTGAACCCCGTCCTCCCCTCGTATCACCCTCGCGTCCCACGATCCAGGAACCAACTCCCGTGTCACCGAGCGCGTCTAGACCTGAAGACCTGGGACATTAAGGATCCCCAAGCGAACCCCTGCAGACACCCGCGCCCTTCGATCTCGCAGCCGTCGATGCCGTACCACGCACCAAGTGCCGGTCTTTCTCGGCTCTGTATGTGTGTCTTGCACGTCAACGATGTTGTGTCTCGGCAGATTATACGTGGGCGGCCTCGACATTGGGATATGGCTGCTGTACGTCCTATAAGTAACGCCTACAATCAAGGCAAGCTTTGGCTATTCTCGTTCATCGCTATACACTCGTTTACGCATCATGTTGATGCTACTCCCTCTTGTCGTTCACTTGGTCACTGCTTTTCCGGCAAACTGGAACGAATCGATCGCTTGTCCACATGATGATCTTTACTCATCGCTCATTCAGGACGATGGCGAGTTTTGTTCTAGTGTTCTGGAGGGGAATCACTGCGGTGCGGGATATAGTACGCCTGTGGAGTATGTGAGGTATAATCAGACGAGGATAGCTTCATATGTGAGTGGTTCGTGATGAGTTTGGATGTTTGCTTATGAGTTGCAGTGTGAGTGTATCGTGACGAGTGCGAGTTTTAGCACTACGGAGTCTAGGACGAGGGGATACTCGGATTCGATAGAGGCATCGGTGGGACAGCCTGGTTCGGGGACGTATGCTGAGACTACCACTGGGGGAGCGTATTCGACGACTGAAGGGTCGTGGAATCAGACTGCAGCGTCTGGTGCAGAGACGACGGCTCGGGAGACAACAGGAGATGTCCCGAGGACGACATACGCCAACAGCAGCAATCCAACTACAGGAACAGCCAGCGACAGCCTCACAAGATCAGATTCAGCAGCTTCATGGAACACCACCACAAAGTCACCAGCAGATTCCCAAGGTCCCTTCTCAGCATCCGTCTCAAGCCAAAACCAAGCATCTACTTCATCGGCTGGCAATGGCACCCAAAGTGTCTCGGGTGTAACATCACAAGCATCGACCCATTCATCTGGAATGACAGGATCTGGCGCTACAAGCGATTCGCTACCATGGTCGATTCCCGGTAACTCGACGTCGAGTCCTGTGGAGAGTGGGACACGTCTGACGGGAACTTTGACGGGGTGGAACTCGAGTATTACTGCCCCGAGCGGCGGTATTTCTGGGACAGCGCCTCTCCCTACTGATTCGGGGCCTGCGGTGTCTGTGACCACTGGCTCTGGGACGACTGGTGGGAGTGTAGGTCCAGGTTGGAATACGACTTTGGCCCCAACAAGGAATGGTTCAATCCCAACTGTCAGTCTCTCAAGTGGAAGTTTTGTGCCGTTTCCTACAGGATCGGACATCACTAGTTCTGGGAGCTCATCGAGTGGTAGTGTGGCTCCAAATTGGAACACCACGTCTACTTCGAGAGGCAATGGCTCAGTTCCTACAGTCAGTATCTCCAGCGGAACTTTCGTACCCTTCCCTACAGCATCTAGGGCCTCATCTAGTAGCACAACAGGGCCAAGCTGGAATGGAACTACCTCCGCTTCGATGGGCAATGGCTCAGTCCCAACGATCAGTATCTCCAGTGGGACGTTCGTACCGTTCCCAACGGCCTCGGTCTCAACAAGCTCTGGTGGTTCATCAAGTGGGAGTGTAGGCCCAAGTTGGAATGGCACCACGTCGAGAGGGAATGGCTCGGTACCGACAGTTAGTATCTCGAGTGGCACATTCGTTCCGTTTCCAAGCTTGTCGCTATCAAGCCAAGCAAGCTCGGGGAGTAGCTTCGGACCCAGCTGGAATAGCACGTCTCTTCCTTCTGGAGGAAACACGTCGACACCAGTTACTGGTACTTCCAGCGGGACCTTGGTGCCTTTTCCGGCGTCTTCAGGGGGCATCACTTCAGGGAGCAGTGTCGGCCCGAGCTGGAACAGTACCTCTCTTCCTCCTGGTGGTAACACCTCGTTACCGACTATCAGTGCTTCGACTTCAGCGCAGCCCTCCTCTGCAGAGATCACTTCGGCCAGTAGCTTGGGTCCAAGTTGGAAGAGTACTTCCCTCCCATCAGGTGGTAATGTATCAGTACCAACGGTGAGCACATCGAGTAGGTCATCAGCGCCATTCCCGACAGCACCACTCCCCGGTTCATCATCCTCAGCAGAGGCTACAACAGGCAGCAGTTTGTCTCCAAGTCGGAACACCACTTCTCTGCCTTCAGGTGGCAATACCTCGATACCGACTGCCAGCACCTCTAGCGGATCATTTGTCCCGTTGCCGACAGCATCCCTTCCAAGTTCAGCATCAGGGAGTAGTGTCTCGCCAAGCTGGAACGCAACGTCTCTACTTCCTGGTGGTAATGCCTCAGTACCAACCGTCAGTACGTCCAGCGAGTCCTTCATTTCATTCCCAACGGTATCGCTACCAAGTCAATTCTCGTCAGCTGAGGCAGCATCGGGTAGCAACATCTCGCCAAGCTGGAATAGCACTTCCCTACCATCTGGTGGCAACGTGACTATACCAACCATCAGTATATCCCCGTCGCAAACTTTTGTCCCATTTCCAACTCAGCCTTTCCCAAGCGATACTCTCGCAACAGGCCCCGAGACAAGTGGCAATCAGTTCCCAAATCGGAACAGCACTACCGCAACAGGGGTTAATTTCACTATACCGTCCATCAGTATAACTCGGGGTGGGACGTTGCCGTTCCCAACACTGCCGCTGCCGAGTGAGTCGATCACAACTGAGTCTGGGATTGAAACAACCTCAGTGCCAGGTAGCAGCGCAGTTCCGAGCTGGAATGGCACCACTTCTGCGCCAGGAGGTAATGTCTCGGTCCCAACGATCAGTGTATCGCAGACAGGGACTTCATCGCTGGTTCCGTCGCCAAGTGTATCTTTGCCTACAGTGTCTCAAGCAACGTCAGGGTCCGCCCGAAGTGACACTGTGTCTGGTTGGAACACAACAACTGAGAGTTCTGAAGGCTCTGCCTCGATTAGGACAGTTGACTCTTCTGAGTCTGGTTCAATTGTGACTCTTCCGACAGAGTCAGAAGCTCTTACCAGTTCTCAGAGCGGTGGCGTTGGTTGGAACATCACATCGTCCATCTCAGGCATCGTCTCCCTCCCAACCATCAGTGTGCCAGCCTCTGAAATCCCAACTCTGCCTTTTCCAACAGATTCAACCGAAGTCCCCAGCACTACCGTCAGCGAAAGTGTTGTCCCAACCGGTGACACAACGAGCTCTGCGCCTGGGAGTTCTGGAACCGTTACATCCTTCTCGAGTCCTGTGGCTGCAACTTCAACGTCCGGCGCCTCCAACGGTCCCGCGTCACCAGGCAGTAACGCAACAACAACAGGCGTTCCCGAGTTCCCTGCCGCAAATTTCACCCACGTTACACGCACCGCCGCCATCTCGCAAGAAACATGCTACAGTCTCCCAAACCCAGACGGTGGTTCGACCCGCCGAGCGTTGCTGTACAACGCGAGACTTCGAGAAGACAACGTCTCGATCCCCATTCCATACATCGAGTCTGTTGAGTTTGAGAAGGATGGAATTAATCCATTGTATCTCACTGTTCGCGATGAACAAGGTGGGATCTACTATGTCGACATTTCTCATCGGGGCAGGCTTTCCGTCGTTGATACTCATGGGTATTTGGTCACGCTTGACGCTAAAGGAATTCACTTCTCGGGGAGTAACTGCACGTACGACATATCGATCTCGATTGACGACATGTACGAGCAGATTGCCGACTTGGCGGGTGTACAATGTGCTGCACTCAAACGCAAGCGCGCCGAGGACTTGGACTTCAGTCAGGTTCTGTACCTGCATGACCAATGCGGGAATCCCGTTGACAGGTCGGTCAGACAGTATCCCCAGCTTCTTGTAGGCGATACAGTCTGTGCAGATGTCGCTGTTGATGATGAAACTGGCCGCTGGGACTTTGAGTGTACGTTTCCGGGATCTGAGTCTGGCTCCTTGAGATGTCAGTTGGCTATCAAGAACAAGGTCGTCGACTTCATCAACACAGATCCATTCGGCGGGGCATGTCCAGACTTGTCCACTGTCGTCACCACGCTCGAAGAATCAGGACAAGACATTGTTGACCCTGAACAGATTCGCAAAGACCTTGCCAATCAGGGTCTGTCGAGCAGCAGAGCAAAGCAAGAGGCTGATGCCGCTGTGACTGCGTACACCCAGCTCTGGCAGGCTCTCGGAGCAATCTTCACCAAGAACACAGATACTTCACAGGGTGCGTTGGAAGATTACATCGACGTATACAACACCCACCGAAGTTTCGAAAACGACATCTGCCAGTCCCTCCACGAAGGCGAAATCCCCCTCAACCTAACCCTCATCGCCGGCGCAACAAGCATACCCGCAATAACAACCCTCAACTGGGCCCCCGAGACAACGAAACCCTACAACATCACGGTCCAGGACTCATCACGCATCGCCTGCTGTCCCAACAGCGCTGTCGCAGAGGGAGAAGGCGCTACATGTTCGTATCCCCGCGACGCCATCATCCCCGGCACAGGGTGCGTGTGCGGTAAGAGTGCTGCGGGTGTAGGCATTGCGTTTGAGTGGACGGAGTGCACGAATTATAAGGGGAGCTGTGAAGCGGATGGGGATTGCGGGGATGGGTATTTGTGCCTGACCGGAAGTTGTTGTGGTGGCGGTGTTTGTGTTGATGCGTTTGCTTGTTCGGAGAATGGCACGGATTTGGTGCAGCAGTTTGATGGAGGGTTTTAGGGTAGATCGGAGGTATATTATTGAGAGAGCAATCAGCCACGCAATGAGGAGTAATTTGTTGGACAATTCTATTTAGACGTCGTCGATTTGTTCGAGAGATTCATTTAATGTGTCAATTGACTTTATCGTCCAGCAGACGGTGCGCAGTGGATTGATCATGAGAGATGTCATCTTGAACTTAGGTATAGCTTAATACTAGTTCATGGAGTTCACCACCATAAACTATCAGCGCTTCAATCACAGCACATTACCTCAAAATACACACACAAATAAATTGACAGCCTCCAAACGATAACCAGATGTACCCGAAGCAATGGAAGACATCAAATGTCAGTCAATTGGGTCGTAGCATACCGGCAAGACGAACCTGACAACAGACTACACAATGAGATCAATTCAACGCACATCTACAAAAGGTCATTGGAAGCGACGTGACACTCGGTCACATACATTCAACATCAAGACTAAACAGTCACATCAATCACACAGAGCAAAGAGAGGAACAAGCAAGTGTTTGTCAATGACGTGTGGACATCAAACGTCGTCCGATTCAATTTTGGAATCTCTTAGACTCATAATCCCAGAGGTATTCATCCCATCCGTTATTTTTTTGAATGATGCTATCATAACCGGACTCCATCCCAAGACAAGCCATATCAACCCACTTAAACCTTAGGGGCAGTAGGGACGATCTTCTTGCCGTCCTTGTTGTAGCGGACGCGAGGGGGAGGGGCACGGTTGCGTCGGCCAACGACGGATCGGACACTATAACATTCTGGTCAGCTCAAATTCGACGGGGAGAAACGTACTGGGAGTGTGGGCATCAACTGCGCAGCAGGTCTGGGAGTGTGTATGATTTCAAAAGTACTCCAAGGCTCATCTGAAGCACATACGCAACCAGGGCGCAGTTGTCACACTCCCGGGGAGGACAACGTACCGGACAATCTTGCCGTGAATGGCGCAAGAGACGCAGTACTGCAGCTTCAGGTACATCTTGGGCACGGTGTACTCCGCGAAGACGGAGGCATCCGAGATGTCACCTGTGAGAATTAATTGTAAGCGAGAAGTTGGGGTAAGAAGCGAGGGAGAAGACGTACGAATAGCAGCAGACTCAACCATGTTGCGGATGGTGAATCTCTTGATGGCCTTGTCCTTGGGGGTGCATCGCGAGCAGTTGCTGCATCGGATGGGCTTGACGTGGCCGCGGCCCTTCTTGTTTCGGCCGCTGTAAAAAGCTTGTCAGCATTTTGTTCAGAGTATGCGTTCAATCGTTGTCGAGCATCATCGCGACTTTGGTGTTGTTTCGTCTCCGTCGGCGATGATGGTGTGCGATGCGATTGCAGGCGGAGGGAGGCAGGAAGGGGGGAAGTCGTACTTGTTCTTTCTCTTCTTGACCATTTTGACGGTTGCTGCTGATGTAAATATTCAGGTCCACGCAAGTGAAGAGAAAAAGGAAAAGAAGAAGAGAAGAGGCGCTCTCTTGAAATGTGCGTTTAGTCGATTGACGTTGAGGGCCAGTCCACTTTTTTCGGGTTGGTTTGGTGGGCAGGTGGCTAGGGCAAAGGACGCTGGGATCTCAAGCCTGCAGACGCTGAGGTCAGCGGGATCCACCGCACCAGTTGGAACCAAAAAAGTGAAAACCCTGAATCATGTGACCAGACTCCACTGGATGGACTGGTTGTTTTCTGAACGAGCGCTGCCCTCCACCAGAAGTCGATCTTCTTCAACCCCAATTCGCACCATCTGAGGATTGCTTAGGAAGGCAATAGTTCTTATTGTCGAGGTACGTCTGAAAGATGCTGCAAATACCCGTCTCTGTGAGGGCTTCATTGCCTTTCACTTGAGGATTGCTCTTTTGTTATATCGAATCGCAATTCTCTCTGCGCGCGCACAACTCGACGCTTTTTATTATCGACTTTGAGCAGCCACGCCGTTCATCTTCGAGAAGAAAAAAACTCGAGATGTCGCACGCACAAAAACGAGACAGCACTCCGCCCCACGCAGCCGGACACTTCGTGCTTCACACACTTGAGAACCTGGATTCTAACCGTCTCAGTTAGGCAAGATGCAGATTTTCGTCAAGACCCTCACGGGGAAGACGATCACCCTTGAGGTGGAGTCTTCCGACACCATCGACAACGTCAAGTCCAAGATCCAGGACAAGGAGGGCATCCCCCCCGACCAGCAGCGCCTCATCTTTGCTGGCAAGCAGCTCGAGGATGGCCGCACCCTGAGCGACTACAACATCCAGAAGGAGTCCACCCTCCACCTGGTCCTCCGCCTCCGTGGTGGTATGGCCAAGAAGCGCAAGAAGAAGGTCTACAGCACCCCCAAGAAGATCAAGCACAAGCGCAAGAAGACCAAGCTGGCTGTCCTCAAGTACTACAAGGTCGACTCCGACGGCAAGATCGAGCGACTTCGACGCGAGTGCCCCGCCGACACCGTAAGTTTTACACCTGCAACCCCATTAATTGTATCAAATGGAAACTGACCGTTTTAGTGCGGCGCTGGTGTCTTCATGGCTGCCATGCAGGACCGCCAGTACTGTGGTCGCTGCCACCTCACCTACGTCTTCGACAAGCAATAAATGCATGACCAAGGGATTTGAATTGGGATTGATGACGGATCGGATTGGGTGCCAAAAACGGGCGTTGACGGGCTTTTGTAGCATAAAGCACATCCGGTTTCTGAGATAATGCATGCTTGATTGAGACGACAAACTTGTTAAATTACACATCCCGTTCTCTCCTGTGACTTTGCTTGTACTTGAACATTTCTGTCTGCTTGTCATGGTGATTTGCCACTTGGACCTGCACCATATTCTCAGTCGGGAATGTCCATTGTGCGGTACCATCGAGGCCTACTCTACAATACCCCAAAGTCATTGCAAAATTGCCAATACCTTTGTAACTATCATTTCATATCAATCCTTATCAGTTCAATTTCGCAGCCTCGCATGAATTTCTTGGTGTCAACTGGTGAATTTTTCATCTCGCCAGAGCCGCGTTTGCCCTGGTGGGGCACGTCGTCAACACCAAGCGACAAGAATGAGCCTAGAGCATGCAGGTTTCAGATAGCGTACAATGAGTGCCACTTATTCAGTTTCTCTCTTGAGCCTGTATTTCATGCACCACTGGCCATGATGTCTTCATCATCACGATAGCATACACGCACAACTGTCCATTCACAGTCCCAATCACGGCAAACGACAAACGCAGTCTTCAGTGAATTTGCATGTTTTTGTAAACAAAGGGTATGAGTTTTCCCTCGTAGTGAAAAACAGTCTTTTACAATCAAGCCAAATGCCCTCAAACGCCCAAAAGCCATAAGCCAGAGATCAAGATCCTACAAAAACTCCTCAAACAGTTGCGCAAGGGCCCTGGAAGCAAGTTCTCCCGCATGCCATCCATCGCTGTCGCCGGGGGCGATGCTTCTGTTGGAGCGAGTCGTTTGAGACTCCGCGCGAGGAGATTTTGCTGGGCGGGAGACGTTGAACCAGAGTCCGACTTACCCTTGCGCAACGTCTATCATGACTGAAGATGCATCTCCCATTATCCGTGTTCCTGGAACGCTCTGTCGAAGAGACAGCATAAACCAGACGCTCTCAAACAATAGGAAGAGCTCTACTCGTCATCCGCAGCCTTGGACTTTCTCTTCTTCTTCTTTTTCTTCTCGCCGTCTTCCTTCACGGGTTCGGCGTCCTCCTCGTCCCGCTTGCGCTTCTCCTTCTTGTCCTTCTTCTCTTTCTTTTCTTTCTTCTCCTTCTTGTCTTTCTTGGACTTCTTGGTCTCGGGCTCAGGAGCGTCAGCCATCTCCTCGTCGGAGCCAGCATTATCACCGTCGTCAAGGAGGTCCATAACACCCTTCTGTAAAATAGTTAGCATCGATCAATCATTGCGCTTCGGGTACACATACCATGACATCGGTGTTCTTGGCGGGCTTCTTGCCAGTGGCGTAAAACTCTAATCGGTCCTCGACCTGCTGCTTGAGAGCCTCACCAAAGCGGGTTGAAGGCTCCTCTGAGAAGTTGTCGATACGACTGGCCATACTGCACTTATTGGCAAGGTATCGGGAGATGCGACCCTTGTTCTTGGGACCAGCCTTGCCAATGAAGCTGCTGTGGTAGATGAGACCGTACTTGGGGGTGTTGCTCTTGGTCTTGAGAGCACGGAAAAGAGCCTTCTCGGCACCGAGAATCTGGAGAGTAGAGGCAGGGTACTTGGAGAGGTTGGTCAGAGAACCAGCGTGAGAGATGAGGCGGGCGGCAACGGGAGTGCCAATGAGAGTCTGCAGGTTGGGGGCGATGTCGGACATCTTCTTCTCGAGGTAGGCGGAGGTGGACTTGCGGTTGTCGGCTTGCTTGACAACAGCCTCAGCGAAGCCGTGGACAATCTCAAGGTCAGCAGCAGAGATGTCGAGACCCATGGAGACCTTGGCGGCGTCAATGATGGCCTGGGCCTTCTCACCATCCTCACCAACAAGGGCGGCAATGTCGTGGAGCTTCTCATCGTTCAAGCTCTTCTTGTCGCCAATGGCCAGAACAAGCCTGCAGTAGGTGTAGTTGTCGGAGACAATCTTGATCAGCTCAGGGAAGTGCCAGCCGTACCACTCGCGAACGCGCATGTAGAACTGGTTGACGCCCTTGTCCTGGAAGTCGATGGTCGCGCTAGCCTGGATGATGTGGTTGTCATTGCGGGTGACGCTAAACTTGACCTTGGCACGGGAGTAGGCGTGACCCATACCCAGACCGGCCTTCTCAACATCGCCGTACTTGAGTCCGCCGAGAAGCTTGTCGGCGTGGAGTCGGATACCGCGAATAACGTCGCCGACAATGTCAGAGGTATCGGCAGTCTCGCACTCGAGGCCGGGGAAGAGGCCCTTGATCGCGCCAGCAAGGTTCTTCTCGGAAACACCAAGGACAACCTTGGTCTTCTTGCCGCTGGTCTGGGGGAGGTTGAGTTCGAGGACAGACTTGAGGTAGTCCGAGACGATACCCTCAGAGACGAGGTTAATGTTCTCAAGAGCCTCGACGTGACCCCTTTCTTAAGTGTCAGTTATCGCGCATCCATCAGCATCGCACAACCGAGTTGCAAATACCTGAAAGGGCTGAAGTTGGCCAGCTTAACCATCTTGCCGAACTTGGCGAGATCGTTGGCGGCGGCCTGAGTCTCCTTCAATTTCAGGCCCACCGCATCCTGCTGATGCACCACCTTGAAGAGGGCATAGCCAACGGGGGATTCGTATAGAGCGTAGTCGATGTGCGACATCTTGTCGTTCCCTGCCGGTGCCGCAATTGGGAATGATTCCGCGTCGAATGGGTTTGGTGATGGCTCGAGGCTTAAGATTTTCACACTTTTTTTCCAGGTGGAAATTTTCTGGCAGCTTGCGCACGGACCAGATGAGGCTGGTGTGGCTAGTGGATGGTCACGTGGATGGCCTCTCCGCATCGATTGATGAGACTGTAGATATGAGATGAGGCATGCAGGAGGATCTGTAAACTTAATGTTGTGTTCCATTGATTCTTCTTGAGGCCGTGATTTATTCATACTGTTCGTTTACTTATGTTGTTTCATTGCAAGTGAGCGCTCAGTCAACACCAACACTCATCTTACTCCCTGACCCACCAAATCCACTTCGCCTCAATTGTTTGGGAATCCATTTCGCAAGTTATCATACTTGGTCGCAGGATACTCGATGCAATTATCCTGTCTCATGAGCGCGCCCTGTCCACCAAACCCATTCACAACCGTCGTGATCAAGCTCTGATCACCAGTCTTGTCCGCACTGCTCTCCCACCACATTGCACCGCCGAGCTTCCACTTCTTGACATACTCGGCCTTGTCCCACGCAACTCGCGGTGTGTCGTATGTGACCATGGTTCGTGTCTGGGGGTTGTAACAGTAGCTTGCACAGCACCCTCTATCCCCATACTCTGTAGCGCCCTCGAGGGGAAGTTTCTTGTAGTCGTGGACACCAGCCTCCCAGGTTCCTTCACCGGTGCCTTGGTAGGGGCGGCCTGGACCATCAGTGTTCTGGAAAGCTCGACCGTAGAGGGGCATGCCGAGAACGATCTTTCCAGGGGACACGCCGCTGCGAACGTAGAAGTCAATGGCGGCCGATGTAGAGAAGGGTGTTGATTGGGGATTGTCGGGAGATGGGTACAGGTTCGCCTGGTGGCCCGCAACAGAGTCCCAAGATCCAGCATAGTCGTAGGCCATGAGATTCCAGAAATCAAGATATCGATCCATGCCGCGGATGTCGAGCTGCTGGAAGTTTTTCGCACCAGCAGGGCAAGCAACGGTCAGTTCGAAATGGTAAGGCTGGCTCAAAGTCTGAGCATAAGCATCCATCTCACGTCGAACGGCAGCAAGCAGCTCAACGTAGTCTCTAGCCTCGCCTTCATGCTGAGGGTACTCCCAATCAATGTCGATTCCGTCAAATCCGAGGTTCTTGAGAAGGTCAACGCAGCTCTTGGCGAAGGTGTCACGCCCCTGGGGCGTGCTGGCAGGAGCTTTGAAGTTGCTGCTGTAGGTCCATCCTCCGACACTGAGAAGGACTTTGAGGTTGCGGTTACGGCGCTTGAGAAGGTTGAGCTGCTTCATGCAGCCGTATAAATTGGTGCCTTGGTCATTCCAGGAGTCGCCGTCCCAGTGAATGTCGGTATCAGCCCATGAGTCGGTGAGATGACTGATCATGTTAGCGGGGCTATATTGAGATGAGAGTTTGGAGTGTCTTACACTTCGCCAGAGTCGCTGCGGACATTGGCGAATGAGTAGAGAACATGTGTGAGGTTCTCAACGGGAAGATCTTGAGGACGGTGCTTTCGGGCATAAATGGCCCTGTTCTAGTTAGCAGAGTTCAAGATCTTGGTGCAGGGTAGTTTCATACCAGTTGACAAAGTAAGCGACGGTGCGGAAACCTTCAGGACCACCACCCATTTTGACAGAACTAATAGACGTAAAAGTACTTGATAAAAATACTGCGATCAAAGCAGTGAGAACGGAGACTATAAGAAGGACACTTGACCAGGTGCAATGCCCAGATCGTTGTCTCTGTGGAATATCCGTGATGATGGAGGGGCACTTGGAGGGGCTGAATGTGGGGAATCACTTCAGCTTCGAGAACAAGTGAATAACGAAGTGAATCGATGAGGGTTTGAGGATGTAGCAAACAAATAGTCAGATATAAGAAACGTGGAGGCATCCAAGCCTCTTACTCAGCTTTTGACCGAACCAGTTTCAGCTCTTCATGTCCAACTTCAAATCCATGTTTTTGCGTCGTCATCTGCGGCTTGACTTGGTTTGGGGCCAAGAGTGGCGGTGCTAAATCGTGGCAATGCTGCTGTGTACCTGGGTAGAGGTGAGAATTCGATGCTGTTCGACAGAAATAACTCGACATTTGTAGATGAGGTTTGAGAAGCGTCTGCCAGCTTATTTTTGGCACCCTGGCTCAGCCTCCCCTGTCTTTTTTGCGTCCTGAAGCCTGGGTAGCTGGGGTAAATGCATGAGCTAGACAACGCACCAGAAGACGGGACTGATCGGCATTGGCAGCTTGGCAGATCAGTCTTAGAATAGCGCAAATACTTCACTGTTGCTGACTTTGAACTGTCAAAGAAAGACGCAAATTGTGAACTGAATCTTTGTGTCTCTATGTAAACAGTCGTAACGTCGTCGAATATTCCTGTGCCAGGGTATCAAAACACAAACAAGAAATCCTCATTCTCCAAATCCGTGATATCACCAAACCCTTTATCTTCATCCTTCCGATCCGCCCTGTCCCCTTCCAAATCGCCCGCCTCGGCAACCCTGCCATCCTCATTATCTTCCGCCTCACGCAGGACCCCTCCACGCAATGATCTCTCCATGTGTTCTATCCTCTCCGCTTCTTCGGCCGTCTCCAGACTTCGATCAACAAGAACGGCACTCTTTCCAAGGGCGACTCGGCGCTGGCTGTGAAGGTTGTTTAGCCGAGCGAGGTGCAGAGAAGTGAGTATCACGAGAGCGATAACGACTATGTAGAGTGCGAGGTTGGAGCGAAGACCGCGGGTGTAGGCTGGTGCTTCGTCGGGGGAGTAGAGGAGAGGACCAACGATGTTGCCGGCTGAGGCGCTGATGAAGATGAGTGCTGATGTGGACTTGCGCTTTGTGTCGCCGGCTGTGTTTTGTGATGACCATGAGTAAATCAAGGGTGCTGGCAAGTGTTAGATGATTCGAGGCAAGGGATGAGATAATACTCACTGATGCCAGTATATGTGCACAAGCAGAAATAGCCAGCCAGCAAAACCCCTTTGTTCTCAAGATTATGCTCAAAGTGTAACATAATGGCGCATCCAACGATGGGAGGTATACACAGCATAACAATAACCGGGCCCTTGAGCTTCCACTTCATGGCGATATAAGCACTCGCCGACACAGCGATGATGTGCGAAACCCCAACGGGTACATTGAACAACATCGTCTCAAATGGATCCGACACAAATGACTTGATGATCAGAGGGCCGAAAGTCGAAATGCCATTTGAGGGAACCGAGATGCAGAAGATCATGGCAACCCAGCACCATGTCTTGAGGTCCTTCAGTGTCTCGACTACGTGAGACATCCTCCACTCCCGAGACATGACACCCATCTGGTTGTTGCGAAGGCGCTCGATCGCAATGATCTTGTCTTCGTCGGTGAGAAACTTGGCTTCGGTGGGTGAATCGGGCATCCAGAAGAACATGACGAAGGAGACTCCTACTGTGATTGCGCCAAAGAAGAGGAAGATGATCTACTGTCGTTAGTCCAGCCACATGTAAAAGAGGCAGTGGGATGTACCTGATAGGGCTTCATCTTGGAATCAATGCGTGCGAGTCCATAAGTGATGAGACTCCCAAGCTGTAGAACGTTAGCTCAGACCATCAACAAAGAGGGAAATACTCACAACCCAAGTCAACCCATTCATGCAGTACCAGGATCCAATCCGCAACGTCTGCTCTCTTCAAACCATCAGTACCATCTCACACCACAACCCATCAAACATACCTTCTCCTCCACCACATCTGCGTTATCGCAATAAAGCTCGGTCCAATACTAGCTTCAAACGCACCCAGAAAGAACCTCGCAACCATCAACGTCTTGAAATTACTCGCCCAAGTCATGAGAACAAGCGTGACTCCCCACGCCAGAACCATGGCGCTCGTGAGTTTTCCAATGGGCAACTTGACCAGCGCGAGGGCGAGAGGCGGTTGCATTATTAATTGCGCGAGATACACAATACTGCCGAGCCATGAGTACTGATCGCCTTCGAGGTTGGTGTCTTCGATAAGCCCGAATATTGAGGCATATGATAATGTTGCTTTGTCCAAGGCTTGCAGGAAGTATACCGAGAGCATGAGGGGGAGCAACGCAATGTCAATACGTCGCAGGATCCGAGCATCGTCAGCTGGCGAAATGGTGATCTGCTCATCCGGCGAACGGCCCAATTTGATGAGCAGCATAGCCGCTGCATCGCGATAACTCTCAGCTCTGGCCTCTTGTCCCTCCATGGTGTTGGTGTTGTTTTCTGGTTCATCGTTGTTTGGGAGGGGTTGGTACTCTCCGCGGGACGACATGGCGGCGGCATACGCCCTGTTGAAAAACCTTGACAACATGGTTGCTCCAACCCCGATGGGCGAGTCTTTTTTTGTTGACAAAGTTTGTTCTGTTTGTTTGGGTTTCTTATCGCTGGGTATCGTGTAAGATGGTTTGGTGGAACGAGGAGTGACGTCGGTGTGGCTGTGGTTCCATTTGGGGAGTGTGGCCCCTGCAGGGTCTGGGGCATGCAATAAAACTCAGGACCTTGATCCTGAATGACAAAAAGCTTTAGGTAAGTTTAGGTAAACTTAGTATAATTTAGTATAGACTCAGAGGATCTTAGACTAAGTATTTTTAGCCCCTTAGTTTGATATTAGAAGTATTCTTGCACCCCCTGCAGGTTCTGCAATGGCGTGCTGTGCTCTGTGATCCAGGCATAAAGATCTCCACTCCAGCCAACGGTTTGCTGAACAACACCATTGGTCAAACCAACGCGCCCTCAGGGAGCAAGAAAACTCAAGAAAAAGCAAAGGTGCCAAAATGAACTTGGTAAAGAGACCCACTCAGTTTAATCAGTTTATGCACGGAGGTAGAAACAATCATAGATTAAAGTGTTCATTTAGATCCCACTGGCTGACTGGCAACTAAATTCCGATAAGGCACTTTTCATATCCTGGATCGGAAGAATTCCTCCGGTGGGCTTATTACAGCGTTTCGAAGAAAAAGTGTTTTTGTGGTGATCTGACTGGATATAGATATGTTAGGTGCCTTGTCAGAATCTAAAGCATATGTGATACCATTTGACCAGCTCGGTCCCGTAAGCTTGATAGAACATAGGAACCAAGCATGCTACTTGCACCTCCTTACTGACCCTGAGCCCTCGGTCGTTATAAGCTTTTGCCCCTAGCTTGATGAACAGATTGAATGTGACATATGTCCAAAGTATGACAGGCTGTGAAAGCCTGCATAATTGCAACTGTATGCACGTACATGGCGCAAAGAATCGATACATGGAAGATCTGATGTGAGCTGAACCAGATGTCGAAATGGCCTGGTGCGAAGCGCTCAGGTACTCGGAACTGCAATGCCAGGTCAGAGATGGCTCCCTCAATATAAAAAGGCTGGGAGAAGGGAGAATAGGATGTTCGTACTGCATAAAGGCCACAACCTCCTCCGTACAGAAGGAGTTCGACAAGGTACCATCTCATGCCTGAATACTCAAGCATATAGTCGAGCCCATAGACATGCACGCCGTGCAACAAGGGGATGAAAGCGGAAGCACCGAGTGCAACATAGGCCCCGATCCTGACCTTCCGCCATCTCAGCGTCCTGAATCTGGGTATGCAGATGAGAGCGGCTGTGGCAGATCCGCAAAGAACAACCTAATGACCTGGTCAGCATGCTTCTAAGACTTGCCACACCCTCTCACAGCCGAGGACATGACTGAGTGGCTCTGGTGGCATACAATAGTCCAATGAATCTTCTGCAGAAATGGTTCGCAATTGAAGATGTAGTAGATCCCGGGAATGAAGGTACCAACGGTCACAATAACGATCCCTAGCAAATCCATCCGATGCCAGAATTGCTCCACCTCGCGTGAGTGACTTCCGATGAGATGGTACACAGCGCTGAAGATTAGGCAGCTCTCAGCGGAACAGAAGAAGACACTGAACATGATGAAATCGGTCGTTGTAACGTTAGAGTACTGTGGCCCATAGATAGTTCGGAGAATGGCAATCGCAAAGAGTGGCAGCAGCACCGCGCCGATTAAATGGGTATACACGTTGCAGGTCTCATTGTGCAAGAAAGTAAGACTTTTAATGACTTGCAAATAGTCTGCTTCTAACGGGCGATAACCAGCGAGGATGTACTTGTTATCTCGCCGCCACTCGGGAATCTCATGCCATGTGACGGTCCGTGTTGTAGGTGATGGGTTGGCCATGGGATGCTTTGAGCTGTTTGGGTTCTCAGGCTGCGCGCGCCGTTGCTTAACAGTATCTGGCCTGGTCATGGTCACTGGGCGCGGTTGTTCCAGGTTGTGCTGAATCCCCTTCTGATCGGAGGAGTTATTCGGTGAAGATATCGATTTTGTAGGAGAAGAGGAGGAGGCTTTGAGCATTGTCCAAGGGGAGTATGGATAGAGTGTAGCTAGGCACGACTCGATTCTGTTGTGAGTGAATCAGCGCCTCAGCACCCCACGGCACTGCACGGAAATAGTTGGCTTCTGCAATGCCAAACTTGGCCTTGCTAATGTGGTTTGTGTGGATGTTGACCCCATTGTAACTTCCGATGGAAGCTGGGTCCTGGAGATGACTCGTCTGACCTCAGATAAGGGCAGTTCTCTGAACAAGCGTGCAGCCTTGGGATCCGGCCGGCCTTCTGCTGTTCTCGAACCATGGAACTGGTGTTAGACTGCCGGGAGGGAGTCAAGTACGCGATCTGACCACTCCACTGACAAAGGCGAAAGAGATTATCAGAAGAGATATAAGAGACCACTCACCCGGGGTGTAAGAAGACTTCTAACGTTGAAGTTAGGTGCTAAGAATAACTAATCTAAGATCCTCTAAATCTATCCTAAATTTACCTAAATGTACCTAAATTATCCTAAGTTAACCTAAGTTTACTTAAAGCTTTCTTTCTATCTATTACTGAGGATAGAGGTTATAAGTTTAGGTTCATCACCTCGTTTAGATTCATACGTCAAGTGACACTACATCTTCTCATCCCATGATGTCGAGGTTGGCTCATCAAGTGCAGGTTCTGGTCTGATTGACTGCCGAGCAGACTACGAGAATCGAAGCCAGACATGGAAATTGAGAACACGACGAAGAAGGTGAGATGATATTGGGAGATATGAACAGTGTAAGTGTCTAAAGAGAGTGTAATTTGCCCACTTTTCACATCTTCCTCAGCACTCAGACATGTTCGGCCATTAACTTCATCGTTGACCTTGAACTCAACGCATCTCAAACAAATCTGCCCGTGTCTTTAAATTTGGATCATGAATCCCCGCCCACTTCCAATACCCTCACAATTCTGCTTGTTAATTCTTCCTGCCTCCCCACACGGAATAAGCGCCCGCACCGTGGAATTGAGAATGGGTTTGTAGCTATTGAGTCGTATGTACCTCAGCCCGATTGATGGTTGGTCGGAGAAGTCCACGATGAAGTCAATGGCTCTATCTTGTGATTGCGAGTACTGTGGGTGCGAGGCCAAGAGGGAGGTTATCTTGAGAGCTAAGATGAAACTATAGAAGATGACGATTTGCCATTGGAGAAGGAAGGAGATGAAGATACATTATATCATATGAGAAAGATCTACTGCAGATGCCAGTGATTAATTGAGCGCCTTTGATCCATCCCAGGAAATGTCTCATCTCGTGCTGGTCTGGAACTAAGCATTGACAGTCATTGCTTCTTCAACGAAACCGACAGATATCATGCACCTTACATGTGTAGTAGTTAGCTCAATCATCGGTTCAAAATTACGTTTCTACGACTTAGTTCAAATATTGTAGTGAGGAATTTCTGGTGCGTCATGCTTTTGCTTTAAGAAAGGTCAGGCAAAATGCGACGCACCTAAACTTGATCCTACATAATTTTGGTCGCTTTTCTGGGAGAGTGTCTGGATGAGGCAAAAACCTTAGGGCTTTGATCCTAAAGCGACGAAGATATTTAGGTAGATCTAGCCTAAGCTTAGAGGAGTCTTTACTAAGGTTATTTTAGTGTTATTTTTTAATGTCTTCAATTTCTTGCCTCCCTGAGAAGTGTAAATCTAGACCCCTTTTTATTTGGAATGAAGAATGGCGCTATCGAGTCCCTTTTCTGGGGTGTCTCCCTTTCTTTCGTTTCTTCTGGCGTTCTGAGACAAACAGTTATCTGGCATGGTGTCCAATACGACAAACCACATCGATTAAATAGTTCATGTCTCTAAATACCATTGATCGACAGGAAGGATGTTGATTAGTTGATTGTGAGACATGGTTTCACATCAGCCTTGCAAAGGGTTGTGTTCATCAAACCCAATCCCTTGATACTTGGCTCTGGCCTCCCTTGCTTCGAGTCCCTATTTCCTGTTCGCGACGGCAAAATGACTCGACCTCAATTATTCTTTTATCTCGTAGTCGCAAGAAGATTTCCTTTCATCTAATTCTCGTCGCAGAGTTGGGCGTACAAGATGGGTGTAGCATCAACGCTCATGTCGCGATTCTGCAGGATCTTACCACCCGTTACTATCATCACGATATGCTGCTACTTCCTCATTAAACTCTCCCTCTTTTCCAACGCAGTTGCACCCGATCCTGGGAGATGGAAGAATCACGCCTTGGATTTTGTCGATGAAGACGAAGGTTACACTCCGACATTCGAGACGACTGCCGTTCCAACGCCTCGCCAGACTTCGGCAGCGCATATCGAAGATCTTGAGAATAAGGGAGAGATTGGAGACTTTGCTGATGATGATGAGTTTCTTCCATTTGTTAACATTGAAGATGACGGGGATTGGGATGAAGAGGATCTTCAGGAGATGAGTGGTGAGAAGCATGAGAATGAGACTGTTGATGATGATGATGGAGGCGACTGGTCTAGATTTGCTTACATTCAGTATGTGACGAATGAGGATTATTTGTGCAACTCGGTCATGATATTTGAGGCGTTGCATCGGTTGGGAAGCAAGGCGGACAGGCTGTTGATGTATCCGCAGGAGATGCTTGACCCAGAGGCCGAGCACGCAAGCTCGCATGGTGGAAAACTTCTAATCAGGGCAAGGGATGAGTATAATGTCACTCTTCAGCCCATTGAGATTCAGCACCGCGATGGTCAAGACGGTACGTTCATTACAATGCCCACCTTTCACGTTGTTCTCTGACTCTTTTAGAAACCTGGGCCGATTCCTTCACCAAGCTCCTCGCCTTCAACCAAACCCAATACGAGCGCGTCCTCTCCCTCGACTCAGACAGTACGGTCCTCCAACACATGGACGAACTCTTTGAACTCCCCCCTTGTCCCGTTGCCATGCCCCGCGCATACTGGCTCTACAACGACAACCCACCCAAGAAGATCCTCTCCTCCCAACTCATGCTAATCCAACCCGACGAAGTTGAATTCGAGCGCATTGTCCAAAAGATGAATAGCATCGGACCGAACGACTACGACATGGAGATCGTCAACAGTTTATACCTCGACAGCGCTCTTATCCTGCCTCACAGGAAGTACGACATGCTCACCGCGGAGTTCAGAGCCAAAGACCATTCAGCATATCTTGGTAGTGAGAGGGAACAGTGGGATCCTAACGCTGTACTAAACGAGGCCAAGTTTGTGCACTTTTCAGACTGGCCTGTTCCCAAGCCGTGGATTAATGACCCTGAGGTGAGATTGCAGAACCAGCCGGATTGCGCTACGAATGAGACGACTTGTGCGGAGAGGGAGATATGGAATGGGTTCTATACTGATTTTAGGGATAATAGAGAGGTAAGTTTGATGCTTGCTAAGCTTCGTGGACTACGCTTGCTAACAAGTTGCAGAGAGTTTGTGAGTCGTTTGGAACGCAGAAATGGATACACTGGAAGAGAATGGCAAAGAGGGCTATGTGATTGTTCAGGTACACGTAGAAATGTTTGGTGTTTAAGGTGACAAAGGAATAAAATGAGTAAATGTTAGACATTGGCAGAAGACCAACCGTGCTGTATTCGCGTGTTTGCAGAGTTTTCGTGTTCCAAGTACAGTCTGCGGACTACTGGATTCGTGGTAGCAAATTAGTACGTAGAGGTAGTGTTTGGTATTTGTTAACTCTGTGGCCAGATATTCGCTCAGGGGTCGATATGTCTTCATCAGTTCTTGTTTCTGGCAACTTCGTCCAGTCGATAATAATTAAGCTGGCATATCACTTCAAAAGACCCGGATTTGAATCATGATAGTCAGATTTCACTGAAGCTTTCAAGACTAAATTGTTTATGTTAAATCTTTCTTCCCTTCCGACTCTCAGCCCCTAGCATCATGTGCATGCTTCCCCAGGAATATCCTCTTGTCCAATCGCTACACTGTTGTGTTCTCAACTGTCAAGCTCAATCCACATTAGTTAAGGACAAGTGTTTCTTACAACCTGAAAGCCTATAGCAACAGAACGTTGGATAGACCTATTGCATCCTCTGTTTGCTATTTGCTATGTTTGCTAGTTATGTTTGTATGTTTCCTATAGCCTGCATATAGAGCAAACCTAAGGAACCTTCAGGAAGCCTAGTCAGACTATATAAGCTCCAGCTTCTTCTTCTCTAGATAGATAAATTAAATTACTTTTTATATCTTAATAGGTTATACGCCCAGAGTATTATAGTCAAAGTATAGGTTGAGGGGGAGTATTAGTCGGTTATATACTATAGAAAGACCTTGCTACAGTACGTGGTTCCCCGAGCTTTCTGCTTGTCCTAACATAGATTGGAGCTCAGCTTCTATTTACTTGTGAAGATAGAGAGTTACCTGCCTCGGCGCTTGTCACTGCCTGACACCGTTCGTTGGCAGAGGTCCATTCATCACGAATCAGCGGGTTACTATCTGTGGACAATGGAGGCAGCCACCTACAACATACAAAAACTAAGGTACCTTAGTGAAAGCAAGCTTGAGTCACAGGAATTTCCCATCTTCTCCCCCTCCGAGAACCCCCTCGCGTAAATCATCTTTGCGCATCTTTGTCCTGTCTCATCCGCATCAACTTACAAGCTCGACTCTAGAGACCGTGAGAGTCGGCTCGTAAATCACTCGAAAGAAACATGGATCTTATGAAACGGAACAAAACGACGGCCTACGAGGCTACAAAGCTTGAGGACGCCAAGGACCATCCTCTGCGCAAAGACAAGCAACATTCAGCACGGTATTTCGAACTACTCGAAGCCCGCCGCAAGCTTCCAGTCTCTTTCATGCGACGGAAATTTCTTAGCGCTTACCATAGTAACAAGGTGATCTTCATTCTTATTCTCTTTTCTGCATGCTAACGTTGTGCAAGGTTACCATCCTTTCCAGCGAAAACGGCGCGGGAAAAACCACACAAATTCCCCAGTTTGTCTTTTGGGATGAATACGCCAGCAATAAGAAGATTATCTGTACGCAGCCAAGACGGCTGGCTGCAAGATCTGCAGCTCAGCGAGTTGCGGAAGAGATGGACGTAAAGCTAGGCGAAGAGGTCGGATATTCCATCCGTTTCGACAAACGCACCTCGAAGGAAAATCGTCTCTGCTACGCCACAGATGGAATCCTTCTCCATCAGGCAAAAGTAGATCCCACGTTCTCAGACTACGTTAGTCCCCGACGTTCTGTCTTGGTGCAAACACTAACCCATGCTTACTAGGCTTGTGTCATCCTCGACGAAGCACACGAGCGTACCCTCAACACAGACATCTTGACGGCGCTCTTAAAGAAGGCTCTACTTGTCCGCGATGACTTCAAGGTCATCGTCATGTCTGCCACCCTTGAGGTTGACAAGTTTGTGCAATACTTTGTTGGCGCCAAGCGATTTACTGTGAGCGGTCGCATCTTTCCAGTCGAGGTTGGATACATCAAAAATCCAACTCAGGGCTACCTATCCCTTGCCCTTCACACTGCCAAACATATCCACGAGCAAGATAACGAAGGTGATATCCTCGTTTTTCTTCCGACAGCAGATGACTGCGAGGAGGGCAGCGCCAAGCTACGCCAAGCTACGTCTAATCTAGATGTGCTGCCACTGTACTCACTCTTACCTCAACACGAACAAGACAGGGTGTTCAAGCGATCGGATAAGAGACGATGTATACTTACAACAAACATCGCAGAGGTGAGCATTACAATCGATGGTGTTGTTTACGTGATTGGTAAGTCCTCCACTTCCAGTCCTTCGCCTCTGTTCATCTGCTACCTTCAGTGGACAAGGCCGGATCTGTACTCGCTTCTGGTCACTAACAACACTGTTAGATACTGGTCTGGTAAAGGAGCCCGGATTTCACCCTAGACTTGGATGTGATACCCTTGGAACGACGCCTATATCCAAAGCGTCAGCGTGCTGGGCGCGCCGGCCGTACCAGGCCAGGGTTCTGTTATCGCATGTACACGAAGAAAGATTTTGACGACATCCTTCTTCCTTCAACACCGCCCAGTATCCTCCAAAGTAACCTTTCAGAAATGGTACTGCAACTCAAAGCTCTAGGCTTTCACGATCTCGCAAACTTCGACTTTATTGACCCTCCCCACCCGGAACCCATCTTCCGTGCGTTTGAAGATCTCTTTTGGATGTAAGTACCAATATCTGACTTGTGATACTAAAGTACTTTGCTGAGACAGATGTCAGGGGTTTCTTGGATGAAGAAGGCTCAATTACGATCAAAGGCAAACTGGCCGCAAAGCTGCCAATCCTCCCGGCTTGGTATAACGCTTTTGCCGAGGCGTCGAGCCTGGGATGTAGCGACGAAATGATTACAATTGCTGCAGTTGAGAGCACCCAGCAGTCGATGTTTCTTCGCCCACGGCCTTTTCGCTATGCGGCGGACTTGGCCCGCCAACGCTTCTTTTGCCCGGTGTCGGATCAGATGACCCTCATGAATGCATTTCATTCATACGTCAGAACCAAAAATCAGTTCCAGGATCTTATGGGTAAGGACGCTGACAAGGCTGTGGACGAATGGTGTGCGGACGCATTCCTCAACCGAGGTGTTTTGGAGGAGGCGGTCAGACTACGACAGCAATTGAAAGAATCCTTCCGGTATCTTTTCGGTAAACAGCCTGCCGTCTCGGACTTCTTGAGTCCCGACTACGATGTCAATATCCGCAAAGCACTGGCTCGCTCGTTCTTCTACCGTTCCGCCATCCGTGACCCAGCTGGCCAAGACTGGTACAGGACTGTCCATGGTAACTGGCCAGCTGGCCTCGATCCTGATAGCAGCCTGGTCGGATGTCGCCATGAATGGGTCATCTATGGTGGCTTTTCTTACAACGCCTATCAATACCTGTCTTCAGTCACAGCTGTTGATCCGAAATGGTTGATCGTAAGTTATACGCCGCTTCAACACCTTCGGACTGCAAGATATTGACAAGCAATTCTAGGATCTCGATTATTTCCAAGACGCCAATCTGGCGAAGAGAGGAGACGGGAGGATGAAACAGCCACAAGTCTTTCACTCGCTCGCCAAAGCTCGTGAAGCTCAAAGGGGCAACACATCTGCTTAAGGCTTTATTTCCTCAACTGGGCAATCGTTCTTGCGGATGTGCATCGACACTGGATATTCGCTTGTGCTCCATTACGGTCCTTCTACACAACTCATCTGGCCTACATATTGGTTAGGGCCGTTTTAGTTCTAACTCTCGTGCCGCCAACGGGTGGTTATACTCAAGAATGAGCTTGAGACACTCTAATGATCTTTTTCTTTCTGTTCTGATCCTTCGCAAAGTCTATCCTTTTGCTTGTGGGTCTCTATGTCTTACCAGAGCTGCCTCTGACATTCGTATGAGGGATGATTGCGATTCGTGGCACGGTTATGTCTACCTAATATCTGCCGACAGATGTGTTTATGGGACTGTTCTCCTCCATTGACACGGTCGTTTGGATGGGAACTACTGAGCATTGATGAGTTGTACTACATGTACGTAGGCCTTTTCATTAGATAATTGAGGATTGTTTGTTGCCCCCTTTAGTTTATTCGTTGTAGATGTTTGGTACTCGCACGTGCGTGAGAAACAGCTCAACCGAAGGCTTTCCAGCCGATAAAAAGCACATACGAGGAATTCTCAAGCTAAAAAGATGATTCTGTATTGAAGTCTTGCATCACTCTTATTCAATATCAATCTTCCTCGATGCACTTCTCGTTAGTTCCCCAACGAGGGGTGAAAAGCAACGACTTTTAGTACTGCTACTTCATCCTCCGCAGCCCATGTCACCTATCTCCCCCATCACCACCCCATTTACATCCCCTTCTTCACCCTCTCAGCCTCCTGAACCTTTGCAAAGGCCCTCTTTGTCTGAACAACACTATGAGCCACACAAACCATCGGAACAACAATCCAGATGGCATTACAGAAAACATAATACATGTAAAAGTAAAACTGCTCCGGCCGACAGTACACAATGCGATGAACGATCTCGTTGAAGTAGCAAGTACCAAAGTACAGCAAATCGCCGTAGATTTGTCCAACGCTGATGCTCAGCTGGATCGGGTGTCGCAGAGGATGTTGCTTGACGATACTCCATGCGCAAAAGAACGACATGGGACCCCAGAGGAAGGCGGTTATGGCTTCCATGGGGACGAGGAAGGAATCTTGGGTGAGGTAGCGAGAGTCTGAGAGGGAGTATTCTTTCCAGAGCTGGGCGAAGAGGAATTGTCTGCTGGAGATGTCGGCGAAGTTGACAGCAAAGTAACCTGATTGATCCATTAGCACCACTACCACTAACTCGGCGGGGGGCAGAACATACCCTCGAAGAACAAATGGATGCATCCGCAGAGGGCGAACCACAGCGTCATGAAGATCTCCGTCTTTGATAGCTTTCGACGAGATTGTTGGATCAGCGATAGTGTTACTCCGAGAATGACACTTGCGCCGACGACGAAGGATGCTACGAGGGCGCGGGAGGATAGAGTGTTGGCGGCATATTGAGGAAGCGCTGCGTTCAATGGCCAGAATGGATGAAGGGGGGTTTTGGCTGTTGCGTTGGCGCTTTCAACAAGAGTGTCCATTGTGTCTATCTTGCGCAAGAAGTGAAGTCAAAGTGGAAGTGGAAGAGCGACAAGTTGAAGTTGTTGTTGTTTGTAAGACAAAGCTGAGTACGTCTCTTTAAATACTCCAATCATTTTCAGCCTGCAATTTACACAAACTGACGCACTACAGCCTTACTCCTTCCCTCCACCCAAACATCTTACACCGTTTACAGTGGCGTCTTGGCAACATCGGAAACTCCAGATCCGCCATCGAACCATTTCCATCCCCACGACAGAAGGATTATCTCTCAACTCTCCCATTGGTCAATCTTGAATAACGTCGGAAAAAATAAATGGGAAACGGGAATCTCGGGGTCCGTTTGCTGATCTTACATATTCTTTGAGGTTTCAGATGCGAATACGAACGCGTCACTCGAATACGAAAATGCCAATACGCTGTTGTGATTGACTCTTTTTCTACCCAAACACCACAGTCTCGGATTTCACTTCTCCAAAAACCCCAATGTCATCGCCTGAACTCATTATAAGCGATAACTCAATCCTCTTCTCAACCGCATCAACCATCACCAACGTCTCTCTCATTCTCATCCTCTCCGGAACCCTCTCTATACCCGCCCAACTCGTCCTCGCAGGAATATCCTCCGTCTCCGCCCACGCCTCCCAAGGAACATCCTCCATCGCCTCCAACGGAGAAGCCAAATCGCTAGCAAAGTACTTCTGCCCTTCAATCTCCATTATTCGCCGACCTACTGCTGCTGCACCGTCGCTGTGCCACATTCCTTCTTGGCGCTTGATCTTGTAGAGAAAACTAATCGCACGACGACGTAGCCATGGATGTCGGCAGCGCTGGGTGACCATGAAGACGGGCACGATGAAGCCTGATTCTAAGGACAGAGGGGATTGGACTTGGGAGGGTGGTGTGTTGGACCAGAGTGTTTCTGCGAGTGTGAGGATGCGTTCGTAGTGGCCTAGGAATCTGTCCCATCGTGTTTCTGGGCCGAAAGCGCCTCCTGATAGGAACATGCGTAGCATTGTGTGATACAGTCTGATGGACACGGCGCCTGTTTCGTCGTGTGGATTCGGGTGCTTCTTCTCGAACTGGGCCATCTTGTTCTCCCACGAGGCGAGGTCCTCCATTGTAAGATGCAGCATCACGAGGTCTTTCGCAGCACCCTCTTCATCTCCTGGTGCCGTCGTCTCAGACAACATCATAAGTCTTCTCATCATTCCAAACAACGCCGTGCCTGCTTGTCCATAGCTCTCTATCTCCGCGGTCTTCATGTACTCATCGATCCACACCGTTCTCGGCGCAAGCTTATGAGGATACGGCGCTGATGAATCAGAGAATGTCATGGCCATCAAGTCTAACCGCGTCAATATCTCTGCAGCACCTGACGTCTCGGAACCATGTCCTGCTTGACTCAGCAATCGATGACCAGCCATGATGTGGACTTGACTTTCGGACCATCGACCCATCATGTTTGTAACGGACAGAAGCGCAAGACTCAGCGCGAGCAGTTGTGTTGGATCCTTTACATCTTGGGCACACGTTATCGCTCTCCCATAATTTTCATTTGCCTGCGACCACAATTTCTCACCGCTGTGATACCCACGACCTTGCCAGAACAACTCATGCCGTTGATGCAGCGCGCCCAGAGCAAGTGTAGCGTGCCATACTGCTGGTTCAGAATGTGCAAGCTGGAGTAACTCCCTCGTCCAGAACTGCGACGGTATAAACGATGCAGTCGATGGCGCTGTTAATGTTCGAAACACATCAAACAGCGTAAGATTCGTCGGTGACGCTGAACGACTCCTATCCCGTGGGTACTGCGAAAGGGCCTGTGAGATGGGTCCAATTACTGACATCTGGCGCGCTGCCTCTACAAGCTGACGTCGTGTAACCGTTGAATCCTCAGGAAGATATCCATCGCATTGACGTTTAGAAGTTAAACATCTTTGACACGACGGTTTCACCAAGTCGCATTTCACACGACGAATGCTGGCCCCATTAGTCAAATCTTTCGGTGCACGAAATACCACCACTTACCGACATGTAATGCACCCATTCCCTGCTTTTCTTGGCATGATTTTAGTTAGAGGCTTGAATCATTGAAGAGATTGAGATTACAGGCTGGGCTGACATTTGTATATTCCATCTTCAGCACAGCCACGTATAGGTTGCCGTGAAGTGGGCTATGAACCAGGATCTATCACTGAGTCACAATCATGCGTCGTCAGATTTAAGGCTATGCTGTGGCTTTTTAAGCATAAGTGCATTGTGAAGGTTTGAGGACAACGCTTCAGGGCTGGAAATATTGCTCAAAGAGCCTACTATATTCGTAAGGCTATGGTAAATCAATCTCAAATAACTTAAATGTTTTGATCACCAAGGATCAAACTCCCAATTGTTCCCCATTGCCGTGAGGGAACGGTGATCGACAGTGCAGATTGGCTCAGCCCTACCCGGCTGTAGCACGCCCCATAGAATAATTATTCGTTACCCTGTACACTCATCGTTCCTAAAATAAGCATTAACTGTTTACCAAGATTCCATTACGGGTTAAAGGCCTTATACACTTGCAAAGCCCCCTCAATAGACTGCACCAACCCAAAGAATACTGTTAAAACAAAAACAAGAATTGCAACCCAAAACGTATACCACTGAACCCCATTCCTTCGATCATGCCACCATTGCTTGAGAGTACGTGGTCGAGATTCATCAAACACTTGTTTCAAGATCACCAAACGATCGTGCCAATAACTGAACTTCTCAATTTGCCGTTCATCTGCATCTAGTTGCCCGATCTCAATCAACTGAGTATCGAGGCCCCGCAAAGACGCTTGTGTTTGATACCAAACTCTAGTGTCCATATCCCACTTAGGAAACAGCAGGGCCATCGTGTTTAGGGTCTCTTCAATGAACTCTTGTGAGAAGAGCGTTGTGTCGCTGTAAGCTGCGTCAAAATCACGAATATCTGTTCCTAGGCCGGCTGTAACTCACCTTTGTTGGCGCTTCAGAAAGGAAGCATGATGAAACACTGCCACTGCCTGGTCGTCTCTCATAAGTCGGAGATGGTCAGCGAGGTTGGTGGTCCAGATGACTTCTATGCCCGCTATCTTGGCTAGATTGTTGGCGTTGAATATCTTCTCGAGTTTCACTTGACTACGCCCAAGGTCAGGCTTGCTTTCGAACCGCTCTGTGACCCACTGCTTCAAGCTGCCTGTAACCCATTCTATCTGTCTAGATCCTGAGTAGGCAAAGGGAAGGTTACCAAATTCGACCATGAGCAGAGTGCGAGCTGCAAGATCAATGGAGTGGCTACAGCAAGCATCGCTATCGGGAAGACTGCAGGACTGTAGCAGCTTCTGGTGGATTTCTTCGCGTGAATGGGAACTCCGCAGCAACTGAACGATCGCCATGATGTCTGCATGGGTTGCTAGAGGCGTATGGCTCCCACCCTCGTGAAGTGCGATCAGTTCGCACTGTTGGATGTAGTACTTGAAGTAGAACTTGAGGTCGGACTCGACTTCTGAGCGAGGGGTATCCCATAGAGCAGCGGCTATCGCCTCCTTGGCCGGGCCAGAAAGAGCAGTACGGATAAGGGTTCGGTCGAGCATAGTTACGAGGCTGGATGACGGTTTGCTTTCTTACTGCGTGGGGGCTGCATTTATGGACTTGTCGCTCACTGAGGCTGACCCTGGCATCTAAATCTGTTGGAATACTTGTGAGGCTCACCCAGTCCTCGGCGGTGCACGCCCGCTGCATCATTTTGTACTACATCAGTGGTTCGGCATCGCCCTAGACTTGGAATTGAGGCCCCCGAATGCTTGGTGCACCGCCACTACATATTGATAGGTGCAGGCCTATAGAATCAAGTTATCTGCATTACCCTTGAAAGAGGCGTCTTCACTTTTAGTCCTGCAGCATCCCGACACTACCAACCACAGCAACATCTATGATATGCGGGGTAGTCAGCTAGTTTTCATAAAGTCAGACGTAGGCTCATTTCCTGCTGGGAGATCGTCTGGCTCTGTTGCCTTGAATCTTTTATCCATCCTCTTCATTTTCTCACCATTTTATATTGCAGATGATGCAAGATGATGCCATTCTCTAGAATCCTTAGCCTACAAGATGAAAAATGGAGCAATCCCGAAGACTCCATAGGTACTTTCATCGGACACTTGCATGGCGGCCGGTATCGCTGTTGGGAGGCGGCCGGTCCGGCTCGTCAGGCGTTTAGGGAATTGAGTCCAGATATCAAAGATTTCCTTGAGACTTCTAACATACCTCCAACTGATATAGTATCGTGGTCGATCTATATGATCGGGCGTAACGAAAGTAGCGCAGCACCAAAGCTTTTGATTTGCTCCACGGATGCGAAGACGCGCAAAAGTATCAGGCAACTCATCAAAGACAGTAAGATTATGGACAAATATCCTGGCATAGGACTCGGGGACGTATCAGCACTACCCGATCGCCCTGTCATCAGAGAGCTATCCCGAGAGACTATCGAGGCTCTCCTCCCCTTTGGCTGTGGTATCGATGGAGCAGTTTTGGCAGACGAACCAGAGCCTGCATTGGGAAAGCGAATATTTGTCGTCAACCCCCACGACTTCTCCTTACGCCCAGCAACAGCCGGCCCAATCATCTTGCATGGTGGTAAATGCTACCAGCTAACTGTTGCGCACGTATTCCGACACACGAGGGAGCTGGACCTTTCATTCAACCAGCAGCTCGCTGAAGACGACTGCGATTTTGATGGCATGAGTGACGGTGAAATAGATGGCGAAAGCCAATACGATGAGACGACAACAAAAGGAAGTGTAACCCCGAGAGAGATTGGTTCCGACAGAGCATCTTTCATGGCCAGCCTCGACGGTTTCTCTGGAGAAAAACACTCGAGTTCCAGATCCAAAAGCTCTTTAAGCGATTATTTCGACAATGGAAACGATCCGCGGTTGAGTGTCGAGGCCCCAGACGAGAATTTTGGCTTCGGCGAGTTTGATGTATCTCAGCTTCAATTTTTTGGAAGATTGGTCTTAAGCTCCCTGACCGGAAGTAACCCATCATTGGACTACGCTCTCATCGAGACCTCATGGATGGTACATGACGTCGAGAATTCATCCGTGACTTTAAGGTCTATGGTCTCGAGTATCGGGGAGATAGAGTCAGACGACATCACTGTTGTTGCTTCGACATCACCACACCGCCGAGTCGAAGGGCGACTTACTGCTACGCCATCCTACATTCGACTTCCTGAACAGCCCACCTTTCAACAAGTCTACCCCATACGACTGGGTAAGCATTTACAAGATGGAGATTGTGGAACTGCAATCTTTGGCAGATACGAAAATTGCTTCTATGGTCACATAATTGCAGGTGGCCTCGGGACGAGCATTGCTTACCTTGTTCCAGCTGGGGATATTTCAAGAGACATCCAGGCCCGCAATAGCTTTGGCCTCATATGGATGCCACAGCAAGATGGACAAGAACAAAACTCGAAGGATGATGTGCAGCTCAGTACAGGATTACCACCTGACTCAACCACCTCCGAGTTATCGTCGATTAGAAGCCTTAGAGCCTCAGAGCTGGAGGAGCCACAGGGCGATCCGCTTCTTGAGTCCAACATCTCGATTGAACACTGGCTCCAGCACAAACCCAACTCTCAGCTATCCCAAAACACTTTCATCGACCATCAATCACTTACTGAAGACAGCCGTAGCAGTGAATCAGATGCCATAAGTCAGCCATCGTCTGTTCAGACGAGTCGTTCTTCCCCCCTGACAGTTGTACGCTATATGTGGACATGTTCTAATTGTGATGAGGTCAACAGCTTCACAAATGGTGAGGCCTGTCTGGAGTGTCATCATTATTACAGCCCTACATGCTGTTCTTCTTATGTCCTCCCACTCGGTGGAAAGTGAGAAGGTCATCTTGAATGACCTTAAACTTAATAATGAGAGGAGTTGTGGCATAGCAAGAGTTAGAAAACACCAAGTCTCTTGAAACCAGGCCATGATGTGCCCGTTCACTGCAGTACTAGTCAATGAGTGGCTGCAGAGATCCCGAGCTGAATGTCATCCTAGATTCACCACCAACAACATCTGATCGCAAGACAAGATATCATGACAATGGAAATCATGATGAAGGAAGGCTCGCAAACTCACTGCCCCCTCGAGACTGATCAGCTATTTCAGCTGCTTCATCCAAACCTCAAACGCGGGACCGACTGCTTCGTCAGGGCGACTGATTAGTTGCCCCCGAACTAACACAGATGGTTCTTCTGCTTACCTTTCAAGCCTACTAAGTACAGAACGCAGCGTAAATTGCCTCATCGAACTTCTCCGTGAATCGTTGGCCCAGGTCACCAGCAGTTTGGTCAGGATCATACATAAGAGACATTCGCCAGTCTGGACGCGACGGTATCTCTAACTTTCGGTCGTTATTTCTGTCTCGTCCTTCACTGATTCCATCTATCGCCAGAGAGTCAACGGAACTCTTGAATTCGCCTGATATATGGATGAATGAATCGATGTGGTTGGGGCAAACATTTGACGACTCCTTGGACGCTGATACGAGCCGCTGGTACTTCATGGGGAGTGATCCCAAGCTTCAGGCCATAGTCGATGCGGTAGATCCTCCGTCTCTTTAACTATGAGATGGACACTAGGAACTGGAGCCTAAAGGCGAGATGTCGCCCCTTTGAGGCTGCTCTTGAGAAAGACTCAGGCTATAGAAGTGCTGGCGGGAAGGATATGTGACGAGGTGGCTCAAAAGCATTTTTCTTTTATTGCTTACGGAATGATGTGCTTTATCAGAGGATCTTGGGTCCGCCTGTATCATATTTTCCTTGACTTTTGCCTGCTTAGATGTTGATGGTTCAGACGAACACCTTCATTACTGTATTATACTTACTTATTAACTGAACAAGGCGGGCGGCGTATGATGAGTCATGAGGCGAATTATCTTGGATACGGACTTTTTATACATTTTATGTTCTTTAGTTGGCTCATGTTGAAAGGGCTCAGAGTCAACTGATATTTCCCCTGGATATGTTCTCTTAGTTAGAATGTGAATTGGACTTGGTTTCCATTATGATGCCCACGGCATCCTTTATACTCCCAAGTAGGGCTGTACTTGAGTTATATTTACTATATCCTTGTTACTGACTTACTGGTCTGTTTACTGCGAAACCCCTATTTATACATTTTTACTTGCCCTTTCACAGCCATAACCACGGGACAGTCTCCTTGCATCCAGTCACGCCAACACACAAAGCTTCAATTATAATGTAATTCATCATTCATAAATGGGTATCAAGTTCTATAGTTCACTCTCCTTCTCCTTCTTCTTCGCCCTCAAAACAGCCGCGTGCTGCTTCGTATGAAACTTCACATCATCTGGATACCGCGGATTCCACACAGTATTACACACTTTACACTCCGAAAACGCTGCTTGTGACGATAAATTCAGTGTCGTTTGTACAGTTGGTGTTTTCGTCTTCCCTCTCTTTCCTGGTTTTGAGTCGTTTGTGCTGTGTTCTCGATTCAAAGAGCTCTCTTGAACAGCGGGTCGAGTAGATTTGGTGCCAGAGTCTTCGACTTCTGTATCCTCGCCTTGTGTATCATCTCCTGTGTTGTCGTCGTCTAGTAATGGGGTTGATGTACCGCGGAAGCGTAATAAGCGCGGTTTCTTTCGGGGTTCTATTTTTGGGGGCTGTGGTGGTGAGGATGGGGGTGTCGATTCGGGCTGAGGCTCGTCGCTCTTTGGACTGGAAGTAACTGTAGATGACGGAGGTACAGGTTTGAAGAAGTTCAGGATTGACCCCTTCTTGACTGGCTCGGCGATACTTTTGTTCGTTGTTGTCGATTCAAATGTGTTCTTCGCCTCTTCCGTGACCTTCTTCAGCGGCGCCGTGTCCGTGCCTTTGGATGTAGGCTCAGAAGTTGTTGCTTCTGCTGATACCCTTCGTTTCTTTATGTTTGGCTCTTTCGGCGAATCGTCTCGAATGCTTCGTTTGCCATATGTTCGTAATGGTTTGACGCGCGATCGCGGTACCGATGGCGCTGGGCTTGCACACCTGATTGAGTCAGTACACCTCCACTGACACGATAAGAGCTCAAGAATCGTACATTCTGAGGGTTCGCGCTTCAGTTAGCTGTCATGCTGCCCTACATCAACCCAAATCTGTGTTGCTATCGCGTGGTGATACACTTCAACGGGCCACACTCGAATCCCGTATAAAGTCGGGTGAGTATAAAAGGGTATATACAATCAATATGAGGGAAAAGAGACCGGAAGAAGGAAAGAGATAAGTTGACTAAGTGAACAACGGATCAAGTCTTGACCTCGAAGTTGAGGCGTGCCGAGGAGAGAAACAGAAACAATTACAGTGACAGAAGCCCCACTTAAATGAGAAGACGCGTCGAGACGCGTCTGGCGCGCAGTCACATGGTCCCGAGCCATGATATCACCGCCATCATGACTGCTACCCAATGCCTGTGCTTTTGCTCGAATCACGATCATGATGTTATCCAGGTAAGATTATGGCCATATCGAATTTGTCAATTGTTGCGACCAGCCCTTGATATTAATGCGAGGATCACACTTCCATTTGTGAAGCTAACGTCCTCATTGTCTGGTAATTAAAATATTAATATTACAGTATACATAGTATGCTTAGGTCATGTCTCGACCTTCGCTTCTGTCTTTCGTTTCCTCACTCCATCTTCCGTCCTATCCTTCTCCTTGATCAAAACACTCTTCTCATCCTCATCCTTCCCCAGCACCCAACTCTCAACAACCTCTCTGACCTCCTTAACCTTCCCATGCTTCTTCCTCCCCTGGTCCATCTTCCAAATATACGCATTATACACCACAACCTCCGCAATAGCAACGAGAATACTCCCCCCCATCGTTAGAAACATGCGTGCCGGCAAACTCCACCACCGAGCTGTAACCCATAATGTTCCCGCGACGCCGGCGATGCTGACGAGGAAGTTGATGATCAGCGTGACTTGCTTGTGCACTTCTTCCATCGCCATGTCGTCGTCGCCGAGGTCTGCGGAAGATGTCGGTCGGTTTGCGGCAGCGAAGGAGGCGGCGCTGGAGGGGAAGTGGTCTTTGAAGGTTTCGTGTTGGGGAGGGGGGTTTATCATTCGTTCGTAGCTGCGGGCTTCTTCTTCGCGGCGGAGACGGGCCATTAGGGCTTTGTATTCCGGGGACTGCAATTATCAGTATGAGGAACGGAGAAGAGGAGAGATCTGGGATGGCTTACGGGTTCGGGTTTGGGAGGCAGAGGAGGGATGTAGACGGATGCGCCGCGGAGGAGTTGTTCGAGGGAGAAGTTGGAGCTGCCTTGAGCTTTCAGTTGTTTCCACAGATCAACTATTTGGCCATGCGATATGGGATTTCCAAGTTTCGGGTCGTCCAAGGTAGGTTCTTGGGTGGCTTGCTGTGATTCTTGTCCCTCTGTTTCGTCGTGATCTTCGATTTGGGGTGTTTCTGTAGCTTCGACAAGCGACAACGCCTCCAGAATAGAGGACGTCATTGTAAGTAGCACCATGGTGGTCTGTAGCACTTCCTATACAAATTATCGTGTTCAAATAACTGGTGCAAGCTCAATAGTAGCAAAGTCGTCATAAACTGTCGTTGATGTTTAATTGAAACGTATCAAAGCTTGATCAACAGGCATCTACTATTTCCAGGCCAGTTCCGTAGCGATTCATCCGCTGACGTCTCAACGGCCCCATACCAAACCCGTCCAATCACATTCCGCCCCTTGACGGCCTGTTATCGGCTGCTCGCCGAACGGACCCGCAACCCCCCCGGCTTAGCAGAACACAGCTAGAGCTGGAAAAGTTTAGAGAATCGGATCAATCGAGAATCCAACAGCCATCGAACAAAATTTCCCTCGCCATTGACGATCTGGAAAACTACCAACCCGCCTACGAACGACCCGGACAAAGCGATACAATTAAACGAATGCCGTTATAACACTCGATTCATTCACTTCGGGAATTTATCCATATAGCTCCGCTACGATGCTCCGTCCGGGGGCCTCGGTGGTGCGCGGCACCATGAACAGACAGGCCTTGTGGACGAGGACAAGTCCTGCTGCTCCAGCTTGCGCTCTGTGCAGACAATTGACCGTCAGTCGATCTCCCTCGAGGATACACAGCGCTTCGTTGCATACTAGTCCTCGTAGGGACTCAGCCTGGGGTGCGGCTGTTCAGGTCGCTTCCAATGTCGTAAGCAATGTCGTTAAGAAGGCTTCCAAGGATGCAATGCATGTCGATCCTCTGCGGACTGTCGCCAAAGAGATGAAGTTCCTCACGGGAAACATTCGAAAACTCCTCGGTTCTGGCCATCCTTCGCTTGACCGTGCTGCCAAATATTATACCCAGGCTGAGGGCAAGCATGTCAGACCATTGATCGTTCTCCTCATGAGCAGAGCTACATATCTCTGCCCAAAGACTCCTCCTACGGCTCCTATAGTTACTCACCGTGGCGTCGACACCTCGATATCGCCAGCTCAGATCCTCGCCGATGTGAACCCCTCTGCTCAGCCTCTATCATCTCTCGAACAAGAAGTCCCCGATGCAAACTCCGATATTCTTCCCAGCCAGCGACGACTTGCCGAAATCACGGAGCTGATCCACACGGCCTCTCTTCTTCACGACGACGTTATCGATCACTCTATTTCTCGACGAGGTTCGCCCTCGGCAAATTTGGAGTTTGGCAACAAGATGGCTGTTCTGGCGGGTGACTTCCTGCTGGGCAGGGCATCTGTTGCGCTGGCTCGTCTTCGAAACCCAGAGGTTGTCGAGCTTCTGGCTACTGTTATCGCCAACCTCGTGGAGGGCGAGTTCATGCAGCTCAAGAACACGGAGCGGGACGAGAGGAATCCCAAGTGGTCGGAGGAGACCGTCACATACTACCTGCAAAAGACGTACCTCAAGACCGCATCGCTTATCTCAAAGTCTTGCCGAGCTGCCGCTTTGCTGGGTAACACGGATGCTGTGACAGTCGACGCCGCTTACTCGTATGGACGAAACCTGGGACTGGCTTTCCAGTTGGTAGACGACCTTTTGGACTATACACAGAGCGGATCGGATCTGGGTAAGCCTGCGGGGGCAGATCTAGAGCTGGGTCTCGCGACGGCACCGCTGCTATTTGCCTGGAAGCAGATGCCGGAACTCGGAGCCCTCGTTGGCCGCAAGTTTGCCCAGGAGGGTGACGTACAAAGGGTAAGTTAGGCTGCATTCACTCTTTGTTCTTCTGACGAATCACATCTGTTGGAGATAATCCATGCTAATAACCAACGGTGCAGGCACGTGAGTTGGTTCTTCAGAGCGACGGTATTGAGCAGACGAGGGCTCTTGCGCAAGAATACGTGGATAAAGCTATTGCCTCGATTGCGGAATTTCCCGAGAGTGAGGCTAAGGACGGATTGATTGAGATGGCGCATAAGTCGCTCAAGCGACAGAAGTAACGGGCATACCTACACTAAGGAGATGAAAAAGGCGGGATATACGCCGTGTACGAATATCACATCACATCGCATCACATTTATTCTTTTTTTTTTTTTTTTCCTATGACGGAGGATGAGAGAGAAAGAAAAGCAACATTTTGGTCAAAAAGTCATGGGCGGGATTTTGGTCAGCTGGGGCATGATGGTGTACTTACTGTATGATTGTGCTTAGACTCCCTTTGTTACAGAACGAGAACGTCTAGACGGGGACAGGAAAGTGATGCATGTATGATTATTACCTGTTTCTTACTCACTTACTTACTGCACTTCACGTTGTCATAAGAGGGCGTGGGAGCTTGGCAAGGGATTTCAAAGATGACGCTTTAGACTTTTGGTAACCTCGGGTATGGAGAATTATGTGTGTATGCTGGCTGAACTTGGTGTTTTGATCGAGTAATAGCCCATGCTCACGATCGAGTAATACTCGCTGCGATGATGGAGTGTTGCCGAATTGGGTGATCGAGTAATCCTCAGCTAGACCTCTGATCATGCACTTCCGCGGGGCCAACACCAACGACGATGACTTTTGATCGAGTAATGAAAACGTATTCTGTAGTCATTCGGCCCTGGAACACGAGAACATGTGCTGACTGTAGACCCCGAATAGCCTCAATCCACCGAGGAAAGGGATGAGAAGACGAAAACTAACGAATTCATCCGAAGCCGCACCGTTGGGAACTTACCTATCCCAAGATGGCATTACTCGATGGTTACTCGATTCAATCACCATCGGCGTAAAGGGTTCAGTGTCTGATTGGCCAGGCGGACGTCGGCAGTGTCCGATGGACCCTGAAATTCTCGTTTTCGAGGTTCGATAAGCTAAGCTTTTCTGTAAGTGGGACCTGAAAAGCCGGAACTGGGATCAGGAACTGGAAACTGAGGTTTTGATCGAATAATGAAATTCGATTGTACGATGATTTCCCCGAGCCGAGAAATCTCGATAAGAGCGAGGCCATTCCCGGATTCTGGGGGTGGCTTTTCTTCTTTCTTCTCTGTATCCATAAAGTTGACCCAATTGCCTCGTCCTCTTTGATAAGGAAATTCTCCGATCACTCGATCTTAGCCTGTTGCTCTTATCTTGGTGCTCCCTCTCATCTGACGTTTTTTGTTTCTTATCTTTCACGTCAGGACAACCCCACCAATCCCGTGCTCAGCCCCTCCATCAGGTGTAGAGATAAGAGGGATAAGAGAACGAGTAAAGACCTCGGCGAGAAGCACGAGGACGAAACGGGATAGAAACTAGGATTCCCCGGATTTTTTGATAAGCTGTAGCTTCATCTTTTTTGCTTGAGATTGAGTTTTGTTCTCTTTCTTTTTTTTCTCTTCTCTTTATTCTTACCCCTGTTTGGTTCATCAACCGTTATCTCTGCCCATCATGACAACTTCAAACGCTGAGCAATACCCTGAGGGTCCTCTCTCTGTCCTTGTCTCCTCTCGGGTCGTCGTCACTCTTCCTGATGACTCCCTCGCTGTCACTCCCGCTTCCATTGTCGTCAGCCCCATCACCGGAAAGATCATCTCTGTCATCCCCGAAGTCCTCCCCCCAACAAGCTTTCCCCCTGGGACCGAGTATGTCGACCATACTCCTAAGCTTCTCCTGCCCGGTCTCGTCGACGCTCATGTTCACTTGAACGAGCCTGGTCGCACGGAATGGGAGGGCTTCTGGACTGGTACCCGTGCTGCAGCCAGCGGTGGTGTCACTACTGTTGTTGACATGCCGCTGAATGCTATTCCTCCTACTACCACCCTTCATGGGTTTGAGGAGAAGTTGAGGGCGAGTCAAGGACAGTGCTGGGTTGATGTTGGGTTCTATGGTGGTGTTATCCCGGGCAATGCTAATGAGCTGAGACCCCTTGTCGAAGCTGGCGTTCGAGGATTTAAGGGATTCTTGATCGAGTCTGGTGTAAGTTTCCTGTTTTGTCAAGTTAAACCGTAAGCTGACATTCATCATAGGTCCCTGAGTTCCCTGCTGTATCTTCCAAGGATATCGCTCTCGCCATGGAGACTCTCAAGGACAGCCCTACCACACTCATGTTCCACGCCGAAATGATCCCTCCCATCACTCAATCCGTCGGCGATGACGTTCAAACCTCAGAACCTCCCCTGTCTCCCACCGGTGAACTCACCGCATACAAGACCTTCCTCGAATCTCGACCCCCTGCTTTCGAAACATACGCCATCGAGGAGATTCTTAGCCAAGCACACATTGCCCCCTCACTACACCTTCACATCGTTCACCTGTCCGCTACCCAGTGCATTCCTATCCTCAAGGCCGCTCGCAAGGCAGGTATCAACATCACAGCCGAGACTTGCTTCCACTACCTCGGTCTCACGGCCGAGGAGATTGAAAAGGGTGACACTCGACACAAGTGCTGTCCTCCTATTCGAGAGGGAAAGAACCGCGATGGTCTTTGGGATGAGCTCGTCGCCGAGGACTCATGTATCAAGACTGTTGTGTCGGATCACTCACCCTGCACACCTCAACTCAAGCTCCTCCCTCAACATCTCGACGCTGACCGACCTTACATCCCCCACAACGACTCCGGCATCGACGTAACACAATCCTCCGCGGCTCAGAAGGCTGAGAAGGAACGCGGTGATTTCTTCGCAGCCTGGGGCGGTATCTCCTCGGTCGGCCTTGGTCTCCCCATTCTTTACACTGCAGCCAAGAAGCGCAGCGACTTCTCCAAGACACCCAGCATCACCGACATTGTTCGTCTCTGCTGCCAAGCCACAGCCGCCCAAGTCGGTCTCTCGCATCGCAAGGGCGCTATCAGAGTCGGCATGGATGCAGATATCTGTGTCTTTGACGATGCAGACGAGTGGACGTTTTCACAGGGTGATATGCGATGGAAGAACCGATGCTCACCGTGGGAAGGCCATCAGTTCACTGGTCGTGTGAAGGAGACTTGGCTGCGTGGAACCAAGGTTTTTGAGCTTGGGGCGGCGAATTCTGGGTTTGTGGTTGGCAAGCCTTTGGGGGAGAGCATCACTGAGAAGCGAACATTGTGAAATGATTGATGATGAGATATAGCATTTTGGGCGTTCTTGGATGGGGCGGATAGAATTGTACTTTAGTATTATCTATGTCTTGAGTTTTGTGTTTTTGTTATTGAATAGCATGAGTAATGAGATTGGAGACTGATGAGATTGTGGCGTCATTGGATTGTGTTTTATGTGCATGTGAGCTTTTGATGCGTCTTGAGTGTAGCACGAAGAAACATGATTTGGAGAAATTGTGGGGTTGACGATGCATTCTGTGATTTGGTGTGAGGCATTTGGAGGTTCTACTCCGATCAATTGAAAGCGATCAATTGTTCTATTCTATTGACAGAATGAGGAGAATCGAGACCTCGATCTAGATGAGCAGTGAATAAATTTGACGAATTAAGCAGCTCCTTAACTACCTCCCCTCAGTCAATCTCACGATCTCGAGTCATGGCAATTCCATCCCACAGCATCATTCGCATTGTCCAATTCAACAATCTTATTAGCTACCCCGTATAACATTCTTAAATGGCTAGAGATTACCGTATCATCATGCTATACGAAATAAACCTTGCCTCGCGAAAATCGTTAAAGAGCTCGCTTAAGTCGCATCGAATATTTATTTAAAATAAAGAAACCGCGGCTTAGGCGAAAGAGACGGTTGCATCGTTTCGCAACCGAAGCGGACGCCAAGCGCTAGAACATGTTTGCTTTGGGGCATGTTAGCGAAAGTTCTTTTTTTTCCTTCAGGGATCATGGGGGAGTGATAAGCGAGGTGTAAGTGGTATTGATCATGGATGGAAGGCTAGTCTAGAGTCTGCAGTGAGATTGACTTTCGGGGGGACTGCAGTGCGTATACTGAAGGAGTCTTGCAGTGTCATCCCCTACAACAGTAACAGTGAGATACAGAAGCATGTGAAATGAAATGAATTGTATTGACCTCCCTCTTTGATCCCATCCTTGCTCGGAACTGACCAACTCCGAAATGTCAACCCTCTCCACGTCAGCAACAATGCCCCCTCCACCAACGCATTTCCACAAATCACGCGCTTCTCCTCTCCCCTTCTCGATCAATTCTCTCGGCCTAGACCCTGGCCCCCGCAACCTCGCTTCCATCCCCCATCAAAAGACCTCACCCGACTCTAGAACAAACCCGGCGAATCACGTCTTCTTCTCGTGTATTAGCCTTGGAAGCTCGTCTATACAGACTTGACCATGAATTGCCTCTTTGGGAAGAGGACCGTTGGGTCTTTATGCGGTGGGATCTCTCGTGGAGTGGTGATTGTCAGATTTCGCTTCTTGTTCCTCTTTTCGAGGCTATTTTACTGGGCGTCATACATTTAACCAGCCTGATTATTCTGGATAATAGGAACGAGCTTACGGATATTGCAGCTGCTCTTTATGCCATAATGTCCCGGGCTTGGACAAATAGATAGCATTTCGCATTCGATCGCGCTTACGACAAAGAAACGCAGTCATGTCGCATCATGATCCCGACGTTGAAAAGATGGACAGAACCAGTTCGCCGGATCTTTCGATAGATCCTGGTATTCACCATCTTTCCGGAGGCCATCTTTCTCTCGACGATGTGCAAGCCGTTCATGTTCAGCTTCACAACTTGGCTGTGTCAGTGGACACTGCGCCGTCATGGCTTGCGCCCTCGACATATGGAGATTTGTTCTCCTCAAAGTTCAGCACCGCTCCAAAGATGAAGCCGTTACTCAACGCCGTAAACGCCGATCTTCAGCCTGGAACTTTAACAGCTATTATTGGAGGCAGTGGCTCGGGAAAGACGACGCTGCTCAACACAGTCGCTGAACGGGTTCTAAGCTCAAGACTAAGTCAAGAAGGAATCGTCACGTTTAATGGGAAAGTTGGCGTTCACAATGTTCGTGCTGCATATGTTATGCAGCAGGATATTCTGCTACCGACACTCACTGTTAGGGAAACGTTACGATACTCAGCTAATCTACGCCTACCGCCATCAACAACCGCTGAAGAACGCCACAGAGTTGTTGAAGAAGTTATTCTCGAACTTGGACTGAAAGAATGCGCTGATACACGTATTGGCAACTCGCAGCATCATGGATGTTCAGGCGGTGAGAAGCGACGAACGAGCATCGGTGTTCAACTCCTCGCCAACCCATCAGTTCTCTTCCTCGACGAGCCTACGACCGGCCTTGATGCGACAAGTGCATACCAACTTGTGCGAACGCTCAAGACGCTTGCGCAAAAGGGGCGCACCATCATAACGACCATTCATCAACCGCGCTCCGAAATCTGGGATCTTTTCGACAATCTTATTGTTCTTACGAAGGGCAGCCCTGTGTTCTCGGGCGCTATCAAAGATGCCGTTCCTTGGTTCGCAGATCTAGGTTTTCAACTTCCGCCGTTTGTTAATCCTGCTGAGTTCATCATTGATATCGCGGCTGTTGATAATCGTACTCCTGAGTTGGAACAAGAGACGTCTGCCAAGGTGGAGAGGTTGAAGGGTGCTTGGAATGAAGAGACGCAAAAGAGGCATCGTCCTCTTGATACGGTTGATGTTGGCGATGGGAAGAAGAAGGATAAGAAGGCAGAAGAGCATGCTGGTTTTGTGCGACAACTCACTGTTCTTACAGATCGTACCCTCAAAGTTACATACCGTGATCCCCTCGGCATGGCAGCTACTCTCACTGAGGCTATTTTCATGGGTCTTGTCTGCGGATACTTATTCTTCGACCTCGGCCGCGACCAAGCCGGTATTCGCTCTCGACAAGGTGGACTATACACAGCTGCCGGTCTACAAGGCTACCTCATCCTCATCTTCGAAGTCTACCGCATGACCTTCGACATTCCCACCTTCGACCGCGAGAACTCGGAAGGATGCGTCGATGCCCTACCCTTTGTCCTCTCACGAAGAATCGCCCGAATGGTCACAGAAGATGTCGCTGCGCCATTCCTCTTCTCGGTTATCTTCTACTTCATGGCTGGGTTTGATCGTGATGTTGAAAAGTTCTTTACCTTCTTTGCGATCACGTTGTTGAACCAGTACATTGCTGTTACGTGTGCCATGACGTGTGTTGCGACGGTTAGACACTTTGCTGGAGCGAGTGTGATTGCAAATCTGGTTTTTACACTGCAGAGCATGGCTTGTGGGATGTTCATCAATGTGAACAGTCTTCCTGTCTATGTCCGATGGCTCAAATGGCTTACTTACACAGTATGTTCCCTCCCCTCCTCGCGATATAATACTTACTTCCGAAGTTCTACGTGTTTAGCGCCTACTGTGGAAACGAGTTCGAGGGGAGTTTCTATGATTGTCCATTCGGCGACGAATCCGACCCGCGATGTAAACAGTACACGGGCTCATACGTAATGGCATCGCTCGGCTTTCCCAGAGACTGGACTGCCAAACCTATCCTCGTATGCCTCGCCTTCGTTGTCTTCTTCGTGGTGCTATCAGTCATCGGACTCCATATTCTCAAAGTCGAAATGACGATTGCTCGCGCTCGTGTCTCGGATACCGATCTTTCCGCTGGAAAGGAGAAGATGACTGCACGATCTGTCGCAGACGTTCGGGCTATTGACCTGGAACTCACCCAATTCTCGCTTGCGTTGGATAAGAGAACTCAACTTGGAAAGAAGCTACCGACAAAGACGATCCTTAACCCTGTGAATGCGACGTTCAACGCTGGAGTTCTTAATGTGATCATGGGTCCTTCAGGTAGTGGAAAGACATCCCTTCTCAACTCAATGGCTCTTAGGCTACGGAATTCGGTTGGGACGAAGTATCGACCAGCTGGGAAACTCACTTTCAACGGCGCTGTTCCCTCGGATTCTGTTATCCGATCTGTCTGCTCTTATGTCTGTCAAGACGATGATGCACTGCTGCCATCGCTTACAGTTCGGGAGACACTTCGCTTCGCAGCTGGTCTTCGTTTACCCTCGTTCATGAGCAAAGAGGAGAAGAACCGCCGGGCAGAAGATGTGTTGTTGAAGATGGGCTTGAAGGATTGTGCTGATAACCTCATCGGTGGTGAACTCGTCAAGGGTATCTCTGGAGGAGAGAAACGTCGTGTTTCCATCGCTGTGCAAGTCCTCACTGACCCTCGTATTCTTCTTCTGGACGAGCCAACTTCTGGGTTGGATGCGTTTACCGCGAATTCTATCATGGAGGTTCTTCAAGGTCTCGCCAACGAAGGTCGAACTCTCATTCTTACCATCCATCAAGCCCGCTCCGACCTATTCAGAGAATTTGGAAACGTGTTACTTCTGGCAAGGGGTGGTTCGCAGGTTTACTCTGGTCCTGGGAAGGATATGCTTGGATATCTAGCTCGTCATGGGTATGAGTGTCCGACACATACCAACCCTGCTGACTTTGCCCTCGACATGATCACTATCGATCTTCAACAGGAAGGAAGAGAACTGGAGTCTCGAAAACGAGTTCAGAAACTGATCGATCACTGGAAAGAAGAGAGTTCTTCTACCAACGAAAAGGCAGTCGGAACTCGAGATGAGGGCATCAAAGATACCCCTGAACAACACAACAGCCAGACCACAACACACCGCCGCTCCTTCAACAAAGCCAACCTCTCAACTCCCGCCGAACTAGGCGCCCTCATCCGCAAACGCGCCCCCATCACAACATCCCTCCCCCTCCTCCTCCACCGCGCCACCATAAACACCTACCGCCAGCCCGAGCTCATCGTCGCACGCCTCATGCAGGTAATCGGCCTCGCTCTTGTCCTCGCCCTCTTCTTCGCACCTTTCGACAACGACTACTACTCCGTCCAGAACAGGATGGGCTTTGTGCAGGAGATTGGCGCGTTTTACTTTGTGGGTATGTTGCAGAACACGGCGATCTATCCGAATGAACGGGATGTGTTTTATAGAGAGGATGATGATGGGGTTTATAGTGTACATGCGTTTCTGGCGGCGTATACGATCCTGGAGGTGCCGTTTGAGATTATCAGTTGTATGATCTTTGGTGTTTTGGGGGTTATTGCTGTTGATCTCCCGCGGACTGCGACGCTGTACTTTGTTTCAGTGTTTTCTTGTTTTGGGATCGTATCATGCGGTGAGTCTCTGGGCATCATGTTCAACACACTCTTCGGCCATACTGGTTTCGCCGTCAACATCATGGGCGTGTTCCTCGCGCTGGCCAACACAATGGCTGGTATTCTCTCCATCGACATGCCAGAGCTCTTCAAAGCGTTCAACTACCTCTCTCCCATCCGGTACGGCACACGAGCTGTAGCGCCGTATTCACTGCGGGATATTACGTTTACATGCAATGACGAACAGAGGCTGCAGAATGGAAAGTGTCCGATTGAGACGGGACAGCAGGTGCTGGAGTTGTATAATTTTGATGTTGACCCTGTTGTCAATGTGGCATGCTTGGCAGCTTGTGTGGTGGTGTACAGGTTACTGGCTTGGGGGTTATTGAAGGTTGCTAGGACGCATTGGAAGGGGAGGAAGAAGAGTGATGAGAGTGTGAAGGGATAGAGAGGATGACTAGTCATTCTGGATTCTGGATCAGGAGTCGAGATAAAGGGGAAAGGTACATCTGCATTGATCTCAACTCACCATGAGCCATCTCAAATTACAAATAAATATACCCAAGGCGTTTCATAACCAAGGATCGAGAAAAATTGCTTGTCTTCCGGCTGTCCCATCTTCCATCTACTAAACCCCAACAAGCACCAACTATCTCGATAATCCTCAGACAACTCCCTATAAATTTGAAGGATAGAGCATCACAAACATATGATCCTTTGAAGAACCGCCTCCATTCCAAGTAATAACACGTGATATTTCCTGGTGCAGAGGCGGGGAACCTGGTGTGGTGTTGGTCGTGTTCATTGCAACGGTTTAAGTTCAACCAACATGCATTTTGCATATAGCTCTCACCAATCACAGCCATCCCCAAGCATCCCTGTTCACGATGAGAATCAGTTCATGGCTCAAGTATTTTAATATCTCAACAGAAGCAATTCCTTCATTCCAAGATCAAAATGGCTGAGACGCACGAACAGCCTGTTGTTGTGCCGGATGAGCAGGTCAGTTAGCATACTGAGCTTTTGTAGTAGTTCTAACCATGCTAGTATAGGAGGACAATGAGTCCACGCTGGGTGAGGTATGGTAGCCAATCGATCCATGGCATGTCTCAGTTGCTAAATGCATGGCTTGTAGGACTCTGCATCTACGACAGCGAGTGTATCTGAGTCAATCTTCAACTACCGCTGTGAAAATGGGAGAACATATCATGCATACAAAGACGGCAGTGAGTCAGCTTATCTCAACATCCCCAGACCTTTCTCATCCAGACTCTAGAGTACGTCTTGCCGAATGACGAGAAAGAAAATGAAAGATTAGGTATGTCCCGCGTCTTCACTCTGAAGTCTTCCACTTCTGATCGTATGCCCTGTCAGATCTACAGCACAATCTGTTCCTGCTCACCTTTGGTGACAAGCTTGGCCTCGCCCCGCCTTGCTACCCAGACACAAAAGTGAACCACGTCCTAGATCTCGGAACCGGGACGGGGATTTGGGCGATGGACTTTGCGGATGAACATCCTGAAGCTGAGGTACGTGCAGTTCGGACTGTCCTTTCCATCATTTTGGAGATGTTGACGATCTAGGTCATTGGCGTCGACCTCTCACCGATTCAACCTAGCTTGTGAGTTTGTATCCATGCCAGGGCTCATATACAGGTGGTCTGACAGCTATTGTTTAGCATCCCACCCAACGTGACCTTTGAGATCGACGATATTGAAGACGAGTGGACCTACTCAAAGCGATTTGAATACATCCACAGCCGTTTCATGACATCTTGCATAAGCGACTGGAAGAAATACCTCACCCAATGCTTCCAGTACATCCCCCTTTCCCACCCAACAACATCCCCTCTAACCAAATCTCAGAAACTTGACCCCCAACGGCTATCTCGAGCTCCAAGAAGCAGATCTCACCATCAAATCCGACGACGATACCGTCAAGCCCGATAACCCACTCCTCAAGTGTCTCAAGCTCCTGCAAGAGGCGTCAGAAAGGTTCGGCCGTCCGTATGTAGATATCCCAGCACTAGTAGACGTCATGACGGAGATTGGATTTGTAGATGTCAAGATCGAGAGATTCAGATGGCCGAGCAATTCGTGGCCGAAGGATAAGAAGTTTAAGGAGCTGGGGGCTTGGTGTTATGAGAACTTCTCGAGTGGGCTTGAAGCTATCACTATGGCGGCGCTGACGAGGGGGCATGGGTGGAGTGTGGAGGATACGACGGTGGTTCTGATGGATGTGAGGAAGAGTATGGGGGATAGGAAGATCCATGCCTACTGGCCGATGTG